>OU343052.1:50191624-50883320 GCA_910593695.2 Ocypus olens | reverse complement strand
TCGGCCGTAGCGGCCAAACGAAAACTCCAAATTGAACGCGGTTTGCAAATCTGAGCTCCTCGTGCGTCAATTAGTCGGATTAGACATTTTTATTTTTTGATGAAATCGTGAAAAAAAACATGACCAAACCCCTTGGAAATTTTGTTAAAAATTGCAACTTTCTTAAAAAATCATCGTAGACTATTGAATTTAACTTTATTTTCATCAGAAAGACGAGAGAAATTGATTGCCGTTAAAAAATTTCAGCTATCTTCAATAGCAAAAAAATTAGTCAGTCACCATGAGGATTTTGGAAAATTTACGAAAATAATTGATTTTTCAGACTTTGATCGGCCGTAGCGGCCAAACGAAAACTCCAAATTGAACGCGGTTTGCAAATCTGAGCTCCTCGTGCGTCAATTAGTCGGATTAGACATTTTTATTTTTTGATGAAATCGTGAAAAAAAACATGACCAAACCCCTTGGAAATTTTGTTAAAAAATGCAACTTTCTTAAAAATCATCGTAGACTATTGAATTTAACTTTATTTTCATCAGAAAGACGAGAGAAATTGATTGCCGTTAAAAAATTTCAGCTATCTTCAATAGCAAAAAAATTAGTCAGTCACCATGAGAATTTTGGAAAATTTACGAAAATAATTGATTTTTCAGACTTTGATCGGCCGTAGCGGCCAAACGAAAACTCCAAATTGAACGCGGTTTGCAAATCTGAGCTCCTCGTGCGTCAATTAGTCGGATTAGACATTTTTATTTTTTGATGAAATCGTGAAAAAAAACATGACCAAACCCCTTGGAAATTTTGTTAAAAATTGCAACTTTCTTAAAAATCATCGTAGACTATTGAATTTAACTTTATTTTCATCAGAAAGACGAGAGAAATTGATTGCCGTTAAAAAATTTCAGCTATCTTCAATAGCAAAAAAATTAGTCAGTCACCATGAGGATTTTGGAAAATTTACGAAAATAATTGATTTTTCAGACTTTGATCGGCCGTAGCGGCCAAACGAAAACTCCAAATTGAACGCGGTTTGCAAATCTGAGCTCCTCGTGCGTCAATTAGTCGGATAGACATTTTTATTTTTTGATGAAATCGTGAAAAAAACATGACCAAACCCCTTGGAAATTTTGTTAAAAATTGCAACTTTCTTAAAAATCATCGTAGACTATTGAATTTAACTTTATTTTCATCAGAAAGACGAGAGAAATTGATTGCCGTTAAAAAATTTCAGCTATCTTCAATAGCAAAAAAATTAGTCAGTCACCATGAGGATTTTGGAAAATTTACGAAAATAATTGATTTTTCAGACTTTGATCGGCCGTAGCGGCCAAACGAAAACTCCAAATTGAACGCGGTTTGCAAATCTGAGCTCCTCGTGCGTCAATTAGTCGGATTAGACATTTTTATTTTTTGATGAAATCGTGAAAAAAAACATGACCAAACCCCTTGGAAATTTTGTTAAAAATTGCAACTTTCTTAAAAATCATCGTATACTATTGAATTTAACTTTATTTTCATCAGAAAGACGAGAGAAATTGATTGCCGTTAAAAAATTTCAGCTATCTTTAATAGCAAAAAAATTAGTCAGTCACCATGAGGATTTTGGAAAATTTACGAAAATAATTGATTTTTCAGACTTTAATCGGCCGTAGCGGCCAAACGAAAACTCCAAATTGAACGCGGTTTGCAAATCTGAGCTCCTCGTGCGTCAATTAGTCGGATTAGACATTTTTATTTTTTGATGAAATCGTGAAAAAAAACATGACCAAACCCCTTGGAAATTTTGTTAAAAATTGCAACTTTCTTAAAAATCATCGTAGACTATTGAATTTAACTTTATTTTCATCAGAAAGACGAGAGAAATTGATTGCCGTTAAAAAATTTCAGCTAACTTCAATAGCAAAAAAATTAGTCAGTCACAGTGAAGATTTTGGAAAATTTACGAAAATAATTGATTTTTCAGACTTTGATCGGCCGTAGCGGCCAAACGAAAACTCCAAATTGAACGCGGTTTGCAAATCTGAGCTCCTCGTGCGTCAATTAGTCGGATTAGACATTTTTATTTTTTGATGAAATCGTGAAAAAAAACATGACCAAACCCCTTGGAAATTTTGTTAAAAATTGCAACTTTCTTAAAAATCATCGTAGACTATTGAATTTAACTTTATTTTCATCAGAAAGACGAGAGAAATTGATTGCCGTTAAAAAATTTCAGCTATCTTCAATAGCAAAAAAATTAGTCAGTCACCATGAGGATTTTGGAAAATTTACGAAAATAATTGATTTTTCAGACTTTAATCGGCCGTAGCGGCCAAACGAAAACTCCAAATTGAACGCGGTTTGCAAATCTGAGCTCCTCGTGCGTCAATTAGTCGGATTAGACATTTTTATTTTTTGATGAAATCGTGAAAAAAAACATGACCAAACCCCTTGGAAATTTTGTTAAAAAATGCAACTTTCTTAAAAATCATCGTAGACTATTGAATTTAACTTTATTTTCATCAGAAAGACGAGAGAAATTGATTGCCGTTAAAAAATTTCAGCTAACTTCAATAGCAAAAAAATTAGTCAGTCACAGTGAAGATTTTGGAAAATTTACGAAAATAATTGATTTTTCAGACTTTGATCGGCCGTAGCGGCCAAACGAAAACTCCAAATTGAACGCGGTTTGCAAATCTGAGCTCCTCGTGCGTCAATTAGTCGGATTAGACATTTTTATTTTTTGATGAAATCGTGAAAAAAAACATGACCAAACCCCTTGGAAATTTTGTTAAAAAATGCAACTTTCTTAAAAATCATCGTAGACTATTGAATTTAACTTTATTTTCATCAGAAAGACGAGAGAAATTGATTGCCGTTAAAAAATTTCAGCTATCTTCAATAGCAAAAAAATTAGTCAGTCACCATGAGGATTTTGGAAAATTTACGAAAATAATTGATTTTTCAGACTTTAATCGGCCGTAGCGGCCAAACGAAAACTCCAAATTGAACGCGGTTTGCAAATCTGAGCTCCTCGTGCGTCAATTAGTCGGATTAGACATTTTTATTTTTTGATGAAATCGTGAAAAAAAACATGACCAAACCCCTTGGAAATTTTGTTAAAAATTGCAACTTTCTTAAAAATCATCGTAGACTATTGAATTTAACTTTATTTTCATCAGAAAGACGAGAGAAATTGATTGCCGTTAAAAAATTTCAGCTAACTTCAATAGCAAAAAAATTAGTCAGTCACAGTGAAGATTTTGGAAAATTTACGAAAATAATTGATTTTTCAGACTTTGATCGGCCGTAGCGGCCAAACGAAAACTCCAAATTGAACGCGGTTTGCAAATCTGAGCTCCTCGTGCGTCAATTAGTCGGATTAGACATTTTTATTTTTTGATGAAATCGTGAAAAAAAACATGACCAAACCCCTTGGAAATTTTGTTAAAAATTGCAACTTTCTTAAAAATCATCGTAGACTATTGAATTTAACTTTATTTTCATCAGAAAGACGAGAGAAATTGATTGCCGTTAAAAAATTTCAGCTATCTTCAATAGCAAAAAAAATAGTCAGTCACCATGAGGATTTTGGAAAATTTACGAAAATAATTGATTTTTCAGACTTGATCGGCCGTAGCGGCCAAACGAAAACTCCAAATTGAACGCGGTTTGCAAATCTGAGCTCCTCGTGCGTCAATTAGTCGGATTAGACATTTTTATTTTTTGATGAAATCGTGAAAAAAAACATGACCAAACCCCTTGTAAATTTTGTTAAAAATTGCAACTTTCTTAAAAATCATCGTAGACTATTGAATTTAACTTTATTTTCATCAGAAAGACGAGAGAAATTGATTGCCGTTAAAAAATTTCAGCTATCTTCAATAGCAAAAAAATTAGTCAGTCACCATGAGGATTTTGGAAAATTTACGAAAATAATTGATTTTTCAGACTTTGATCGGCCGTAGCGGCCAAACGAAAACTCCAAATTGAACGCGGTTTGCAAATCTGAGCTCCTCGTGCGTCAATTAGTCGGATAGACATTTTTATTTTTTGATGAAATCGTGAAAAAAACATGACCAAACCCCTTGTAAATTTTGTTAAAAATTGCAACTTTCTTAAAAATCATCGTAGACTATTGAATTTAACTTTATTTTCATCAGAAAGACGAGAGAAATTGATTGCCGTTAAAAAATTTCAGCTATCTTCAATAGCAAAAAAATTAGTCAGTCACCATGAGGATTTTGGAAAATTTACGAAAATAATTGATTTTTCAGACTTTGATCGGCCGTAGCGGCCAAACGAAAACTCCAAATTGAACGCGGTTTGCAAATCTGAGCTCCTCGTGCGTCAATTAGTCGGATTAGACATTTTTATTTTTTGATGAAATCGTGAAAAAAAACATGACCAAACCCCTTGGAAATTTTGTTAAAAATTGCAACTTTCTTAAAAATCATCGTAGACTATTGAATTTAACTTTATTTTCATCAGAAAGACGAGAGAAATTGATTGCCGTTAAAAAATTTGAGCTAACTTCAATAGCAAAAAAATTAGTCAGTCACAGTGAAGATTTTGGAAAATTTACGAAAATAATTGATTTTTCAGACTTTGATCGGCCGTAGCGGCCAAACGAAAACTCCAAATTGAACGCGGTTTGCAAATCTGAGCTCCTCGTGCGTCAATTAGTCGGATTAGACATTTTTATTTTTTGATGAAATCGTGAAAAAAAACATGACCAAACCCCTTGGAAATTTTGTTAAAAATTGCAACTTTCTTAAAAATCATCGTAGACTATTGAATTTAACTTTATTTTCATCAGAAAGACGAGAGAAATTGATTGCCGTTAAAAAATTTCAGCTATCTTCAATAGCAAAAAAATTAGTCAGTCACCATGAGGATTTTGGAAAATTTACGAAAATAATTGATTTTTCAGACTTTGATCGGCCGTAGCGGCCAAACGAAAACTCCAAATTGAACGCGGTTTGCAAATCTGAGCTCCTCGTGCGTCAATTAGTCGGATTAGACATTTTTATTTTTTGATGAAATCGTGAAAAAAAACATGACCAAACCCCTTGGAAATTTTGTTAAAAATTGCAACTTTCTTAAAAATCATCGTAGACTATTGAATTTAACTTTATTTTCATCAGAAAGACGAGAGAAATTGATTGCCGTTAAAAAATTTCAGCTATCTTCAATAGCAAAAAAAATAGTCAGTCACCATGAGGATTTTGGAAAATTTACGAAAATAATTGATTTTTCAGACTTTGATCGGCCGTAGCGGCCAAACGAAAACTCCAAATTGAACGCGGTTTGCAAATCTGAGCTCCTCGTGCGTCAATTAGTCGGATTAGACATTTTTATTTTTTGATGAAATCGTGAAAAAAAACATGACCAAACCCTTGTAAATTTTGTTAAAAATTGCAACTTTCTTAAAAATCATCGTAGACTATTGAATTTAACTTTATTTTCATCAGAAAGACGAGAGAAATTGATTGCCGTTAAAAAATTTCAGCTATCTTCAATAGCAAAAAAATTAGTCAGTCACCATGAGGATTTTGGAAAATTTACGAAAATAATTGATTTTTCAGACTTTGATCGGCCGTAGCGGCCAAACGAAAACTCCAAATTGAACGCGGTTTGCAAATCTGAGCTCCTCGTGCGTCAATTAGTCGGATAGACATTTTTATTTTTTGATGAAATCGTGAAAAAAACATGACCAAACCCCTTGTAAATTTTGTTAAAAATTGCAACTTTCTTAAAAATCATCGTAGACTATTGAATTTAACTTTATTTTCATCAGAAAGACGAGAGAAATTGATTGCCGTTAAAAAATTTCAGCTATCTTCAATAGCAAAAAAATTAGTCAGTCACCATGAGGATTTTGGAAAATTTACGAAAATAATTGATTTTTCAGACTTTGATCGGCCGTAGCGGCCAAACGAAAACTCCAAATTGAACGCGGTTTGCAAATCTGAGCTCCTCGTGCGTCAATTAGTCGGATTAGACATTTTTATTTTTTGATGAAATCGTGAAAAAAAACATGACCAAACCCCTTGGAAATTTTGTTAAAAATTGCAACTTTCTTAAAAATCATCGTAGACTATTGAATTTAACTTTATTTTCATCAGAAAGACGAGAGAAATTGATTGCCGTTAAAAAATTTGAGCTAACTTCAATAGCAAAAAAATTAGTCAGTCACAGTGAAGATTTTGGAAAATTTACGAAAATAATTGATTTTTCAGACTTTGATCGGCCGTAGCGGCCAAACGAAAACTCCAAATTGAACGCGGTTTGCAAATCTGAGCTCCTCGTGCGTCAATTAGTCGGATTAGACATTTTTATTTTTTGATGAAATCGTGAAAAAAAAACATGACCAAACCCCTTGGAAATTTTGTTAAAAATTGCAACTTTCTTAAAAATCATCGTAGACTATTGAATTTAACTTTATTTTCATCAGAAAGACGAGAGAAATTGATTGCCGTTAAAAAATTTCAGCTAACTTCAATAGCAAAAAAATTAGTCAGTCACCATGAGGATTTTGGAAAATTTACGAAAATAATTGATTTTTCAGACTTTGATCGGCCGTAGCGGCCAAACGAAAACTCCAAATTGAACGCGGTTTGCAAATCTGAGCTCCTCGTGCGTCAATTAGTTGGATTAGACATTTTTATTTTTTGATCAAATCGTGAAAAAAAACATGACCAAACCCCTTGGAAATTTTGTTAAAAATTGCAACTTTCTTAAAAATCATCGTAGACTATTGAATTTAACTTTATTTTCATCAGAAAGACGAGAGAAATTGATTGCCGTTAAAAAATTTCAGCTATCTTCAATAGCAAAAAAATTAGTCAGTCACCATGAGGATTTTGGAAAATTTACGAAAATAATTGATTTTTCAGACTTTGATCGGCCGTACCGGCCAAACGAAAACATCAAATTGAACGCGGTTTGCAAATCTGAGCTCCTCGTGCGTCAATTAGTCGGATTAGACATTTTTATTTTTTGATGAAATCGTGAAAAAAAACATGACCAAACCCCTTGGAAATTTTGTTAAAAATTGCAACTTTCTTAAAAATCATGGTAGACTATTGAATTTAACTTTATTTTCATCAGAAAGACGAGAGAAATTGATTGCCGTTAAAAAATTTCAGCTATCTTCAATAGCAAAAAAATTAGTCAGTCACCATGAGGATTTTGGAAAATTTACGAAAATAATTGATTTTTCAGACTTTGATCGGCCGTAGCGGCCAAACGAAAACTCCAAATTGAACGCGGTTTGCAAATCTGAGCTCCTCGTGCGTCAATTAGTCGGATTAGACATTTTTATTTTTTGATGAAATCGTGAAAAAAAACATGACCAAACCCCTTGGAAATTTTGTTAAAAATTGCAACTTTCTTAAAAATCATCGTAGACTATTGAATTTAACTTTATTTTCATCAGAAAGACGAGAGAAATTGATTGCCGTTAAAAAATTTCAGCTATCTTCAATAGCAAAAAAATTAGTCAATCACCTTGAGGATTTTGCAAAATTTACGAAAATAATTGATTTTTCAGACTTTGATCGGCCGTAGCGGCCAAACGAAAACTCCAAATTGAACGCGGTTTGCAAATCTGAGCTCCTCGTGCGTCAATTAGTCGGATTAGACATTTTTATTTTTTGATGAAATCGTGAAAAAAAACATGACCAAACCCCTTGGAAATTTTGTTAAAAATTGCAACTTTCTTAAAAATCATCGTAGACTATTGAATTTAACTTTATTTTCATCAGAAAGACGAGAGAAATTGATTGCCGTTAAAAAATTTCAGCTATCTTCAATAGCAAAAAAATTAGTCAGTCACCATGAGAATTTTGGAAAATTTACGAAAATAATTGATTTTTCAGACTTTGATCGGCCGTAGCGGCCAAACGAAAACTCCAAATTGAACGCGGTTTGCAAATCTGAGCTCCTCGTGCGTCAATTAGTCGGATTCGACATTTTTATTTTTTGATGAAATCGTGAAAAAAAACATGACCAAACCCCTTGGAAATTTTGTTAAAAATTGCAACTTTCTTAAAAATCATCGTAGACTATTGAATTTAACTTTATTTTCATCAGAAAGACGAGAGAAATTGATTGCCGTTAAAAAATTTCAGCTAACTTCAATAGCAAAAAAATTAGTCAGTCACCATGAGGATTTTGGAAAATTTACGAAAATAATTGATTTTTCAGACTTTGATCGGCCGTAGCGGCCAAACGAAAACTCCAAATTGAACGCGGTTTGCAAATCTGAGCTCCTCGTGCGTCAATTAGTCGGATAGACATTTTTATTTTTTGATGAAATCGTGAAAAAAACATGACCAAACCCCTTGGAAATTTTGTTAAAAATCGCAACTTTCTTAAAAATCATCGTAGACTATTGAATTTAACTTTATTTTCATCAGAAAGACGAGAGAAATTGATTGCCGTTAAAAAATTTCAGCTATCTTCAATAGCAAAAAAATTAGTCAATCACCTTGAGGATTTTGCAAAATTTACGAAAATAATTGATTTTTCAGACTTTGATCGGCCGTAGCGGCCAAACGAAAACTCCAAATTGAACGCGGTTTGCAAATCTGAGCTCCTCGTGCGTCAATTAGTCGGATTAGACATTTTTATTTTTTGATGAAATCGTGAAAAAAAACATGACCAAACCCCTTGGAAATTTTGTTAAAAATTGCAACTTTCTTAAAAATCATCGTAGACTATTGAATTTAACTTTATTTTCATCAGAAAGACGAGAGAAATTGATTGCCGTTAAAAAATTTCAGCTATCTTCAATAGCAAAAAAATTAGTCAGTCACCATGAGAATTTTGGAAAATTTACGAAAATAATTGATTTTTCAGACTTTGATCGGCCGTAGCGGCCAAACGAAAACTCCAAATTGAACGCGGTTTGCAAATCTGAGCTCCTCGTGCGTCAATTAGTCGGATTCGACATTTTTATTTTTTGATGAAATCGTGAAAAAAAACATGACCAAACCCCTTGGAAATTTTGTTAAAAATTGCAACTTTCTTAAAAATCATCGTAGACTATTGAATTTAACTTTATTTTCATCAGAAAGACGAGAGAAATTGATTGCCGTTAAAAAATTTCAGCTATCTTCAATAGCAAAAAAATTAGTCAGTCACCATGAGGATTTTGGAAAATTTACGAAAATAATTGATTTTTCAGACTTTGATCGGCCGTAGCGGCCAAACGAAAACCCAAATTGAACGCGGTTTGCAAATCTGAGCTCCTCGTGCGTCAATTAGTCGGATAGACATTTTTATTTTTTGATGAAATCGTGAAAAAAACATGACCAAACCCCTTGGAAATTTTGTTAAAAATTGCAACTTTCTTAAAAATCATCGTAGACTATTGAATTTAACTTTATTTTCATCAGAAAGACGAGAGAAATTGATTGCCGTTAAAAAATTTCAGCTATTTTCAATAGCAAAAAAATTAGTCAGTCACCATGAGGATTTTGGAAAATTTACGAAAATAATTGATTTTTCAGACTTTGATCGGCCGTAGCGGCCAAACGAAAACTCCAAATTGAACGCGGTTTGCAAATCTGAGCTCCTCGTGCGTCAATTAGTCGGATTAGACATTTTTATTTTTTGATGAAATCGTGAAAAAAAACATGACCAAACCCCTTGGAAATTTTGTTAAAAATTGCAACTTTCTTAAAAATCATCGTAGACTATTGAATTTAACTTTATTTTCATCAGAAAGACGAGAGAAATTGATTGCCGTTAAAAAATTTCGGCTATCTTCAATAGCAAAAAAATTAGTCAGTCACCATGAGGATTTTGGAAAATTTACGAAAATAATTGATTTTTCAGACTTTGATCGGCCGTAGCGGCCAAACGAAAACTCCAAATTGAACGCGGTTTGCAAATCTGAGCTCCTCGTGCGTCAATTAGTCGGATTAGACATTTTTATTTTTTGATGAAATCGTGAAAAAAAACATGACCAAACCCCTTGGAAATTTTGTTAAAAATTGCAACTTTCTTAAAAATCATCGTAGACTATTGAATTTAACTTTATTTTCATCAGAAAGACGAGAGAAATTGATTGCCGTTAAAAAATTTCAGCTAACTTCAATAGCAAAAAAATTAGTCAGTCACAGTGAAGATTTTGGAAAATTTACGAAAATAATTGATTTTTCAGACTTTGATCGGCCGTAGCGGCCAAACGAAAACTCCAAATTGAACGCGGTTTGCAAATCTGAGCTCCTCGTACGTCAGTTAGTCGGATTAGACATTTTTATTTTTTGATGAAATCGTGAAAAAAAACATGACCAAACCCCTTGGAAATTTTGTTAAAAATTGCAACTTTCTTAAAAATCATCGTAGACTATTGAATTTAACTTTATTTTCATCAGAAAGACGAGAGAAATTGATTGCCGTTAAAAAATTTGAGCTAACTTCAATAGCAAAAAAATTAGTCAGTCACAGTGAAGATTTTGGAAAATTTACGAAAATAATTGATTTTTCAGACTTTGATCGGCCGTAGCGGCCAAACGAAAACTCCAAATTGAACGCGGTTTGCAAATCTGAGCTCCTCGTGCGTCAATTAGTCGGATTAGATATTTTTATTTTTTGATGAAATCGTGAAAAAAAAACATGACCAAACCCCTTGGAAATTTTGTTAAAAATTGCAACTTTCTTAAAAATCATCGTAGACTATTGAATTTAACTTTATTTTCATCAGAAAGACGAGAGAAATTGATTGCCGTTAAAAAATTTCAGCTAACTTCAATAGCAAAAAAATTAGTCAGTCACCATGAGGATTTTGGAAAATTTACGAAAATAATTGATTTTTCAGACTTTGATCGGCCGTAGCGGCCAAACGAAAACTCCAAATTGAACGCGGTTTGCAAATCTGAGCTCCTCGTGCGTCAATTAGTCGGATTAGACATTTTTATTTTTTGATGAAATCGTGAAAAAAAACATGACCAAACCCCTTGGAAATTTTGTTAAAAATTGCAACTTTCTTAAAAATCATGGTAGACTATTGAATTTAACTTTATTTTCATCAGAAAGACGAGAGAAATTGATTGCCGTTAAAAAATTTCAGCTATCTTCAATAGCAAAAAAATTAGTCAGTCACCATGAGGATTTTGGAAAATTTACGAAAATAATTGATTTTTCAGACTTTGATCGGCCGTAGCGGCCAAACGAAAACTCCAAATTGAACGCGGTTTGCAAATCTGCGCTCCTCGTGCGTCAATTAGTTGGATTAGACATTTTTATTTTTTGATCAAATCGTGAAAAAAAACATGACCAAACCCCTTGGAAATTTTGTTAAAAATTGCAACTTTCTTAAAAATCATCGTAGACTATTGAATTTAACTTTATTTTCATCAGAAAGACGAGAGAAATTGATTGCCGTTAAAAAATTTCAGCTATCTTCAATAGCAAAAAAATTAGTCAGTCACCATGAGGATTTTGGAAAATTTACGAAAATAATTGATTTTTCAGACTTTGATCGGCCGTACCGGCCAAACGAAAACATCAAATTGAACGCGGTTTGCAAATCTGAGCTCCTCGTGCGTCAATTAGTCGGATTAGACATTTTTATTTTTTGATGAAATCGTGAAAAAAAACATGACCAAACCCCTTGGAAATTTTGTTAAAAATTGCAACTTTCTTAAAAATCATGGTAGACTATTGAATTTAACTTTATTTTCATCAGAAAGACGAGAGAAATTGATTGCCGTTAAAAAATTTCAGCTATCTTCAATAGCAAAAAAATTAGTCAGTCACCATGAGGATTTTGGAAAATTTACGAAAATAATTGATTTTTCAGACTTTGATCGGCCGTAGCGGCCAAACGAAAACTCCAAATTGAACGCGGTTTGCAAATCTGAGCTCCTCGTGCGTCAATTAGTTGGATTAGACATTTTTATTTTTTGATCAAATCGTGAAAAAAAACATGACCAAACCCCTTGGAAATTTTGTTAAAAATTGCAACTTTCTTAAAAATCATCGTAGACTATTGAATTTAACTTTATTTTCATCAGAAAGACGAGAGAAATTGATTGCCGTTAAAAAATTTCAGCTATCTTCAATAGCAAAAAAATTAGTCAGTCACCATGAGGATTTTGGAAAATTTACGAAAATAATTGATTTTTCAGACTTTGATCGGCCGTACCGGCCAAACGAAAACATCAAATTGAACGCGGTTTGCAAATCTGAGCTCCTCGTGCGTCAATTAGTCGGATTAGACATTTTTATTTTTTGATGAAATCGTGAAAAAAAACATGACCAAACCCCTTGGAAATTTTGTTAAAAATTGCAACTTTCTTAAAAATCATGGTAGACTATTGAATTTAACTTTATTTTCATCAGAAAGACGAGAGAAATTGATTGCCGTTAAAAAATTTCAGCTAACTTCAATAGCAAAAAAATTAGTCAGTCACCATGAGGATTTTGGAAAATTTACGAAAATAATTGATTTTTCAGACTTTGATCGGCCGTAGCGGCCAAACGAAAACTCCAAATTGAACGCGGTTTGCAAATCTGAGCTCCTCGTGCGTCAATTAGTCGGATTAGACATTTTTATTTTTTGATGAAATCGTGAAAAAAAACATGACCAAACCCCTTGGAAATTTTGTTAAAAATTGCAACTTTCTTAAAAATCATCGTAGACTATTGAATTTAACTTTATTTTCATCAGAAAGACGAGAGAAATTGATTGCCGTTAAAAAATTTCAGCTATCTTCAATAGCAAAAAAATTAGTCAGTCACAGTGAAGATTTTGGAAAATTTACGAAAATAATTGATTTTTCAGACTTTGATCGGCCGTAGCGGCCAAACGAAAACTCCAAATTGAACGCGGTTTGCAAATCTGAGCTCCTCGTGCGTCAATTAGTCGGATTAGACATTTTTATTTTTTGATGAAATCGTGAAAAAAAAAACATGACCAAACCCCTTGGAAATTTTGTTAAAAATTGCAACTTTCTTAAAAATCATCGTAGACTATTGAATTTAACTTTATTTTCATCAGAAAGACGAGAGAAATTGATTGCCGTTAAAAAATTTCAGCTATCTTCAATAGCAAAAAAATTAGTCAGTCACAGTGAATATTTTGGAAAATTTACGAAAATAATTGATTTTTCAGACTTTGATCGGCCGTAGCGGCCAAACGAAAACTCCAAATTGAACGCGGTTTGCAAATCTGAGCTCCTCGTGCGTCAATTAGTCGGATTAGACATTTTTATTTTTTGATGAAATCGTGAAAAAAAACATGACCAAACCCCTTGGAAATTTTGTTAAAAATTGCAACTTTCTTAAAAATCATCGTAGACTATTGAATTTAACTTTATTTTCATCAGAAAGACGAGAGAAATTGATTGCCGTTAAAAAATTTCAGCTAACTTCAATAGCAAAAAAATTAGTCAGTCACCATGAGGATTTTGGAAAATTTACGAAAATAATTGATTTTTCAGACTTTGATCGGCCGTAGCGGCCAAACGAAAACTCCAAATTGAACGCGGTTTGCAAATCTGAGCTCCTCGTGCGTCAATTAGTCGGATTAGACATTTTTATTTTTTGATGAAATCGTGAAAAAAAACATGACCAAACCCCTTGGAAATTTTGTTAAAAATTGCAACTTTCTTAAAAATCATCGTAGACTATTGAATTTAACTTTATTTTCATCAGAAAGACGAGAGAAATTGATTGCCGTTAAAAAATTTCAGCTAACTTCAATAGCAAAAAAATTAGTCAGTCACAGTGAAGATTTTGGAAAATTTACGAAAATAATTGATTTTTCAGACTTTAATCGGCCGTAGCGGCCAAACGAAAACTCCAAATTGAACGCGGTTTGCAAATCTGAGCTCCTCGTGCGTCAATTAGTCGGATTAGACATTTTTATTTTTTGATGAAATCGTGAAAAAAAACATGACCAAACCCCTTGGAAATTTTGTTAAAAATTGCAACTTTCTTAAAAATCATCGTAGACTATTGAATTTAACTTTATTTTCATCAGAAAGACGAGAGAAATTGATTGCCGTTAAAAAATTTCAGCTAACTTCAATAGCAAAAAAATTAGTCAGTCACCATGAGGATTTTGGAAAATTTACGAAAATAATTGATTTTTCAGACTTTGATCGGCCGTAGCGGCCAAACGAAAACTCCAAATTGAACGCGGTTTGCAAATCTGAGCTCCTCGTGCGTCAATTAGTCGGATTAGACATTTTTATTTTTTGATGAAATCGTGAAAAAAAACATGACCAAACCCCTTGGAAATTTTGCTAAAAATTGCAACTTTCTTAAAAATCATCGTAGACTATTGAATTTAACTTTATTTTCATCAGAAAGACGAGAGAAATTGATTGCCGTTAAAAAATTTCAGCTAACTTCAATAGCAAAAAAATTAGTCAGTCACAGTGAAGATTTTGGAAAATTTACGAAAATAATTGATTTTTCAGAATTTAATCGGCCGTAGCGGCCAAACGAAAACTCCAAATTGAACGCGGTTTGCAAATCTGAGCTCCTCGTGCGTCAATTAGTCGGATTAGACATTTTTATTTTTTGATGAAATCGTGAAAAAAAACATGACCAAACCCCTTGGAAATTTTGTTAAAAATTGCAACTTTCTTAAAAATCATCGTAGACTATTGAATTTAACTTTATTTTCATCAGAAAGACGAGAGAAATTGATTGCCGTTAACAAATTTGAGCTAACTTCAATAGCAAAAAAATTAGTCAGTCACAGTGAAGATTTTGGAAAATTTATGAAAATAATTGATTTTTCAGACTTTGATCGGCCGTAGCGGCCAAACGAAAACTCCAAATTGAACGCGGTTTGCAAATCTGAGCTCCTCGTGCGTCAATTAGTCGGATTAGACATTTTTATTTTTTTATGAAATCGTGAAAAAAAACATGACCAAACCCCTTGGAAATTTTGTTAAAAATTGCAACTTTCTTAAAAATCATCGTAGACTATTGAATTTAACTTTATTTTCATCAGAAAGACGAGAGAAATTGATTGCCGTTAAAAAATTTCAGCTAACTTCAATAGCAAAAAAATTAGTCAGTCACCATGAGGATTTTGGAAAATTTACGAAAATAATTGATTTTTCAGACTTTGATCGGCCGTAGCGGCCAAACGAAAACTCCAAATTGAACGCGGTTTGCAAATCTGAGCTCCTCGTATGTCAATTAGTCGGATTAGAGTTTTTGAATTTTTGATGAAATCGCGAAAAAAAACATGACTAAACCCCTTGGAAATTTTGTTAAAAAATGCAACTTTCTTAAAAATCATCGTAGAGAAAGACGAGAGAAATTGATTGCCGTTAAAAAATTTCACCTAACTTCAATAGCAAAAAAATTAGTCAGTCACCTTGAGGATTTTGGAAAATTTAAGAAAATAATTGATTTTTCAGACTTTGATCGGCCGTAGCGGCCAAACGAAAACTCCAAATTGAACGCGGTTTGCAAATCTGAGCTCCTCGTACGTCAATTAGTCGGATTAGAGTTTTTGAATTTTTGATGAAATCGCGAAAAAAAACATGACTAAACCCCTTGGAAATTTTGTTAAAAAATGCAACTTTCTTAAAAATCATCGTAGACTATTGAATTTAACTTTATTTTCATCCGAAAGACGAGAGAAATTGATTGCCGTTAAAAAATTTCACCTAACTTCAATAGCAAAAAAAATAGTCAGTCACCTTGAGGATTTTAGAAAATTTAAGAAAATAATTGATTTTTCAGACTTTGATCGGCCGTAGCGGCCAAACGAAAACTCCAAATTGAACGCGGTTTGCAAATCTGAGCTCCTCGTACGTCAATTAGTCGGATTAGAGTTTTTGAATTTTTGATGAAATCGCGAAAAAAAACATGACTAAACCCCTTGGAAATTTTGTTAAAAAATGCAACTTTCTTAAAAATCATCGTAGACTATTGAATTTAACTTTATTTTCATCAGAAAGACGAGAGAAATTGATTGACGTTAAAAAATTTCAGCTAACTTCAATAGCAAAAAAATTAGTGAGTCACCATGAGGATTTTAAAAAATCTAAGAAAATAATTGATTTTTCAGACTTTAATCGGCCGTAGCGGCCAAACGAAAACTCCAAATTGAACGCGGTTTGCAAATCTGAGCTCCTCGTACGTCAATTAGTCGGATTAGAGTTTTTGAATTTTTGATGAAATCGCGAAAAAAAACATGACATGTTACTTTCTCCGACTTGATGGTCATTTATATTTACGTTTTCATGGTTTATTTTCAATTGAAATCCTATTTTAAAAGTACTTCGAGCGTTGCGTGAACTCGGATAAAACTGACGTTTAAAACGTCAAAATTATGAAAGATGGAAAAATTATACTTCAAATTCAAAAACTCAGTTTACTCAAAAACTAAAAGGATTTCGAAAAAAACGTATTCTTTATAAGTTGTTCATTTTGGCACTTTCTGCAGTTATTATTAACATCAATTTACTGTAACTATTATCGTTTCAAAATTATAAACCAGAAATGAAACAATAATTAATAAATTTTTTTCTCGAATAACAATAATTTTATGAAAAATATTTTCAAACAAAAGATGTTCATTTATTTGTTATTTTCAGTATTTGTTTAAATATTTTTGTGATATTTTTCATATTTAAGAAGATATTGGCAAAAAACAAAAAACGGTTAAGGTAAACACCCACTTCCGGTTTACGAAATTTTACCAAAAGCTTTTCAGTTCTTCGGATTATCAAATAAGACTTATGTTCAGAGTTTCATATCAATTGCTCTATTAGTTTTTGAGATACAGCGCGCACAGACACACACACACACACACACAGACACAAAAATTTTTTTTCCAGAAATTGATGAAATGGCATCTAGGGACCCCAAAACGGATATTTCCGTAAAAAAAAATTTTGAAAAAAAAATCACGATCACAATACTTTCTCGTACTTCGTAACGGAGAAAGTAAAAAAAAAAAATACATTTTTTCTCGAATAGCAATGATTTTATGAAAAATGTTTTCAAGCAAAAGATGTTCATTTCTTTGTTGTCTTCAATGTTTGTTTAAATATTTTTGTGATATTTCTCATATTTAAGAAAATATTGGCAAAAAACAAAAAACAGTTAAGGCAAACACCCACTTCCGGTATACGAAATTTTACCAAAAGCTTTTCAGTTCTTCAGATTATCAAATAAGACGTATGTTCAAAGTTTCATATCAATTGCTCTCTTAATTTTTGAGATACAGCGCACACAGCAGACAGACACACACACACACACACACACACACACACACACAACAGACACAATTTTTTTTTTCCAGAAATTGTTGAAATGTCATCTAGGGACCCCAAAACGGATATTTCCGTAAAAAAAATTGTTGAAAAAAAAACACGATCACAATACTTTCTCGTACTTCGTAACGGAGAAAGTAAAAATTAAATTCGTCGTTAAATTGTTTTCTGCGTTTCAGAGGATAACTAAGTTTCGATAATTTTCTTTCGACCGTTATAAATACACTTTATGCTAGATTAATCTGTCAAAATTTCAGATACCTGTCAAATTAAATGTGGAATTTATAGAGAAATTTATAGAAAAATGATCAAAAATTTGTTTTCTAACACAGCTATTTTGGTTACTGCAAAATTTTATGAAATTTCTTTAAGCTTTTTAAGGACACGTTATTAGTGAATGATCAGACAACATTTTAAACATATATTATAAGAAATATAGAATTAACAGAGCAATTTATGAAAAAATGTACATTTTTTGGTGATACAAATGTGTCTTCTAGAGCAGTTGTTTGTCTTACCGCAAAAATTCGATCAATTTTTTTGACATTTATAAAGACACGTTATGGAGGATTAGTGTGTTAAAATTTCAGACACCTGTCAAATTAAATGTAGAATTTATAGAGAAATTTATAGAAAAAATGTTAAAAAAAATTGTTTTCTAGCACAGCTATTTTGGTTACTGCAAAATTTTATTAAATTTCTTTAAGCTTTTTAAGGGCAAGTTAGTTGTAAATAATCAGACAAAATTTTAAACATCTATTGTAAGAAATATAGAATTGACGGAGCAGTTTCTGAAAAAATGTACATTTTTACTTTCTCCGTTACGAAGTACGAGAAAGTATTGTGATCGTGATTTTGTTTTCAAATTTTTTTTTTACGGAAATATCCGTTTTGGGGTCTCTAGATGCCATTTCAACAATTTCTGAAAAAAAAATGTGTCTGTGTGTGTGTATGTGTGTGTCTGTGTGCGCTGTATCTCAAAAACTAATAGAGCAATTGATATGAAACTTCGAACATACGTCTTATCCGATAATCTGAAGAACCGAAAAGCTTTTGGTAAAATTTCGCACACCAGAAGTGGGTTTTTACCTGAACTGTTTTTTGTTTTTTGCCAATATTTTCTTAAATCTGAAAAATATCACAAAAATCGTTAAACAAACATTTAAGACAACAAAGAAATGAACATCTTTTGCTTGAAAATATTTTTAATAAAATCATTGCTATGTAAAAAATATTATTTTTTTTCAATTTTTGGTTTATAATTATGAAACGATAATAGTTAATAATAGATAAATTTGTGTGAATAATAATTGTAGAGAATGCCAAAATAAATAACTTCTAAAGAATAAGTTTTTTTCGAAATCTCGTTAGTTTTTGAGTAAACCGAGTTTTTGAATTTGAAGTATAATTTTTCCGTTTCATAATTTTGACGTTTTAAACGTCAGTTTCATCCGAGTTTACGCAACGCTCGATGTACATTTAAAACATGATTTCAATAAACCATGAAAACGTAAATATAAATGGCTATGATACCATCAAATCGGAGAAAGTAACATGATGGCCACATCACCATTTTTAGTGATACAAATGTGTCTTCTAGAGCAGTTGTTTGCCTCTATCGCAAAAATTCGATCAACTTCTTTTGGCATTTGTAGACACGTTATGGAGGATTAGTCAAAATTGCAGACTCCTGTCAAATTAAATGTAGAATTTATAGAGAAATTTATGGAAAAAGTGCATTTTTAGTGATCAAAAATTTGCTTTCTAGCATAGCTATTTTGGTTACTGCAAAATTTTGTTAAATTTCTTTAAGCTTTCTAAAGGCAAGTTACTTGTGAATAATCAGAGAAAAATTTAGACATCTATTGTAAGAAATATAGAATTGACAGAGCAATTTCTGAAAAAATGTACATTTTCCGCCGCAGTTGTTTTTCTTACCGCATAGTTTCGATAATTTTCTTTTGGCAATTATAAAGACACGTTATCTAAGATTAAACTATCAAAATTTCAGACACCTGTTGATTTTAATGTGGAATTTATAAAGAAATTTATGGAAAATATTCATTTTTAGTGTTCAAAATTTGCTTTCTCTTTCTAGGGCAGCCATTTTGGGTGCTCCAAATTTTTTATAAATTTTTTTAAGCAATTTTAAAGGCACGCTATTTGTGAATAACCGGACAAAATTTTAGATACAGAATTTACAGAGCAATTTCTGAAAAATGTACATTTTTTAGTGATAAAAATTTGTCTTCCACCACAGTTATTTCTATTACCGCCCGGGGTGGCTCGTTATATAGATCCAAGGAACCATGGCACTGCCTGTAGTTTCAAGCTCAGCAGGAATTTTTAATCAATTCTTAAAACACTTTTTTTATGTGCATTTTTTAGTGATAAAAATTTGTCTTCCGCCGCAGTTGTTTCTATTACCGCCAGGGAGGCTCGTTATATAGAGCCAAGGAGCCATGGAACCAATTTGGTTTTTGTAAACTCAATAATTTTCAATACAGAAAATCCTTAAAAATCCTTTTGAAGATTTTCGTTTTAATTTTTTAACACTTGAACAAAAACATCGCAAAAAAAATATAAAAATGCAAGCAAAATTCCACATGAAATCATCCTCAATGGCCGAATTATCGCTAATTCAAAATCTATTCAGTTTTTGTAAATCCAACAATTATCAATAGAGATATGGATTTTTGAAGATTTTAATTTTAATTTTTTGAGTACTTGAATGAAAACATCGCAGAAAAAAAATATAAAGAGCCTAGAAAAAATTCCTTAAGAAAATATCCTCAATGGTCGAAGTATCGCTTATTAAAAATCAATTTGGTTTTTGTTAATTCAATCATTTTTAATGGAGATATGAATTTTTGAAAATTTTAGTTTAATTTTTTGAGCACTTGGATGAAAACATCACAGAAAAAAATATAAAACGCCTAGAAAAAATTCCTTAAGAAAATATCCACAATGGTCGAAGTATCGCTTATTAAAAATCAATTTGGTTTTTGTTAATTCAACAATTTTTAATGCAGATATGAATTTTTGAAAATTTTAATTTTATTTTTTTGAGCACTTGGATGAAAACATCACAGAAAAAAATATAATACGCCTAGAAAAAATTCCTTAAGAAAATATCCTCAATGGTCGAAGTATCGCTTATTAAAAATCAATTTGGTTTTTGTTAATTCAACAATTTTTAATGGAGATATGAATTTTTGAAAATTTTAGTTTTATTTTTCTGAGCACTTGGATGAAAACATCACAGAAAAAAATATAATACGCCTAGAAAAAATTCCTTAAGAAAATATCCTCAATGGTCGAAGTATCACTTATTAAAAATCAATGTGGTTTTTGTTAATTCAACAATTTTTAATGGAGATATGAATTTTTGAAAATTTTAGTTTTATTTTTTTGAGCACTTGGATGAAAACATCACAGAAAAAATATAAAACGCCTAGAAAAAATTCCTTAAGAAAATACCCTCAATGGTCGAAGTATCGTTTATTAAAAATCAATGTGGTTTTTGTTAATTCAACAATTTTTAATGGAGATATGAATTTTTGAAAATTTTAGTTTTATTTTTTTGAGCACTTGGATGAAAACATCACAGAAAAAAATATAATACGCCTAGAAAAAATTCCTTAAGAAAATATCCTCAATGGTCGAAGTATCGCTTATTAAAAATCAATTTGGTTTTTGTTAATTCAACAATTTTTAATGCAGATATGAATTTTTGAAAATTTTAGTTTTATTTTTTTGAGCACTTGGATGAAAACATCACAGAAAAAAATATAATACGCCTAGAAAAAATTCCTTAAGAAAATATCCTCAATGGTCGAAGTATCGCTTATTAAAAATCAATTTGGTTTTTGTTAATTCAACAATTTTTAATGGAGATATGAATTTTTGAAAATTTTAGTTTTATTTTTTTGAGCACTTGGATGAAAACATCACAGAAAAAATATAATACGCCTAGAAAAAATTCCTTAAGAAAATATCCTCAATGGTCGAAGTATCGCTTAATAAAAATCAATTTGGTTTTTGCTAATTCAACAATTTTTAATGGAGATATGAATTTTTGAAAATTTTAGTTTTATTTTTTTGAGCACTTGGATGAAAACATCACAGAAAAAAATATAAAACGCCTAGAAAAAATTCCTTAAGAAAATATCCTCAATGGTCGAAGTATCGCTTATTAAAAATCAATTTGGTTTTTGTTAATTCAACAATTTTTAATGGAGATATGAATTTTTGAAAATGTTTGTTTTTTTTGAGCACTTGGATGAAAACATCACAGAAAAAAATATAATACGCCTAGAAAAAATTCCTTAAGAAAATATCCTCAATGGTCGAAGTATCGCTTATTAAAAATCAATTTGGTTTTTGTTAATTCAACAATTTTTAATGCAGATATGAATTTTTGAAAATTTTAGTTTTATTTTTTTGAGCACTTGAATGAAAACATCGCAGAAAAAATATAAAACGCGCAGACAAAATTCCATAAAAAATCATCCTCAATAACCGAAGTATAGCTAATTCAAAATCAATTTGATTTTTGTAAATTCAACAATTTAAATGAAGATATGGATTTTTGAAAATTGTAGTTTTATTTTTTTGAGCACTTAAATGAAAACATCGCAGAACAAATATAAAACGCGCCGACAAAATTTCATAAGAAATATTCTCAATGGTCGAAGTATAGCTAATTCAAAATCAATTTGGTTTTTGTAAATTCAATAATTTTCAATAGAGATATGGATTTTTGAAGATTTTCGTTTTAATTTTTTGAGCACTTGATCAAAAACATCACAGAAAAAAATATAAAACGCCTAGAAAAAAAATCCTTAAAACAATACCTTCAAAGGTCGGAGAATCGTTTATTCAAAATTAATTTGGATTTTGTAAATTCAACAATTTTAAAAATGGAGATATGGATTTTTGAAAATTTTAGTTTTATTTTTTTGAGCATTTGAATGAAAACATTGCAGAACAAATATAAAACGCGCCGACAAAATTCCATAAGAAATATCCTTTTTCAAAACTATGGCCATCTCCCCCAGACTTACCCTATATATTTTGGAAAGTTTTAAGGATATTGAAAAATATCAAGTGATACGTTAGGAAAATAGTACGGAGATGAAACGGTTAATTTGTTAAAAACTTTATAATAAAAGTTTTTTATTTCATTATTTGTAAAGATACTTCTACAATTGATTCATCACACAGTGGCGCTTCGTCATGAACAACTCATTTTTTTTATGTAAAATTCATTATTGATCAAACTGATATTGATGCCTATATTAGATTATTTTTCGAATATTAATTTATGTGCAGTGTACTAATTGTGTTGGGCAAAAACGGCCACACAACCGAACGCAGCGTTGCATCTCCTAAACAACACTTAACCCCCGCGTTGACATCACTTACTGTTAAATATTAACCCCCCGTACAAGCCAATATGTGCGGGCTTCAATTAACAGAGGTTGTTTAGTTTAATTGGAGCCGTAATTCAATTGGCCTGCCGGACGTTTAAGCTGCGCCAAAATGGCCAGAAAGCTCTGGGCGCGCAAACGCTCGCATTTTTCCACGTCGTGTCCTTCCTGAGTTATTGCAAAAAGCTGGAAATCGTTCATCCGCAGCTTCGATTGGTCGTCCATTTAATGTGCAATTACCTGGCCGCCGGCGAAAATCACCGTCCCCTATAATTTCGCCATTAACTACGGCAAATTAAATTCAATTAATGTTTACAATACAAACATGTCCGGCATAAATAATACGTCAACGTAATCGAGGCTTAATTTACACAATTTAATTTTTGTAGCCATAAAAATATATTGGTTATTACGGTGAAGATTTTGGTTAAAAATTAAACAGGATACTTCACGGCCAACAAAACGGTATGAGATGGGTGCCGTATTCCTCATGAGTATTTTTGATGTTAAGGGGGCAAGTGCCGCGTCGAAAATCGATGCATTTTTGATGGTCAGCATATACATAATTCTGAAGTTAATATCAAATATTAAGAAATGATATTTTGCACATTTAGAGAGAAAGGGTTAAACTATTCGTCTATAGAATTTGATATTTTTTTAATCATCAGACAAACTGTATAATTTATCCTGAAAATTACCAATATTGAATATCTGGAGCTCTTCTCTGCAAAGAACTAAAAATGTAATGCTACAGAAAAATAGTTTATACCTTTGAAAACAATGTGTACGTAATAAAATTGTTATAAGTTATCAAATAAAGTCGCAAAAACGTAAGAGCTGCTCCTCTACAAACACGAATTTGCTTCATTTTCGCCGTTATAATGAACGCCACCTGCATGAAACATTTTGTATCAACCCTGGAGGCGTGTACAAACCAATTTACGTACTCGGTAAAATTTCAGGCCCAAGATTGTGGTGATTATCATTTTCTATTGGACCATTCTGGTCTAACTCTGGCGCGAGGCACTTACCCCCTTAACTCCAGAGGGTTCAAAACTAATCTGGCCGCATGGATAAACGAAGTTTCAAAAAGTTGTGGGTGGAGCTCATCCCATCTTCGGAAAAATAGTAATTCCCCGCATTCTTGAGGGGGTGAAATACAATTTGTCGGTCGAAAGTGGCAGACCGTATGAGATGCTGTTTTAATTAAGGTGACCAGATTTTAACATTGGTGAAGCGGAAGGTCCTCGCTTCCAAATTCATTACTTTGAAAATGTCTTCTACATGAAGGTCCAAAAAGACCAAAATACATACATCCAACAAGCATTAAAGCTAAGGTGGCCATTCATGTTTGAAAATATTTTTAGTTGTAGTTTTATTTAAAGTCGAAAATACATCCATCAAGCATTAATTTCTAAAGCAACATGATTGGTCTGATGAGAGCTTCCAGTTTGTAGCAGTATTCAAACAGAAGGCAAATTTCGAGAAAAAAAGGAAGATACGTTTTTAGCCCTCTGTATTTGCATCGTTACGGTTGTTATATCAGAAGGCAAATTCCGAGAAAAAAAAAGAAGATAAGTTTCTAGTCCTCTGTATTTGCATAGTTACGGTTGTTATATCAAAAGGCAAATTCCGAGAAAAAAAAAAAAGAAAATACGTTTTTAGTCCTCTGTATTGGCGTAGTTATGGTTGTTATATCTTCTTGTTCATTATAAATAAATCCAATTTTTAATTATTACCAAGATGATATTATTGGTCTTCCGGTCTGTAAATGAAAATCCATGTCACCGTTTCGAACGTGTTTGTGTTTGCCTTTGGCGACAGGTTTGTGGCGTAATGATGTCGCAGACGGATTTATTTAAAGGGGGAACTTCTAGTGGCGTGAAAATATCGCATCGCCTTGCTCGTAAATAAATTCAAGTGCGGAATTTAATATATATTTCAGGATTTGTTCTAATAGTCATAAATAGTAACTATTCAACTATAAATTAGCGGAGGTTAAAACGAAGAGGTTATATACAAAAATATAAATTGTTTTTGGTTTCTTCCATTAATTACTTAAAGTCATCTTTTTTTTTTCTCGTAAATACGATGCTTGAAAAATAGTCAAAATATCTACCCACCGAAAATTTACATATGTCCAAAAAACCTTGAAAAGGCTCTTAACGTAATGAAAAAAGTTTCCCATCAAAAGACCAAAAAGGCCATGTACAGGATTTTCAAAAAGTCGCGCTGAAAAATTATCAAATTTGTTTCAAATCCTGGCTTACATACGATTTAAGTGAAGCAATTTCTTAGTGTGTGGTGACTATAATTTACCAAATGTTCAATCAGAGATATGCGCATTTCTCTTCATAGACGACTGGGATTAATTTATTTTTGAAACACTCCGTATAATAATTATGTAATCATCTATTGATGACGGACTCCGCAGAATGAAATACCAAAAAAATTATTTAAACAAGGAGCAGCAATTTTCTAACAGCTCAGAATGTTCGGATATCAAATTAATAGCGATGCCCAAAATTTCAAAAGAAAAGTATTTTCTAAATTTTTCTCTAGGATCCAAAATACTTTCACAAGCAGTTTTTTTTTTCTTATACGAACTTCAGATGCTTTGCGACACTTCTTTTGCTTATTTGGCAAAATCGTTACCCGATTAGAAATCGGATACACTTCCAACAGAGATCCGCTATTTCAATAGATGTCATTTTGCAATGTCATTTTATATTTTAAATTATAACACGAAAATGTAAAGTAGAATTGAACCAAGCAATCGAGACGTGTTGTGCAGTGATAATCTTAACCCGCCATTGGTGACGCAAATTTAATGGTGACGCCGGTCTCAAGCACCGGGGATTTCAACTGAAGATTTTTAGAAACGTGTTACTAATAGTTCATGCTTTTTTTTAATTTATGCTTTTTGACAATAAAACAAAGATATTTAATCAATTTAAGCTCTGCAATACGTCAGCTACTCGAAATTGCAACAAAAAACAATAACGGAGAATAAAGTTATTCGACACACCCGGTCTCACAGACCAGTAGGTCACCATTGGCGGGTTAAATTCAATTGGCTTCAGAGATTTATTGCTGCGTTCTCTTGCGATTTCCAAATACTTTCTCACTCTGCGCAAACTTTACCCCCATACGTCTCGAGTGCTCGGTAAAGTTGTACCATATGTATAAAAATTATTTAGATAAGGCATGGCCATGATAAACAAAATCACGGTCTTAGATTAGTTCAGCATGTTGTTGACTTTATGTATTAGAATATATTATGAAAATTGCTTTCCATAATTAGAGACAAAAGACGTAACTTTGTCTTAAGTTCTTTCTTCATTTCCTGAAATGCCAAAATCGTCCAACAAGCCACTGGTTCTAACACAAAACTACTAGTATGAACGAGCTTTATATCTCATACTTTGGTACTGATTCTGAATTTATTGTTAATCTCCGTTTATTTGTCTAGATTCTAGATAATAATTTTGAATTTGATACACCGAAAAAAATATCTATTCCCGAACGAAACACTCAAGGGCGTTATTTTTATGGCCGACATAAAACAGTCAATTCTGTCATGTCCTCCATGATCGATCCTTTATTGGGAACGTTTATCCAGGACCAACACTTCCTCCGCGCGAGATTAAGCTCGTAACTCTGTCAGGAGGAACCATCAATTCTTGCGACAGACTGATAGCGTTACACGAGAAAACCCACCTACTAAAGAAAACAATACCGTAATCAAAGATATCGTAAATATGTTAAGGATAGTGAAATATTGTCTTCGATATAAGTAAAGGTAAGCTTAATAACATGTCTTTAATAATCAGCTCTGAGTGTCATCTTGGCCATTACTTATATAATTTTGTATGCAATTATTTGATTGCAGTACGTTTTTCTACAATTGTAATTGTTAAAGTATTGCAATAAAATACTTTTACTTGTAGAATTTTAAATAACAGGTATAACATTTTTCTACAACTATAATTACACCAAGCACTTGAGACGTGTTGGGCAGTTACAACCTTAAATTCAATTAGCTCCCGACATTTGTTGTCGCGTTCTCCGAATACTCATTACATTTTGGGTGTGTAATATATCAATTTAATAAAAAATTAAATTTCACACAGTGGCGGCTCGTGGAACATGTTGATGTGGAGCCACTTATACAATGTACCCCCCCCCCCTCCTTTTTGAAGAAAGAAAAAAATGATTTATCTTCCTAGACCAAAATCACTGGCGAAAAAGTGTTTTAAGAATTAATTTAAAAATCTTGCTGAGCTTGAAACTACAGGTAGCGCTATGGCTCCTTGGCTCTATATAACGAGCCGCCGCTGAAATTTTTTCAGACTTTGAACGACCATAGCGGCTAAACGAAGAATCTAAATCGTACGCGGTGTTCAAATCTATGCTCTTGAAAATTAGTCAGATTCAATTAAAATTGGCGATTTTTAATTTTTACTTTTGCCCAAAAATTGCATTTAAAATGATTTCCTGAAGAAACCACTAGTTCAATTCGGAGTTTCTATACGTCACCAGACAAATCCCTTCAAGACGCTTCAGAAAATGTACTTGCCCAAACACAAATATCTATTTGAAGCCCGTGACGCATCAGTAAAGAAAACTAGAATGGAAAAAAATCGAAAAAATCATCTTTTTCAATAATGATCGTTCATCAGATGAACGAGCTAAATCTATAGACGTAAAAAAAATTCATTTAGAAATAAATGCAAAAAAGTTGGCAAGTCACCCTGAATTTCACATGCATGTAAAGATGTCTAGATATGAGAGGAACCATCTCTTCTTGTTCAAGGTGCACGAAATCCAAAATATTCGTTGAGAAGTGTGGAATGAGAATAGAAAACACTTTGCTCAGTTTGCTGGGTAAACTAGAAAATGGAGATTTTTCAGAACTATCCGATAAGGCGGTTTATGAAGGCGATTATGAGATTTTAAAAGCTGCAGAATCGTTTGAAAAAAAGTTAAATCAAGAAATTGATCACCAAACTAATGTTTAAGGAACTTTAGACGATCACGATTTAGGTGTAGAATGTGAAGAAATTGATGATTCAACTAAATCTGGAATTGACAATATAAAAATTACTGGTAATCAAATCAAAAATAAATAGGCTGAAACATAAATGTATTGCCTCTCACAAAAATAAAGTGGATAAGAGAAAATGTTTTATTATTCAACATAATCATCTTTCCACGAAAATGATATTCTAAATCCAATTGAATATTTTCTTCGTTATATAACAACGGATATTATTGATCACTTTGTCGAAAACACAAATATTTATACTATTCAAAACTTCCGGAGTATCAAGCCTACAAATTAAAAATAAATTGAAACTTTTATTGGTCTGCATTTACTTAACCTACCGGTCTGTGAGACCGGGTGTGTTAAAAAATTCGAATAACCTTATTCTCCGTTATTGTTTTTTGTTGCAATTTCGAATGTTGAAAAACGCAGATTTTCGATTTTTGCACGTTTCTAAAAAAAAAATATCTCCTCCGCAACCGCCGGAGCTGGACGATCCCGGTATATCTTAAAATAATCTTAAAGAAAATATTTAAAATTGATAGGGCCACTTTTTTTAATTTCTTCCCCGTTTCCGAGATATGTTTCTTTAAAAATCGAGTAAAAAAAAATTAACGAGCCACGGACACCCTCCGCATCACGTATGAGTTTTGTAGGAATGATTGTTGTTAACATCATATTTGATCGTAGTTTGGATGCCCCCATGGCAAATTTGATGAAATTGTATCTCCCTGTTTCGGAGTTAGGGCGCAAAATATGAGATTTCACCCCTGTGCGATACTTCTTCCAAAGACGTATATTTTTCTTTTAAAGTCGGAAAGCTGAAATTTTCAGGGATCACCGAGGATATAAATGGCTTTCATTGGGAATTTTTTCAAAATTTTTGGAACACTCCTACGCGCTATTTGCACCCCCTGGGTTGGTTATTCTTCTTTTAAGGACGTATTTTTTTCTTTTCAAGTAGAAAAGCTGAAACTTTCAGTGATGGCAGAAGGGATAACTGGCTTTCATTGGAATTTTTTTCAAAATTTTTGGAACACCCTACGCGCCATTTACACCCCCTGGATTAGGTTTTCTTCTTTTAAGGACGTATTTTTTCTTTTCAAGTCGAAAAGCTGAAATTTTCAGGGATCGCAGAGGATACAAATGGCTTTTATTGGGAATTTTTTCAAAATTTTTGGAACCACCCCTATGCGCCAGTTGCACCCTCTGGGTTCGTTTCTCTTCTTTTAAGGAGGATTTTTTTTCTCTTTTTAAGTCGAAACGCTGAAATTTTCAGGGATGGCAGAAGATATTTTTTCAAAATTTTTGGAACCATGGGTTGGTTTTTCTTCTTTTAAAGACGTATTTTTTTCTTTTCAAGTAGAAAAGCTGAAACTTTCAGTGATGGCAGAAGGGATAACTGGCTTTCATTGGAATTTTTTTCAAAATTTTTGGAACACCCTACGCACCATTTACACCCCCTGGATTAGGTTTTCTTCTTTTAAGGACGTATTTTTTCTTTTCAAGTCGAAAAGCTGAAATTTTCAGGGATCGCAGAGGATACAAATGGCTTTTATTGGGAATTTTTTCAAAATTTTTGGAACCACCCCTATGCGCCAGTTGCACCCTCTGGGTTCGTTTCTCTTCTTTTAAGGAGGAATTTTTTTTTCTTTTTAAGTCGAAAAGCTGAAATTTTCAGGGATGGCAGAAGATATTTTTTCAAAATTTTTGGAACCATGGGTTGGTTTTTCTTCTTTTAAGGACGTATTTTTTTCTTTTCAAGTAGAAAAGCTGAAACTTTCAGTGATGGCAGAAGGGATAACTGGCTTTCATTGCAATTTTTTTCAAAATTTTTGGAACACCCTACGCGCCATTTACACCCCCTGGATTAGGTTTTCTTCTTTTAAGGACGTATTTTTTCTTTTCAAGTCGAAAAGCTGAAATTTTCAGGGATCGCAGAGGATACAAATGGCTTTTATTGGGAATTTTTTCAAAATTTTTGGAACCACCCCTATGCGCCAGTGCACCCTCTGGGTTCGTTTCTCTTCTTTTAAGGAGGATTTTTTTTTTCTTTTTAAGTCGAAAAGCTGAAATTTTCAGGGATGGCAGAAGATATTTTTTCAAAATTTTTGGAACCATGGGTTGGTTTTTCTTCTTTTAAGGACGTATTTTTTTCTTTTCAAGTAGAAAAGCTGAAACTTTCAGTGATGGCAGAAGGGATAACTGGCTTTCATTGGAATTTTTTTCAAAATTTTTGGAACACTCTACGCGCCATTTACACCCCCTGGATTTGGTTTTCTTTTTTTAAGGACGTATTTTTTCTTTTGAAGTCGAAAAGCTGAAATTTTCAGGGATCGCAGAGGATACAAATGGCTTTTATTGGGAATTTTTTCAAAATTTTTGGAACCACCCCTATGCGCCAGTTGCACCCTCTGGGTTCGTTTCTCTTCTTTTAAGGAGGATTTTTTTTCTCTTTTTAAGTCGAAAAGCTGAAATTTTCAGGGATGGCAGAAGATATTTTTTCAAAATTTTTGGAACGATGGGTTCGTTTTTCTTCTTTTAAGGACGTATTTTTTACTTTTCAAGTAGAAAAGCTGAAACTTTCAGGGATGGCAGAAGGGATAACTGTCTTTCATTTGGGAATTTTTTCAAAATTTTTGGAACACCCCCTTGGGTTCGGTTTTCCTCTTTTAAGGACGTATTTTTTTCATTTCAAGTCGAAAAGCTGAAATTTGCAGGGATGACAGAAGGGATGAATGGCTTTCATTGGGAATTTTTTCAAATTTTTTGGAATCACCCCTACGCGCCATTTGGACCCCCTGGGTGCGTTTTTCTTGTTTTAGGGATGATTTTTTTTCTTTTAAAGTTGGAAAACTGAAACTTTCAGGGACGGCAGAAGATACTTTTTTTAATTAACCGTACGCTTCATTTGCACCCCTGGGTTCGTTTTTCTTCTTTTAAGAACGGATTTTTTTTCTTTTTAAGTCGAAAAACTGAAACTTTCAGGGATGGCACAAGATATTTTTTCAAATTCTTTGAAACTATCCCTATGCGCTATCTACACGCCCTGGGTTCGTTTTCCTTCTTTTAAGGACTTTTTTTCTTTTCAAGTCGGAAAGCCGAACTTTCTGAAATCGTAGAGGATACAACTGGCTTTCAAAAAAAAGAAACAAAAATAAAAATACATGCAACAACTTTATAGTGAAGACCAATATGTTGTTCTGGTAAAATGGCATGGCAATCGTATTGTCAACATGGCGTCTAACTTTATTGGAATCAGAGGAAAGGATACTGTAAAGAGATGGGACAAATCTTCTAAAAACTACGTAGAAGTGCACAGGCGAAAAATAATAAAAAATATAATAATTCAATGTATTTTTTGTGGGTCTATGCAGAGTATTTATATGTTCCGGAAAGTGGACATTGCGTTTCATTTTTCATGCAATAGTTGGCTTGAATATCGGAACGAATGTGCAAAAGCAAATGTGGAAAAAGTTAATATGCGACATTCTTACACTTCAAACTTGAAATCGCAAACAGTTTGATCAAACGTGGCTAAACCCGTATTGACATGAAGTCGCGAAAGTCGGGCAATTATTGTGACCAAACGCAAAAATATTGAAGTTAGGCCTTCATCAGATATGAGGCTGGATAAGGTCGATCATCTTCCTATTCATAATGGATAGAAGGAAGCAGGCAGATGTAAAAATTCGAAATGTGGCGGTAAATCGCATTTCAAATGTAATATCCTTAGTAAGCAAAAAAATTGTTTCTGGGAATTTCATGTAACATAAACAAAAATAACATTTTTTTTGTTGATTACTTTTTAAATAACAATTTATTACCCTTATGTACTTTTGTCTACGATCATAGACTCTCGAAATTTTCATTCAACAAAAAAAAAGTCCACAAATTTTTTCTAGCGTTACATATTGTGGCCATTTGTAATTTCATGAAAAATATTTTTTTACTCATCAGAATCTAATTAAGTGAGAGGGTTAAGCGCGCGTTGAAGGACATTTTTGCAAACGTAACTTAAAAAGCTTCCACCAAATTAGGAAGAAAAAACTTGGAAGCTCAGCTAAATTTATTTAAAACTGTGTTTATGGTAATTGTTGGAATGATATATTGCAGACTTGATTTACAAGAATTAGATCAAGAAACTATAAGAGAGAAAACTACAATTCTTAAACTTACCCAAATGATTTGGAGGAAATATTTGTGGAAAAGTGTACTTTTTAAACATAAAAATATAATTACTAATAAATAAAATGATAAAACTTTGTTTAACCCTTTGATACTCAAACAGATGACTTTTTTGTCGGGTCTCTTCGCAATCGTTAACTCTTTGATCCCCAAACAGATCAGATTTTTTGTCGCTTCGCAATCGACAAAGACAAGCGCTGTTGCACTTTTTGGAGTTTTTCGACCATGTGCTTCCAACGACGTGACGCCTGGACCAAAAGGATTAAAAACTAATTGTTTCGGAGAAAAGTCTTTTATTCATTGCATTTTTTAAATTTCACAGGGGTGCTAAATTGTAGTAGCCCAGGGTGCTAAAAAGTCATTAGCCAATATTACCTAAGGGATCACCAGCTAGTTGTAATAAATTAGTAATTTGCTCCTGCCGCAACTTCTACATTAATTCTGATTTATTGATCATTAGCTGCCGGGGACTATTCAAATGATCATTCCGAGCCGATCTTCGTGCTGAGGATCACTAATAATATATTTGTACGAAGAATCGTCTGCATGTAATTATAGCTGCTGACATTTTGGTTTAACTACCGCACGTGTAGGGCGTGCGTTTTTCATAAATTAAGGTTGTGTAAGTGGACGATGCCACACTTCGGATGACAAATTGCTTCGTCTTCGTTCGTGGGCAACATGTCTTTTTTAAGATTGTATACCGAGATAGTTAAAAAAAATATTCCAACATATTCGAAGGTGCTCTTTTCAGATTAATTTAAACAAACTTGAGATTCACGTATTGTGACTATTCGATACCGTGTAGTGTTTGCTGAAAGGCAAATGAAGTTTATGCATTGTACTAAAGAATAAAATGTCGGGTATAATGAACTCGTTCCTTCAATATCAATATTACATGTTCTTCGTTTAGACAACGCAATTTACATTTACGTGTTCTATTTTGCATTCCTTGGTGTGGTAAGTTAACAATACTTGTTTATTTTAATTGTTCAGTTTCAGTTCTAAATCAACTCGTGCATATTCTCTATATACAGTTAGAGACTAAATTAGAAGGTTTCGGATCTGGATAGTTCCGACGGGAGGGCAGAAAGTCCGCTGCACGTAGGCCTCAATGGGCCCTTTGTACGTCCTCCCATCTGAGTCTTCACTTCCCGGTGCCGTCCAGCACGGCATTGGCGAATGCCAGGACTGCACCAAGAGGGACTCTTTGGATGCTGTTTGTAGACATCCCTCTCCCATTATGGAGTGTCTTATTGAGGAGATAGCTGTACACTCCAGAAATACGTGTTCAGCAGTCTCCTCGAAAATCATAGTTTCATCACTTGTACTGTAATTAATTATATAGTACAGTACCAATATAAAACTGAAACTTGACGTGTCTATATCGACCAATTAATTAGATTCGCGGGTGGGGGACGAAAACAAGTTGAAAAATACGAAAAAGGGAAGTCGCTGCGTATAAAAGCGAAGAAAGAAAATTGGATCCGGGGTCGAGATTTATGGCAGATTAGTATGGAAATTAGTTTTGCACAGGGCGGAACTGCGCGAATTCCAATTGCTTCGGGTCCTCGCGCCGGAAAAGTAATTGAATATCCTTACAATTCCTTCAACCAGGACATTCTTTCGATTATATCGTCCCGGAATAACACTTTGGAGTTCGCGTACGACCCGCAATAATAATGATGGCTCCCGAGGAACAAAGGACCATCGCAGTTCGCGGCTAATACGATTGGGCGAGGCGTAAACACGACCGGTTTCGGTTTATTTCCGTCCGTGTTTATTTAGAGCGCCCTAATCATCACCGGGGACTTATCTATTCCCGTGAAGGGATTTATAATCCATCATTTTCGTTTTAGGGTAAACAAAAGTGGGAATCGTGGGGGCTGGGCGGCGGTGGAACGCTGAAAGATATTATTGGAGCGTTAGTGGATATCTATACACGGACGATGGGGTTTGAATTGCCATGATAAAATGTCGCAAATGTCCATAACGGCGGCCGTTACAGGTGGAAACGGCCCGGAAGATAATACAAAAGAGAAATGCACGGAAAGTAGTTGAATAAAAAGGGATCAACTTTGGGAGCGTCGGTGGAAATACGTCAGGGCGTAATCATATGTAACGTGCTCAGCACGCATCATTTTTCACGTCGGGAAATTAAATAAAGATAATCGAAGCTAACGATGCGGAATTTCGTTAGTGTGCATTCAACCCTTCACTGATATAAAGTTGTTAACTCGAGCTCGTGGTGTATTTAGGTTATCTTTGCTTTTGTCGAATAGATGCATCAAACATTTGCCAGTGGAGGTGGGTATGTCGATTCAAAGAGTCAACTCATCGAAATCTATAAGCATTTTCATCATCTTAGCACTACTTTGATCCCTCCGAGTGGATCATGATTCGAAATCCTAAGCCTAATATATATACAGGGCGGCCGATTTATCTGAAGACATTGAAATATTTCCAAAAGGGTTCGGCACTTTGGGCATCGTCGGTAGTATGAAATTCGGCACCTTGGGCAAAATACCGATTCGGCACTTTGGCCAGGCTCCCCCGAAAACTACGCATCAGATAAAAAAAAGGTTACTTGCGATTACAGCGCCATCTATCACGAATCTAGAAAAATGTTTCGGATAAAAGTTGCTTAATTTTTTATAGGGAATCCGAATCTGCAATACAAAATGGGGTCGACTTTGGTATCACTGGATGACCCTCTTCCGGACAGACAAATTTTATTCAGAACTTTTATTGATCCGGTGCGTAGTTTTCGAGAAATTTCAATATCTTCAGATAAATCGGCCACCCTGTATAATGCAGGATAAGTACCATCAATTTTATAGATTAAAAGCTTAAGAAATCGCCTTTGGACACATTCAATTAATAATGACAAGTAAGTATCGTGGGGATACCAAACTAACAGTGACGGTTCGCGGGTTTTTTTCTGGTACGGCCGAGGAACAAGAGGTGGTAATACAGATAGGTAGGGTCAGTTGCAAAGACGGCTGGCTGCGTGACCGCACCTATCTATATTACCACCTCTTGTTCCTCGGCCGTACCAGAAAAAACCCGCGAACCGTCACTGCAAACTAAAGACGCATATTTGCTTCTCACCAGTGCAAAATATAACGACTTAAGTCATCATGTACAACATGTTTAAAGACCTTCGCAAACTTTGACAAAATTGTAATCGCTCTAGTTCATTAACAAAGTTTTGTACCCCATTTTATAAACTGGATTTATACGTGCACGCTTCCTGGCAACTGGAAGTGTACACGCTTTGACAGGTTGAATATTATTAAAACGATTAGGAAAAATTTGTTTACAATCCCGGATGAAAGCTTGGAATTTGGAATTTACACTCGGCGTCAAAAAAGAAGCGCCACTCGAAAAATCGCGAAAAAACTCGATTTTTCAAACCGTCGTAACTTGGTTCAATTTGGTCGAGAATCGATTAATCTTTCAGTTTGGGAAAGATTCAAGTTTTATCTTTAAGAATGTGTAGTTGATTTTGACCCCAAGTCCAACCCACCTCCCGTAACAACGCGATAAAAAAGTTTTTTATGTAAAAAATTGTCCAAATTTGACAAGCTGTACCGTGTGCAAAAAAAAATCGTCGGGAAATTGCATCACAATGGCAGAAAAGTTTAATTAATTTCCTTCAAATGCCTTAAAAATTCGAGTCGTTTCGATGATTTGGAGTAAAGTTATGAATTTTTCAAAAAAAAATGTAATTTTTCACTGTTTTGGCCATAACTTGAGTAATTTTTTTTGAGCGCAAAAAAGTCAGCGGGAAATTTCACCACAATGGCAGAAAAATTTAATCAATTTCCTTCAAATGCCTTTAAAATTCGAGTGGTTTCGATGATTTGGAGCAAAGTTATGAATTTTTGAACAAAAAATTACATCGAAAATGAAAACAAGTTGTAAAAATTTAACATTTTTTGTGAATCGAAAACACTTTTTGTATGGGTTTTCAGGGGGTCACGAAAGTCTAAAACTTCTTAGATCGCAAAAATTCGTGCGAAATTCGCCTAGTTATGGCCAAAAAGGCGCAAAGTGTAATTTTTTTCAAAACTGCATAACTTCGCGCCAAATCATCGCATTGACTTGAATTTTGGAGGAAATTGGAGGAAAATTATTGAACTTTATTGCCATGCTGACCGATTGAGTCGACGATTTTTTTTTGCATACGGTACACCAAATTTGCACATTTAAACTTCAAAAGCATTTTTTTTCCTTTAGGGGGTGTCACGGGGTGGAATCGTTTTACCAACAAAACAATTCACATGACGTTGAAGAGAAAATTTGAAACTGTTCAGACTGCAAAAGTTCATCGATTTCTTTTACCTGGAAGTGTCACAAGTGAGCTTATAAGGATTTCCGCCAGAGGGCGCTTGCGACACTCTTCCAGGTAAAAGACTATGTTCTTTGGAGACCTAGAGAATTTACACTCGGCGTCAAAAAAAAGCACCACTCGAAAAATCCCGAAAAAACTCGATTTTTCAAACCGTCGTAACTTGGTTCAATTTGGTCGAGAATCGATGAATCTTTCAGTTTGGGAACGATTCAAGTTTTATCTTTAAGAATGTGTAGTTGATTTTGACCCCAAGACCAACCCACCTCCCGTAACAACGCGATGAAAAAACAAGTTTTTTATGTAAAAAATTGTCCAACTTTGATAAGCTGTACCGTGCGCAAAAAAAATCGTCGGGAAATTGCATCACAATGGCAGAAAAATTTAATCAATTTCCTTCAAATGCCTTAAAAATTCGAGTCGTTTCGATGATTTGGAGTAAAGTTATGAATTTTTGAAAAAAAATGTAATTTTTCACTTTTTTGGCCATAACTTGAGCAATATTTTTTGTGCGCAAAAAAATCAGCGGGAAATTTCACCACAATGGCAGAAAAATTTAATCAATTTCCTTCAAATGCCTTAAAAATTCGAGTGGTTTCGATGATTTGGAGTAAAGTTATGAATTTTTGAACAAAAAATTACATTGAAAATGAAAACAATTAAAAATTTAACATTTTTTGTCAATCCAAAACACTTTTTGTAGGGATTTTCAGGGGGTCACGAAAGTCTAAAACTTCTTAGATCGCAAAATTCCATCGAGTTTCGTGCGAAATTCGCCTACTTATGGCCAAAAAGGCGCAAAATGTATTTTTTTTTAAACTGCATAACTTCGCGCCAAATCATCGCATCGACTTGAATTTTGGAGAAAATTGGAGGAAAATTATTGAATTTTATTGCCATGCTGACCGATTGAGTCCTCGATTTTTTTTGCACGCGGTGTAAGAAATCAAATTTGCACATTTAAACTTCAAAAACATTTTTTTTCCTTTAGGGGGTAGCAGAGGGTGGAATTGTTTTAGCAACAAAACAAGTTACATGACGTTGAAGAGAAAATTTTAAACTGTTCAAACTGCAAAAGTTCATCGATTTTGGTGCAAAATTACTCAAGAGTGAAAAATGTCATTTTTTTTCAAAAATTCATAACTTTGCTCCAAATCATTGAAACGACTCGAATTTTTAAGGCATTTGAAGGAGGTTAATTAAAATTTTCTGCCATTGTGGTGAAATTTCCCGCCGATTTTTTTTTGCGCACGGTACAGCTTGTCAAAGTTGGACAATTTTTTACATAAAAAACATTTTTTTTCATCTCGTTGTTACGGGGTGTGGGTTGGACTTGGAGTCAAAATCAACTACACATTCTTAAAGATAAAACTTAAATCTTTCCCAAACTGAAAGATTCATCGATTTTCGACCAAATTAAACCAAGTTACGACGGTTTGAAAAATCGAGATTTTTCGCGATTTTTTGAGTGGCGCTTTTTTTTGACGCCGAGTATATTTTTCAGTTTATTAATGCTTCGAATATCAGCCTTAATCACCAGAGCAATATTGTTTGTAGATGCCTCCATATCGTCGATTTCGTGGAGTAGTGTCACATCTTGAAAAATTCATTGATTTACAGTTATTTGTTAAAAATGAGTCTTCTTTTACCTGGAAGTGTCACAAGTGAGCTTATACGGATTTCCGCTAGAGGGCGCTTGTGACACTCTTCCAGGTAAAAGACTATGTTCTTTAGAGTCCTTTCTAAAGAATAACTCAAAATCAATGAAGTTTTGAGATGTGACACTAATCTATGAAACCGACGATATTAACATCAAATAATAAAGAGGATTAGGAACTAGAAATAATATATCGGGTGTGTACAAATTGGCGGATAATCTACACGTGACAATATTCTTTCAAAAATTCTAAGCAGCCTATCTTTATTCTAAAATGTTGTACCATGCTTCCTGGGTCTTCACGAGGTCCTCAAAGTTTGAACATCCAGTCGTTAAATATGCGTTATTATTCGTTATTAATTTACAGAAAACTCTGCACTTTCGGTAGTATGGCTGGTTAGAAAATATTTGTCAGTGTGTGCTATCTTTCTATCTCAAACTTGTATTTTTAACACTTCTTAATTAGCTGATTTTTATAAAAAATACGTTCGGCAACGTGACACCCGCTTATGTAACTTTGACACAAATAATTCATTCAAACTTGCTAGTTCCAATTTTATGCCAATTCTGCTTGTATCATTATTATCAGTTTGTATTAGTGCCCGCGTTTCAGTATATTTGTGTTTCTGTGTTATTTTCGTTTTGTTTTGTTGAATTACAATGGATTTGACTATTTACTCATAATTTGTTTTACCTTGCATCTGTAAATAAACCCCGCTGTATCTATCTATTACCTTCTACTCTGAACCATGAGATTATTGATAAACAAGGCAGCTCGTGAATGCTATGTTGCCAAATGTACATTTCTTTTAAATGGCTCCTGATGGCCTATGAGGCATGGTAGAACATTTTTTCATCGACACTTTCTATTCAGAATTTTAGGAAGAACATCGCCACGTGTAGATTATCCGCTAATTTATACACACCCGATATAATAGCAATAGTAACTCTTCGCATTAGGCATAACAGCATCAACTACGCATGAAAATTCTTAAATTACTTTAAGGCCACGATTTTTATAGACACAACAAAACACCTCGACTGTGCGATATCGACCTTGGCCTTTAAATAAAATCACAAATCTTCCATCTTCCTCCACATCCACGAACCGTACTAACGACACGAATTGTAATTACAGAGACACCAATGGTTTCTCATTATCCAATTCGCCGCTTGTACTTCTCGGACATTCTTTTTTCAACTTGGCCGTGTTAGACGCCATGTTCTGGTGCCGTCTCCCAGTTTCTTCTTAGACGCCCTCACGTGACCGGAATGCCCGATGCTCTTCCACACATTAAAAATAACACAATGTAATCCGACGGGTCGCCGGTATAAATAAAACATATATCCGTGGCGTAGAGAAGAGGGTTTATCCGCAGGACGAGGGGCTTCTTTCTTTACTCTCCTTTTGTGGAGAGCCACTCACCGCCGCCGCTGCAGCGCGGCGCAAGAAATTGTAAATGAGTCGCTCGTTTGCATACAATTTCGATGATGTGTAGTTCGTTATTACGGTTGGATCGGGTGCTCGCCTGGTAGGTAAGATGATTTATCGCGGACTCGGTGCACACCAGGAATTTCGCGTGGATTGTGTATCGCGTTCGTGCGGTGGAAACATATGTTTCGATCTCTTCAAAAAGTCGTAACTTAACGCCGCGTTTGTTTATGGGCATGTTTAAAAAAAAATTAATGCATGTAGGTTGCTCAAGGGCGTTCATCAAAAACAGTTTTCCACGCTATGATGGCTAGACCAGTGGCTCCCTAACTTTTTCCATTTTCGGAAATGCAATCTTGCTGAATCCAAGTTTCCTAAGTTAAATTTTAACTTTGCGAAATAATAGCTCGACTCATCAATGACTTCCAAGGTCGCCGCGGTGAACAGTTTGTGAACCACTGTTATAGACTATATTGTCACCGAGAGCATTAATTACAGAATGAAATCTTTTCGTCATGGACCTGTCGATTATTTTCAAACCCGTAAAGATATTGAATGTCCGTTATGACCAGAGTCACTTTTGTTGCACAATCTCGGCGTCGGCATGTGTTCTGCGATGTATGATAGAGTAATGAAGTGATGTATACGTTTTAGTTGACAGGTTGAATATTATTAAAACGATTAAGAAAAATTTGTTTACAATCCCGGATGAAAGCTTGGAATTTGGAATTTACACTCGGCGTCAAAAAAAAGCACCTCGAAAAATCGCCAAAAAACTCGATCGGTCATACAGTGGCGTCGAGATCCGCGTCCGCAACATGCTCATTTCTATACTACAACTACGTGGTATGATTACGTTGCGTTCACGCCGCGTCCTCGTGATTGTTTCGCCATATTGTGAAGTAATAAAAGTGCTTCTTTATTGATTTTTATTTTCCTATAATTTTGCAAAAAAAAAACATTATCTGCTTCCTATAAATTTTGTAATAATGACCATTTTATGCCAATGGTTGAATCGTATATATCAGGGGCGGCTCGTTATATAGAGCCAAGGAGCCATAGCCCTGGCAAGAATTTTTAATTTTAATTCATTCTTAAAACACATAGTTGAATCGTATATATCAGGGGCGGCTCGTTATATAGAGCCAAGGAGCCATGACACTAGCAAGAATTTTAAATTTTAATTAATTCTTAAAACACTTTTTTGCCAGTTACTTTGGTCTAGGAAGATAAATGGTTCTTTGTTTCTTCAAAAAAGGAGGGAGGGGGGGGGGGTATTGGATAAGTGGCTCTACCATCAACATGTTCTACGAGCCGCCACTGATGTTAGGTACGGCCTTTAGCAATGCGATTATGATAAAATATTTCTAAAACATCTACTCCGTCCGAAAAAAAAATTATTAAAGCCCTGATATTGATAAGTGATTTTGAGCGACAGTCAGTTATGTTTTCCTTTGATTTTAACCGAAATTTCACTTTTTCCCAATATTTGTTACAATAAAAATGATATTTTCGAGTTTTTAGTTGAATAACTCAAAATCAATCTGCAGAACATTTTGATCTTCAGCGAAAATATTGAAGCCCTGATAACGATAAGTAATTTTAAGTGACAGATCATTGGGCTTTCCTTTAATTTTAACGGAAATTTCACGTTTCCTCAATATGTGTTACAGAAAACTGATATTTTCAAGTTTTAAGTTGAATAACTCTAAAACCAACTCCGGAATGTTTTGTTCTTTTGTTTAAATATTAGAGTCTTGATAATGATAAATAATTTTGAGTGACAGTTTGTTGTGATTTGCTTCGATTTTAACCGAAATTTTAGTTTTTCCAAAAAATTTAGATTTTCGAGTTTTCAGTTGAATAACTCAAAAACCATGTGCAGAATGCTTGAATATTTTGTATAAATATTGAAGCCTTGATATTGATGTGATTTTGTGTGACAGTTCATTGGGATTGGCTTTAATTTTAAACAAAATTCTAATTTTTTTCAAGATTTATTACAAAAAATTACATTTTCTGGTTTCTAGTTTAATAACTTTCAATCAATCTGCAGAATATTTTGATCTTCTACATGAATTTTAAAGCACTAATATTAAAAAGTGATTTTAGGTGACAGTTTATTGTGATTTGCTTTGATTTTAACCGAAATTTTTCCCAATATTTGATATTTTCGCGTTTTTAGTGAAATAACTCAAAAACTATCTTCAGAATGTTTTGATATTTTGCATAAATATTAAGTTCTGATATTAGTAGGTAATGTTGAGAAACAGTCCGTTGTGATTTGTTTTGATTTTAAATGAATTTTCACTTTTTCTCATGATTTAATATAAAAAATGTACATTTTTGAGTTTCTAGTTGAAAAAAAAAACAGTCTGCAGAATGTTTTGATCTTCTGCATGGATATAAAGCCCTGTTTGAGTAACAGTTAATTGCGATTTGCTTCGATTTTCTCAAAATTTATTACAAAAAATTGATATTTCTGACTTTTCTGTTGAATAACTCAAAAACTATCTGCAGAATGTTTTGATATTTTGAATTGATATTATAGCTTCGCTGTTAATAAGTGATTTTGAGTAACAGTTAATTATAATTTGTTTAATTTCAAGCGAATGTTCTTAAAATTAATTAGAAAAAATTGACATTTCCAACTTTTCTGTTGAATAACTCAAAAACCATCTGCACAATGTTTTGATATTTTAAGTGAAGTAAGCCATGATGTCGATGAGTGATTCTGAGTAACAGTTAATTGCGATTTGTTTCGATTTTAAGCGAATTTTCTCAAAATTTATTACAAAAAATTGACATTTCTGACTTTTCTGTTAAATAACTCAAAAATCATCTGCAGAATGTTTTGATATTTTGAATTGATATTATAGCTCCGATGTTGATAAGTGATTTTGAGTAACAGTTAATTATAATTTGTTTAATTTTAAGCGAATGTTCTTAAAATTAATTAGAGAAAATTGACATTTCCGACTTTTCTGTTGAATAACTCAAAAACCATCTGCAGAATGTTTTGATATTTTGAGTGAATATTATAGCCCTGATGTCGATGAGTGATTTTGAGTAACTGTTAATTGCGATTTGTTTCGATTTTAAGCGAATTTTCTCAAAATTTATTACAAAAAATTGGCACTTCTGACTTTTCTGTTAAATAACTCAAAAACCATCTACAGAATGTTTTGATATGTTGAATTGATATTATAGCTCCGATGTTAATAAGTGATTTTGAGTAACAGTTAATTATAATTTGTTTAATTTTAAGCGAATGTTATGTTTTGATATTTTGGATTGATATTATAGCTCTGATGTTGATACGTGATTTCGAGTAACAGTTCATTATAATTTGTTTAATTTTAAGCGAATGTTCTTAAAATTAATTAGAAAAAATTGACATTTCCTACTTTTCTGTTGAATAACTCAAAAACCATCTGCAGAATGTTTTGATATTTTGAGTGAAAATTATAGCCCTGATGTCGATGAGTGATTTTGAGTAACAGTTAATTGCGATTTGATTCGATTTTAAGCGAATTTTCTCAAAATTTATTACAAAAAATTGACATTTCTGACTTTTCTGTTAAATAACTCAAAAACCATCTGCAGAATGTTTTGATATTTTGAGTGAATATTATAGCCCTGATGTCGATGAGTGATTTTGAGTAACAGTTATTTGCGATTTGTTTCGATTTTAAGCGAATTTTCTTAAAATTTATTACAAAAAATTGACATTTCTGATTTTTTTGTTAAATAACTCAAAAACCATCTGCAGAATGTTTTGATATTTTGTATTGATATTATAGCCCCGATGTTGATAAGTGATTTTAAGTAACAGTTAATTATAATTTGTTTAATTTTAAGCAAATGTTCTTAAAATTAATCAGAAAAAATTGACATTTCCGACATTTCTGTTGAATAACTCAAAAACCATCTGCGGAATGTTTTCATATTTTGAATGGATATTATAGCCCTGATGTCGATGAGTGATTTTGAGTAACAGTTAATTGCGATTTGCTTTGATTTTAAGTGAATTTTTGCTAAATTGATTACAAAAAAATTGACATTTCCGAATTTCTGTTGAATAACTCAAAAACCGTCTTCAGAAAGTTGTGATATTTTGCATAAATATTAAAGTTCTGATATTAGTAGGTAATGTTGAGTGACAGTCCGTTGTGATTTGTTTTGATTTTAGCCGAAATTTCACTTTTTCCCAATATTTGTTCCAAGAAAATAATATTTTTGAATTTTTAGCTGATTAACTCAAAAGCCATCTGCAGAATATTTTGATGTTTTGCTTGAATATTAAAGTCCTGATATTGATAAGTAATTTTAAATGACAATCCGTTGTGATTTACTTCGATTTTAGCAGAATTGTATGTAGTCTCGTATTTTGTATTTTAAAGGTGAAATGGGGATGTTCATAAATGTTTTTAACTTTTATGTTAGATAAGAGTGGCTCGTTATATAGAGCCAAGCAGCCATGTCACTAGCAAGAATTTTAAATTAATTATTAAAACACTTTTTTGCCAATTACTTTGATCTAGGAAAATAAATCGTTGTTTCTTTCTTCAAAAATTATATTGTATGTGTGGCTCTACCATCAATACGTTCCACGAGCCGCCACTGGTATATATTGTCTACTGTTATACAATATAATGGTAGCAATACGTTGCTAAAAAATACTAAACTCTACCTGATTATTTTGGTTGGTGTGAAATCGATGCTGTAATCCAAATGAGCACTACACACTTCACAGATTCTGAAACAAAAAATACATTCGTTAATTACATTATGAAATACAAACGCGGCAAGCTTACGAAATGATTGTACAACTTTAATACATTCTGAACAGAAATTGATGTTTTACTGCAGTGGTACCAAGTGTACTGTGTTACATCGTTTTTAATTCATAGTCAAAATAATAATTTTATAAGACATAGCCTTGGAAATATATTTTAGTCACTTGAAAAAGCAATTGTGGGAAAACAGCACAGAAAAACTAATCGGTACTTCCTCTCCCAAAGAATTTCTTATCGTTATTAGAAATCCTAGCTACGGGCAAATATGCCTCAGGAAAGTCAAACAGGTGTTTGACATTCTTATAGTTTGGCACTATTGTGAGAAAAATAGAAAACGGAAAAATATTTTCCAACCATGTATTTCCAACTACCCCTGGGGCCGAAAGGGTTAAGAAAAGCCATTAATACCCCAACCATCAATAGGATACTTCAATTCAGAGCGCATGATGAACAATAAAGGCCCCATGATCTAAGCTTCATCATAAATGATTATTGGCAGCAATCTGTAAAAAAAGAGAGATAATGCATCATCTAAAGATACAACTACCTGAAGATTTCCGAATTTTCCAAATCTGCCAAGAGTTAAAATTATCGATGATCAAGGCAAGAAAGTGTTACGTATTACATAAAATCCAATTCTATACGCCAGAAAGTGGATATTCCTTAAATACGCTATTTTCAAATCGTTTCTTTCTCACATAATTCCACCGACGATTTCTTTCGCACAAAGCAAATTAGGTTACATAAATTGTGTAAACGTTCAGTCCAACTCCGATATTTATCCGTATCGGTTTGAGTGTTTCATCGAGCGTGCTCGAAATTGTCGCAGTTTGCCTTTCTAAAGATCGTTAGGCAGCGTTAATGGCGGGCCTTCGTTTATTTGCACAATCGCGCGAAATAAACTATCCGATCCGAGTCTTTACATAACCTGCACACGATCTAATTGCGTCCTAATCCGACGCACACATAACCTCAATTAGGCCGGCGGCCCGTAATGATAAGGGACGAGGACCTAATTCGGGGTGCGGATACGTAATCCTCGTGAAGACCGCTTTTTTTTTGTCCACGGATTGATGAGAGAGCGGTCGTTTTGGCCTAGCACTCACTTTTAAATTTTATTTAATGTTTTATAAGGTTATCGTATAAAATATTATTACGTTCGCGATTTTTGAACGAGCTACTCTTTCAGTAAAGGTTGACTTTTTATACGTGTATCTTAAATAATCATTAATTAACAGATGCAAATAAAAGTTGATAACACCATTTTATACGTTATGCGTCAAACAAAGATGATATGGTTTGATCAATGGATCTTTGCGTGTGTGTCATTACCGAAAACCGGGTTGTCTCACCTTGAACGACATACGTACACACATGATTGCGCTTAATTCAACTTACCGTAGAGAGAGCAAACGCATGAAAATTTTGTCGTAGCTACGTTCAGCTATCTATGACGTGCACGCAAAGAACCATTGATCAAAGTATACTAATTTAACTCAAGAATTGTTATTCCATGTATGTAAAATCCGACCTTGGCTTTATCTACTATAATTCACAAACTGCCACTGATACACATATAATGCCAACCAGAGATCAATGATTAACAAAACATGAGATTGCTTGTAATAAAATTAAAGCTAAATGTTGCAAACGTTCTAAATTTATTACGTGTAGGTTTTACAGTCAAAATATCAAATTAGTCGGCCCTCAAGGGGCAATAAATGAGATATAGGTTGCAGTTTTATTAGCTATTAAGCCGTAGGGTACCGATTTTGTTATTGTCCCTTTACGGCCTTTTAATTTTACGACCTGGTAGCTCTAGTGGTCGCGTCGATAGTTTTGGGGTCTCCTCACTAATATTATGCATGTTTACGACCGAATGATTGTAAAAAGCGACTGAATAAATGTGTTATTTTTAAGGCACCATAAAAATTCATTTTACAACTTCAACCGTCGTAAAACTAGGTTTAATGTTTTTTTTTGTAAATGCTTTAAAAATGATTGTTGACTATAAAGTATCGAATTGGTGTTTTTCTTGTATTTACGATAGGAACAGGTAACAGGTAGGGATTTGCGGATTAGAAAAATCATTTCCTATCAGGAATCGGGGGGTGACTCATGGTACGGCCGAGGCAGCAGAGGTGGCAATACAGATAGGTAGGGTCGATTGCAGAGAAGCTGTGTGACCGTATCACTTCTGCTACCTTGGCCGTACCAGAGTCACCCTGCGAGCCGTCACCCCGCGAGTCATCACCCCGCGAACGGTCACCCCGCGAGCCGTCACCTCGCTAACCGTCACCCCGCGAACCGTCACCTCGCGAGCCGTCACCCCGCGAGCCGTCACTGTTTCCATGACAATTTTAGTACAGTATTTATCAAAATGACCATCTGAAGAAAACTTTCTTCCTTAACCGATTTCTCTTGACATTGATGGGATGTCGAGGTTTTAAAATTAAACTATTTTATTGGTTTTACTTTATTTTGGCGGTTCGTGAATATTCGGATGTGGACCAACGGAAAAAAATATTCCTCGAAACAGTGTTTCCTCTGTAGAAATTTAGTAGCTTTAGTAGTCTTTAATTAAGTCAAATAATGTATTTAATGCCTCTGCAATAAGTAAGGCTTTCTTTAAATTTTAAAGAATATTCACATTGTCTTTATTAATTATTTTCTCAATCTTAAAAGCAAAGTGTTGCGATGTTAAGGCTATAAGACAATATGCCAAATGCCCTTCTAAATATGGTGAATCTTGAGTTTTTGAAGCTAATTATTTTTGGGAATCTTTTAAGTCGTTGAATGCAATTTTTGTTTCTTCGGTTGAAGTTTGAAGTGTTGTTGTTTTGTTTCCTCTTAATATAATATATAAATAAATTAATATAATAATTTTTTTAGATGAAATTGATAATCTATTGTGTCTTTATGAGTCATGAGTTTTTGAAGCTAATTCCTAGTTTAAATAATTTTTGGGAAGTTTACAAATCGTTGAATGCATTTTCGATTCTTCAGTTAAAGTTTGAAGTGTTGTTGTTTTGTTTCCACTTAATATGTGGCAAATATTTTTGGATGAAATTGAAAATCTATTGTGTCTTTATGAGTCTTGGGTTTTTGAAGCTAATTCTTAGTTTAAATAATTTTTGGGAATTTTTCAAATCGTTGAATGCATTTTCGTTTCTTCAGTTAAAGTTTGAAGTGTTGTTGTTTTGTTTCCTCTTAATATGTGGCAAAAATTTTTGGATGAAATTGAAAATCTATTGTGTCTTTATGAGTCTTGAGTTTTTGAAGCTAATTCCTAGTTTAAATAATTTTTGGGAATTTTATAAATCGTTGAATGCATTTTCGATTCTTCAGTTAAAGTTTGAAGTGTTGTTGTTTTGTTTCCTCTTAATATGTGGCAAAATTTATTGGATGAAATTGAAAATCTATTGTGTCTTTATGAGTTGTGAGTTTTTGAAGCTAATTCCTAGATTAAATAATTTTTGAGAATTTTCTAAATCGTTGATTGCAGTGTTGCTATCTTCAGTTAAAGTTTGAAGTGCTGTTTCTTTGTTTCCACCTGATATATTGTAAATATTTTTGGATAAACTTGAAAATCTATAGTTTCTTTATGAGTCTTAAGTTTTTGAAGCTAATACCTAGATTAAATAATTTTTGCGAACTTTTCAAATTGATGAATGCGATTTGCGTTTCTCCAGTTGGAGTTTGAAGTGTTGTTGTTTTGTTTATACCTAATATATGGCAATTATTTTTGGGTAAAATTATAAATCTATTATTTTTTTTATGAATCTTGAATTTTTGAAGCTAATTCCTACATTAAATAATTTTTGGTAGTTTTTCAAATCGTTGAATGCAATTTTCGTTTCTTCGGTTGAAGTGTTGTTGTTTTGGTTCTACCTAATATATGGCAACATTTTTAGGATGAAATTGAAAATCTATTGTTTCTTTATGAGTCTTGAATTGTTGAAGCTAATTCCTAGATTGAATTATTTTTGGGAATTTTTTAAATCGTTGAATGTAATTTTTGTTTCTTCCCCAATATTTGTCAATTATTTTTGGGTAAATTAAGAAATCTATTGTTCTTTTATGAGTCTTGAGTTTTTGAAGCTAATTTCTAGGTTTATTAATTTTTGGGAATTTTTCAAATCATTGAAAGCGATTTGCGCTTCTCCAGTGAAGTTGGAAGTGTTGTTGCTTCCTTTATACCTGATATATGGCAATTATTTTTGAGTGAAATTATAAATTTATTGTTTTTTTATGAATCTTGAGTTTTTGAAGCTAATTCCTAGGTTAAATCATTTTTGGGAATTTTTAAAATCGTTGAATGCAATTTTCGTTTCTTCGGTTAAAGTTTGAAGTGTTGTTGTTTCGTTTCTACCTAATATATGGCAATATTTTTAGGATGTAATTGAAAATGTATTGTTTATTTATGAGTATTGAGTTGTTAAAGCTAATTCCTAGATTGAATAAGTTTTGGAAATTTTTCAAAACGTTGAATGCAATTTTTGTTTCTTCAGTTGAAGTTTGAAGTATTGTAATTATTTTCTACCAAATATATGTCAATTATTTTTGGGTAAATTAAGAAATCTATTGTTCTTTTATGAATCTTGAGTTTTTGAAGCTAATTTCTAGATTTAATAATTTTTGGGAATTTTTCAAATCGTTGAATGCGATTTGCGCTTCTCCAGTGAAGTTGGAAGTGTTGTTGTTTCGTTTATACCGGATATATGGCAATTATTTTTGGATGAAATTATAAATTTATTGTTTTTTTATGAATCTTGAGTTTTTGAAGCTAGTTCCTAGATTAAATAATTTTTGGGAATTTTTAAAATCGTTGAATGCAATTTTTATTTGAAGTTTGAAGTGTTGTAGTTTTGTTTTTACCCTATATATGTTAATTATTTTTGGGTAAATTAAGAAATCTATTATTCTTTTATTAATCTTGAGTTTTTAAAGCTAATTTCTAGATTTAATAATTATTGAAAGAATTTTTCAAATCGTTGAATACGATTTGAGTTTTTGCGGTTGAAGTTTGAAGTGTTGTTTTGTTTCCACCTAACATATGGCAAATATTTTTGGATGAAATTTAAAATCTATTGCTTCTTTGCGAGTCTTGAGTTTTTGAAGCTATTCTTAATTTAAATAATTTTGGGGAATTTTTCAAATCGTTGAATTCGATTTGAGTATTTCCAGTTACTTTTTAAGTGTTGTTATTTTGTTTCTACCTGATATATTTCAAAAATTTTGGGATGAAATGGAAAATTTATTGTTTCTTTATGAGACTTGAGTTTTTGAAGGTAATTCCCAGTTTAAATAATTTTTGAGTTGAATGTGATTTGCGTTTCTCCAATTGAAGTTTAAAGTGTTGTTGATTTGTTTATACATATTTATGGCATTATTTTTGGGTGAAATTATAAATCTATTGTTTTTTTAATGAATCTTGAGTTTTTGGAGCTAATTTCTAGATTTAATAATTTTTGGAAATTTTTCAAATTGTTTATGCAATTTTCGTTTCTTCAGTTGAAGTTTGAAGTGTAGTTGTTTTATTAGTATCTGATATATGGTAAATATTTTTGAATAAAATTGAAAATCAATTTTTTCTTTATGAGCTAATTCCTAGTTTAAATATTTTTTGGGAATTTTTCAAATCGTTGAATGCAATTTTCGTTGCTTGGGTTAAAGTTGGAAGTGTTGTATATATAGCAAATATTTTTGAATTAAATTGAAAATCAATTTTTTCTTTATGAGCTAATTCCTAGTCTAAATATTTTTTGGGAATTTTTCAAATCGTTGAATGCAATTTTCGTTGCTTGGGTTAAAGTTGGAAGTGTTGTATATATAGCAAACATTTTTGGATGAAATTGAAAATCAATTTTTTCTTTCTGAGCTAATTCCTAGTTTAAATAATTTTCCGAAATCATTCTCCAGTGTAATACGGTTGTTCCTCTGCCGCTCTGCGAGAATTATTTTCTGTAGATGGCGTCACTTTACGCCAAAGACAATATCTCGCGGAAGGGTCTAATTGAGTCCTTATTTTTCAAGTAAAACTAATTTGGTTTAACTAAAGAATCAATCTGTGCCTCGATAGTAAAATATTTTCGATTATCAGCGTTTATTTAAATTTTATTTAATATTAAAAATACCTATTTTTAAACACTTAATTACGCATTATCAGAAATACTTATAAAAAATATAATTCTTTAGAAACCAACATTCATCCTTTATGCAACCCTGTGTAAATTATTCTTACATAATTTTTATCGATAACGCCACAATCAGTTACGAGCGGATGGAACAACCTTAAAATACAGGAAGATGGTTTCTAGTTCCTTGTCTTTTTCAACCATTCCAAGTTTATAGCATTTAATAAAATCGCATGGTAATAATGTTCATGTGTGAAATTACAAATTCTCAGTACATTAAGCGGATAAAAGTGGATTTACGACTAGCAATTTTCTCCCCCGCACTGCAATTTCTGTAATAAAAATGAATACATCACGTCTAATGCCCTACTCGAAGTAATTCTCTTATATCGCATTACCGAAAGGGATGTTATAAAGCGTCTAATGGAAAACTGAAAGAAATAACAATTTATAGAGCGGGGAAGTAATCGCGATGATTTACGACGGCTTCCCCTTTCGGCGATGGGTGTTTTCTCCTTTTCTCCACTCCCCTATTAATATGGTAATTTCCGGATGACCCGGGGGGCACCGTTCGGATTCGTATTTACTTCTATCTACCATTCCGACAATGGACCCCGATAGCCCGGATTGGGGGGAACAGTGACAATACAGACATAACCACTCGTTATCATTCATCTGATCCAGACAAAAGGGCCGAAGGGTCGTGTGGACTCACTCACTCAGTGCACACACACAGGGCATGGCTACCCCATCTCTCCGGGGGAACGCAGAACAAACAGCGACGCCGGAAACGGAAAGAGTCTCCATGGCCAATGGAAGACGGCCGGATGTCAAAGAGGTCATTCCGCTGGAAGATATTTATATGTTTTTGTTGGTTCCGGCTGCGGGAAGGGTGATTTTTTCCCGGTTAGTGGGAGGGCGAATGGGGATTATTTATTCATATGCGGGACTCGTTTTATTATTGCACTGTGGATTTAGTGGCGCGGAAACACGGCATCATCATCTTCCACCCTCTATTTTCTCACGTTTCTAACTGGTAAAATGCACAATATTAAAATCAAGGAAAATATCCAACCCTTTACACTCCTGTGACTGCAGCTATGCTTCCACTTGCGATAACTAAAGTCTGTAATGCACAAAGACTCGAAAAACTAGCATTCATACAATTGGTTGTTAAGACATTGTCGGTTACACAGAATTTCCTTTCAATTGTGTTTAGTAACCTACAATTGGTGTGCTTGGTCATAGTTCATATTCAGTGGCGGTTTCAAACGGGGGGGGGGGGGGTAATGGAGTAATTACCCCCCTAAAGAATATTTCGCTTAACAATTTTTATTGTTAAAAATTACCGATTTTCCATATTCCAAACAAATAATATAACCGGTAAATTATTCCAACGCTTTAAAACGTTGGAAAAGGATAGGGAGATTTCACGGAACAGATGTATGAGAGCAGAAGCACCAGTTTATTTATCTTTTTTTTTAATTACCATCCCCCCCCCCTCTAGACTAGTTGGTTGGAAACGCCCATGTTCATATTCAATAAATAAGGAAATATTTTTTCATCAAAAACTCTACAAGCGGTTACAAACATTAGCTTTAAATTATTCTTTCCTCTAACCAGATGCTATTGACCCGTTAGTGCCCTATCACACCAGGTCACCATGCTGGAAGCACCAGTGGCGCCACCAGTCAAATGTATTAAGTGAAATGGAACATTACACACCTGGTATCGGACTGGTGGCGCCACCACTCTGGTTGCGCCACCAGTCCAATCCGATCGGCCAGACTTTACTGGTGGAACAACCAGGATGCTGGTTGCTTTACTTGGTGGCTGGATTCGCCATGGTGGCGCCACTGGTTCGACATTAGTCGTCGAAGTGCCCTATAAAACCAAAACCTACCAATCTTCGATTTTGGACACACTGCCTAGATAAAAAAAGTCCTGATCATCGCTGCTACTGCTTTGGAATCACGGGGAGAACCAGTCCCAAGATTTTCTTTAATATTCCTTCGAGATTGAAGGCGCAAATACCTTAGTCGTCGAAGCGCTCTATAAAACCAAAACCTACCAAACCTTCAAGACTGGACACATTGTCTAGAATAAAAGTCCTGATTGTCGCTGCTATTGTTTGGGAACCACGAGGTGAACCAGTCTCAAGATATTCTTGGTTATTCCTTCGAGGTGTAAGGGGCAAATGACCTTAGTCGTCGAAGCGTCCTATAAAACCAAAACCTACCAAACCTTCGATTTTGGACACACTGCCAAGATAAAAAAAGTCCTGATCGTCGCTGCTATTGCTTTGGAACCACGTGGAAAACCAGTCCCAACATTTTCTTTGATATTCCTTCGAGGTTGAAGGCATAAAAACCTTAGTCGTCGAAGTGCCCTAAAAGAACAAAACCTATCAAACCTTCGAGCTTGGACACATTGTCTAGAATAAAAGTTCTGATTGTCGCTGCTATTGTTTGGGAACCACTAGGTGAACCAGTCCCAAGATATTCTTGGATATTCCTTTGTAGTTGAAGGCGCAAATGACTTAAGTCGTCGAAGCGTCCTATAAAACCAAAACCTACCAAACCTTCGGTGTTGGACACACTGCCTAGATAAAAACGTCCTGACCGTTGCTGCTATTGCTTTGGAACCATGTGGAGAACCAGTCCCAAGATTTTCTTTGATATTCCTTCGAGGTTGAAGGCGTAAATACCTTAGTCGTTGAAGCGCCATATAAAACCAAAACCTATTAAATCTTCGAGGTTGGACACATTGTCTAGAATAAAGGTCCTGATTGTCGCTGCTATTGTTTGGGAACCACGAGGTGAACCAGTCCCAAGATATTCTTTGTTATTCCTTTGAGGTCGAAGGCGTAAAAAACCTTAGTCGTCGAAGTGCCCTAAAAAACCAAAACCTACCAAACCTTCGATGTTGGACACATTGCCTAGATAAAAAAGTCCTGATCGTTGATGCTATTGCTTTGGAACCACGTGGAAAACCAGTCCCAAGATTTTCTTTGATATTCCTTCGAGGTCGAAGGCGTGAAAACCTTAGTCGTCGAAGTGCCCTAAAAAAACAAAACCTATCAAACCTTCGAGGTTGGACACATTGTCTAGAATAAAAGTCCTGATTGTCGCTTGTTTGGAAACCACGAGGTGAACTAGTCCCAAGATATTCTTTCGTGGTTGAAGGCGCAAATGAACTTAGTCGTCGAAGCGCCCTATGAAACCAAAACCTACCAACCTTCGAGGTTAGACACATTGTCTAGAAGAAAAGTCTTGATCGTCGCTGTTATTGTTTTGGAACAACGTGGCGGACCAGACCCTGGAGAGCTCAAGGAGAGACTTTCTTGCGGTTTCTCGATGACCTTGCGGTTCGATTCGCTTCTTAAGGTGCATCTCTGTGACTAGGAGGAACTTTGTGGATCAGCAGTGCCAAGATCGCGGAATAGCAGGAACGAGGATAAGTCGAACATTTTTAAAATGAATACCTACTGTGTATATTTGGAAATCTTTACTACTGCTGTGTAATTATAACATCACCGTTATCCAGATATACTGGGTGCTTTCGGAAAGAAACTTATTACCACCGTTTTAACTGGAAATACAAGATGTATTTCTGAATCCAAAATATCAACCCTTTGCACTACAGCCTATTGGCTCGTCCAGCATTTTATTAGTTAGAAGTATATAAAATAATATTAAAAAAATACGATTGCAGCAATAAAACAAAATATTTGTTTCTTAGCTACATTATTCAGGGTGTCCCCAAATATCTCGAAACTTGAGCAACATGGCAAAAAATGTTTTTGATTAAAGTTGTAGGGTTCGGAGGAGGACATATGCTGGTGACCTTGAAAATGATCTTGGCGTTAATTTTCAAGATTAAATGAAGGTCACTTTCATTTTTAAAATAGAACCCCCTATTTGTTATTGCGGGATCGTATTCTACGGGAAAAAATACAAACTTTTTGTAAGAAACGTTTTTTTTTAATGCTTTTTTTAAGAGTTTTTTCGCGAACTTTGTCCGTCATGTTGTTTGAAATCTCAGGCTGTGATTCATGCATTACCCTCAGCATTGGTGTCACCCAAAGTGCACCACATGGAGGTTGCCGATGGGACTTTGCACATCATTTGCTCAGCAAAGGGCTGATGGTTTCAGTGGCTGGAGGTTCTTAGATCAAATGCTCGATCATGTGTCCATCTTCGTCAATGCACTTCTGTACCCGCCGGCGAAAGTTTATTTAAACATTTCGAAGGGTTTGGATGGAAATTACTCGAAATGCAACCCCAAACCTCTCCTTCATGTTCTGCACTGTTGTACTAATTAATTGAAAAGTTTGAATATTGATGAAACTTAATGCCATCAGACGTCGCGTGGAATACCTGACGCCTTGTCGCATTGCTTTGATGCGACTGCTGAGGGTAATGCATGAATCACAGCCTGGATTCATCTGAGATTTCAAACAACATGACGGACAAGATTCGTAAAAAAACTCTTAAAAAAAAGCATTAAAAAAAAAGTTCCCTACAAAAAGTTTGTATTTTTTCGCGTAGAATACGATCCCACAATGAAAAATAGGGGGTTTCATTTGAAAAATGAAAGTTGACCTTCTTTTGACCTTGAAAATTAACGCCACAGTATGATATCTTTGAAAACAATCACTCATATACATTAGGGGTTTCCCAGTATCATAAAATGCACTTTTTTCTTTTTCTTGTCTGTTAGAGCACAACACAATCCCATTTCTTCCCCTTTCGCATTATATGCAGCTTTTTGCCAAGTCTGATCTCAGATGCTGAAGGACATCAACATATGTCCCCCTCCAAACCTTACAACTATTATCTGATTTTTTTTGCCATGTTGCTCAGGTTTCGAGATATTTGGAATGGCAGTTTAAAATGGGACACCCTATATAAAATAAGTGCGAGTTTATAAATCTTCAACAAAATGAAAATTTAATGTTTTGTAACTTGTCATGGTATGATATCTTTGAAAACAATCACCCATATACATGAGGGGTTTTGCGGTATCATAAAATGTACATTTTTCTTTTTCTTGTCTGTGAGAGCACAACACAATCTCATTTCTTCCCCTTTCGCTTTATATACAGCTTTTTGCCAAGTCTGATCTCAGATGCTGAAGTTGAAGATCTTGATCGCTCTTCTCGGAAGTCACCTACTAGTTGATCGATTAATCGCTTGGCGTACTTCAAATGGGTCAGTGGATTTTCTATTTTGTTCTTTTCCGCGGTTTTATATAAGATATATGAATTTATGACACACACCTCCATAACGAAAAAAAAAACATTTTTCGGCACCACTTAGAGACTTTCTCAAAAAACAGCTTGATCACCAAAAGTCGACATCTTTTGATTTTTCCACATTTTGTTCTTCACCTCCTCTTCTAAATTCTTTTTGTTACAGTATAGAATCTCCTCTGTGTACATATGGTAATCTTGTGCACCTGGTATGTTGGTCAACGATTGCTCATGTAAATTTAGAGGAATTCTAGTGGTAATGTGCCCCTTCGGGTGATATAATTTAATTAGGAGTTTAACAATATTGAAATACCCTTTTCGATAAGGGCTGGCGCCCTATAGAAGTTTAATAAAAAACTTTTAATCGCATCATATCGTTGGTCATATCACTCATAATAATTCTGATTTCCCATCAGCGACTCTACTGCACTGATGATTAATGCTATTGTAGGAATATTTACTTTAATTATTGCAATCATTTGATGAAGAGAGTGAGTTGTTTTGCTTTCATGCGGGCAAAGCGAATAATTATAGGACGTGTGATCAAAATTGTGTTCATTATCATAAACTTCTCAGTTATTTAAAATTCCAAAATGTTTTCTTACTCATTGAAATGGCGAGAGAAATGAAATTCAGATGTAAATCTCCCTCACACCTCTCTTACACGCCATTTACAGTTGGCTTTAACACGTAACTTCATTACGTACCTTTATGAAGTGACCGTTTTGTTGTGTTTAAATAAGCCGTTCCGGTGCGCAGAATGTTTATGCTAATTTCAACGGCACAGCCACACAACGAGCTTTCCGTGATATTTCGACGTGAGTATGATCCGTCGGATTTCTGCCTGAATTGCATGTGTGCGGTTCTGTTTCTGTATCGAATAAATTTTTCATCCATACGTGACCGTGGCCATCAAGATAAGGAAGGCGAACGTGAATTTATGGGCGAACGGGGCAGGTCGCCCTGTATCTTATAAAGTGTATAAAGTGCGTGCTTGATTTAATGTATCGGACCTGAACCTGCAGGGATTTGTAAACGCGGCGGGAATTGGCTCGCCTGATTGCGAAAGATGCAAATTCAAACGGGATTGTGGGAAAGGGTTTAGGCGGCATACAGTGTATAGTATGTTCGCTGTAATCTGGCGGGTGAGGTCGTAAAACGGTCGGTCCGCACCCTCGAAGAAAAGGCATTGGTGGTTCATCTAATTGCATCCCATACATGTATTAGTGTCTTTTGCTCCTATTGGTATACGCACTTTTACACCAGTAGTTCTCGACAAAGATTGGTTTGAGATAAAAAAATATTACGTCTCCTACTTGCCGAGCTCCGACCCTCTTTTACGACCACAGCCGCCAGATTCCAGAGAACGGGTTGTACCAAGTTAATGAGCAAAGTGAAGCTTTTAGTGATTTATTGATTATAATAAGAAATGTATTGGATGAAATCTTTGTGTACAAAAATGAATGTATCTTTGTTTGTCCCGCATGAGTTTCTATACCATTTATCCGATTGCGATGAAGCTTCGGTGAATCGTTGTGCGCAAGCCCGCGAAGGTTTCTGAATTGGTACAATCATTTTACAATAGGTGGCGCGCGAGTCGTTGCAATAAATGAGTTTAGCGGGAGTTCGTCTATCAAGAGCACTTCAATAAACGTAATTAAAACACAAACACTTCTTTCTTTGAGGGGCATTACAACGCATGCCCGATACTCGCTAGTAATTAAATAAATGCATTAGCTATCATAACACAAGTTATGATTATTTGCTAGTACAGTACCAAAGCATCATTTAAATTTTAATTGTTAAACTTACGAGTCAATGTATTACCATCAAGGAACGTCTGGAGCGTGGTGGAGCTTTTAATTCAGGAATGCGAAAGCGCGCGATTTATAGGGGACCCCGCGGGGCCACAGCGGGAAAGAAGTTTTCTTGTTCTGGTTTGAAAAATAAAAAGAGATGGCCGCTGCCGGTGACGGCTCGCAGTAAATTAATAATTTCCAAGTAATTTGATTTCAATCAAGAATGGAGAGAGCGCGTAATGGAACTGTCGCTGCCACTCTACAATTAACAATAAATTATAATCCATGCTGAAACAGACTCCATTTTCCGTAATTATCCGTGAAGGGATGGCTTTCCATAAATTCGCAAACAAATACCCCTCCGGTTTTATGGGAGACCGAGTATGTTTTTAGGCGATGTATCACCGGTTTCTGCGCCATTAGATTTTTGCTTGTTTTATCTGGGAGAGACGCCAGCGTAGCGACGTCAGCGTCGGCCCCTCCGCCGTCGGCAATCCGGCGTGACGCTGAATGGCCGGGGCCGGAGACTTTCGGGGCACTTCCGGCACGAATAAAACTCTCAAAACCCTCCCCAGAGGAAACCCTTGTCCTTCAACGACTTACTTCGCAGATCCTATGTACGCAATCAGAGGAATTGCACCGTCAGCACTCAACATCTATCATGCTGCTCAGATCGCTTGTCTATAAAAATCAGTGAAAACTTCAAGTGAATAGTTGAAATAATGCATGTATTACCTCTTGCCAATAAAATTTGATGATATTTCTTATTTCCAAATAACATCTATGATACAATATATTCTTAGGCTAATGTAGATGTAATCAAAATTTGAAACTCAAACCATTCTTAATTTATTACACTTAGTACAAGGAACCGGCAACGCTTTTAAACCTTTAAAAAATGTCTTCTTTCTCTATAAACCATCGTCACAAGAAAATTTACGTCTGTTCAAATTCTTTTTCCGACTTAAAAAGTTGGCCCATTTTTTGGAAAAAACCCTAACAGCCAGTGACGGTTTGCGGGGTTTTTTCTGGTACGGCCGAGGAACAAGATGTGGTAATATAGATAGGTCAGTTCACTTAGTACAAGGAACCGGCAACGCTTTAAACCTTTCAAAAAAATGTCTTCTTCCTCTACAAACCATCGTTACAAGAAAATTTACGTCTGTTCAAACTCTTTTTCAGTTGAGGAAAGAAATGTTGTTGGACTTCGACTTGAAAAGTTGGGTGGCCCATTTTTCGTGTCGGTGAGAGACCTTAACAGCACTTTCGACAACTTGGATAGAAAATAGTTGCTAACCAATTATTACAGTCGGTGAATCAATATTTCCACAGAAAACTTAGTATTCCAAAATATAGATTTATTAAATTGTACATTGTGAATAGATAGCCATGTTTGTATTTTTCGATTACCCAATACTGTTATGATATGTCGGTAATTACGATTAATCTATTTTGATTAAAAATGCATTTTTCCATTACGATACAGCACGAACCAATCGTCACGTACACGAAATTTACTTGTCCGGCGAGCCCATCATTTTCAGCGTTAGCAGAGTTTTTAATGCCGGTAATTAAATTTTATCCATTTACATTTTTTTTCGCGAGCAAAAAACTGGAAAATTGCATGTCGGTCTCTGCAACAAATTATTATTCCACTTAAACAGCAGTGTGTATATTAAGACCGAGAGCATAACTCGGTGTTTACATCGACGTTATTTACGAGCGCAAGATTGACATCTTCGGGCGAGTGTTTTGCATTCCCCGGCGTGATTGATTTTCCTTGTTGGGCAGCGTAAATCACCGCAAGGCTCATTATTGCCAAACAAATAAGCCTTACTCGATTTATGGCCAGTACACACGCAGTTTGCCATGCCAATTGTTTTCACTTGTTTCGCTAACAATGGCCGGCGAAGTCGCCGATTTACGACCATAACATAGCCTCAATTAGCCGCCGCCTCGTATATCAGCGCGGGAAATGACAGCTGCAACACGACTACCATTTCGTTTAATTTTTAATTAAAATAGATATTTATATACCAAGACACTAAAATTGAATTTTTATAACCACATAAGTCAAATGGTGCTAAGGTGTATCTTAATTTTTTTTTCTAAAATCATGATTTTCTCATATATTAATTAAAACTGTTTAATAGCAACAATAGGCAACCAATAATACACACGTAATGCTATCAGATTAAATTTTTTTTTTTAAAGATGGCTGTGCTAATTTTATTGCAAATATATTAGCTAAAAGTAGAAACGCCAAAATGGTCAAAGTAGCGAAATCAATTGCCTGAATGTTGCACTATACCCAATCTGAGTGCCATAACCACCGACAGTAATAGGAATAGCACCGGCGGCAAATATGACAATAACAATGTAAATATTATATATTGCTTCCTCATCAGTACACCTACAGACCGATTTCGACCTTTCAGGTTTCATCAGCGCAGTTAGTAGCTGATGGGGAAACTTTTTTGTTATGTGAGGAGAGATCTTCTAAAGACACCCCTAGATTGGGGTAGTTTATATTCACCTCCTGAAGGGCGCGGTGCCTACCAACTAAAACCTCTCCTCATGCATATAATAACTCACACACAAACATATGTATAAACTGAAAATCCGTGAATATGACGTTAAATAAAAGTGAAACATAGCAATGGCATAACATTTAAATAAAATTCTAAAAAGCACTATTTTTCTCTGGCCAGATTTGGTATATCATTGGTTGGGTGGGCTCTCAAGCCCGATAGCTACCACCCTGGGTGCGTGCCTGGTAGGAGTAAGTAGTGCAACATAAGCGGCATCTCTATCTTAGCCTCCTCTACGAAGATCCACGAGCCGCCGCTACTAGTTAGCTCTCCTGAGAGCTACGTACGGTGGCGGAAGTATAGCCAGGAAAGAACACTGGAATAAAAATAAAGATTATTCTTGTCGACATCATAATTTCCCTAAGACAGCGAGGACGATCTTAGTGATGGCTCCTGTTACGATGGTCGCGATGTCTACTGGGCCTTTAGAGATGATGAGGCTGAGAGCATCTTCGCCACGATGCTACCGAGTTGGGTGCTGAGGTGACCGAAGCGGCGTTAGCTGTAGTAGTTTTCTGTTCGCGGTAGCGGCGTAGCTTTTGATTTAAGATCTCGATAATGTGGCACTCTTCTTCGGCTTAGCCGTGAAGCTGATGCAGCCTCTTTAGCTGGTCGTGTGGACCTCAGTTAGTGCATTTGGACCCCTTTGTTTTGGGCCTCTTGTAATCCGGTACATTTCGGCAGCTATAGCGCCTGGCAGCGCAAGCACTGTTGTGCTTTTTGCGCTCAACTTTCAAGACCAGCCCCATCACCTTCTTGATGTTGAAGATGCGTCTGCCATCTAGCTTTACGCAGACCATTCGTAGCGGGTACGTCTCACCAGTCTGATTGCCCTCCAGGTCATCCTCTTGCCGACAGCTGTTGTGTACGAAGATCTTCAGCGATCTCGGCCTCAGTGGCAGTCAGTGACGGCTCTCTGGGTGACTCTGGTAGGCCGAGACCTAGAAGTGGTAATAGAGATAGGTGCGGTAACTCCGACAGTCGTCTCTACAACTGAACGGACCTATCTGTATTGCGACCTCTGCTACCATGGCCGTACCATGAGTCACCCCGCGAGCCATCGCTAGTGATAGTGGGGGCGATGTTACGGATCACCGCCTTGGTCGTCTTATCCTCTTCGAGTTGATAAGCATGGTAAGGGATCTCGTCAGTGTACGGAAGTCTGTGGGCCCTTCCAGAAAGATCCAGAATCCTTTGGCTCCGTACCTGGCATGTACGAACTTTATGTTTTTGAGGTCCATCAAGTTCTTGATGCTGGGACAGCTTGTGTTGGATGGTATAGTCTATTAGATAAGTACAGAAAGCTATGGAATTTAAAGAATGTAAATAGTATGCGCCTTTAAAATGGTGAGTGCAGCGATGAAATAGTCAAGAATTTTTTTTTTTGACATGTTATTTTCAATGGGCCGCTCTGTTCGCCGTGTGTTCGAGGGTATAAGCTGAGGACCAATATATTTTTTGTGATAGTTCGTTCTCTTCTCGCTGAACACATGGCCTGACCGCTGTACCACTCAATCAAAAGTTATCGCTCCGCTTGTCCATGAACGTAGATGTCTTTCAAAACGGGAATTATAAAGTTTGTCGTTTATGTCCATTATTTACAAATCACTTAAACCATAAACATATTTAAATATGTTTTAAGTTTAATTATATATTGTGATATTCAAAAAAATACTTAAAGATATTTAATTTATAATTAAAATGATAATATTACTGAATTTATGCTGCGCCACTGGTAACGACCATCGGTACATTCCACGCGCATTCCATAGCTCTTCCTATTTCTCCAATAGGGTATAGCACATGTTTCGAGAGTTCTGCCGTGGGGCAGATACCTTCCCCGCTAGCGCTTGAAACATGTACATGTTTCTGATTACAATCATTTGCCCAAAATGGTATAACTTTCTTCTCAATTAAGCAAATTAAGAAATTAAAATAACCTATTATTTAAAATAAAGTGTTTATTATTTTGGTTCAACTTTGTTTCATCATTTATTATATTTTTGAAAATTTAATGACAGTCAAAGTTTACCATTGAAATTCGCTTTATCTCATTTTCCGATCCTGTTTTTCACAGGGAAGGAGGTACTACATGCAAACCAAATTTATTTAGCAAATAGAGTCTTGCCAGAGATATAGTAAACATTCGATTTTGAGTAGAAGGTAATTTTTACAACCACTAACCGCAGACCGTGATAAAACCGTTTGGTCCGTGAACCAGAAAACCTCCACGCTTCTAGTTTTATGACATTTTATGGAAGCCCAGACCTTAGCTACTTCAAAACATCATACCGATTAGCAAAAGTTAATAGCTGTTGAATATTGAATGTTCACAATATATCTGGGTGGACTCTACTCTAATAACAGTAGATTTTACCTGAGGGAAAAAACCCTTCTGATAAAGAACGTATTAATCAGACCTCAGCGGAACGCGAGGGCCCGATTACGTTCTTGCAATGCACGACAAAAAATTTAATTGATGCTCGAGTGTAGATTCGGCAAGAAAAGGCACGAAACAGCCATAAAAGTAATTTATATTTTGCTTGAAATTATAGAGCTGTATTAGGAATACATACATCCCCATAGCAACAAAATAACAATTTCGAAAAATTTGAGAAATGTTACGTTTCTGGTAAGATTCTCTAAAAAAAAAGGTGGAAAGTACAGTGCCGAGAAATACCAGGAGAAGCAAATCATCTTTCATCGTTGAGTCTACCTCAAGGGACAAATTGGGAGATATATTGAAGGACTGGAGTTTTCAGATGAAACGCGTAAATAGTGATAATATAACTCGAATTTTTAACATAAAAATGTCTACTTATTATTTACAGTTAGATTGGTCTACCTATAAAAAAATCCAAGAAATTTTTTCTTTGGCTTGGTTATGGCTCGTGAACTAATTTTTCTATTGGTCATTAATGAGTGCCGTACCAAAATTCAGATTATATACCAGTGGGTTACAGCAGTGGCGGCTCGTGGAACATTGTGATGGTAGAGCCACTTATACAATATACCCCCCCCCCCCCCCATTCTTTTTTGAATTTATCTTCCAAGGCCAAAATAACTGGCGAAAAAGTGTTTAAGAATTAATTAAAAATCCTTGCTGAGCTTGAAACTACAGGTAGTGCCATGGCTCTGTATAACGAGCCGCCCCTGATTTTGATGTAGATAGAAATATTGCTTGATCAATTTTTGACAATTTTGAGCGCTAAGATGAGAAATAGCATTTTTTTGCAGCGAGAACAAAATATGAATTTTGCCAAAACTATGGCAAATTCAGGTTTGCCCGTTACAAAAAATTATTCAAAATTATTTGGATTTTGATGTTCTTTGAAAAAATGAAAACATTATTTGATAAATATTCGAGAAATTTAAGCGTGAGGTTAATGACATGCATTTTTTAAACGAAAATAAAAGATTACGAATTTTGCCAAAACTATGGCAAGTGCAGACTTGTCCATTAGAAAAATTATTAAAAATTAGTTGTATTTTGATGTTCTATGAAAAAATGAAAACACCGATTAATCAATTTTTGAACATTTTGAGCAAGGTGAGAAAGCGCATTTTTTGCAGCGAGAACAAAAGATTATGAATTTTGCCAAAACTATGGTAAGTGTGCAGGTTTGCCCATCATAAAACTTATTCAAAATTGATTGGATTTTTATGTTATATTTGAAAAAATTAAAACATTATTTAATAAATTTTCCAGAAATTTTAGCGTAAAGTTAATAAAACGCAACGAAAAAAAAGATTAGGAATTTTGCCAAAACTAGGACAAGTGCAGACTTGCCCATTGCAAAAATTATTCAAAATTTGTTGTATTTTGATGTACTTGCAAAAAATAAAAAAATAATTTGATAAATCGTGAAATTTAAGCGCGAGTTTAATAAAACGCATTTTTTCCAACGAAATGAAAAAATTACGAATTTTTCCAAAACTATGGCAGATGCAGACTCGCCCATTACAAAAATTATTCAAAATTTATTGTATTTTAATGTTCCATGAAAAATTAGAAACATCGATTGATCAATTTTTTAAGATATTTGAGCGCTACGATGAGAAATTGCATTTTTTGCAGCAAGAACAAAAGATTATGAATTTTGGCAAAGCTATGGCAAGTGCAGGTTTGTCCGTTACAAAAATTATTCAAATTTGATTTATATATATACATGAACTTTATTCCAACATACATACATACAAAATATACATATGTTAGAAAGGGCCATCGACCTAGTCCTTCAGCCCTTTGATTTATATTTTTATGTTATTTGAAAAAAAGAAAACATTCTTTAATAAATTTTCGAGAAATTTTAGCGTAAAGTTAATAAAACGCATTTATTTACATCGAATAAGAAGATTACGAATTTTGCCAAAACTATGGCAAGCGCAGACTTGCCTATTACAAAAATTATTCAAAACTTATCGTATTTTGATGTTCTGTGAAAAACAGAAACATCGATTGATGAATTTTTGGGAAATTTTGGGCGCTAAGATGAGAAATAACATTTTTTGCAGCTAGAAAAAAAGATTATACATTTTGCCAAAACTATGGCAAATACAGGTTTGCCCGTTATAAAAATGATTGGATTTTAATGTTCTTTGAAAAAATAAAAACATTCTTTGATAAATTTTCGATAAATTTAAGCGCAAACCTAATAAAATGCATTATTTACAGCGAAAACAAAAGATTACGAATTTTGCCAAAACTATGGCCGGTGCAGGTTTCCATTACAAAAACTATTCAAAATTTGTTGTATTTTGATGTTTTATGAAAAAATAGAAATATCGATTGATCAATTTTTGAGAAATTGAAGCGCTAAGATGAGAAATAGCATTTTCTTTGCAGCGAGAGCAAAAGAATTTTGCCAAAACTATGGCAAGAGCACACTTGTCCGTTACAAAAATTATTCAAAACTTGTTGTATTTTCATCAGTGGTGGCACGTGAAACATGTCGATGGACTTTTGAAGAAAGAACGATATATCTTCTAGGATCAAAGTAACTGGCGAAAAAGTGTTTTAAGAATTTACTCAAAATTCTTGCTGAGCTTGAAACTACAGGTAGTGTCATGGCTCCTTGACTCTATATAACGAGCCGCCCCTGGGTTACAGTGAAAATCTGAAATTTAAACTACTGAGGCTTCTATTAAGTAGCAACATAATAACAAAATTTGGTCACTTTGTTTAGTGGAAAAAATATTGAAATTTGTGGAAAAAATCTGCTATTTTTGTTTTTGAAGTTTTGAAGGACAAATTATAACCTATAACCATATAACGAAGAAAATACATTAAAAACATACTACACAATTCATTTCTGCTAAAGCAACTGTGTTTTGTTACTATGCTAAACAAATTGTTCAAATTTTGTTATGGTGCTGCTATCTAATATAATCCTCGGTAATATAAATTTCAGATTTTTATTGTGTACCTCACGGTTTTGAAAAATCTGAATTTTCTTGAAATTGCTGATTTTCACCAGCAAACAAATATTGGAAGGGTTTCAAACATTTTTTTTTGTACGGTCGAGGTAGCAGAGGTGGCAATACAGATAGGTAGGGTCGGTTGCAGAGACGGCTGGCAGCGTGGCCGCACCTCTAGGCACCTCGGTCCTACTAAAAAAAAAACCGAGAGCCGTCCCTGTACAACAACGTAGTTTTTAAACTACAGCATCAGATATGATAAAACATAAAACCACCACTAGTTTGATGTTTACGTTAAAGCCATTATCACATCAATGATATTTTTCACCACAAAATCTGTTTTATGGTTTAATATAGCAGATTCCACGTTACCTCAAAGTCACAACACATTACTCTGGTGTTATCTGGCACATTTATTCCTTTTTTCTTCAAACCGCAGCTGCTGGGGAAAGAATTATCACAGTTCATTGCACTGCGTTTTTGTACAACACTTTAAATAGTTCAGTTCTTCAGTCGCCTTTGTATCCTTCGTGATCTTTTTAATTTTCATAATGGTAAGGACCCCGCAAGACTTTGTCCAACCTGCACAAGAAATTATAATTTTTTGCTGAAGTATTTTTTTTTAATGGAGGAAGATTGATGGAACTTTGGGTTAGGAAAGCGCAAATGATTGAAAATTGGCTTTCAGCCGCGGCAGATTTCTATTAATATTCGAATGAGCATCCATGAATCTTCGCTAGAAAAATGACCGTCCGGACGGGACTAGAACCCGCACCAATGGGATCCAAAGGCTGACCTTCACTTTTGCAATGGTTCTCGATTTTAAACGAAAACATTTTTTTCATTAAAATCTTACTATGAAGGACATACGTAATGATTATTTCGAAATTTAATTAGCACTCTTAACCCATAATTTTCCAAAAAAAAAGTTTACAGATATAAGAAATCATGTAAATTTAGTTAATTTTGATTTACTTATACATGGTAATTACAATGCGTGCCTTCGAGTTACGTAACGTATTATCTCAAACAAAACGCGTGCTGAATTTGCAATGGCCTTGGCTAATCATAAATATTAATAATAATTGCAGGTTACCCTGGGAAGCGTCCCGGCATACCGACTGCGAAATCGCGAACATTTTTTTTGCGTCTTTCTGCCTTTAAATAAAACATAAACAAACAAATTATTCAGCGGAATTCGCGGAAAAACGCGGACCGTCGGGTCGACCAAAAAGTGGACAGCATGAATTATTAATGCGATATCCTACGGTAGTAAATCTCCAATTAAATAAATTAGAAGTGATGGTGATTAAGGGCCCGGGGCTCACATTACGTAATATCATAATCGCGTTAGTGCCCTCTCTGTAATCAGCGCGGTGTGAACTAAGGCGGCCCTGAGAGGGTGGACGTCCCTCGTGTCCATTATCTATCTATCTCCTAATAAGTTAACGGGAGGAGATTTACACAATGGGGCATAGCTGAAACCGTGGCCGGGAATAGGGTGGAATTCCAGAATTGGGTGTTGGCGATCGATTCTTGAATCCGGAATGGGATTACGGAGGAAAATGCTCATTGGCTAGTTAGAGGTTCACTCTGGCGGTGCCTGGTTGAATCAAGAGCCGCATAACAGGTAGACCCGGGGCTTTGTTTTAAAATGGTATGGCCATCTGTGAGCCCGGCGGTGAACTTCTTCGAGGAACTGGTTACGTTTTTGTCTTGTTTTACAAACGGGTTTCATCAGATGTAGAAAGCATTAATTAGCATTCTGGCAATTTTAAGCGTATTCAAATTTCCATATTTTATTGCTTCAGGTGTCACCGCGGATTCGTAAAATACATAATCCACCACTAATTATAATTAACAAACTAATAAACTGTCTATACTTGTCAGTGTTTACGTAATCATTGTCGTTGATATTTCGCATTTTGTGTTTGAAAGGATTATAATTAATCCTAAAAGCTTCCTGAGTTACGAATATTTTTATAGTTTTTTTTCTTCCTTAATTGTTTTGTTCCCCATAGTCTACTAATTAGCAATTTAGGTCAAGTGCCTAAATATAATTCATAATGCGTCTAATGAGTGTCGTGATAATTTGAAGTTTCTTATTTTTAATCTCGAAAGAACTTTAATTGAGCTACTGAAGATTTCATAGCTGGAAGAGATATGCGGGGGCGGCGGTTATAACCATCACGTGTAGTACCTCATAACGGTGTTATTGCCGCTTCAACTACAGACGGATCCATTCCGCGTGCGTGCCGTCTCCACCCTCAAACGACACTCGTCGAGGATGCGATTTTACTTCCCTTTGTTTCGCAGATGAAAATTATTTTATTGCGGTTTTACAAGAAAATTTATAACTCCAATACATATTCAGTTCTCTATTTGAAAGTAAACAAATGTTGGTTTGAATTATTATTATTTCTAACTCATTACGAGATTATGAAATGTATTTGTATTTTTTAATTGTGTTAAAAATGTTGGTGGAGACAATAACACCCAACTATTATTCAACAGTTGCCATTGTGTTACAAAGACGAAAATAATGGTACATTCTAACTTAACTACAAAACTACTGTCCCAATCATTTCTAAAATTGTATATTGTTTACCTTCGTACATTGGTCTGGCGTTAAAATCCGGGCAAAATTCAATTTGAATTTCCCGCCGATCTATAACACTACGAGAGGTCGCGATTGGCGTCCAAATATCGTGTTTTCATTAAAAAAAAACTCAAGTGTGCCATGACCTTTTATTTAAAAAAATTTAAGTTGGCAAGCATGTTAGAAATTGACATACAAAACGTCAGATCTTTCTAAAAGTCACAATTATTCCGTGGTCACAATGGTGTACAGCAACCAGCAAAAAACGTTTCTAGTTGAAAGTAATTTTTTCTTATTACCTACGACTTCTCTGCGTCATTTGTCACACCAAATAAATTTATCGGTAGGAACGTGCCACAAGTAACATAACCTCAATATGTGTTACCAACTTAATTTTTTTTAAATAAAAAATCATGGCACACTTGATGTTTTGTTTTAATGAACATACTTTAGCTTGACGCATGTACTAAACATTAATAACCTCGAAGCAGTTCCTTTATTAATACCATGCGTATAAGTAAAACCGAAGAACACTCACATTTTAAAGTTAAAGTTTGGAAGTTCCAAAAATAAAATTTTTGACAGTTGAATGAATAATATTTCTTACATTTTAAAAAACACCACAGTTGACATGTGAAAAAATACAGTTTTTGACAGTAGATGCAATTCCACATTTGACAGAGGAAACTCCATATTTGACAGTATCAAATACTATTTTTAGTATTTAAAAAATACAACTTTAACAGCGGAAAATATATCATTTCTAGCACTAAGGAAAATACCACACGAATATAAGTATATATAACCGAAAAACATTAACATTTGAAAGTTACAATTTGTGAAATTTCCAAAAGTACAATTTTTGGCAGTTACTCATTTCTCACATTTGAAAAAAAACACCATAGTTGACATTTGAAAAAAAAACCATAGTTGACATTTGAAAAAATACCGCGTTTGACAGTAGAGACAACACCATATTTGACACTAGAGAAAGCTCCATATTTGACAGTATTCAAAAACTATTTTTAGTATTAAAAAATTCAACTTTAACAGTGGAAAATAAATAATTTTTAGCTTTTTGAGAGTTATAATGTACTATTTCTGACAGTCTAAAAATATTTCAACATTCGAGAAAATCACTTTTTAATAATTAAACAAATTCTGTATGTTAAACTTGAAAACCTAATTTTTGAATGAGCAGCGTAATTTTGAACAGTTGAAAAAGTTCAAAATTCTTGGAAGTAAATAAAATTTTGAACCCTCGAAATGTCCCTTTTGATACATCGTAAAATTTTGTATTAGCGGTTAAACCATGAGATTTTTGCCCTCGAGGGAGCCATCCAGGTTTTTGGTAAATTAAAATAAAATTGTTGGCAATTATAACTTTTACCCATTTTTTTTCTTGATGCATTTATTTTTAAGATGCAGCTTATAAAATCTTGCAAAAAAAATTATTGGAGGAGCTGGGATTTGAACCCAGGACTTTCAGCATGCGAAGCAGACACTCTACCACTGAGTTACACCCCCTCTTGCTGAAACCAATACCTTATTACCAATTTAGAATCATCCAGGGAAAAATACTACACGAACAATTGTTGAGACATTAAAACATTCAACTTCCAACATTTGAAAGAAATCAAATTTTGACAGTTAAAAAATACCTTTTTGAGAGTTAGAAAGTACTCTAAAAATATTTCAACATTCGCGAAAATCACTTTTTAATAATTAAACAAATACCGCATGTGAAACTTGAAAAACGAGCAGCGTGATTTTGAACAGTTGAAAAAGTTCAAAATTCTTGCAGTAAATAAAATTTTGAACCCTCGAAATGTCCCTTCTAATACATCGTAAAATTTTGTATTAGCGGTTAAACCATGAGATTTTTGCCCTCGAGGGAGCCATCCAGGTTTTTGGTAAATTAAAATAAAATTTGTTATTATGTGAAACTTGAAAAACGAGAAAAAGTTCAAAATACTTGGAAGTAAATAAAATTTTGAACCCTCGAAATGTCCCTTTTGATACATCGTAAAATTTTGTATTAGCGGCTAAACCATGAGATGTTTGCCCTCAAGGGAGCCATCCAGTTTTTTGGTAAATTAAAGTAGAATTTATTGGCAATCATAATTTTTACCCAATTTTTTTCTTGGTGCATTTATTTTTTAGATACAGTTTAGAAAATCCCGCAAAAAAGTTATTGGAGGAGCTGGGATTTGAACCCAGGACTTTCAGCATGCGAAGCAGACACTCTACCACTGAGTTACACCCCCTTTTGCTGAAACCAATACCTTGTTACCAATTTAAAATCATTTAATATAATAATCTACGTTTCTGGTAAATTACATTTTTTTAAATAAAATATCATGGCACACTTGAGGTTTTTTTTTAATGAACATACTTTAGCTTGACGCATGTACTAAACATTAATAGCCTCAAAACAGTTCCAATATTGATACCAAGTGCGTATAAGTAAAACCGAAGAACATTAACATTTTAAAGTTACAATTTTTGGTTTCAAAAAATACAATTTTTGACACTTGAATGAATAAAATTTTTTACATTTTAAAAAACACCATAGTTGAAATTTAAAAAAATACCGTTTTTGACAGTAGATGCAATGCCACATTTGACATTAGAGGAAACTCCATATTTGACAGTATTAAGTACTATTTTTAGTATTTAAAAAATACAACTTTAACAGTGGAAAATTTATAATTTCTAGCACTAAGGAAAATACCACACGAATATAAGTATAACCGAAAAACATTAACATTTGAAAGTTACAATTTGTGAAATTTCCAAAAGTACAATTTTTGGCAGTTACTCATTTCTCACATTTGAAAAAAAAACACCATAGTTGACATTTGAAAAAAAACACCATAGTTGACATTTGAAAAAAAAAACATAGTTGACATTTGAAAAATACCGCGTTTGACAGTAGAGACAACACCATATTTGACACTAGAGAAAGCTCCATATTTGACAGTATTCAAAAACTATTTTTAGTATTAAAAAATTCAACTTTAACAGTGGAAAATAAATAATTTTTAGCTAGGAAAAAATACTACACGAACAATTGTTGAGACATTAAAACATTCAATTTCCAACATTTGAAAGAAATCAATTTTTGACAGTTTTTTGAGGGTTATAAAGTACTATTTCTGACAGTCTAAAAATATTTCAACATTCGAGAAAATCACTTTTCAATAATTAAACAAATTCCGTTTGTGAAACTTGAAAAACTAATTTTTGAATGAGCAGCGTGATTGCGAAAAGTTGAAAAAGTTCAAAATTCTTGGCAGGAAATAAAATTTTGAACCCTCGAAATGTCCCTTTTGATACATCGTAAAATTTTGTATTAGCGGTTAAACCATGAGATTTTGGCCTCAAGGGAGCCGTCCACGTTTTTGGTAAATTAAAATCAAATTTGTTGGCAATTATAATTTTTACCAATTTTTTTTCTTGGTGCATTTATTTTTAACATGCAACTTAGACAATCTTGCAAAAAAAAGTTATTGGAGGAGCTGGGATTTGAACCCAGGACTTTCAGCATGCGAAGCAGACACTCTACCACTGAGTTACACCCCCTTTTGCTGAAACCAATACCTTATTACCAATTTAAAATCATTTTGTAAAATAATCTACGTTTCTGATAAATTAAAATAAAATTACAGGTAGACACGCTAAAGTGGTGGAATTTATTGCCTGAATGTTGTACTGAACCAATTCCGAGTGTCATTACCACCGACAGATATGGGAATGCCAACGGCGGCAAATATAACAATTATTTTTAAGACTCAGCTTAGAAAATCTTGCAAAAAAAGTTACACCCCTTTTTGCTGAAACCAATACCTTAGTACCAATTTAAAATCATTTAATATAATAATCTACGTTTCTGGTAAATTAAAATAAAATTAGAGGTAGAAACGTCAAAGTGGTGAAATCTATTGCCTGCATGTTGTACTGAACCCAATCCGAGTGGCATAACCACCGACAGATATGGGAATGCGAACGGCGGCAAATATAACAATGATAATGTATACATTTGTTGAATTTTTTTCTCGTTTATCACGTGGTGAAACATTTTTAATATTAAAGTTTGTTAAAATTTGGCACTTTTTTGGTTTCGTATTTTTTTCAATTTATTCCGACTAGTTTCGATTTTTACATCATTATCTAGGAATGATGTAAAAATCGAATTTCACGAACCTTATGAATTTTGACACCAAAGAGGCGTTATTTAGATCAAACAAAGTAGTAAGATCACAGTTGCAAGGATTTAAAAACGTTCTCCAAGGGAGAAGATGAAATTTCGACATGGTAAAATTTTATATTTTCCGCATTGCTCTACGGCACCGAATTTTTGACCAACAGATAAATACAACTTCAATCATTTGTAATGTTATGCTATGGTTACGCAAAGCACTGACTGATATATGAATGTTGCAAAATAACATAATGCAAGTTGATAGAAGTAATAAAAATTGGATTTCCGGTGTGGTTAGATGTTTTACGTTAATTGTTCTTGTAATGGCATCAATAAATTATTATTATTATTGCTAAAGCAAGATAAGAGGACCGAAAGTATCAGAAGGTCAGAATTGGCCGCGCGTCAATAAAATGTGAATCGCTCTGATGATTTTCAATCTCTGATAGGGAACGAAACAGAAAGAAGAGAAAACACTCTGACGCACTTGTGCAAAAAAACACGTGTGGAAATTTCAGCGGCAAGTTTTAATGAAAGCCACGAGATAATCTCGGGTGTCTGTGTATCTCTCTGTGTGCTTCAACGGTAATCTTGATAAGTTTCATATTTTATGAAAATGGCCGTGCTTTCGGCGACCAGAAATTTTCCGCGTGCCCGTTTAATCAAGGATTAAAGGGCGCCGTCGGCCGTAAGGGCCGATTTATGTCCTAATATGCAAATTGATGCCTCTATCTGGCGAGATTAAAATTTCAAATAAACTTGTGCAAACAGCAGCGCGCCCCCCCAATACGGGCTTATCTGGACAATAACGTATGCGACTGGGTTAACTAACACGTAATACTAATCCTGATATGTTCACCCCAGCGAATGCCCGCGCTTCGGATGAGCCATGTTTTCTCATTAGTCCCATTACGTTTACACGTAAACGCGCTTTGCATGTGCGCCACTGTCGGGGGGTTTAGTTTCAGCATTAAATTAAGTCTGTTCGCTATTTGTTTTAGTTATTTGCCTGAACTTAGATATTTCAAATGCTATTTGCAGAAGATTGTGCACGTAGGTTATGTTCCTTCAGAAGTAAAGTTAATATAAAGTTATATTTACATAGTGGTGGTTCATTCTATTGAGAAAGTACTATGGAATGGTACCTCTCTTGCTAAATATAAAAGCAGTTCAGAGAAAATTAGAATGCCTTATTTGACGAAACCCTTTGCAGATCTTTAATTAATGAAGTTCTGAATTATACAGCAACCGGCAATATTACTTTAACTTTAAAACTTTTCTATACCAAGATGTAGTAAAAATTTCCTTGCAGACGTTTAATTGAATAGAAATTAATTATATCTATACATTCATCTTAAAATATTATTATGACTGTAAACGGTTTGTAGAGAAACTAGTGTCACCCGTTTTTCAGTTTTTGATACATAGTCAGATATTCCCTGCTTATTATTTGAGGTATGGAATAGTCTTCCCTTTTTTTTCTCATTTAGACAATTTGAGATGCCTTTTACAGATATTAAATATATTGCTCGTGATATTCTCCTACAAAAATCACCTTGTTTTCATCTGTTACTGAAATTTTCGATATCAAGTACTAGTTAGTCACTGAATACAATCAACAGATATAGTACTTAAGGGGAAAGCACTCACTAAAAAAAGAAGTGAAATTTAAATGTTGGCTCATCATCTTACAATCACAGTATTTATACCACATTGCTGAAATTTTAACACAAGAAAGTCCAAGAATGTTGCTAGTCTTATTAATATTCACTTTTCTCGAAAATATTATTTTAAATAGGTAAAATAATTACAAAGATGTTCAATATAAAGACCATTTCCTCAAACAATTTAACCGCATTTAGAATGCATTTTAATATTTTTAAATAATAGAATGGCTAATGAAGAATTTTGTGATTAATATAGTGATTGAAGTATAAAAATATACTTTTCATTGCACGATAATTAGAGATAATTCATAACACTAATTTTCATATTTGTCGTATAATCCGGCGATCGCCTATTTCTCCGTCCTTATTCTCTCTCTCTCTCTCTCTCTCTTCGGTTGAATGTCCGATTGCATTCGAGATTTGAGACATGTGTTACACTTGATTTATGGCAGCGGCGGCTCGTGGACGTTCGGCGGTGAGGCAACGGAAGAAAATTTGACCAAAAAAGTAACAATATTTGCTTCCTCTGTTGGAGTAAGTAGTACAGCATGAGCGGCATCTTTGTCTTTGTCTCACCTACGGAAATCCTCGAGCCGCCGCTGATTTATGGTATACTAAATATACCATACATCTTTTATATCTTCTGAAGATAAGTGATCGACTTGGAAATGTAAACTGTAACAATTACAAAAAAAAAAATATTTTTCCAAAAATAATTTCAAAAACGAAAATTGTTAAGGTTAGCATTGAATTAAAATTTTCGTAAAGTTTTATCTTTTGTTTTACATTTATATATTTTTTTTTTCATTCGAATGTCGGCAAGCCTCAACCTAGAATTTAAAAAAAATCGCAACTCGCAAGGAAATTGTTGGATGTTTAAAAAGCAAAATTATTTCGAAAGAACGATGTTTCTCAAACTAATTACAATTTTTGTAAAATTTTATCTGCACGATTCATATTTATTTATTTTTTTTTTTCGTTGTAGATACGACAATTCAAAATTTAGAATTTAAACATTCGCGACTCGCAAGAAAATTGTTGGATTTTTAAAAAACAAAATTATTTTAAAATGATGATGTTTCCCAAACTAAATAAATTTTTGGTAAAATTTTACCTGCACGATTTATATTTATTTAAATTTTTTCATTATAGATTCGGCAATTTAAATTTTGGAATTTAAAAAATTCGCAACTCGCAAGAAAATTTTTGGATTGTTAAAAACCAAACTTATTTTGATAGAATGATGTTTCCCAAACTGAATAATTTTTTTGAAAATCTTACATGCACAATTTATATTTATTCCAATTTTTTTAGTTGTAGATTTGACAATTCAAAATTTGAAATTAAAAAAAATCGCAACTCGCAAGAAAATTGTTGGATTTTTAAAAACCAAATTTATTTCGAAAGAACGATGTTTCCCAAACTAATTAAAATTTTTGTAAAATTTTACCTGCACAATTTATATTTATTCCAATTTTTTTCGTTGTAGATTTGACAATTCAAAATTTGAAATTAAAAAAAATCGCAACTCGCAAGAAAATTGTTGGATTTTTAAAAACCTAAATTATTTCGAAAGAACGATGTTTCCCAAACTAATTAAAATTTTTGTAAAATTTTACCTGCACAATTTATATTTATTCCAATTTTTTTCGTTGTAGATTTGACAATTCAAAATTTGAAATTAAAAAAAATCGCAACTCGCAAGAAAATTGTTGGATTTTTAAAAACCAAAATTATTTCGAAAGAACGATGTTTACCTGCACAATTTATATTTATTTCAATTTTTCGTTGTAGATTCGACAATTCAAAATTTGACATTTAAAAAAAAATCGCAACTCTCAAGAAAATTATTTGATTTTTGAAAACCCAAATTATTTTGATAGAATGGTGTTTCCCAAACTAAATAAAAATTTTGTAGAATCTTACCTACACGACTTATATCTATTTCAATTTTTTCGTTGTAAATTCGACAATTCAAAATTTAGAATTTAAAAAAAAATCGCAACTCGCAAGAAAATTGTTGGATTTTTAAAAACCGAAATTATTTTGAAAGAATGATGTTTCCTCAACTAAATATATTTTTTGTAGAATCTAACCTGAACGATTTATATTTATTTTAATTTTCTTCATTATGGATTCGGCAATTCAAAATTTACGATTTAAAAACATTCGCAACTCTCAAGAAAATTGCTGGATTTTTAAAAACCAAAATTATTTCGAAAGAATGATGTTTCCTAAAGTAAATAAAATGTTTGTAAAATTTTATCTGCACGATTCATATGTATTTAATTTTTTTTCGTTGTAGATTCGACAATTCAGAATTAAGAATTTAAAAAATTCGCAACTCGCAAGAAAATTGCTGGATTTTTAAAAACCAAAATTATTTTGATAGAATGATGTTTCCCGAACTAATTAGAATTTTTGTAAAATTATACCTGCACGATTAATATTTATTTAATTTTTTTCGTTGTAGATACGACAATTCAAAATTTAGAATTTAAAAAATTCGCGACTCGCAAGAAAATTGTTGGATTTTTAAAAATCAAAATTATTTTAAAAGGATGATGTTTCCCAAACTAAATAAAATGTTTGTAAAATTTTACCTGCACGATTTATATTTATTTAATTTTTTTCATTATGCATAGATTCGGCAATTTAAATTTTGAAATTTTTTATTGTTAAAAACCAAACTTATTTTGATAGAATGATGTTTTCCAAACTAAATAAAAATTTTGTAAAATTTTACCAGCACGAGTCATATTTATTTAATTTTTTTCGACAATTTAAAATTTAGAATTAAAAAAATACGAAATCCAAAATTAATTTAAAAAATGGCATTTACTGCGTTGAATTTAAATTTTATACTCTTTTAACCTGACGTTTTATATTTATAATAACTGTGTGTTACCATTAAAACTAAAATAAAAAAATTATAAACAATTGGAGGATTTTTGAAAATCAAAATTGTTTTAAAAGGTTTTCTTAACTGATTTTAGTTTTTCTAGAATGACAACTCGACGTATTATATGTGTTTTCATTTATATTTCACAAATATCAAAACTAAGATTTTAAAAAAATACACATTTTCGGCTGAAAGACTTCGGTCGATGGCTTTTTGAGCTCATGCTTGTGTGTACACATTTTTTTTCTTCAAAATAATCACAAAAAATAGTGGATTTTTGAAAATCAATTTTTTTCAAAAGAATGAGGTTCTCTGAACTGATTTTAGTTTTTGTGGAATTTTAACTTGGCGCTCTATATTTGTTTTGATTTATAGTTTGTTGTGTTCATTATATCCAAACTAAAAAAAATTAAATGTAAGCAATATTTCAAAAAATAAAATTATTTTGAAAGGGTGATGTTTTGTGAGGTAAATATAATTGCTGTCCGGACGTTTCGTATTTATGTTTTTTTCGCTCGTGTCGAACGTGTCCAAATTAAAAAAAATTCAACTAGTGAAATAGTGAAAAAATGGTGGAATTTCAAAAACTAAAATAATGAAGAAAGGGCGTCATTTTCTGGGCAGAGTTTTAACCTTGCGTTTTATATTTATTTTAATTTTTTTTATTTGAATGTCGACAAGCCAAAATCTAGAATTTTGTTGTGATGGACAAGTGGGGGTTTACACAATTTCGAATGCGTGCATTTCAAAGGATAGACATATTTATTTTCTAATAGACTAGACAAAGATATTTGTGGCTCCAATGATTTTTACCACACGAGTGATGACGTTTAGATAATTTTATCCTGAAAATTATGATCGGGCTTTGACGCGAAAAGGTGGTATCCCTTTAAAAGTTATTAAAAACACTGACTTTTAACTGATGAAGCCAATCATCTACTATTCTTCTCTACAAAATTTATCTCCATGATAACGTATAGATAATTTTATTCTAAAAATTATGATCGTGCTTTGAAGAAAAAAGGTGGTATCCCCTTAAAAAAACTGATGAGGCCAATCAACCTCTATTATTCTTCCTTACAAAATTTATCTCCATGGTTTTATCTCTATGCTGAAGTTTCCACCATCAAATCCTAACTTGGCTAAATACAATCAGCAGATATAGTAATTCACACCCTACTCCCTCATCCACTTAACATGATTTACAATTCCCGTAACAACAGATTTAATTATTCCTGCGTACATCCATTATAATCACCCACATAAATTCGCCACTCACCGCCCCCATCTTACCACCCCTTCCTACGGTCATTACAACCGGGAATCTCCGGCGAATGACGGTGCTCGAAGTCACGGGGACACAAACATGAATAAATTGCCCTTCCCCCGAAGCACAGCTGAGCATTTTCTTAATTGACACCAGAGACGGGCCCTAAAAGTCATTATTAAATCATTGGACGTAGAAAAATGTTTCTTTTGCAAAAATAAATGACAATTTGTGGGAATTCGCGTGAGGGTTAATGCACGCAGTCAGTAGTGATTTATAGAATTTATTCTTTTATTTAAATAATGGGTTTTGAAAGGGTGGCAAGAAAATTATTTGGACACTACTTATTCGTTGCTAAAGGGTGGAAATTAATTATTTTCGCTGAGTTTCGGGTGCGGTGATTCGAATTTTATTTTTTTATTAGTTAGTATGGTTAATCTAAAATCTATTAATGGGCAGTAAAAATCTTAAAACACTCCTCGATTTAAAAATAATCATCCCAAACGGCGTTTATTGAAATTCCAAGGTTGCGCTCTTCTCTAGTTGATGAAAAAAATATGAAAACTAACGTCACGAACTTGAAACGTTCCAAAATGACTCAAAACCGATTGTGCTTCACGATTCAGTAAAAATCTTAAAACATCCCTTCATTAGATTTGGAAATAATCACCCCCAAATAGAGTTTATTGAAAATCCAAGATTGCGCTCTTCTCTAGTTGATGAAAAAAATATAATAACTAACGCCACGAACTTGAAACTTTCCAAAATGAATCAAAATCGATTGTGCTTCACGAATCAGTAAAAATCTTAAAACATTCCTCCATTAGATTTGGAAATAATCACCCCTAAACAGTGTTTATTGAAATTCCAAGATTGCGCTCTTCTCTAGTTGATGAAAAAAATATGAAAACTAACGCCACGAACTTGAAACGTTCTAAAATGACTGAAAATCGATTGTGCTTCACGAATCTGTAAAAATCTTAAAACACCCCTTCATTAGTTTTGGAAATAATCATCCCCAAACAGAGTTGATTGAAATTCCAAGATTGCGCTCTTCTCTAGTTGATGAAAAAAATATGAAAACCAACGCCACGAATTTCAAACTTTCCAAAATGACTCAAAATCAACTGTGCTTTACGAATCTGTAAAAATCTTAAAACACTCTTCCATTAGATTGGGAAATAATCACCCCTAAACAGAGTTTATTGAAATTCCAAGGTTTCGCTCTTCTTTAGTTGATGAAAGGAATATGAAAACTAACGTTACGAACTTGAAACTTTCCAAAATGACTCAAAATCGATTGTGCTTCACGAATCTGTAAAAATCTTAAAACACCCCTTTATTAGTTTTGGAAATAATCACCCCCAAACAGAATTTATTGAAATTCCAAGCTTGCGCTCTTCTCTAGTTGATGAAAAAAATATGAAAACTAACGCCACGAACTTGAGACTTTCCAAAATGACTCAAAATCGATTGTGCTTCACGAATCTGTAAAAATCTTAAAACACCCCTTTATTAGTTTTGGAAATAATCACCCCCAAACAGAATTTATTGAAATTCCAAGCTTGCGCTCTTCTCTAGTTGATGAAAAAAAATATGAAAACTAACGCCACGAACTTGAGACTTTCCAAAATGACTCAAAATCGATTGTGCTTCACGAATCTGTAAAAATCTTAAAACACCCCTTCAATAGTTTTGGAAATAATCACCCCCAAACAGAATTTATTGAAATTCCAAGATTGCGCTCTTCTCTAGTTGATGAAAAAAATATGAAAACTAATGCCACGAACTAGAAACTTTGCAAAATGACTTTAAATCGATTGTGCTTCACGAATCTGTAAAAATCTTAAAACACCCCTTCAATAGTTTTGGAAATAATCACCCCCAAACAGAATTTATTGAAATTCCAAGATTGTGCTCTTCTCTAGTTGATGAAAAAAATATGAAAACTAATGCCACGAACTAGAAACTTTGTAAAATGACTTCAAATCGATTGTGCTTCACGAATCTGTAAAAATCTTAAAACACCCCTTCATTAGTTTTGGAAATAATCACCCCCAAACAGAATTTATTGAAATTCCAAGATTGCGCTCTTCTCTAGTTGATGAAAAAAATATGAAAACTAACGCCACGAACTTGAAACGTTCTAAAATGACTGAAAATCGATTGTGCTTCACGAATCTGTAAAAAACTTAAAACACCCCTTCATTAGTTTTGGAAATAATCACCCCCAAACAGAGTTGATTGAAATTCCAAGATTGCGCTCTTCTCTAGTTGATGAAAAAAATATGAAAATTAACGCCACGAACTTGAAACGTTCCAAAATGACTCAAAATCGATTGTGCTTCACGAATCTGTTAAAATCTTGAAACACCCCTTCATTAGTTTTGGAAATAATCGCCCTCAAACAGAATTTATTGAAATTCCAAGATCGCGCTTTTCTCTAGTTGATGAAAAAAATATGAAAACTTACGTCACGAAATTGAAACGTTACAAAATGACTCAAAATCGATTATGCTTCACGAATCTGTAAAAATCTTAAAACACCCCTTCATTAGTTTTGGAAATAATCACCCTCAAACAGGATTTATTGAAATTCCAAGATTGCGCTCTTCTCTAGTTGATGAAAAAAATATGAAAACTAACGCCACGAACTTAAAACGTTCCAAAATGACTCAAAATCGATTGTGCTTTACGAATCTGTAAAAATCTGAAAACACCCTTCCATTAGATTTGGAAATAATCACCCCCTAACAGGGTTTATTGAAATTCCAAGATTGCGTTCTCTTCTAGTTGAGGAAAAAAATATGAAAACTAACGCCACGAACTTGAAACGTTACAAAATGACTGAAAACCAATTGTGCTTCACGAGTCTGTAAAAATCTTAAAACACCCCTTCATTAGTTTTGGAAATAATCACCCCCAAACAGAATTTATTGAAATTCCAAGATTGCGCTCTTCTCTAGTTGATTGAAAAAATATGAAAACTAACGCCACGAACTTGAAACTTTCCAAAATGACTCTCAATCGATTGTGATTCACAAATCAGTAAAAATCTTAAAACACCCCTTCATTAGATTTGGGAATAATCACCCCAAACAGAGTTTATTGAAATTCCAAGATTGCGCTCTTCTCTAGTTGATGAAAAAAAAAATATGAAAACTAACGCCACGAACTTGAAACTTTCTAAAATGACTCAAAATCGATTGTACTTCACGAATCTGTTAAAATCTTGAAACACCCCTTCATTAGTTTTGGAAATAATCACCCCCAAACATCGATTATTAAAATTCCAAGATTGCGCTCTTCTCTAGTTGATGAAAAAAAAATATGAAAACTAACACCACGAACTTGCAACTTTTCAAAATGACTCAAAATCGATTGTGCTTCACGAATTTGTAAAAATCTTAAAATACCTTTTCATTAGATTTGAAAATAATCACCCCCAAACAGCGTGTATTGAAGTTCCATGAAAAATATCACAAAAATTTATTTTATATCATTAAGTCGTAGAAAGCTACATGATGTCAATATTATTTTCGTAATTCTTTTACACTTCAACATTTTAGGTATATTTTCAAATCAATTGTAAAAAATTGACAATTGCGGGCACAAATCACCTTAAATACATCCTAAAAATACACTTAGCTTTGTTGACGAAAGTTTACAATAACAATAATTGCTGTAATAAAAGTAGGTAAAAATATTTTTCCAGGTAACTTCTTTAAAGGTCATCACTCCATCCACGTGCCCTTGAAGGGATTTTTTTTTCAGAAACCAGTGGGAGTGGAGGATTTACATCTTCATCTCACCGGTGTTGTTTTGTAACAAGGTAACGCGTTAATTTATCACCGCCGTTACTTATATCAAATGGGTACGTTACTAATCGTGGAATAAACATTACCCGTGTTTTATGTCTCAATAAAACATAATGTCCTGGTAGCCCCGCTGCAGATAAAGTGCATTGGAAACTTGATTGATTTTATCACCAGAAGGCGTTAATTCCCGGCCCCCCGATAAAAAATTGGACCGTTTCTGATTTTTATATACAGCTTTATTTCGGCGAAGGACCGAAGGGCCATAAAACAGTTTATAACTGTAAAGAAGTGGCGGCCGCTGCGATAGCTGCTGACCAGCAAGGGAGGGGCCCTTTGGGTTTTACAACCCTAATAGGAACTTAGCCCCGGTGGTACTTTTTTTAGCACAACAAAAGGGGTTTATTTCCCATTCTTTACAGGAAACCTTGATTTTTTAACGATCTCTGAGAAGGACTCGAAGAAAAAAATAAACGTTGACGGAATCAGTTTGCGTTCATCTTTCAGGTAGAATCTGTGTAATGTTAGTAATGTCGAAAAATGTAAACTGTGTTTTTTAGTGTGGTTATTGTTATTGTAAATACTGAGACTGTGTTTTGTGGATTTTTTTTTATTTGGATATATAAAGAAACGAAATCTACGTTTCTGTAACAAATTATTTTAAAACACAGGAGGAAATGATTAGTGATAAGTTTTGTGCAAGTTTTTTCTTTGGATATCTAATGAGAAGAAATCTATATTTGTATAACAAATAATGTTTAAAACGAAGGAAACAGGTAAATTGCTTTTGCTTTTGGTCTTCTGCATTTTGAGAGTCGTGGAAAGACTACAATAAACAAATCATCTATTGAAACAACTACTTTTCTAGGATCAGTAGTTACTAAACCTTTAATAAAAACCTGGTTCGTTTTAAAGGGCAATTGACTAAAGTCTTTCAGCCCGTTTAACAATACATTCCGAATATCTTACATTTATTAACTTGCGATACATTTGGTTTTAGTACTACCGCTTAATTTTAATTGTTTCCAACTCCGTAGACATCGTCAAAGTTGGACATGGTTTCCAGAAAAAACTCTTTTTTCACAGGGGCGCTAGAGGGGCTGGAAGGGGTTACGCTTAAGTTCGCATGCATAACTTTAAAGAAGATACTTCAAAGTATATCGCCCTCAAAGATTCATCAAAATCGTTGGAAATACGCCGAGTTATGGCGGTTTGAAAATGTTTTTTTTTCACAAGGGCGCTAGAGGTGGTGGAAGGGCTTACGCTTAAGTTCGCATGCATGACTTTAAAAAAGACACTTCAACGTTTTTCGCCCTCAAAGATTCATTAAAATCGATTGAAAATACGCCGAGTTATGGCGGTTTGAAAATGGTCGAAATTTCACGAATTTCAAGTGTTTTATTTTTTTTCCACCTGTGTATTTAGAAAAAGAAAATTTTGACAGAAGCTGGGTAGGTAATTATTTTCGACTATATGATCATTAAGGTACTTTATATTTCGTGACGCAACAGTTTTTGACAATCGGTACTTTGTTAAGCGGCACCCTAAATTTTTCTTTCAATAAATTGATAACATTTATATTTCTCATTACGAAGATCTAAAATTAGATCTAAATTGCATAAGAAAGAATCACAAAAAATTACTTCATTAAAACAGTTACAAACAAAATTTAACAATACTATTTCATCACAAAAGGTACCTCCACTGTTGTCCATTAGCCATTTGGCAATTTGGCGATGTAACACATTCTGAACCACTTCGACTATTATTATTCGTATTTACCTGAATTAGAGATGGGAAAAACGGTTCACTGTCGAGAACGGTTCCGAACCGGTTCACTCACTGGAGTGAACCGGTTCCTTGGAGCGGTTCACGAGTCTTTTTTACAGTTATATACCAGATTGTCAGAAATGAGTTCCATGAGTTAATTTAAAAAATACAATAGGGGTATTCATAGTGTGGCCACAACTGCAATATATAAGTTAGCCATAAAAATTCCAGCCATAGATTTCTCGGCGCAACCACCAAAACAGAGTGCGATTTCCAAATTTTATTCATGCAAGCCCTTTCTGCGGGTGTATTTAGCAAACACAAACTGTCAAAAAGCCACGAAAATAAAAAAAAAATATGTAACAGCTGATTAATCCACGGGTGGTGTTTAAAAAAATCGTAACTCAAAAATGGCATTGCAAAAAAATGTGTTATTTTCCCAATGCCTTCTTGTAATTACAGTTAACAATTACAAGCTGTCAAAAAGCCACGAAAATAAAAAAATCTAACAGCTCAATCCACGGGTGGTGTTTAAAAAAAACGTAACTCAAAAATGGCATTGCAAAAAAATATGTTATTTTCCCAATGCTTTCCTGCAATGACAGTTAACCATTACAAGCTGTCAAAAAGCCGTGACAAATATTTCTTATATTTATTATTTAACGTTTAACGGAAATCCGTAGCTGGCCCATAAAATAATGCAAAAAAAAATGTCGAAATTTGACTTAAAGTTAACAAACATCAAGAAAAACGACTAATTTTGTAATTTTTGTAATTTGTAACAATGTCAAATTTGATACAAGTTAAAAGACTTTATGAGTAATTAATGTCAAAATTTAACAAGAAAAAATTACTAATTTTGACTTAAAGCCAGTCTCTAGAAAAAATTACAAATTTAATTCAAGTTAAAAAACCTTGTGACAAATTAATGACAAGTGTCAAAATATAGACTAATTTTGACTAAAACTCGTTAAGCCTCTAGAAAAATGTCAAATTTGGGTGGAATTAAGAAACTTTATGTGCAAATTAATGTCGAAATTTAACTTAAAGGCGATAAGCGTCAAAAAACACTAATTTTGACTTTAAATGCGTTAAGCCTCTCTCGCATATTCAGGCTATTTTTCGTCTTTATTATTTGTATTTAATAAATCTGCAATAAGGAGGTTGTCTCAAGAAATTATTAGAGCCTCTAGAAAAAATGTCAAATTTAATTAAAATTAAGAGTTGTTATGAATGTGCCATTTTAAGATATCAATTTTGAATGCATTTTGAGTGATTTTGAAGTCGATAATACTTGTTTTTAAATTTATTTTGAATCTCCCAAATTGGTTCAATTTTTTGTTTCAATTTTACACTCCGACCGCATCTGAATTTAAAAAAATCGAAAAATGGTGCGAATACGGTATTTTAAGAAACCAATGAATTTTGAGTCATTTTGGAAAGTTTCATGTCGATAGCAATTGTTTTCATATTTATTTTGAGTCTGCTAAATTGGTTAAAATTTTTACCATTTTACACACTGAGCATATCAAAATTTCCAAAAAATCTAGAAATGGCGCGAATATAGTTTTTTAAGTAAGAAATCAATTTGGAATTAATTTTGAGCATCTTGGAAAATTTCAAGTTGATAGCAATTGTTTTCATATTTATTTTGAGTCTGCAAAATTGGTTAAAATTTTTACAATTTTACACACTGAGCGTATCAAAATTTCTAAAAATCCAGAAATGGCGCGGATATAGCTTTTTAAGTAAGAAATCAATTTGGAATTAATTTTGAGTAATTTTGGAAAATTTCAAGTTGATAGCAATTGTTTTCATATTTATTTTGAGTCTGCAAAATTGGTTAAAATTTTTACAATTTTACACACTGAGCGTATCAGAATTTCTAAAAAATCCAGAAATGGCGCGGATATAGCTTTTTAAGTAAGAAATCAATTTGGAATTAATTTTGAGTAGTTTTGGAAAATTTCAAGCCGATAGCAATTGTTTTCATATTTATTTTGAGTTGGCAAAATTGGTTCAAATTTTTACAATTTTACACACTGAGCGTATCAAAATTTCTAAAAAATCCAGAAATGGCGCGGATATAGCTTTTTAAGTAAGAAATCAATTTGGAATTAATTTTGAGTCATTTCGGAAAATTTCAAGTTGATAGCAATTGTTTTCATATTTATTTTGAGTCGGCAAAATTGGTTCAAATTTTTACAATTTTACACACTGAGCGTATCAAAATTTACTGTCGAAATTTGACTTAAAGTTGAGAAGCGTTAAGAAAGCAAGACTAATTTTGACTTAAACCCTTAAGCCTCTAGAAAAATGTCAAATTTGGGTGGAGTTAAGAAACTTTATGTGCAAATTAATGTCGAAATTTGACTTAAAGTCAACAAGCTTTAAAAAAAACGACTAATCTTGACTTAAAGTCGTTGAATTTCTAGAAGTTTCTTTAAAGTTAAACGACTTTATGTTCAAATTATTGTATAAATTAAGTCAGTAAGTAAATATAGGGTGTTCCACGATTATTTTTTTAAATTGCTATTAGAAAAAGACGGGTGGATAATTTTCAATTTTTTTTTAATTGAATAGCCCCAACATTACGGTTTAATAGTGGAAGACCACTTCATTCATATGGCTGCCCGAAAACGCGTTGCTTTGTCCATTAACGAGCCACTTTCACGCACACGCTTCACAAACTGTCTGGAAGGCCCTTTATTTTTCCCGAATTTTGTGCGCTTTTTCTTGCAGAAAAGACACCATTTTGGAAGTAAGTTTTCAATATTTTCCAATTTTCTTCGATTGTAAACTTAACCATTTCGTAAACCGCAAACCTTTTACTAAATATTTGACACATTGGCAAAGTCATTCGAGCTGTCAAAGTCGAAATAATCGATAGTTCAAAAAGCAACCGATAGATGGGCCACCCTGTACATAAAGTCAACAAGCTTTAAGAAAAAAAGACTAATTTTGATTTAAAGCCATTAAGCCTCTAAAAAAAGTGTCAAATTTAATTAAATTTAAAAAACTTTATGTCAAAATTAATGTGTAAATTTGATTTAAAGTCAGCAAGCGTCAAGAGAGAAGTCTAATTTTTATTTCAATTCGTTAAGCTTCTAGAAAATATGCCAAATTGAATTAAAGTTGCAAGACTTTATGATCAAACTAATGTCGTAATTTGACTTAAAATCGTCAAACGTCAAAAAACGACTAATTTTTACTTAAAGTCGTTAAGTTTCTAAAAACAATGTCAAATTTAATTAAAGTTAAAAGACTTTATGACTAATAAACTCATTCATACGCATTGTAACATTTTCCTCAAAAAATTATAAAGATGCTTAAATATAATTAAGACATTTCCGTGTCCATTTCGAAAACACCATTAACCCCGCCCGAACAAATAAATCAGTACCACCCCTATCCCTAAATACATACCCAATCGACCATTAACGATTCCCTGCTCGTTTCTTCATACCTGCAGCTCCTGAATTTAATTACCGACCCTTCTGAGCGAGCCCATCGATCAGACGTCCAAATGCACTTTGTTCCACCCTCTTTTCAACCGACATTAATCACCCATTGTGATCGCCATTTTTGTGTAACCCACGCGGGGCATCTCAATCTCTTAAGGGGTAATTATAGATTCAAGAAGGGTGCCCGCGGGGGAGGTGGGCTGCGCCCCCATGAAAACTTAATTGGATGCTGGGGATGATTTAATAATCCGCTCGTAGGGAAAACTTTCTTAATAATTTAATTAAATCGGGCCTTGTCGTTATTGTGTCTGTGTGTGTGTGTGTGGGTGGAGTGTGCACGTCTCATCTGGGGTCGGGTTATTAAAGAAGTTTGTCTTGTGTGGGCTGATTTAAAGTTTTATTACAGGATGACATGTTTTATTAAATTTTATCAGGTTATAAAAAATATAGGAAGAATAATTTTAAAGAAAGAATGTCACTAAAACTTTTACACGCAATTACTTTTGGTTTAGAGGTTAGCAATAGTTATGCGTAATGGTCTATTTTTAAATTTTATAAATTGAAAAATACGATACTTTTCATAATCTACAATTATTTATTAAAACAACTACATTATCACGACGAATATTGAATTATACCAAATAATTAGTTAGAGTTGTACCAAGCACTCGAGGCGTGTTGCGCAGTGCCTATCTCAAATTCAATTGGCTCAATTCTCTCGCGTTCTCCAAATACTTTCCCACTCTGTGAAAACTTTACCCCAAAACAGTAAACAGCTGTACTGTAAATAATAATATCAAACCTAACAGTTTCATTAGAATTTAACTTTTGTACTACGAGATATTTTATATTTTCGTTATAAACGTTAAATAAAACATTACAGAGCACGCACCATAAAAGCCGAAATGACTTTGAAATCCATATAATTTAATTGCAATCGCAATGTATAAACCCGTCTTCACACTCCATCATCACGCCATCAATAAAACGGGCCGTGAAATAATTCGCGATGTGTTTTATGCGATCGTAAAGATTAATATGACATTGCAGTATAATTTCTTTGTTATGGTTTCATTCGTTTGTGGCTCATTTAATTCGCTAAATGAGGCTGTAACGATGTAATTGAATGAAATGTAAATTACGGTGGATGCAGTGTTACGCCTCCGGTTCTGAGGCGGGCTCTGCTCCTTAATTATACATTTCGTTGTTACGAGTGTAATAATAATTGAATTTATAATTATTCACAAGTGTTATGTAATTGTTCGCATTTTATGCGAACGTTAATGAACGAAAACGGTGGATTTTACTGGTTATTATTTAATAGCGATACGGTTTCGTGCTTGTGTGAAAAAATGGTGATGTGGCCATCATGTTACTTTCTCCGATGGTATCATTTATTTTTATGCTTTCATGGTTTATTTTCAATTTAAATCATATTTTAAATGTACATCGAGCGGTGTGTAAACTCGGATGAAACTGACGTTTAAAACGTCAAAATTATGAAAGATGGAAAAATTATACTTCAAATTCAAAAACTCAGTTTACTCAAAAACTAAAGGGATTTCGAAAAAAAACTTATTCTTTATAAGCTGTTCATTTTAGCATACTCTACAATTATTAACATAAATTTGCTGTAACTATTAACGTTTTATAATTATAAACCAAAAATAAAAAAAACAATTTCTCGAATAAAAATGATTTTATGAAAAATGTTTTCAAGCAAAAGATATTCATTTCTTTGTTGTCTTCAAAGTTTGTTTAAATGTTTTTGTGATATTTTTCATATTTAAGAAAATATTGGCAAAAAACAAAAAACAGTTAAGGTAAACGCCCACTTCCGGTGTACGAAATTTTACCAAAAGCTTTTCAGTTCTTCAGATTATCAAATAAGACGGATGTTCAAAGTTTCATATCAATTGCTCTATTAGTTTTTGAGATACAGCGCCCATAGACAGATTCTAAACTTAGAAAAAGATCGATTTTTCAGAGTTTGAACGGCCGTTGCGACTAAACGCACGCGGTTTGCAAATCTTTGCTCCTTGTGTGCAAATTAGTCGGATTTAATTAAAATTGGCGATTTGAAATTTTTGACGAAAACATGAAAAACTACGTTAAAAAATTGCAATTGAAATGATTTCCTTCCTGAAAAAGCCACGGGCTGGATTCGGAGTTTCCATACGTCACTGTAAGACCCAGCAGAAAATGTATTTTCGCAAGAACAAATGTCAATTTGAAGCGTTCGGAAAGAAAACTTGAAAATGTTAAAAATTCGAAAAATCAATTTTGTTTAATAACCATCCTAGGCCAGTGATTGGAAATCTTCTTCAGAAGTAGGTCAAATATTCTTCAACATTTTGTCCGTGGACCACTAAATCAGTGGCTTGGAAGGGTTGGGGATTAAAAGGATTTCAAACGTCAGTGTCACCCGATCCTGCAAAACGCACGATGTACATTTAAAATATCATTTAAATTGAAAATAAACCATGACAGGATGAGCCACATCACCATTTTGTATTAATTTTATGAACAAAATTTGTAATCAGTTTTAAAATTACACGAAAGTCGCCATATTTTGACGTTTGAATTATGAAAATCGAACAACGCATTTGATAGCTGTGCAGTTTCAAAAATCAAAATTATAATTTTAAATCTTTTGACGGGGCCGCGGTGGCCTAGTGGGTAGCGTTCCTGCTTCTGGGCCTCGTGGTCGTGGGTTCGAATCCCATCCATGCGGTCACTTTTTCTGAATGAAAAATGGCCGTGCGGGTCCATGGATGTATAAGTGGTTGTCCTTTCATATCTATATATGAAAATTATTACAAACAATCGGTAGTGGCAGAATGCCCTAGATGGCTACGCCAATTCCCACTATCATCCGCACTTCCTTAACCCGAATTCCCATCAATCATCCTTCCTTTAAAAAAAAAAAAAATCTTTTGACTTTTAGAACCAGCAATTTTGACCTTTTACATTGAATTCACGAAAACATTTTTAACCCGTTTTTAAATTGCACTAAAATAGCTACATTTTGAGGTGAGAATGATCAAATTCAGACAACGAATTTGGCAGTTGTGCAATTTCAAAAATCAAAATTATAATTTTAAATCTTTTAATTTTGAAAACGTGCACATTTGACGTTTTGTGTTGATTCCCCGAAAACATTTCTTAGCCCGTTTTTAAATTGCACTAAATTCGTTACATTTTGACGCGAGAATCATCAAAATCGAACAAAGCATTTGGCAGTTAAACAATTTAAAAAATCAAAATCACAATTTTAAATCCTTTGGCTTTGATAATAAGCAATTTTGACGTTTTACGTTGATTTCGCGAAAACTTTTCTGAATCCGCTTTTAAATTGCACTAAATTCGCCACAGTTTGACGCCAGAGTCATTCAAATCTGACAACGCGTTTGTAAGTTGTGTCATTTCAAAAATCAAAATAGCAATTTGAAATCTTTTATCTTTTGAAACCAGCAATTTTGACCTTTTACGTTGATTTCACGAAAACATTTCTTAAACCGTTTTTAAATTGCATTAAATTCGCTACATTTTGACGCCAGAATGATCAAACTCGGACAACGCATTTGGCAGTTGTGCAATTTCAAAAATCAAAATTGTAATTTTAAATCTTTTGACTTTGAAAACGTGCAGTTTCGACGTTTTGCGTTGATTCCTCGAAAACATTTATTAGCCCGTTTTTAAATCGTACTAAATTCGCTACATTTTGACGCGAGAGTTATCAAAATCGGACAACGCATTTGTCAGTTTTTCAATTTCAAAAATCAAAATTGCAATTTTAAATCTTTTGACTTTGAAAACGTGCAATTTCGACGTTTTGCGTTGATTCCTCGAAAACATTTCTTAGCCCGTTTTTAAATTGTACTAAATTCGCTACATTTTGACGCGAAAATTATCAAAATCGGACAAGGTATTTGGCAGTTGTTCAATTTCAAAAATCAAAATTGCAATTTTAAATCTTATGACTTTGAAAACGTGCAATTTCGACGTTTTGCGTTGATTCCTCGAAAACATTTCTTAGCCCGTTTTGAAATTGTACTAAATTCGCTACATTTTGACGCGAAAATTATCAAAATCGGACAAGGTATTTGGCAGTTGTTCAATTTCAAAAATCAAAATTGCAATTTTAAATCTTATGACTTTGAAAACGTGCAATTTCGACGTTTTGCGTTGATTCCTCGAAAACATTTCTTAGCCCGTTTTTAAATTGTACTAAATTCGCTACATTTTGACGCGAAAATTATCAAAATCGGACAAGGTATTTGGCAGTTGTTCAATTTCAAAAATCAAAATTGCAATTTTAAATCTTATGACTTTGAAAACGTGCAATTTCGACGTTTTGCGTTGATTCCTCGAAAACATTTCTTAGCCCGTTTTTAAATTGTACTAAATTCGCTACATTTTGACGCGAGAATTATCAAAATCGGACAACGTATTTGGCAGTTGCTCAAAAATCAAAATTGCAATTTTAAATCTTTTGATTTTGAAAACGTGCAATTTCGACGTTTTGCGTTGATTCCTCGAAAACATTTCTTAGTCTGTTTTTAAATCGTACTAAATTCGCTACATTTTGATGCGAGAGTTATCAAAATCGGACAACGCATTTGTCAGTTTTTCAATTTCAAAAATCAAAATTGCAATTTTAAATCTTTTGACTTTGAAAACGTGCAATTTCGACGTTTTGGGTTGATTCCTCGAAAACATTTCTTAGCCCGTTTTTAAATCGTACTAAATCCGCTACATTTTGAAGCGAGAATTATCAAAATCGGACAACGCATCTGGCAGTTGTGCAATTTCAAAAATCAAAATTGCAATTTTAAATGTTTTGACTTTGAATACGTGCAATTTCGACGTTTTGCGTTGATTCCTTGAAAACATTTATCAGCCCGTTTTTAAATTATACTAAATTCGCTACATTTTGACGCTAGAATTATCAAAATCGAACAAAGCATTTGGCAGTTGTGCAATTTCAAAAATCAAAATTGCAATTTTAAATCGTTTGATTTTGAAAACGTGCAATTTCGACGTTTTGCGTTGATTCCACGAAAATATTTCTTAACCTCTTTTTAAAATTGTACTAAATACTCCATATTTTAACGTTAGGATCATCAAAATATGGCAAAACGTTTGGGAGTTGTGCAATATCAAAATCGAAATTTTAAATCTTTCGACTTTGAAAACGTGCGATTTTGACCTTTTACATTAATTTCACGAAAACATTTCTTAATCTGTTTTTAAATTCTACTAAATTCTCCCTAGTTTGACATTAGAATCGTCAAAATCAGATAACGCGTTTGGAAGTTGAGCAATTTCTAAAATCAAAATCGCAATTTAAAATCTTTAAACTTTGCATTTCGTATTAATTTCGGGGAGGAGGCACCCGAAACGAATATTCAAAAGAATGAATGAAAACACAAAATAAATATTTATTTTTTAAAAGTCACCGCCGAAATTTTTGTAAAGGTACGACAAATTAAAAAAAATCTGGGCTAAATGGAAGGGCAATTTCCTTCATCTAGGGTCGGTGATTTGACAATGCTATTCCTCTATATCATTCACTTCCCTCAATCTGCATCCCCTTCAAACACCCTTCCTTTAGAAGATTAAAAGAGAAAAACCATAATTTACGCGATGATTACATTTATTTTCAAAATTTCTAAATATGTCTTTTAATTCACAAATTATCTTTAAAAAAAATTAATTTTGCACTTTATTTGTATTTATTTCATGAGTATGCCCCTATACTTAAAGAATTTTTAAAATTTGTCCTTGAGCTAAAGAAACCGAAAATATTTTTATTTTTATATCTGCAGCTAGCGCGTTATACCAAAAATGGTATAGGATTAAATAAATAAATAAAACAAACCTATATCTAAACATTAAATATTGTTTTTCCATCAGAACATCTACAGACCTGTTTCGACCTTTCAGGTCTTATCAGTGTAGTTAGTACAACATTCAGGCAATAGATTCCGCCACTTTGGCGTTTCTACCTAAATCTATTTGATTAATGTTCTAGCGATTTTCCAAATCTAGCGTTTCGTTTAAGACGCATCTTTAAGAAAGTCATAGATTCGTCACCACTGTTAAAGTGTACATTATTTTTCATCAGAGGAACGAGAAATCTCAATTTCCGTTTTAAAATTACAGCTGGCTCAAATGGCAAAAATATGTCACGTGTGTCGTTTCTGAAATAACCGATTCAATAGATAGTAATTCACATAATTTTGTTCTTAACGTTGCAAACGATAACATACAACTCTGGAATGCTTGCGTTTAAATTTATTTATAAAGGAATATAGAATTTATGGTAATGGCAAAACGCAATAATTATTTCAAAGACTAATTATGAAATATTAATTTTAAAAAAAGTGTAAAATTATATAGATGAATAATGACTCCACAAGCTTTAAATTCCTAAGACATGAGGACAAAATTAATTAGCAACGCAGTGTCTAATTACACCAGTGTGACATGGAATGCATGGAAAGTAAATACTTCATACCTTAAATAATTATTTCACGTCAATTTTGAAAACATTATTTAAATTTATAAATTTACATCAGCGGCGGCTCGTGCATTTCCGTAGGTGAGGCAAAGACAAAGATGCCGCTCGTGCTGCACTACTTACTCTAATAGAGTTGCTTTTTCGGTCAAATTTTCTTCTGCAGCCTCACCGCCGAACATCCACGAGCCGTCGCTGATTTACATCAATGGTCGTCGAATATCATTTTATATTCGTAGGCAAGTTACGCCGTTGTTGGGTCTTCTTATTCAATAGCTGATAAATTGAAGAGCAAATAAACACATGGACATTTACGAATATTACGTTTACATTTTTGATATTTTAAAAAAATACGGTTGTTGTAATTATTATCAAGTTAGTTTTGTTTCAAAATTGTGAATTGTTCATTAAATCAGATCCATTTAGAAGGCTTTTATATTTTGAATACATTGTTTACATTTTGATGCCAATGGACAAAAGTGCAAGTCTTCTCAGGCCGCTTGTTCTTTAACTCATATAAGTTGCCTCTGTATGCGGGTGCCGAACTTCCGGCCGACACATTTATATTAATTCAAATTCTGTCCATCCCCACTGCATATTACGAAGTTTGCCGAACAGGATTCTTCAGAAAGGGGAGGTCCGATTTTTTTAGCATTGTGAGCTTGAACAGTTTGCCTTTAGACAGGAAACACAATAATTCGACAGTCCGTATTAAAACGGATTTTAAAAATGTGTCTTTCAGATTCTACATGACATGAGTTTGGTTAGGTATAACATATTCGCTAAATTTACCATATTATGATGATAATAATACTTACAATTACCGCTTACCATGTTTTCTTAAAATATTAATAAACTCATTACATCTCGGAACGATGAATGATACTTTAGCTATTTCAATTAAAAAACTACAAACTACAAATTATGTTGCAATTAAAAAACATTTTAACAATTACTAACATTATGTTACTATTGAAAAAAAATCACAAGTTTGTACACACCTGATCGGAACTCGATTGCTTCGTGAATAAAAAAAATATTTTATGAAGAATACATGAGAATAGTTATAATTGTGTTATTTATGTTTAAAAACACAGGTTTGCAAAACAAGGTAAATAGGGGTGATTTGATGAGAAAGGAATTATACAGTTGACTTTTTTAATGTGGCTCAACAAACAATCAGTGACAGGTTACACCTCTCACACTAAAATATTTAGTATAAAGTCAATATTTATTTTTTTGTAATTCACTTGATAATGACGGTAACACTTAATATTTGTTTAGATTTATAACTGTCTTCTCACGTTAAATATTTTTTTTTACAATAATCGATGGATTACGCATCCTCTTCATTAATTACAGTATGTTTAAATAAATCAAGACTTTTCTATATTTTAGAATAATGTAATGTGGTGTAATATTTTTAATAAAATTTCACATATTAGAACGTAGTATTTACTCTCTTACACTCTTTGTTTATGAATGTTTTTCATCAACATCTTGAAACAAAGAAATCTAATTTTTACAAAATATTTCAGGTTTTTATCTATAATAATGAAATTATCTGTAGTAATACTCTTAATACTTAGGAATTGACAGTTATATTACAATTATTGTTGCAGTGACAATGGGTATTAGTTTGGCAAGTAAAAAAATCCGGAGAAAAAAAAAACTGGAGAATTTCTCTGCCAAACTAATACGATTTGTTAATACTACAATTTGAGAGACTGTCAATTAATAAGGACGAAGAGTATTCGATCAGATAACTTTCTTGTTCCTTTTTGAAATGAAAAGTGCTCTTTTTATCATTATAATATACTGAGGAAAAAAAATGAAACGCTTTAAATTCGTGAAATTGGGCGTTTTTTGCCCAAAAACGTGTTTTTATTTGTCCGTGGCTTGAAGGGTTTGAAAAGGGATCATTCCAATCTGAGTTTACTGCCTTAAAGTAGTGCCAAAATGGGTTTTTTTTTTCCTGAAAGAATCATTAAATTTGGTTGAAAAGTTATGTGTGAGTTATGTGCGGAAAACCTCAAAATGCACTTTTTTTTAAACACCCATAACTTGGTGCCAAATCGTCGTAGGAACTTCGTTGTTTGAGTCCTGCAAAGGGTATTAATCAAATTTTAATGCCTTTATGGTGGATTGAGTCGACAAAAATTTTTCAACACCGTAGACATCGTCAAAGTTGGACATGGTTTCCAGAAAAAACTTTTTTTTTTCAGGGGCGCTAGAGGGGGCGGTAGGAGTTACGCTTAATGTAGCGTGCATGACTTTAAAGAAGACACTTCAAAGTTTTTCGCCCTTAAAGATTCATCAAAATCGATTGAAAATACGCCGAGTTATGGCGGTTTGAAAATGGTCAAAATTTCGCGAATTTCAAATGTTTCATTTTTTTTTCCTCCAGTGTATTATTGTTAATGTAAATTGGGTGTAACGTTTTTGATTTCATAATTATAGACAAAAACTACAAACAGTTTTATATACCGGGTGACCCAGGGATCTGTAAAAGCCCCATAACTTGCTTGCTATTTGAGATATCGACTTCTAGTTTTCTTGAATTGGTACCCACACTTATTATACATATTTTAAAAATATGTATATTTTTGTACAGGGTCTCCCAATAAAAAAAACAAAGTTATGTTTTTTTTAAATGGAACACCCTATATTTTATACTTTATTTTTAACCTTCTTGAGATGCTGATAAAAATAGTAAAAGATAGTATGGGTCTATTATGGACGGTTGGTTAGTTATGGACAAATTTGTGGCAAAAACATGTACACATTGAAAACATTGCAGAAGCGTTCCTAGCAAAGATAGCATCATTATTTATACACTAGAAAATTTCCCACATCATAAAGAATAATACACATCGGCTATGGTTCTCTTTTATTCATAGTGATATACAGGGTGTCAACATACGCAAAACAATGGATAACTATTTTTTTTCAAATGGAACACCCTATATAAGTTGCCACCAATCTATAGCATTTTTAATAAGCTTTCCAATGATATACAGTTTGTATGACAAAATATTAAGGATTCTTGGGATTTATCAATAAAAACATATTTCTTTTGCCACCTTGCCCGGATTTTTGGATTTTCAGCCAAAACTAAGCATTTTCAGGAAAAATGATAAGAGACCAAAGTTGTAGAGCGAAAAATTTTCAATCGATATGTGTCTTTCAACTTTTAAGATAATGCGTGCATTGTCCGCCAGAGCCCGCAAAATCGTGACCGCATATGCATTTTAGCATTTTCTTTTCAAATTTTTTATTAATAAATTGCACTACTTTATTTTTCGCACCCTCTAGCGGAAAAACGGGAAATTATAGAGAAATTAAAATGGCCCATATCGATTGAAAATGTTCCGCTCTACAACTCTTAATAGAAGCAATTTTTGCCAAAAATGCATAGTTTTCCCTAAAAATGCAAATTGAAAATGCATGTATCAATTTTTGCGTTTTTCAATGATTTTTTGTATTTTTAGCAAAAACTATGTATTTTGGGCAAAAATTGCTTCTTTTAAGAGTTGTAGAGCGGAATATTTTCAATCGATGTAGGTCATTTGAATAATTCTATAATTACCCATTTTTCTGCTAGAGGACGTGGAAAATAAAGTATAGTGCAATTAATTAACAAAAAATTTGAGATAAACGCTAAAATGCTTATACGGTCACGATTTTACGCGCTCTGGGGGGCAATGCACGTATTATTGGAAAAGTCGAAAGACCTATATCGATCTAGAATTTTCCGCTCTACAACTTTGGTCTCTTAATATTTTTTCAGAAAATACATAGTTTTGGCTGAAAATCCAAAAATGAGCGGGAGGTGACAAAAGAAAAATGTTTTTATGGATAAATCTGAAGAATCCTTAATATTTCATTATACAAATTGTACATCATTGGAAAGCTTATTAAATATTCCATGCATTAGTGGCAAGATATATAGGGTGTTCCATTTGAAAAAAAATAGTTATCCAATATTTTGCGTATGTTAACACCCTGTATAGCAGCATGAACAAAAAAGAACCAAAGCCGATTTTTATTATTCTTCATGATGTGGAAATTTTTTTAGTGTATAAAAAATGACGCTAGCATTGGTAGGAGCGCTTCTGCAACTTTTTCAATGTGTTCTTGTTTTTGCCACAAATTTGCCCATAACTAACCAATCGTCGATAATAGACCCATACTATCTTATACTATTTTTATCAGCTTCACAAGAGGGTTGAAAATAAAGTATAAAATATAGGGTGTTCCATTTAAAAAAATATAACTTTGTTCTGTTATGTATATTGGGACACCCTGTACAAAAACATACATATTTTTAAAATATATAGAATAAGTGTGGGTACCAGTTTAAGAAAACTAGAAGTCGATATCTCAAATAGCAAATAAGTTATGGGGCTTTTACAGATCCCTGGGTCACCCGGTATATTTTTTTATATAAAAAAGTTTTAGAGAAACATTTATATAATTAAAAGATATCTATTTTTTGTTGTCTTCAAGGTAAATACCCACTTCCGGTGTACAAATTTTTACCAAAAGCATTAAAAAATTTAACGAAATTAAATGCATATTGTTACTGAACTCCGCGTCAAATCAAACAAAGTTTGTTGATTTGACTGTTCTTTCTAAAGTGAAATGACCGGGTCTGAACTTTCACGGACGATTTTTTCCGCAATTCTCATTATATATTTAATTGTTGCAATTTTTTATCGGACGAGTAACTTTATTTATACGGCTTCCATTAGTCGAACAAGACGAATATTACGAATTTCAAAGTCAAATAGATTGAGACTTGAATCATTTGTTATTAGAAATAAATAAATTATGAATTAGATTAAATATTATTTGCCACAATTTAAATTTTTTTAAATATATTGGAATTGTTTAATTAATTTAAGTGGAATAAAAATTGGCTATCGAATATAGTGGTTTTTGTCAGATTTAGCGTGGAATATCACACACGAAAATTCACTATTGCATACTATTACACATGTAATCAAATTATGAAGCACATTTTTCTGAAACACATCATGTAAAAAACGGTAAGTTCGACAATGGTTCGTTTAACGGCGTATTCCTCATGAGTATTTCTGATGTTAACTCCGAAGGGTTCAAAACGAGTCTGGCCGCATGGATAAACGAAGTTCCGAAAAGTTGTGGGTGGAGCTTATCGCATCTTCGGGAAAAAATCATTCCCCGCACACTTGAGGGGGTGAAATACAGTTTGTCGGCCGAAAGTGGCAGACCCCTGTATGCTATTCCTTCGGCCAAAGTCATAACTGAATTATTTACGATTATAAGTGTGTTTTGACGACGAAAATGTCGGAGACAACTTAATAAAAATGCAAATGCAATTGCATCCCTTCCGACGGCCGTCCGCGCTCTGAAGTGAGTCTTCCGACGGCGCGATGCTCCTCCATAACGGCGGCATCACTCCCTTGGAGTGTGAGGGCTCACATATACATTTTAATATTTACGCGACATGTGGAAACCTTCCGCACACCCACCCTTATCCCGCCATTCCGAGCACGCATTCCGAAACGAATTATGAAGCAATAATGAAGAGGCCAGGTCTTCGGAGAGATCGGGGGCGATATACTCACCGTCGTCAGCTCGGACCACCAACATAGTTCGGGGTTATAAAATAGTCAACGTGGACATTCGGACTTATTTATCGGGTGGGGTTTCTAATTTTGTATTATCGGCGTGCGCCCTCGCCGACGATTTCTGGGATATTGTGGGAGAGAGTCGGCGAACCATCTCGTCGTCGCTTTGATGAATTAATTTTATGGCGGCGTTGAAGATGGATAAATCACCGCCCGGCTGGGATAATCTTGATGTGTTTAATGTGAGACCGTGGACGGCTTTACTGCGATACATAAATTCGGATTCCTTTCATGGCCACTACAAACGATAACTTTCGAGTGATGACTAATTTTGAATGTATAAGTCATATTTCCCAAATGTATTTTTCAGTCGGCCACGTCCGTATAAATGATTTTATACAGAGAATCGTGAGAATATTTGTTTAGTTCTAAATAATCATCATTCTTGGATGAATGAAACACAATTTTCGGTGTTTTATACCACCAGGGCCCATCAGAGAGCTGCTGCCCTGGGCCTCGCAATATTAGAAGCCTCAACTTGATAACTCAATAAACATAAAGAATGCAAAAAGGTTAAAACTACTCTGAATGTCATTTGAAAAAGAAAGCAGTAGCCATAGTAATGTGACGGTATCAGACCTTTAGAACTAAAGAAACAGAAGTGCGAAAGAAGAACCTGGAGATCAGTAGCAGTAGTAATGTGACGGTATCAGACCTTCAGAACAAAAAAAAACAGTGCGAAAGAAGAACCTGGAGATCAGTAGCAGTAGTAATGTAACGGTATCAGACCTTCGAAACGAAAGAAACAGAAGTTCGAAAGAAGAATCTAGAAATGTATCAAGCACTCGAGACGTCGTGGTCACTGCCCATTTTAAATTCAATTGGCTCCGGAGATTTTTTGTCACGTTCTCTCTTGTTCTCCGAATACTTTCTCACTCTGCGCAAATTTTACCCCCACACGTCGCGAGTGCTCGGTAATACTGTACCAGTGATAGTTATACTGTTAGAGTCGAAACGGATTTACAAGATATATTTAAGCTAAGTTACTAGAAGCAGATATTTATCAGAATAATGAAAACGTCATTTTATAAATCGAATTGAATATTGAAATTGTTTCAGATATTGAAATAATCCCGACCAATTAAAATCATTTCTGAAGATGAAACGTTTTGCAATTCCTCAAAGCATTACAAACGATGCATTTCCATTTAGCAACACCACTCAGGCGTAATTAAAAAAAATAGTACTCATGAGAAATTCTGTGGAATTTGAAAAACCAAAGTTGGTTTGAAAGAGTGATGTTTTGTGAGCTAAATATATGTTTTATTTATATGTTCTAGGCGTTTTGTATTTATTTTTAATTATTAATCTTTTCACTCGTGTTCAACGTGTCCAAAATAACAAAAAAAACAACTCGCGAGAAAATCGATGGGGTTTCAAAAACCAAAATTATTTCGAAAAAAAGGGCACCTGAGCTAAATTATTTTTTTTTATCCTGGCCTTTTATGTTTCCTTCAATTATTAATCGTTCGTAATTCGACAAGCCGAAATTTATAATTTAAAAAAAAAATCACAACTCGTAAGAAAATTTGTGGACTTTTAAAACTCAAAATTATTTCAAAGCAATGGTGTTTTAGAAACTAAATTTAATTTTTGTAGAGTTTTACCTGTACGATTTATATTTATTTAATTTTTTTTTCGTTGTAAACTCGACAATTCAAAACATGAAATTTAAAAAAAAAATTTCCGCGGATTAAAATATTGGCGGATTTTCAAAATCCAAAACTAATTTTAAAGAATGGCGTTTACTGCGTCGAATTTCAATTTTATACAATTTTGACTTGGCGTTTTATATTTATTATAACTGCGGGTTAACATATTAAAACTAAAATTAAAAAAAATTACAAATCGTAAAAACGGGGGTAGATTTTTGAAAAACTGAATTACTAGAAAAGAATGACGTCTTCTGAACTGATATTGGTTTTTTATAGAATTTTAACTCGGCGTTCTATAATTATTTCGTTGTGTGCAAGATATTGAATTTAAAATTTATAAAAAAAATTACAGAGTAATTGTAAAAACGTTAGTAGATTTTTGAAAAACTGAATTACTTGAAGAGAATGATGTTTCCTGAACTGATTTTAGTTTTTGTATTAAAACCAAAATTTAGAAAAAAATACAGATCTTAAAAACGTTGGTAGATTTTTCAAAGACTGAATTAGTTCAATGTTTTCTGAACTGATTTTAGTTTTTGTATGGTCTACATTTTTGTAGAATTTTACTTGCATGATTTATATTTATTTCAATATTTTCGTTGTAGTTTCGACAATTCTAAATATAGCACTAAAAAATGTCGCTTCTGATCCTAAATTAATTAAAAAATGGCATTTTCTGCGTTGAATTTCAATTTTGTACAATTTTTACCTGCCGTTTTATATTTATTATAGCTGCGTGTTAACATATTAGAATTAAAATTTTAGAAAATTTACAAATCACAAGATAATCAATGGATTTTTGGAAACCAACATTATTTCGAAAGAATTTTATTTTCTGAACTGATCTTAGTTTTTGTTGAATCTTAACTCCTCGTACAATATTTATTTTAATTTTTCGTTGTGCGTTCAATATCAAAACTAAAAGATCGGTGGAATTTCAAAATCCAAAATTATTTCGAAAGAGTGATGTTCTGTGGGCTGAATAAAATTTTTGTAGAGTTTTATCACGGCGATTTGTATTTGTTTTTAATTTTTTTCGCCATCAACGTGTCTAAACTAAAAAAATACAATTCGAGAGAATATTTCAAAAATCGAAATTATTTTCGGCGTTTTCTTAAATTTTTGTAGAATTTTGCTTGCACAATTTATATTTACTTCAATAGTTTTCGATGTAGTTTCGACATTACTAAATATAGAGTTTAAAAAATTCGTGATCAACACGTCTAGACTAAAAAAACACAATTCGCGAGAAAATTTGAAAAACCAAAATGATTTCCAAGGAAAGGCATTTCCTGGGCTGAATTTAATTTTGGTAGAGCTTTATCCTTGCGTTTTGAATTTGTTTCTTTTTTTATTATTCGAGTTTCGACTAGTCGAAATCTAAAATAAAAAAAAAATTCTCGATAATTTGTGAATTTTTAAAAACAGAAATTATTTCGAAAGGATTTCTAGAGCTGGATTTAATTTTTGTAGAGTTTTGTCAACAATTTTTTTGGTTCGAGATTCGACAAGCGAAAATCTAGAATTTTAAAAAATTTGCAACTCGCGGAAAATTTATGGAATTTCAAAAACCTAAATTATTTAGAAAAAAAAGCATTTCCTAAACTGAATTCAATTCTTGTAGAATTTTACTTGCACGATTTATATTTATTTCAATAGTTTTTTTCTAAATATATAATTAAAAAACTTATTTATAAAAACCGGTGAATTTTCAAAATCCTAAATTAATTTTAGAGATTGCGTTTTCTGCATTGAATTTTAAGTTTGTACAATTGTTACCCGGCGTTTTGTAGTTATTGTAACTGCGTGTTAACATACACGTATTAGAACTCAAATTTCAGAAAATTTAGTCAGTGGATTTTTGAAAATCAAAATTATTTCGGAAGAATGATGGTTTCTGAACTGATCTTAGTTTTTGTGGAATTTTAACTTGGCACTCTATATTTACTTTAGTTTATTTTTTTTTGTGTGTTCAATATCAATACTAAAATTTCCCAAGAAAATCGGTGGATTAAATTTCTGTAAAATTTTACTTGAACGATTTATATTTATTTCAATAGTTTTCGATGTAGTTTCGACATTTCTAAATATAAAATTAAAAAAAATCGTATCACTGTAATCAGTGAATTTGCTAATGTTAAAACGCTCAAAGCTTCTGTAAAATTTCTTGCTCCATATTACTACTACTGCTGCTTCCTTTTTCAATGAAAGGTATGGTTAGTTCTCTGCCTTCCTTATATGTTACTCTAATACATAGAGTTACCAAGTTGAGGCCCTTCTTTGACATGCTCTGGTGGTGAATACTATTTTTGTTACAGTTTAAGAAACAGCCGAGATATAGATAAATTTGAAATATATAAAAAAAAACTGTTTATTGTTCGTAATTCAAAAACAAAAAATGGTGATGTGGCCATCATGTTACTTTCTCCGATTATTTGATAGTATAATAGTTATTTATATTTATAGATTCATTCATTATTTTCAATTTAAATAATATTTTAAATCGAGTTTCACATGATCGAATGGTATTGACGTTTGAAACGTCATAACTATGAAAGTTAAAAACAACAAATTATTTTTTAAATCTTTACCGTTTACTGAAAAACTAAAAAAATGCTAAAAAAAGTCCTGAAAAAGGTTTCTAAAAATAGTTCTGATTAAAAAGTCCTAAAAAAATGTAATAAAAATCCTGAACAAGAAAGTCTTGAAAATTATTTCTAAAAATAGTCCTGTTTAATAAATCATAAAAACCTAATAAATGTCCTGAACATGTCTTGAAAAAAGTCCCGATTAAAAAGTCTTGAAAAACGAGTCCCGACAAAAAGAGTCTGGAAAAACAGGTCCTTCAAAAAGACCAGAAATAAAGTCCTCAAAGAAAGTCCTGAAAAATGAGTTCAGACACAAAAAGGTCCTGAGAAAAAGTCCTGCAGAAACAGTTTTGAAAAAGAGTACTGTTAAAAAGTTATGAAAAAAGTCCCGAAAAAAGTACTGCAAAAAGAGTCCTGAAAAATTAAGTCTTCATATAAAACACCAGAAATAAATGTCCTTAAAAATCCCGAAAAAAGTCCGAAAAAGAGTCCCAAAAATGTCCGGAAGGAAAGTCCAAAAAAAGTCCTGATAAAACTCCTCAAGAAAGTCTTGAAAAATCCCCGGAAGAGAGTCCTAATGAAATATCCTGAAAAAATGTCCTGTAATAACAGTCTTGAAAAAAGTTATGAAAATAACATCGTAAACAAATTCTAAAAAACATTTCTAAAAAATACCTTGAAAAAGTTCTGAAGAAATTGTCCTGAAAAAATTATTACTTTCAAAAATATCCTGAAATATAGTACTGAAAAAAGTCCTGTAACGAAGGAAAAAAAATCCCGAAAAAATAATTCTGAAAAAGCAATGAAGAAAATTTTGAAAAGAATCCTGAAAAGAAATTCTGAACAAGATTAGGAACCTCTAGTTCGAAAAAGTCCCGTAAAAATGTCTTGGAAATAAAGTTGTGAGAAAGAGTATTGACAAAAGCCGTGACAAAAAGTCCTGAAAAAAGACTTCATACAAAATACCGGAAATAAATGTCCCGAAAAAGAGAAGAAAGCTCTGACAAAGAGTCCTGATGAAATTTCTCAAAATTTTTTCTGTAAAAACAGTCTTCAAAAATTGCCCTAAAAAAACAAAATAAACAAAAAAAATCTGAAAAAAAGCATTGTAAAAAGTCCTTAAAATGGTCCTTAAAAAGATCTGAAGAAATTATCTAGAAAAAGAAATCTTGAAAAAGTCCTGCAAAAAGGCCTAAAATAAATCCTTAACAAAAATCCTGAAATAAAAAGTTTTGAAAATAGTCTTACCCGGTGCGCGAATGAACGTTCGTCAATTTTCAGCAAACTGTTTTTTCGAGTTGTCTAATAATTTCTTCTTTAGTTCACGTTTGGAAAGTTAAGTGTTTGTATGATATTTTAGTTATTTAAAATAAAAAAAATAAAATTTAGTCAAATTATGTAGGAGATTGTTTTTTTGCTTGGGTCTCTGAGACCCAGCGCTCGCTACGGTGTCAAGATTTAGGGAAGGTTAAGAAAGTCCCGAAAACGACCGGAGAAAAAAATCCTGTTGATAAAATTTTAAAAAGAAATCCTGAAAATAAAGGTCCCGAAAGAAAAAGTCATAAAAACAAAAAAACAAATCTTAACAAGTCCTGAAAAAAGTTCTAAAAACATTGTCCTGAAGTCCCAAAAAGGCTAAAAGAACAAAAAACTGTTAAGGTAAATATTCGGAAATACGAAATTTTAGCAAACGCTTTCCAGTTCTTCGGATTCTGAAGTAACACTTGTGTTCAAAATTTCATGGTCATTTCTGTATTAGTCTTTGAGATACAGCGCGCACAGACAAACTGTTATGTAGAGAAAAATGGTGATGTGGCCATCATGTTACTTTCTCCGACTTGATGGTATCATAGGGATTTATATTTACGTTTTCATGGTTTATTGAAATCATATTTTAAATGTACATCGAGCGTTGTGTAAACTCGGATGAAACTGACGTTTAAAACGTCAAAATTATGAAACATGGAAAAATTATACTTCAAATTCAAAAACTCCGTTTACTCAAAAACTAACGGGATTTCGAAAAAACTTGTTCGTTAGAAGTTGTTCATTTTGGTATTCTTTACAATTATTATCTACACAAATTTGCTCTAACCACTATCGTTTCATAATTATAAACCAAAAATTGAAAAAAAATTAATAAATTTTTTTCTCAAATAGCAATGATTTTATGAAAAATATTTTCAAGCAAAAGATGTTCATTTCTTTGTTTTCTTCAATGTTTGTTTAAATGTTCTTGTGATATTTTTCATATTTAAGAAAATATTGGCAAAAAACAAAAAACAGTTAAGGTAAACACCCACTTCCGGTGTACGAAATTTTACCAAAAGCTTTTCAGTTCTTCAAATTATCAAATAAGACTTATGTTGAAAGTTTAATATCAATTGCTCTATTAGTTTTTGATATACAGCGCACACACACACACACACACACACACACACACACAGAGACACAATTTTTTTTTTCCAGAAATTGTTGAAATGGCATCTAGGGACCCCAAAACGGATAGTTACGATTAACGATAGTTAATTTTGATCTTTACCATTAATTAAATGTTGTACCACTCTTGGATTTAAAAGATGTCAACATGCAAAGAAAGCTTATAAAGTACATCAGCATCGAGTAATGATTTCTGCGCGAATTAATTGAAGACGTGATGAAATTCTTTTAGCGCCAATAAACCACCTCTCCTCATGTAATGAGGAAAAACTGGATGGCACGTCAGAACGAAAATTCCAATTTAATCCGACATAAATCGCTCGAGTCGGAGCTGTTACGCGTCCATAATAGATTTCCTCGTGATCATTAATCTACGACTTACGACCGTCACGGATTAATTGCACAATTGGAGTTTATAACGTCCGTAATTAAATCAATCTTGTCGCTGTTAACCGTTATGGCCGGTTTTAATGGTCTTTTGATTGGTGTTCATTATTGTAAATAAAGAAACTTCCATAAAAAAAATCCTATAGTGGCTATAAAATGAATTGAGTTCCACCCATGCGTTTATTTATTTGGATTTTTTTTATTCATAAGATTTGTCACTTTTTTGATGTGATAAACTGGCTTCCATAAACGCTGTCAGAGATTTTTCGTTAAAAACTCTTTATTTACTAGGTGTTGCATCATGTACGTTTGAATTTAGTTTTACTGCTGATCTCTTCGTACCCTAAACCTCTGACAACATTTATGGAAGCTGGTCAACTGTTTTGATTGTTCTACAACAATTTTTATCACCACACAGTGACTTCATAAGTATTGCGTTTCAAATAGTTTGAAAAAATCTTTAGCTTGTTATAACCGACATCAAAGCCACCGGTGTTATGAAGGCAACAACTTTTGTTAGCCATTAATTAAACCTGAAGCGGCATAAAATTCGCATAAATAACCGCCCGCCTCACTAATTAAACCCTCGCCGGCAATGGAAACGTGAACGTCATCCCGGGTGTAAATTAAGACGGATACCCTAGGAATATAATAAACCGATTAAGGGCCGACCCAATCTCCATACATCCATCCCGGTGACAGGTCCCGTAGTTTCCAATGCGGCGGCTGCACCTGAGCCCGGCAATCAATTCCGCCAAGTCTAAATCTTAGCTTGCCCCCATTGGTCGCTTCTTCGGTAATTTTGTTAATGGTTCCCTGCTGCGCGCTCTAAGGCCATAATTCTGCCCGTTACAAGAAGTAATGGCCGGCTGTCACGCGCTCTTTCGGAACCCTCCTCGGTGGGGCGCGCCCACGAATACACTTTTTCCAGGGACTCGCAACCCTTGCGGACCGGCAGCTCCCCTGTCTGCTCGATTTGCCCTTTATCTGGGTCGATGCCTACTTCAGCTTTTGTTTCCGATATCCCCACAAAAACAACTTCGTTCGCAATTTTTCTTGAAAACACAGTTGATGAATCGTAACTGTTTAACACTGAAGCCTCAAAGAAGCTTAGGGTAATGAGGTTAACAATCTTGGCAAAAAAAAATAACTTCAAAGCAAGGAATCGTAAACAGATAAGCTTAAATTAAAATTAATTGTCGCTTAGTAGTTACGTTAAGGTAAAAAAAAGTTAATCAGAGACATCCGCATTTCATTTCAATAATTTATTTTTGAAACACGTAGCACCGCCTGTTGCGGTCATTAGTAAAAGTGTCTCAATAAATGTATTGTCTTTCTCTCTCTATATAATTAGGTCTTCCAAAGACTGTAAGTGTTAACTTAAAGTCTTTTATAAAGACCTAATTATGTAGCGAGAAACAAAGACTGTAAGTATTGACTTACAGTCTTTGGAAGACCTAATTATGTAGAGAGAGAATACATTTATTGGGACACGTTTACAAATGACCTCAACATCCAATTGACCAGAGGTCTTTCAGACATTTTTATGTAGATTTTGTGAATGTTTCATATTTGAATCTTTAGAATACGTACAAAAGTACAAAAGAAATATTTTCATTGATAATAATTTAATGATGCATTTTTCACGTTCGTCGTTAAAATTCCAGTAATTTATGGAATCATTGTGTTGATAGTGTGGACCGTAAATTTACCATACGGCGCACGTTTACAAACGTTATACTGTGGAGGATACTTTTTTATCATTCTGGGACTCACCAGGGGCAATTAAGCACTAAAAGCGAAATAATAAAGAGGGCGAGTCCAATTAGAATACATTAAGGTAATTAACGAGTCATAACGGAATACAGTTAACGGTTATTTCAATCAATCTGATGTTGAGGTCGAAATTGATGATTATGTCGAACGTCCTTATCTGTAAGTAATAGTTGTTCGATTAGCCCACATTCTGGTAAAGATTTATTGAATTATTGATGGAAGCGAGTGCGAAATGATCCAAGGAGATTGACATAATTCCTTTTTAAGAGCGAAAGCATATAATTCGCATTTATTGATTGGTTCGATGTTGGTAATGAATTTAATTAAACATATACTGCCTTTCAAAAAAATCAGATCAATAAGTATTTGGACTATTATATGATGAAAGTGCCGAAATTTGACGACTTCAATGAAATGTATCGATGATCAAAAAATCAATTCACTTCACTATTATGAAGAGCTGCTGATTTTTTAATGTGCTCGTAGCTGCTTCCAACATTCAAACAGCCTCTATCTAGTTGTTGTTTTAGTTTGTGAAACTTAGAAAGACCTCGCGTTCATCGTGTACAATATTATCATCGAAGTCAGAGGTGGCCAAAGCATCGACCGCGGTCTACTAGTAGACTGCGAAACTATTCCTTAGGGCAGTGTTTCTCAAACTTTCGATTTACAATTTTTGTAACTCTCTCTTACTTTTAGGTCTAACTTACTCCTTTTGTCATGATCAGTTCACACATACGATGTTGGTAGACCGCCGCCTATAATTTAAGAAACAGGTTGCCAGTAGTGATCGAAAGTTTGACCAACCGTGATCTAAGTGATTTTGAATTGGTATCCAAGAAGCGGGTTTTTCAGTTCGTCCTATTGCTGAATGTGTAGGTCGTAGTGCATCTGTAGATCTAGATGGTCCGAAGCTGGAGAAAATCGACGTGGATTTGGACCAGAACGTCCAAGAACCATCACCATCTTCGGCTTCAAGGGACAGATTTACAACATCGCGGGCATTGGGAAATTACTTGTTAGCTCTAAATGGCCAAAGAGTATCCACGGCTACTGTAGAAACATCCGCAGTTTTGGTATTATTCTGTCTGCCTCTTACACCGCAGAATCGCATATCAAAACTTGATTGGTACAGGGAAAGGCAACACTGGACCCATGCATGGAATTACATTATTTTTAGCGGTGAGTCTCGGCTCTGTTTATGGGCTCATGATGCTCGCAGAGGAGTGAGACGTCGACGAGGTGAACGCAGAATTTTACAACGCGATTCGGTATATTCACAAAATTTTACAGCCAGTGTTAGTGTCCAATGTAAACGGCTTTGGTTTCTTCAAAAAACACTGGAGTATGTGCTTCGGCTAGTTGCACTACTGAAATTGTTCTTAATGCACCTCGTGATATTAGCTTCCCTTCAGATGAAACTAATAGAAGAAACTAGTTTTTCCTAGACTTAAGTTTGATGTATGTGAAATTATGTTCTTTATGAAAAAATTGTGAAATGTAAAAATGTAAGAAAATCAACTGGCTCCGCTGCGCTGCGCCGTCGTCCAGCGAGGCCCATCAAAATTAAGCGATTAAATTGGTAACGGACGACGGCGCAACGTGTCCCATTCAAATCACATTTTGGCCGCCTACTGATGTTGATTTGCGTCTAATAGCAACTATTATAATGAATTAAGCAAAGTAATTGGTGGCTGCGCTGAGCCATCAATGAAAACCATTTTTTTTTTTTCTAATTTAATTTTAATTTTTCGTTTTTTATTTTTTATTTTTAATTTTCATTTTCAATTTTTAATTTTTAATTTTTCATTTTTCATTTTTATTTTCTTGTTTTCATTTTTCATTATTATTTTTAAATTTTAAGTTTTCAATTTTTAATTTTTAATTCTTATTTTTATTTCTTTTATTTTTTTTAAGCCAGTTGTATCCTCTGCGATTCCTGAAAATTTCGACTTTCCGACTTGGAAAGAAAAAAATTTTTTCTTAAAAAAAGAACGAACCCAGGGGATGCAAATGGCACGTAGGGGTAGTTTCAAAAATTTTGAAAAAATATCTTCTACCATTCCTGATAATATCAGTTTTTCGACTTTAAATAAAAAAAATCGTCCTTAAAAGAAAAACGAACCCAGGGGTGCAAATGGAGCGTAGGGGTAGTTCAAAAAATTTTGACAAAATATCTTCTGCCATCCCTGAAAGTTTCAGTTTTTCGACTTAAAAGAAAAAAAATCGTCCCTGAAAGAAGAAAAACGAACCTAGGGGGTGCAAATGGAGCATAGGGATGGTTCCAAAAATTTTGAAAAAGTTTCTGCTGCCATCCCCCAAAATTTCAGCTTTTCGACTTTAAAAGAAAAAAGTACGTCTTTAAAAGAAGAGAAACGAACCTAGAGGGTGCAAATGGCGCATAGGGGTGGTTCCAAAAATTTTGAAAAAATTCCCAATGAAAGCCAGTTATCCCTTCTGCCATCCCTGAAGGTTTCAGCTTTTCTACTTGAAAAGAAAAAAATTCGTCCTTAAAAAAAGAAAAAAAAAATTTTACCTGGTTTTAAAAAATCATATCTCGGAAACGGGGCAAAAATTCAAAAAAGTGGCTCGATCAATTTTAGATATTTTCTTTAAGATTATTTTAAGACATACTGGAATCGTCCAGCTCTAGCGGTTACGGAGGAGATATTTTTTTTTGGAAACGTGCAAAAATCAAAAATTTGCGTTTGAAAAATCACCCCCTGGGGTGTGGGTGAAACGAAACGACGGGACCGGTTCTAAAAGCTTGCCCGGTTATCTGGGCGTCGATCTGCGCGCAAAAACTAACAAAATTTTACCGAATAAGGCCCCGATAAGGGGTGAGGTTTAACCCTACCCCCCCGTTTTAAGGTTGAGTCCTCCTCATATTTTTGGGCGAATTTTTTGTGCCGGTCAGCCGACGCCCCTTTATAGCGGTTTTTTCTGGGCTGTTAAACATTTCTAACTCAATTAGTAGTAGTATTTATGTTATACATTTACTTTTTGTATTCGTTTCATTTAACAAATATGTTGCATGGATCTATAAATGTTTTCACAAATAAACGTAGACGGTGAGAATTATTTAACGAAATCACACTTTGGAGAAATATTTCCCACACAGTCGAAACGGAAAGGGGTTTTCTAGATTAAAACTGATCAAAAATTATGTGAGATCGTCACGAAAAAGGCTGAAGAAACTTACAATTGTTATCGATAGAGAGATATTTACAAGAAATAAGAGTTATCCAGAATAATTGTTGAATTTGTGTAAAAAGAGAAGAAGGATAAATTTGTAGCTGGTACTAACATTTATAATGGAATGTATGCACAATTAAGCACATTGCACATCTATGAACACATTTAATGTAACCTTTGTTTTGTATGCAATAAGCAATTAGCCAGCAGCCAGGTGGTGTATGAGGTATAACCTGGACGACCCTACCAGAGGCATTAAAAGTCTGCAAGGAACTCTTGAGATGTGCCTGCGAGACCGGATGCAGGGGATGCTACAAATTCCAGAAGACGGCTCTTCAGTATACAGCTCTTTGTCGGTGTGGTGGGCAGTGCACTGAGTTGCGCGGGTCATAAAGAGAGTGACGCGGATCACAAAGAGAGGAAGTTAGGAGACGAGTAGAGCCATCAACTGCGGTTCGTGGAAACTGACAGACAGGAGTTTCTCCGCATCGGTGATAAAAAGACCGATCTGTTCTCCTTCCTGGTTCCTAACGTGGTAGACTTTGCCACCAATAAACAGATCATCACCATACAAGGCATTGATGTTCTTTGGTGAAATCGCAAGGACGTGTCAGCTCTAGCACCATGGAAGAAGGAAAGCTAACGAATCACCCTACACCTACAGGTTTCCGTCAAAGGAGTACAGCAAAGTGCCAATACGCATGATTGATACAGACGTAGTGGTCCTTGCCATAGCAGCGGCTAATCCCCTCAATATTTGTGAACTCTGAATTGCCCTTGGAGTCAGGAAAATCTTTAGGTTCATCGCTGCTCATGAGATCGCAAAAGATCTTGGTTCTGACCGATGTGTGACCTTGCCGATATTCCACGCGTTCATTGGTTGTGATACGGTGACCTGTTCTGCCGGGGCAAAGAAGACTGCATGGGACACCTGGACCATGTATGGAGACGTCACACCAGCTTTCTCTCTTGGGTGCCATGCCAGACCGAAATGCTATTGAAGATTGGATGCAACTACTGGAGCGATGTGTGCTCCTGCTGCACGATTGCACCAGTACAGAGGTGGGTGTGAATCAGGCAGGCAAGGAAACAGCTGTTCAGCAAGAAAGGCGGGGCTATTGATGGTCTGCCTCCTACACAGGCTGCACTCATCCAACACACTAAGAGAACTACATACTGTTGGATCCAAATGATGGCAGCTGTTCCAGAGCTTCTGTCGCCAGGTGAATGGGGTTGGAACAAGCAGCCAGGTGGTGTATGGAGTATAACCTGGACGACCCTACCAGAGCCTGCAAGGAACTCTTGCGATGTGGCTGCAAGACCGGATGCAGGGGTTGCTGCAAATCGGCTCTTCAGTATACAGCTCCTTGTCGGTGTGGTGGGCAGTGCTCTGAGTGACGTGGGTCACAAAGAACAATTAATAATAATAATATTATTATTCTTTATTTCCTCAATTAATTAATCAATTATTGTTTGGACAAAAATTCCGTACTAATAGGACTTCCAAATAATATTTTGTAAGCTACCTACGAAACCAGAATTGATCATTCTTGTACTTCTAGAACTTGTCCTGATTTAAAATTCGTTACATGACTGAAATATGGTCAAAGTTCTAGGTTTTTAGGTCAAACTATTGATTGTTTCCAAGTTTACCTATTATTTGTGCAGCACAATGACTCATCTATGTTTTCTAATAACAAGGAAATTAATTCTAGACCTAGAATTAATTTGGACGTACAATACTAGCGATTTTCACGGTATGGGGGCATCTTAGAAATCGCTCCCATTTCTGGCACAGGTCGAATCTAAGATGGCCCTGTATCTAAATATCACCACTCAGGCATAGTCTAGTTGCGGACCAAATTTCATGATTGTTTCAACAAACCCACAGTACTTCACCTATCTGGCGTACTACATGGGAACTGATTCCTGAAGTATCTTCGGCTCATATATAATTTACTTGAGTGGAATTACAAACATAAGGTGGAAAAGTTTTGATTCTTAAACATAAATAAAACTCTTTTGTCCGTCCAAGACGACCGCTACACGATTAGCTTTGAGAAAGGTGAATCATTTGTATTTTTCAACAACTAGTCATAGTTTTTGTAGATAAATGTTTATCATTCTCGAATAATATTGGCCGCTTAGTCTCTTTATAATATTGCTTTCTAAAGGGTTAAAATAATGGTGTACTTATAGACAGTTGCCAAGAAACATTTCCAAGGATTTGACTAAAAAAATTCTTTGTCAGTTTGTTGTAAGTTTTAAAATCATCAGAAACGGGAGTTGGTAGGTTGACTAAAAGTGAAACAGATAACGCCGGGTGAACACTCGACTATCCTCAATTGTAACAAATATTTACTGGAAAAAAATAGAAGAGACACACAAAAGGTGCAGAATAGTATATTGTATAACGAGCATGGAATGACATACATTTCTCGCGAGTATGAAGTTTGCAGCATGAGCCGAAAGGCGAATGCTGCAATTCATAAGAGCGAGAAATAGTCATTCCATGCGAGTTGTACACTATGCTTTACCTACGACAACTTTGTTGAGCTTCATTGTGATAGTTAAGATAATTACAAACCGAACGCGGACAATTAATAATAATAATAATAATAATAAACTTTATTCTTCCTTTATGCTACAAATAAGGAAATTAATAAACATAAATACGAATTCAAAATCACAAAAGGAGAACCCTAAGGCGGGATTCAGCATTGGATGATAACTCATCCTGCTGGTCTTCCATCCAAACCTTAAACTTATAATAAATGGTATGTAAGAACATATAATAATTTTATAGAAAAACATACAAAATATATATTTAGATACATAGAATACTAGATCTAGAAAAATCAAATAAAATAATAATTAAATGAAATAATTACAATAATAAAACATTAAACTTCCTAGATCACATATACATACATTTCAGACGTTAGAGAAGAATAGCACCGGCATTAACTGCAGCTTTGAACCTGGATAAACCCAAACCAATAAGAATCGTAGGTAGCGAGTTGTATTTTATGTATATTTGGTAGGAAAATGATCGCTCGTACAATGTGGTCGCATGTTTTGGAGGAGAAATTCTACCCCTATATCTCGTGTTAATATTATGGACATCATTCCTAAACGTAATTTTATTGTACAGATAAGGTGGTTTCATGGTGTATACAATTTTATAATATAAGCACTTGGCCTGAATATTCCTTCTATGTTCCATATTGTTCCAACCAGCATCCGTAAGTTTATGCGAGATTCTATCAAATTTTTTTATTCCGTAAATAAATCGAAGGCATGAATTTTGGACCCTTTGTATGCGCCGGTTAGTGTTTTCATCGATAGCTGGATGGTACAACGTGGAACAATAGTTAAAATGTGAGAGCACCAAAGTATCACATAAGGTAATCTTGGTTGAGGTTTCTAGGTATGCTCGGTGTGGGTACAGATTTTTTAAGTTGAGATATGCTGCTGACATGCATTTATTAATAAATTGGTTATAACGAAAAGTGTTGTCCATAACAACACCTAGATTACTAGCTCTCTCTTTATATGGAATACCTATCCCGTTTAGATGTAGCTTAAGCTGACTGCCTATACTGTCACAGAGATTACGTTTACCAAAAACTAAGAAAGCCGACTTTGAGGGGTTAATACTTAAATCTAACATGTTAGAGAAGTTAAAAATGTTTTGTAGGTCAGAATTAATGCATTCCTCGCTGCTGGTGATAGAGTCCGGTGAAAATGAGTAATACAGCTGAGTATCATCAGCATACATGTGCCCAGTGCAAAATTTAAGTTGATTCAGTAAAGATGATGAGTATAAAGAAAAAAGAAGAGGCCCAAGGATAGACCCTTGCGGAACACCTCTTTCAGTGTTTAAAAGGTCTGATGTAAGGTTATCAATTTTTACACACTGCTTCCGGTTACTTAGGTAACTACGCATTAAAGTGATTGAAGGTTCGTCTAATCCAATATATCTAAATATCAGCTCTAAAGTGCTATGGGTGACTGTGTCGAACGCTTTACTGTAATCTAATAAGATCAGCACTGTCATTTTCCCCTTGTCCGTGGCGGTAATTATGTCATCAGTTATGGAGAGCAAGGCCGTTTCACAGCTGTGACCTGACCTAAAGCCGGACTGTTCTTTTGGAAGTATGTCATACTTATCGACGTATTCCACCAGTTGCGATGATAATATTTTTTCCATAATTTTAGATATTATTGGTAATATACTAATAGGGCGAAGATGTTTCGATTCAGTAGGTGCATTGATTTTCGGAATGGGCTTAATGATGGCGTATTTCCAGGTATCAGGGAAGGTGGATTCCAGAATACAACAGTTAATAATGTGAACTAAAAATGGTAAGATTACTGGACAACACAAGCGCAGCATAGTAACGTTGATACCTTCGTACCCACTGGATAGAGATTTGACATTATTTAGTTCTTTAAGTACAGTAAACTCATCAATTAATTTAAATCCAAAGTGAGCCATAGATGGGTGTCGTGTGTTAGTATAGTAATCATCAGGTGTAATAATATTATTAGAACTGAATGCAGGTAGGCTATTAATAAAATAATCATTTAAGGTATCAACATTTTTTAGCGAATTAGGAATTGGTACCGGACCTTTTTTCAAATTTAAATTTTTGAGATGTTTCCATAGAAAACTTTGATTCCTATTCCGAGATATATATGAGAAATATGCTTTTTTCTCATTTTTAATTGCCGTATTAGTATAATTTCTTAGGGTTTTGTAATATTCCCAGGTCGCGAGATTTCCAGTTCGTCTAAATTTAGCTTTAGATTTATTGCGTAGCTCAATTAAATATTTAATATTGTCTGTTAACCAGGGAGATTTAGGTTTAACGAATGAACGAGTTCTTATTGGTGCATGCTTATTAAAAATATTTAAGATAGAGTTATTTAGTATCGATACTTTTTCATTTATATCATTTGTATAGAGTATATCATGAAATGGGGTGTTGATTAAATCAAGGTTAAATTCAAAGGTGTCAATATTGTGGAAGTCACGAAATGTGCATACACGTGGGTGAGAGTTTGCAGTAGGAATAGAAATATTGCAATAAACCGCATCATGATCTGATATATTACAATCAATAACACCATGATCACTTATATTCATATCGCGAGAAACCAGGATTAGATCAATAAGGGTTGAGGTAGTTAAAGTTAAGCGTGTTGGGTGTTTTATTAGTTGTGTCATTTCTAGGCTGTCTAAGATGTTACTCAGTAATAGACTGGAGGGAAGTTGAGGTTTTAATACGTCAATATTGAAATCTCCACAACAAATAGTATTATCAGAGTATGCAAAGCTATTAATAATTGAGCTTTCTAACTTAATTAAAAAAATTGCGTGATCGAGTTGCGGGGGTTTATAAGCGACGGCTACTGTGAAGTTTACTGTATTTGTTTTAATGAGTGTCCATAATATTTCAATATCGACTTCAGGTCGCAAGGGAACAAAATCGAGTGAATTTTTAATATACATGCCCACACCGCCTCCTCTTGTAAAACGATCATTCCTCAAGAAATTAAAACCGGGAATGTTCAATTGACTATTAGTTATATTTGTGTTTAGCCAAGTCTCCGAAAGAGTTAATATATCTATATTATTGTTATGGATTAGTTCTCTAACGTCTGATAATTTAGGCAATAAAGATCTTACATTAATGTGAGCTATTTTTAAACTATTTGCATACATTAGTTTATACAATTAGTTAATTAAGTATAAATAAATTATTAACTTATTCCGGTGAATAAGGAAACAAAACAGATAAGTTCTTCCCAATCCGAATAAATTAAAAGTGAGAAAGAAAAAAGAGAAAAAAAAAACAATAGAAAAATAATGATAAAGAAAAGATAAACCGAGTGCAAAAGTCTCAAATCGTCCAAGGAGATTGACAATAAAAGGTGAATCCGGCCGAACGCAAATACTTAAGTGCATTTAATATTTTCAAGATCTAATATATTAAATATACGTTTGAAACCGTCAGTACATTTTATGTAAACGACACCATAGTTAGTAAACACATTTTTACTTGTATAATGTTTGATGGCTTCTTTCACTAGGGCCAAACGGTTAGCTGTGAGGTCCTCCCGTATGACGACTTTGGTGCCTTTTAGCTTTCGCTTAGCAGCATACACCATGTTACGCTTTTGCGTATTCCTGAATGTAACTAGAAGAGCTGGAACTTCGCCTTTCGTCATGGAAATTCGATCGATGTCCTCTACCGCAATCGGAACGTGAAGTTTGTCCTTGCACAGGTTAATTAATACTTCTTCGGGCTTCAGTTTCTGTCCTTTATCCAACCCAAAAATTCTCAGATTGTTGCACTTTTGTTGTTGTTCCAATTTATCAATTGTTCCCTGCAAGGCATCCACTTTGATCTGCAGTGATTCCACCTTTTGTTCGAAGATATTGAACTTGTGTTTCATGTGTTCGTTGATTTTATCAAGCAATTTGTCCAAAAAACTAGGATTAGAGAGTATTAGATTCGTACGCGATAACTTTTATCAGAGGCACCTGCTTACCGTTACCGCGGAAACAAACGTCGGTCAAAAACCAAGCCGCCAACCGCAATATAATTTATGGTTCATATCATTTCTCGAGTTTATACATTCTTAGTGTTTAAAAGTATATATAAATAGTATGGAGACAAACATCGAAAACAACAAATTTGCCAAGGTACTACAACTAACGCCCCATGTATGTAGAAGCGGCGAAGCAAACATCTTTAAATCTACTCCGTCATTTTGACACATTGAAGGTTAGGCTTCACGTATGACAGTACAGTGTTGGAATATATTCTAGCACAGATAATCGATGCGAGAATGAAATGCGTGAGCAATGCACTACATATACTAATCATTACCAAGCATGTAATGAGCATATATCCAAGTTGTCGTAGGTAAATGTATTCGTAGAAATCCTCATCATCAGCCAAAACGAGATTGTATATGTTACATGAAGATAGCGGTCAGCACTCTTTCACCCTTTTATTTATCATGGCATAACAAAAGCGTTTTGGGGGTGAAATTGTAAGAACACTTGTTGACTGGGGTCATTAGATGAACCAATATTTCATAAAATGTAACAATGAAAATCCTACCTTGGTCTAACAATCCGAATGTAGTAAACACTTTTAAGTACAGAGAGAAACGAAATGTAACAATGAAAATCCAACCTTGGTCTAACAATCCGAATGTAGGAAACACTTTCAAATACAGAGAGAAACGACAGGGCAGATACTAGGAAGCATCCTTAAAAAGCAAAGAGAGACCAGTGCCCCTTTCGAAAAACTTTAGCAACATATAAAGCGGTGGACAAACACCATCAAGTGTGCTCACTTCAAAAACACAAAATGAGCACCTGATGAAAAGGTTGTAAGGTTGTTTTATATTACATAAATTTATCAAGTACTAAATTGAAAACTGGAATCCTCACTAGACATTGCCACTTTCATATGTTGGACGTTTCAACAGACCCCACCTAAGGAGGTTGTAATGAAGCAGCGGAGTCGATAAAACATTGTTATCTCAATCTCCAGCTCTGGCAAATACAAGTAAAATACTGCTGGGGATTTCATGGCCAAGACCTTAAAATAGCTGGAGAGCCTCTTTCCACAAATAGAGGTATATGATGGGGGCTACATATTTTGGCCTCTTGTATGTATCCGCAATGTTTACGTATTGGTTGATATTATTAATAATAGTAATATCAAATAGATGCCAAACCTAAAGATAGCGTTCGTTGAATCGCCAAGGTTCTGTAAAGCAAATGTTGAGTACTACTGATCTACAGAATGGTACGTTTGTTTCCATTTTCTAATTCCACAATAGTCTTCTGTTCTTTTCATTTTGTTCCCTGGGCGATTAATTAAGTAGCGCGCGTGCACCGCGAAATGCAAATTTAAAAAATTCACGCGTACCTGGCGCCCGCGAGGCACGCGGGGATCGGGATCGGGGGGCGCGCGCTCCATTCCGGCTTTAAATCGCAATTACAGTTGCAACTTTTAATCTACATAATTCTCCGGAACGGCCCATAAAAGTCGACGCCGGAGCCCGTATTCAAAAACGCGGTGGGGGGAATCCGGGGGGCCGCCGCCCTTCATTCCGCTCCGCAGAAAGGAACTCCTTTATTGCGTATTTATTTAAGTTGTAGTTATTGCTGATGGGAATTTCGCCGTTCTTTTTTTTTTTCGTTGCTGGCATGTGTGTGCGAGCGGGTTTTTGGTTGTTTCGGGGGAAGGGATTTTCGTGGGGTTGGTGGGGTTTCGCGGGGGGGTGTTTGCATTCCGCTGCAGCGGCGGCCCGTCTGGCAGCGCGTGACGTAACAGCTATATTGATCTGTTTAATAGGCGAGACTATAACTGGGGATTGGAATCGGATTTAGTGTAATGGCCTTTGCCGGATTACGTATGAGCTATTGGGATCGTAAACCAGTGGTATTGATGACGGGTAATGCGTTGTTGAAATGGCCTCGCGGACATTACATTATCTCCGTTTATTAATTTATATAAATTCGAAATCAATATTATAACCACCAGTAAAATCTAAACTCTGCACTGCATGGCAAAATATCAAAATTGTGTTCGATTCGTAGGGTAGCTTCCAGAGGCGGCTCGTGAACGTTCGGGAGAGGAGGCTACGTAAGAAAACAGTGACCCATTGTTTGCTTCCTTTGTTAGAGTAAATAGAGCATCGCGAGCGGTTGTTAACATCCAGGTTCGCTGGGTGACTCATGGTACGGCCGAGGTAGCAGAGGTGGTACTACAGATAAGTGCGGTCACCCCAGCAGCCATCTCTGCAACCGACTCTACCTATTTGTATTACTACCTCTGCTACCTCGGCCGGCACTACGCGAGTCATCACTGTTAACATCTATCTCTCTCTCTTAGACTCCTCTATGATGTTCAAGAACCGCCACTGGTATACCTCCAATTACAGGAATTAGATTTCTCATTTAAAGACAATTCGTTAAAAAATGTTGTGAAACATTCTAGAAATCTTTGCATTTGCGCAGGCATAAGCTTTGATTAACAGAATTTCACAGATTGTTTTTCCAGATATGAACTGGAAAACAAACTGTAATTACCAAGAGATACTTGACATGATGTCTTTTATACCAACATTATACTCAGATATTAAAAATAATCTTGGTCAAGAGTAGCCATGGAATGGAAAACGACTATCTTAGCCAGCGGCGGCTCGTGGATTTCCGTAAAGGAGACAAAGACAAAGATTGTATCTTATAGAAAAAGCAAATATTCCGTTGCTGTTTCGGACAAATTTTCTTCCGCTGCCTCACCGCATCCAGGAGCCGCAGCTAGTCTTAGCTTATATCATCCTTTTGAAATAATTCTGTAGATGTTTGTTAAGTTATGTTAAGTTATGCTTGGGATTACAATAAAACTTGAGAGTATGTCACGTAACCTGGCAGAAGCTAAGACAGCAGTTTTCCGTTCCATGGTTACTCTTCACCAAGATAATTTTTGATGTCACGGTATTCGTCTGTGAGTAGAATCAAATGGATAATATACTTTGGATATTAGTTCTTTCAAACGTAATGGTTGTGGAGAATGGGCAGTTATCTGTAATACTCAGACGCTAGTAAGGGTGCGACCATTTTGAAAAGGCTTGCTCCATTGACACAACCTTATGGCTAAGGCTGAATACAACACTTTTTTTAAGATGTGAACCTGTACAAGTTAAGACACTCATAATTCTACATGCATTTCAACACCTTACAAAGGAACAGTTCCACTGAAGGTTCCCAAATTCAAAAAGGTTATCTACCTCGTTTAAAAATACGCCAGGCAACGAGATGTGGTTCATCAGATAAACTGGAGAAAACTGAAGGAGTAGATCTTGATGAATTTTGAAAAAAGCCTTCTTGACACTTAGATATATTTTGGATGTTCCTAATAACCCTTTGGCAACCCAATTGAGAAGTTTTTTTTATTTTATTTAGTCCAAAATAAGACGATATTAAAATTTTTATTTTTAATTTTTGTTTGGTGCAAGAATAAGTTCGCTACAAATCCGAAATTTCGCCTGCTTTATGGAATCCGCATTTCTGAATACTGGTGGTGAACCTTGCGTAGATGTATGGACTATAAGTGGGAAATATACTTTTCAAATTTAACCTCTTCAGACAAATTAATTTTTAATTTTTAAAATCTTTTGAAAAATCAGTCAGACCGGACAGCAAAACAGGTTTATTTTTAAAACGTATCTTTAATCTCCAGAAAGTTCCAAAAATATCGCTATTCATTCAAAATATGGCATTCAATTATAGTTCTAAAATAATTTTTTTTTTTTCTAAATTTAACTAATCTATAAAAAAAAAAACATTTATTAACAGAGCATTTTAGTTTTTTCGTTATCTTCAAATTTTTTGACAATGGTTTTGTAATATTTTTCATATTTAACAAAATATCTGGTAAAAAAAAAACAATCCTAAGAGTTAACACCCACGGTTTTCAAAATTTTATCAACTGCTTTTTAGTTCTTTCCCAACGACCTGAAAATCTATATTTCTAATGAAATTTCGAATTGGAAAATTTTCACGAAAACAATACTTTCCCGTATTTTATATGGACAAAGCAAAAACATGACTTTCGTTCGATATTAACCTCTTCACGCCCAGGTTTGCCACATGTGGCAACAAGCAAAAAAAGAAAATAAAAACATTGTAAAAAAAATTACTCTTTTAGCACCATCTATGGAATATTTTTTTCATATTTTTTTGCATAAATGGGTAAGTTTGTGACAGTGAAATAATATTTCGTAGAAAAAGGTAACAACAACAAAGAAGTCATTTTTCATCAACTCTGGGATTAAATCAAAGCAGCATGGGCGCGAAGTGGTTAACGATTATGTTAAAAAATCAAAATTTTCGTATACTTCACATAAATATTCCTTTATACTTTTCTAAAATACACCAAATTCGTTACATTTTGACAAATGAAGCCTTCAGAAGTAAAACAATTTATCAAAATCAAAAACGTGATATTGTTGACTTTCAACTTCGAAAATTTCGGATTGTGGCTATTTTCATCGACTCAACATGCGAATTTCTTGATACTTTTTAAAATACAATGAATTCTCTACTTTTTAACATACAAATGATCATGATAAACAAACGCGTTCAACGCCTCAGAAGTCTATAAAAATTGAAAACGCGATTATGTTGTTTTTGAAAATTTTGCAATTTTCGTTTCCTTAACATAAATATTTCATTTTATTTTTCTAATATACACAAAATTTGCTACATTTTGGCATTTATCATCAATAAATTTAGCATTAAATAAAGCCTTCGGAAGTCAAGAAATTTTCGAAAATTAAATAAAAACGCGATATTGTTGACTTTCAACTTCGAAAATTTCGGATTTTGGCTATTTTCATCTATTCGACATGAGAATTTCTTGATACTTTTTAAAATACAATAAATCCTCTACTTTTTAACATACAAATGATCATAATAAACAAACGCGTTCAACGCCTCAGCAGTCTCTAAAAATCGAAAACGCGATTATGTTGTCTTCGAACTTGGAAAATTTCGAATTTTGGCAATTTTCGTTTTCTTAACATAAATATTTCATTATATTTTTCTAATATACACAAAATTCGCTACATTTTGGCATTTATCATCAATAAATTTATCATTAAATAAAGCCTTCGGAAAAAAAAATCGAAAATTAAATAAAAACGCGATATTGTTGACTTTCAACTTCGAAAATTTCGTTTTTTTTTTATATTCATCGACTCGACATGAGAATTTCTTAATACTTTTTTAAATACAATCCTCTAATTTTTAACATACAAATGGTCATTATAAACAAACGCATTCCTCACCTCGGCAAAACCGAAAACGCGATTTCCGGCGACCGGCCCTCTAGTCGCAACATCAAAGGAATCAAAGGAACAACGCGATGTTGCCGTCGAAAACTTCTTTTTTCGAAACAAATCCATCTATCCAAGCAAATCATGCGTTACTGGAGTATTGCCAACCCTAGATAGATTCGTAAGGGACTGTTTTATAATATTCGGGTAACAGCTTGAATCAGCAGTGAAGGCATCTACTTATTTTAGTAACATGATCGAGGGGTTGGCATAACTTCTGAACGTTACGTGACCAAGCTCCAAGATTTTTTGCACTAAAACTTGAAGAATTGTTGGATGTGGGATTAGTCTGGTGTCAGCAAGATGGTGCCACTGCCTCACAGCCCGTAATTCATTGGCTGTGTGCAAAATGTTCGCCTATCTTCAGGTACGGTGACATTACATGACCCACGCACTTGTAGGACGTAACTCTGGGCAACTTTTCCCTGTAGGGCTGAGGTGTACAAAAATTTATGGGTCTGCCATAACTTCTGAATGTTACGTGACCAAGCTCCAAGATTTTTTGCACTAAAACTTGAAGAATTGTTGGATGTGGGACTTGTCTGGTGTCAGCAAGATGGTGCCACGGCCTCACAGCCCGTAATTCATTGGCTGTGTGCAAAATGTTCGCCTATCTTCAGGTACGGTGACATTACATGACCCACGCACTTGTAGGATGTAACTCTGTGCAACTTTTCCCTATAGGACTGAGGTGTACAAAAATGTATGGGTCTTGAAGCCTAAATAAATTTGCTTCAGAGAGTAATGTGGAACTTAAGAATCCGGTTATTAACAACGAGATCATTATTTGCAAGGTATATTGTTTAAATTAAAGCCTCATGAAATAAACTTGAAGACAAAAATTCAATTTTTCCTACCTACCTTTTCTAGTTTTTTTACTTTCTCCGTTACGAAGTACGAGAAAGTATTGTGATCGTGATTTTTTTTTCAAAAATTTTTTTTACGGAAATATCCGTTTTGGGGTCCCTAGATGCCATTTCAACAATTTCTGGAAAAAAAATTTTTGTGTCTGTGTGTGTGTGTGTGTGTGTGTCTGTGTGTGTGTGTGTGTGTGTGTGTGTGTGTGTCTGTCTGTGCGCGCTGTATCTCAAAAACTAATAGAGCAATTGATATGAAACTTTCAACATCCGTCTTATTTGATAATCTGAAGAACTGAAAAGCTTTTGGTAAAATTTCGTACACCGGAAGTGGGCGTTTACCTTAACTGTTTTTTGTTTTTTGCCAATATTTTCTTAAATATGAAAAATATCCCAAAAACATTTGAACAAATATTGAAGACAATAAAGAAATGAGATTATTTTGTTTGAAAACATTTTCCATAAAATCATTGTTATTCGAGAAAAAAATGTATTTATTTTTTTTCATTTTTGGTTTATAATTATGAAACGATAATAGTTACAGCAAATTTATGTTAATAATAATTGTAGAGAATTCTAAAATGAACAACTTATAAAGAATAAGTTTTTTTCGAAATCCCTTTAGTTTTTGAGTAAACTGAGTTTTTGAATTTGAAGTATAATTTTTCCATCTTTCATAATTCTGACGTTTTAAACGTCAGTTTGATCCGAGTTTACACAACGCTCGATGTACATTTAAAATATGATTTCAATTGAAAATAAACCCATGAAAACGTAAATATAAAGTCGGAGAAAGTAACATGATGGCCACATCACCATTTTTTTTCAAAGTTAGGGATAATAATTCCCTATCTGCCCCCTGTACTATTAAGTTGGGAAGATAGACCTTGATCGATAGGCCCTTTCAAGAAGATGGAATGAAGACAATAGACACACACACAGCAATGTATTGCTCTTGTATTATCTATATCCGAATGAATTTACTTCTAAGACAAAGTTAAGCCTTATAGACAATTGCAAATATCGATCTTCAAGCTTATTATATAAGAGGATTGCACCTAGAAAATTAGTGAATCTAAATATATGTAAATATTCATGTATCTATTTCAAAAGTTGTTTCTACCAGTGACGGCTCGCGGGGTGACTCGTGGTACGGCCGAGGTGGCAAAGGTGACCATGTATCGTACCATGAGTCACGTCACGAGCCGGCTCGCGGGGTGACTTGTGGTACGGCCGAGGTGGCAGAAGTGACCATGTACCGTACCATGAGTCACCTTACGAGCCGTTACTGGCGTCCACACCCTGAAAAATAAGCTATTAGTAACTGTGAAAATATGAATATCAATTTTATGAGCTTCGTTAAGTTGTTAAGATTTGTTTATCTCCCTCGACGTTAATAATTCATATCTTTTTTTTTATTTATAAAATTTGGGGTTGATATTAAAATCACATCTGCGCCTCGTGAATAGTCGTTGGGTTCGTTCCGCGAGTGGTTTACGACGTCGTCAAGTTCGAAATGGCGGGAGTGTATGAATAACATTGCGGGGCGTGCTGGGAGGGTATCGTGTTTTCAATAACGAGACTAAATATTCAATGGGGCACTAGGAGCGCTACTTGCGAGGAGATGGGCCATTCACGAGCGCATTGCCCATTCCGGTCTCGGAAAGACCCATTTCAGCTCTTACAATGGTCGTTGCGTTGAGTACTATGCTGTTCCATGAGCGGAGAGCGGACTTTTCGCAGGAAATATCGGGGCGGCATGCGGATTTCGACAGCGATCGCAGGTGAATCGAGGGTCGTAATGAAGCCCCCTTAGGCTCCACGTTCATTTCCCAATTTTCCCCGCCGCCCATGTTCGATTATACTTCCGATATTACAAGTCCGATCCACCGCCAGGCCAACTTCGAGCGCCGTTCCGGCGATTCTATGATTATGTTACGAGTTGATCATAAAGACAAAGTGTTTATCCCGACCGTGATTGGAGTAATTATATAAAGATTTTTACATCTACTTGTTGCTCCGATCCTTCAGGATTATACTGCATAAAAAACGATTTCTGGTGGTATTATTAGGAAGTAGTTGTAGAAGAAAAAAACAATAGGTAATCCATGTAGATGGATGGGCTATCCGATGTCGGCGGATGGAACAACTCTGTCGACGCCTGCCCATAATTCAGGTGATAATGGCCGTTTGAATTGCCAGGGTATATACCCTGGCCGCATTGCGATATGCCCCGCACTTCGCCAAATGAACAACTCATCATCCCACCATCTCTCTTCCACCTGCACTAATAACCCCAGGCCCTCTTTATTCCCCGGATCGTGGATTGTTTTCGGACCGCCGACTGAAATATACGGGTATCATTTCCGCGGGGCGTCCCTCCAGAATGTGAAGAACCACGAAACCCTCCAATGCCCGACGCTCACATTCTATCCGGTTTTCATAGTGCCGGCGGGTTAGTTATCTAGCTGACTTGATCCGAGGCTTTACAGCGATCCAATTATCTGGATATACGGAGCGTTTCGATTCAGATCCCGTTTGGGATTCATTCCGGTTTAAGCCTCGTTGAATATTTTGTCCCGCCGACGATGTTATCTCTATCATACGTATTCGCCATTTTAATGGCCCTACCCAGGCAAAAACAAACACACGCCCTCCACACACACCCGAAAAAGATTATCTAACACAACAAAAGAGCAATAACGAAGAGCAATTCCGCGAATGTAATAAGCGTTTGTGTTAACAATATTATTTCCACGGGAATGGTCTAATTATTTACAACAAATGCAATGATGTACAACGAATATTAGTTTAGAACTCTAATTCTGGTGCGATGGGAATAATGCTTGAACCGACTACAATAGACTTATAATACAACCCTGAAAAGTATTAGAAATATACATTGTTTCTTACTCTCAGATCACAATCCACTCCCAGCTAATAAAACTGATAAATATAGAGTATCTTTATTTACAGTAATATTTACATTTAATTGTAACTCATAACATCATATGACCATGGTATGGACATCTCTAAAATGACTATCAGTTGATTGGTCTTTCTGTCCGTGTTGTTGTTTTTATTGATGGGCGGGTATTAGTATACAGGGTGCCCGGATTTCGCAGGGACAACATGGTCAACTTCTGTTAGATTACTAAAAATTTGCACAGATAAAATCGGTTTGATTAAGTGCCAATGAAAGTGTTGAATTGGTTTAAGCCGCATCTCGGTATCTGTGTAGCAGGGAAGTTACGGCAAATGAAAGAAATTGGGAGATTTTGTTTTTATTTTTATTTTGAACAAGTGGGCCATGGCAAGTGGGATTTGGGGGTGGATTCTTATTAAGCTCTCAAACCTGCACCTTTTTGCTAATTTGACCATCTCTCTGTCTCTTCAAATGCAAAAGTTGCCCATGTTGTCCCTACGACATCCGGGCACCCTGTATTTAACTGTATTTTCTGGAATAAACTGTCCGAGTGGTGTTCAAATTTCGCGAGGACACGGGGATTTAGACGTTAAATGATATTGAAGTTGGATTTATTGGATGCAATTCTGGTGGACAGATAGTTGAAACGTTCTTCTATTGGGGTGATATTTGTAGATTTATATGATGGGTTATGTAGAGCAGCAGCGGCTCGTAGATCTTCATAGAGGAGACTAAGACAGAGATGCCGCTCGTGCTGCACTACTTACTCTTATGAAGGAAGCAAATATTCTCCCGTTGTATTGGGGAAATTTTCTTCCCTAGCCTCCTCGCCGTATACCCATGAGCCGCCGCTGATGTAGAGGAGTATTGGGATGACGAAATTTGGAGAGAGTACGAATGGCAATGCGTTCTTCTGTTACAAAATTCTAGACCGTTGTTTTTCGTAGCTGTTAAATTGAAGGGCTTATTGGAAAAACATGACAAGCCACACTTTATTGAAAAATAAACAGTTCACTGCGTAGTAGTCAGCAACAGTATGACAAGCCACATAGTTAAAGGTTTAGGCTTTCTCCACTAACACGACTGTCAACCTTGGTGCAAATATTGTTACCGGCGTAGCTCAGCGGGGTAGCAAAATGGGAGATGGCACGACTCTGTGAACAAACCAGATATTAATGACTAGCACGTGTGAGGTGACCTCCGTGACCTCGTTAGCAAGTAATGTCGGACTTCCTGGACCACTGAGTGGATAGAGGGTTGGGGCAAGAGGCACCGATTAACAACCACAGCTAGTCGATTAACACCTAGTGTGTCGATTAATCAGTTTTGGACATTGCGCGTCCTACCTGAGCTCAAGTACCACAAGGTGAGGCACTGAACACTGGAGTCAACGTATCTGCCGAAGGTGGTCCAAGGCCAAGTCAAGAGGTTTTCAGCAGCCACTATAACACTGGGCACTGTGGTGAGCGTTCCTGGGTTATATTCACGAGACAGGCACTGTTCCAAAAAAAGTCCACGTGGCTGGGCAGTGTCCCAGAACGATTAAGAGCCATGCCAAGGTCTCGCAACATTGTATTACAATGTAACAAGATTGCATGGTGTGCCTAGAAGGCCGCGTTCTCTCTAAAATATTTTCCTCTCTCATTTGGCCGGTGTCCAGTGATGCAACCTTGTAAAATTACTTGCTTAGCTTTGAAAAGTCGATATAACTAATTTAAATGTCTGTCGCACGTACTTTATTTACATTTTATCATCTTTTTTCGTACTGTTTAATGTGCATAGCAAGTAAAAAATTTAAAACCACTTTTAATAATTTTCTTTCCAACCTAATTGCTTAAAATAAAAATAAATAATGCTCGTGATATTTTAATATATCATTGTAAAGTATAAACTAAATGTTTTATCGTGTTTTTATTTCGAAATCGAATTTTAACGTGTTTTTAAAACATCCGTTAGTGTAGATTTTTATAGTTCCATTTTTCATGGTAGGTAATTACGGCACCAAAAAAGATTCAAAAGGGGCGTGGTGCGGGAGTTATTCGCACACCATGTAATCTTTGCACCATGCTGTCAACCTATTACGGCACCGAATCGGTCGTTTTACCGATTCGGTTATTTTGCCGTCTCCTATGGTGGCGTATATATTTCAATTGTTCACACGATACTGCCGTCGACCGTATACGGTATCGTGTGAACACGCACATTACAATATATGCGCTACTATAGAAGACGAAAAAATAACCGAATCGCTAAAACGACCGATTCGGTGCCATGTGAACGGGCCGTTAAGGTTTAGAAATTTTACACAGAAAGTTGGATACAACATGACAAGCACATAAAATGGCTACCGGCTCTGTGGCGTTTAAAGACAATAAAATGAATTGTAATAAAATAAGCCATTCTAGCGACGAAAATAGTGAGTCATGTGATGACAGTATTACTGATGTGGACTACCAAGTGATGATTGTCAAAATTAGAATAACAGTGATGTAAGTTTTGGTTTACATTTTTGTGGCATGTCATGTTCTTGTGGAAATATGTTCTATATATTGCGATAAATTTTCGGAAGGAAATATCGTCCAGTGAATCGAAGGATGGAGTTATGCCAGTTTTACAACCCACCTTGCAAAGTCTCTTGAATCTCTTGAAAAAACTCCTAAATCTCGTTGGAGGCAAAGAAGAGAGAGTTCCTCAGATGAGAAACTGAAGAACAAGAAAAGACGTAATCTGGGACAAGAATATTCAAGCTAGAAAACAAAAAAGGCATAAGAGCAGTGAATTGGGACCACCATGTGACTGCAAGAAAACATACAGAGTGAAGTTTAGTAACATGCATGATACTATTACAAGTTTTGGGATTTGGGATTTGGGGGCAAAATTATTATCTTTTTGGCTGCGTCCATGTACACAATAAAAAGTGGTCCTATAAAAGAAAACAGAAGCGACTGGAGTCTTGCAGAAACATCAGTGCTGACTATGCAGTGAATGTTAAAGGGCAAGTTGGCAAAATATGCTAAGTCGAATTTATGATGGTCCGTTGCAAAATTCTCGAGGTAGGGTCAACCGCATTGTGAAAATGAAAGCGCAGGGATCTGTTGTTCCAGAAACCAGTGACGGCTCGCGGGGTGACTTATGATACGGCCGAGGTAGCAGAGGTGGCAATAAAGATAGATAGGGTTGGTTGCAGCGACGGTTGGCGGCGTGACCGCACCTATCTGTACACCACCTCTGCTACCTCAACCGTACCATGAGTAACCCCGCGAGACGTCATTGCCAGAAACAGATAAACGGAGCAAGCACAAAAAATAGGCCAAAAAAGTGCGTGACGACAATCTGTCAGAAACCATATCGACTTGATATCAAAATATCAACCATTACAGCAGAATGGATAATCCAGACAAGACCTTTCATGAATATTGTTGAGCTCTAAAATAAGTTGCATATTCCATGGTGTGGTGAACAATACATTGTCCCTGCAAAACAAAGCTTTTATCGTTTTTTTTTTCTTTCCGAATACAACATAGGGTTCAAACTCCCCCAATCTGATAGATGTAAAACCTGCGATGAAACCAATATCAAACTAGAGAGTGCTATCCAAGCTAATGATGATCAATAATCATCAAGAATTTGTCCACCACATTGGATCTACATAAAGCCACAACTAAAGCAACGCAAGATCTGCGCAAATTAAAGACAGAACACTGAAAGATTGATACTACTAACAAATCTGTGATCTCTTTAGACCTGTGTTAGACTTGTGTTTTTTAATACCATAATATATTATGTTTATTTCCTAAAGAGGCTAATAGTCGTCACAATTATGGAGCAGAACAACTTCTGACAAATATCAAGAAGAGTGGCAAACCGTCAGTGGAGAAAATGTTGACTTTTCAGGTGTATACTCCTTTCAATTCAGAGCTGAAAATACAAAATCAATCTTTGTAAAACACGCAGTTATCGAAGAACATTGCCAAAAAATGAAGGCATGTTTCTGTAACATTCGGTGTAGAGAATGAAATGAACACTGTAGAACTTTTTGACTAAGAAATTATATTTTTATTTATCTCCTTTACAAACTTGTTTCCAGATAGCTACACTTTCCTGTCCTACTACTACAATTCCATTCCCTCGGCATTCTTTCTCAAACATTCCTTACAGTTACTCCCTTTTGTTCTCTCCTCTACTTGCCATTCCACTCCTTTGCAGTCATTCATCCAATGCTCCCATGCATCGTTGTTTTCTTCACAGTACAAACACTTCAAGTATTTCACTCCCATCCGAATTCCTTTCTCTTCACTCCCACATCTAAACAGACCTGCAAATCTTTATATTTTGGGTTATAGCTTCTTCAATCGCTCCCTGGCGTATCTGCAGCTCCACTTCCCGTAGCCTCCCCCCCACCTCGATTTCAACCTTCTTGCCCCATGCTATCTCCTCTTCTGCACCCTGCGTTTATATACTGTTCTCTTTCTGCCATCCACTTCGCGCCCACTCCTTTTACTCTTTATTCTCTCTGTGTTGCCCTCCATACTTCTTTCACCAATTTTTCACTACTCATACGCAGTGGTGTATTGGAAAGGGAACGTTGAGGAACGACGTTCCCCCACTTTTTTTCAGAAACGGAACGCGTTTGTGTTTGTTAACATTTTGTATAGTAAGAATTAAAAAAAAAGCTTACAAGGAAAACAGTAAATTGCTTAAAAGAAGATCATCTCCGAAAAACTTTCAGCAAGCTGCTTGATTATTTTTCTTGCTCTCACCATGCGTTCCCTTACTTCTTTGCTCTCACCATGCGTTCCCTTACTTCTTATTTTACCAATACACCACTGCTCATACGTAGCTCTTTTTATTTAAACTTTACTACCACTCTCGGTGACATCTATTCCATTGACATTCTAATAATAATAATAATAATTCTTTATTGGTGGAGCAGATCAAAATTACATGATGTTCACAGGTCTATTGTAGAAACATGTAATAATATGACAGTTTTTTCATCAAAGCTCTCCCCTGCGTTTTTTATTTTGATACTTTAAGATTGTAAACGTTAATATATGCGCTAGTACTGTTAAAAATACTAAGGGAACATATTAATCAAATATGCATTTTACAGATTTTTTTGAAACTTTGAAACTTCAAAGCTTGTTTTTTCAATAAAATTATTTTGTGGGTTGCCACGTTTTTCCAATAAGCCCTTCAATTGAGAAACCCTTTTTCTTATATGTTAACTCTCTAAAATGTCTCGCCCTTCCTGTTGACTATTGTGGTGTGGGTTTAACAAGTACATTTGTGATCTAGTGTAATGCCAAGGGTGTTGATACACATGTCGGAGAAGGGAATACAGTACTTCCATTTACTCATACAGGTAAACTGTTGGAGAACTTGGGCAAATGCCATGAAATTGAGTTTTGGTTGGGTTTCAGGATATTCTCCATTTGTTAAACCATTTATCTGTGGAAATAAGTAGTTTCTCAAGGGATTTTATAGGATTTGAGAGAGGAGGAGTGGACAAACAGTGCGGTGTTGTCAGTAAACTGAAGGATATATTTGGAAGCATAGTGGAAATTAGTGTATAGATTATGGTAGAAAATATTATTGAGTAACTGTGTATAGTCTGTTCGCTGGAATCTGGCGGCTGAGGTCGTAAAACGGTCGGTCCGCCCTGAGAGCGTTGGCATTGGTGGTTCGTCTAATTGCATCCCATACATTTATTACTGACCTTCGCTCCTATTGGTATATGCACTTTTACGCCAGTACTTCTCAACAAAGATTGGTTTGAGATAAAAAATATTACGTCCCCTACTTACCGAGCTCCGACCCTCTTTTACGACCACAGCCGCCAGATTCCAGAGAACGGGCTGTAACATCTCGTTCAATGTAAAAGGTACACAAAACGCTAGTATTAATTTTAAAAGGGATCTGTTGACGAGAAATTGGTTCAAGTTTGTGCAATAGAAATCAAAATCTTGTCTAAAACAAAATGTCTTCAATTCGAGCTGCTTGACAAATAAATTTTGTCTACGACACGGTAGAAGCTTAGTCTGGCAGTGACTACACATAACTATTAATATTATTATATATTATTTTTATCAACAATATATTTTGTTTTTGCAGGATTCCTGTTGACTATCCAAGTCATAATCATCATTAAAATCAATTTGCAACGTGGATTTCTGCTACACCCGGTGGATGAACCAATCAATCTAATGGATGGAATTTTCATTGGATTTTATATTTTAAAGTAAGTAAAGATTATATTATTTTTATTCTTAAGAACCCGTAGTAATCACAAAGCTTTTCATTTGAAGCGTTTTTGTCTTTACGACTTAATCCCAATAAAGCACAGGAAATTCATAGCAGGAAACAATAACGTAATACAATAATAAAACAAACGTTAATGAAGATGAGAATCAGCGATAAAGATCAACGTTTACGACCATGTTTAATTCAGGAACGAGAATATTTACGAGTGAGCCTGCTCGTAAAGCCCGTTTTATCGGGCGATAATTGATAAGTGGGTACTAGCACTAATTGTGCGATTTAATTTTTTTTAAAGGGCGCATTCGGGATTTTGCCGCTGTATCATGATCTTAAAACATAAAATAGCGCATGAGCACATCATTGTGTTTGTTATACGGTTCGGCGTCGGCGGCGACGGCGTCGCTGTCCGTCCTTGTTTGACTTGGGGACGTCGAGGGCGTCGAAGGGTGCGGAACGGTGGCACGTTTAGGAAAAAAATCCCAAGACGGAAAACGCTTTTATTGATTTCAGTAGCGCTTAACCGAACCGGCGTTTAGAATGTGAGGGATTCGGTGGCGGGGATTTTTGCGCGATGGCACAGTCATAGGGGTGGGTGGCGAAATGGCCGCGTTCGGCGGACAGGGATGGTGGGGGGCGATGGTGTGGGAGTGTGGGTGGCGCTTCTGGGGCCCGCGGAGCCGGTTCTCCTCCGATCCAAGATAACTGGTCCGGATTTATGTTTGTATAAAAATTATTGAATATATAGATTTAATAGATTCAAATTTTCTAAATCCTCATCATTTAACACTCCTTGATAAGACTGAGAAATAAAATAAAATAAAAGTAATTTCTACCTAAGGATTACGATCCTACTATCGACTATTGGTCCTTGTGTCGCTTGAAATGTTTGTGTATAACTACTATAGCCTGTTCTCTGGAAACGGTAAGTAGGGGACATAATATTTTTTATCTCAAATCAATCTTTGTTGAGAAGTACTGGTATAAAAGTGCTTATACCAATAGGAGCGAAGGACGTAATAAATGTATGTAATGCAATTAGACGAACCACCAATGCCTTTTCTTCGAGGGTGCGTCGATGCTCAGGGCGGACCGGCCGTTTTACGACCTCAGCTGCCAGATTCCAGCGAACAGACTATAGTAAGCTTGGCACAGTGATAATACGCACTGTCACTTTGAACTGCCATTATTCAAATTAATGCTTTCAAGTGTAACAATTTACGTTGTGCTGCCCTGTAACTAACGCAATAGTTAAAAGAGTTGTCAATTGCCAATGATTTTTGGGCAAGTGGGTAATCAAGATTAAGTTTTGGAACTCTAGCTTCAGCCGTAAAATTTAATATGAAGGACATTTCATGTTCAGATATTTCCAATATATTGTTCAAACTGATACATTGACAAAAATATTAATTCAGTAGAAAAGTACTAATTTAAATAATAATTCATAGGCCTGTAAGTATAATTACAACATAAATTGTTGCAAATGATTTTATTATGCATTTATCATATTGTTGCAATTTTATTTACGTTTTTTTTTTCAATTTATTTGTCGTTTAATTTCTACTATTTCTACGTTAATGCAGTTGTAATATTAGAAATGTTACCAAACGTCAATAAAAAGGGTTTGTAGTTGGAGTTAAATTTAATATGGTGTGGGCTGGGTAGGCCCTACTACAGCGGCGTCTCGTGAATGTTCGGCGGTGAGGCAACGGAAGAAAATTTGACCGAAAAAGCAACGGAAAATTTGTTTCCTCTATTAGAGTAAGTAGTGCAGCACGAACGGCATCTTTGCCTTTGCCTCACCTACGGAAATCCACGAGCCGCCGCTGCCCTACTATCCCACTCTCCAAACAATAGAACATAAACAAAGGTTTTATATATCAAAAACACGAATAAAATATTGAAATCTTGTCTTTTAGTTCTTTTTTCTTTCGTAATTTATTTCATTTATAAAATCTCTGGGTTATCTTTTACTGGTTAGATTGTAAGATTGGACCCACCCACAAGTCTTAGTATCCAATTCAACATAACCTACAAACCTATGTTTTATTTAATATAATTTCTATATCAATTCATCTGTGATCTTGGAAATGTATTGATCGCCAATAAAGGGATTTATAAGTTGTGTTTAAGTTAATACGAAGGGCGGTGGGTGGACCCTATATTATAAGAGCGGTGGGTGGGCCCTATATTATTCTCCGAATCATCTAACCTACACGAGGGATTCAAAAGTAAAAAAAAACTAATAGTGGAACATTGAAATGAAGGCTTTCTGATCTTTTATCAAAAGTTAATTTACATATAAAATGTTTAAAATAATACGAAGGGCGGTGGATGGTCCCTATATTATCCTCCACAATATAACTTACTCAAGGGTTTCATGAGTACAAAACTAATAGTGGAACATCGAATTAAAAGCTTTTGGTTCTTTTATTGAAAGTTAATTTATTACAACCCCGGGTCGCATTTTACTGCTTAGATTTTAGGACTGGGCCCACCCACCACTTTTTACTGCTTAGATTATAGGACTTGGCCCACCCACCACTTTTTACTGCTTAGATTATAGGACTGGGCTCACCCACCACTTTCAGTATTAAATGATATACAACATCCAAATAAACATTTTTTGGTTATTTTTCTAATATTTCGTGGCATACTTGGAAAACTTTGCCAATGTACAAAGAACACCGATTTAAACACTACAACAGTGATGGCGAATCTCTTGAGAAGTGGCTACAATTTTGTTCATTATTTTTTTTAATACTAGCCCGTGGCTCACTAATTCAGTGGCGTCACTTGGAAAAGGAGAGGGTGTGCTAAAAAGGGTACTGGTAATTTTGAAATACTGAAAATTTGTTAACAGAAAAACTTGCCCATATTTTAAGGTTCTCACTTTTAAAATCCTTCAAAAGGGTTTTCGTTTCCTTCAAATGGTCCTTTAAAAAGCCTGTCATAGGTTCGCTACCACTGCAATAGAACATACATGAGGATTTTATGAGTGAAAATCAAGAAAAAAGTCAACGTTCGGTTTTCGAAAAAGAAATCATAATATACTGAAGGAAAAAAAAATGAAACACTTGAAATTCGTGAAATTTCGACCATTTTCAAACCGCCATAACTCAATCGATTTTGATGAATCTTTGAGGGCGAAAAACTTTGAAGTGTCTTCTTCAAAGTCATGCACGCTAAATTAAGCGTAACCCCTTCCGCCCCCTCCAGCGCTCCTGTGAAAAAAAAGGTTTTTTTCTGGAAACCATGTCCAACTTTGACAATATCTACGGAGTTGGAAAAATTTTGTCGACTCAATCAACCATAAAGGCATTAAAATTTGATCAATTCCCTTTGCAGGACTCAAAGAACGAAGTTCCTACGACGATTTGGTACCAAGTTATGGGTGTTTGAAAAAAAGTGTATTTGATGATTTTTTCGGGAAAAAATCTCATTTTGGCTCAACTTTAAGGAAGTAAACTAAGATTGGAATAATCCCTTTTGGAACCCTTCAACCCCCGAACAAAAAAAACACGTTTTTAAGCAAAAAACGTCCAACTTTGGCAACGTGTACCGAATTGAAAAAAATGTGTCGACTCAATCCTCTAAAAGGGCATTGAAATGTGTACAATTACCTGCGCAGGACTCAAATAATGAAGTACCTACGACGATTAGGCACAAAGTTATGATCTTAAAAGTTGCACACATATTTGGAAAACTGTTATGGTTTTTTTTACAAAATTAGCTATGAAGAATTTTCTTTGTTTTCGACACAGATGCAGGCGCCAAGAGACAATTTTCATTTTTACAAGTTAATAACTCCAAAACACGTTATCAGATTTTGACAATTCAAAAGTCAAATTAAATTTAAAACATTTATTTTTGGTTTTAACTTACTACTTTTTTTATGGTCACTTAACATATACGACGTTGGTAGACCGCCGCCTATAATTAAAAAAAACAGGTCGCCCAGAGTGCTCAAAAGTTTGGCCACCCCTGCCCTATACAAATATCGAATTTTGCCCACCTTGGAACACAAGGGATCGGCCAAACAGAAATGAAAGATCAATAAAAGACTATCCACATTTCAATGCCCTTTTCGTGGATCGAGTCGACATATTTTTTCCAACTCGGTACACGTTGCCAAACTTTTTTGCCGAAAAACGTGTTATTTTTGATTTTTTTTTTTGTTCGGGGGTTAAAGGGTTCGAAAAGGGATCATTCCAATCTGAGTTTACACCCTTAAAGTAGGGCCAAAATAATATTTTTTCCTGAAAGAATCATCAAATTTGGTTGAAAAGTCGCTGAGTTATGTGCGAAAAACCTCAAAATGCACTTTTTTTGTCAAACACCCATAACTTGGTGCCAAATCGTCGTAGGAACTTCGTTCTTCAAGTCCTGCATAGAGAATTGATCAAATTTTAATGCGAGTCGACAAAATTTTTCCAACTCCCTAGACATTGTCAAAGTTGGACATGGTTTCCTGAAAAAACTTTTTTTTTCACAGTGGTGCTAGAGAGGGACGGAAGAGGTTACGCTTAAGTTCGCATGCATGACTTTAAAGAAGACACTTCAAAGTTTTTCGCCCTCAAAGATTTATCAAAATCGATTGAAAATACGCCGAGTTATGGTGGTTTGAAAATGGTCGAAATTTCACGAATTTCATTTTTTTCCAACAGTGTAGATACATAAAATTTACGTTAACAAAAATTGCAAATAATGCCAAAATGAACAACCTATAAACAGTAAGTTTTTTTTCTAAATCCCACTAGTTTTTTTTATGTATAAAACTAGTTTTATACCATCAAATCGGAGAAAGTTACATCATGGGCAATTCAACATTCTTTTCATTAACGATTACCGTTATACACGTTTATTTATTTAAAATTAGTATAATTATCACGAATGAGGAACGGATAGGATTAAGGCGTCGGACGTGGAAAGAGTAAATATTAAGGCTTGGGGAAATTCAATGCATGTAAAGCAGTTTCCATCAGCTAGTCTTACACCAGGGAGCGAACAAAGAAAATGTATTCATAGAGTTACAACGGCGGGAAGTCATTTCTAAGACGCATTGTCGTTCGCTAGGAGAATGACTCCCCGGTGTGACTTTAAGACATTTTCATTTTAGTTTTTCCAGCGCCGGGCGTTCCACCAACCCCATGGATTTTTAACGGGTTTATATACAACCGAACGCCATTAGCCTATCAAATGTTAACGAAACGTCAGTTTTCATAATTATTTTTAATAAGAAATATATAAAGTATTAAATGTTGTTATTTCAATTTCACTATCCATGATGGTGTAGCCTGTTCTCTGGAATCTGGCGGCTGTGGTCGTAAAAGAGGGTCGGAGCTCGGTAAGTAGGGGACGTAATATTTTTTATCTCAATCCAATCTTTCTTGAGAAGTGCTGGCGTAAAAGTGCTTATACCAATAGGAGGAAGGACAGAAATAAATGTATTGGATGTAATTAGACGAACCACGAATACTTCAGCCGCCAGATTCCAGCGAACAGACTATATATAATAATTCAATTACTTAATAATTTATATATATACCATCATCTTTATTTAAGAATTGATACAATTATATATCACATACATAGAAATTTATGTTTTTCCGCAATTCTTAATTGGCTATCGACCTGAGGTCTTTCAGCCAAATAATTTATATTTGTTTATGAAATGACTTGGGAAAATATATAGTAATATATAGAAAATATATGGCAAGAAAAACTATCTATAGTCTGTTCACGTTAAAGATGCAGTTGATGTAAGCAACAAGAACCGCGTGATTGCTTCATTAGAGGCTTACGATTCATGCGAATTGTCGTCGATTGCAGAGCGCGCCGTGCATTTTGTAAGTGGGCGCACGCGGCGACCCTGTGTAATCGCACCGCTCACGTGCTTGTATTTAGAACGACTGCATCTTTAACGTGAACGGACTATAGATAGTTTTTCTTGCCTTGGCTGATTGAAATTTGAAATTTCTAATAATAAAAATAAGTCTTACAAAGATTACACATAGGAATAATTACTATATATTTTCCCAAGTTATAAACAAATTTAATAATGAAAATTACTCCAATTGTTTTACCAAGTGTGCAACGAGAAATCAATAAAAATCTAATCTAGTTCTCTCATCAGTTTTTTTTTTATATGTTATATTTTATATCTTTATTATTTTTTCCTGTAACTAGATTCCACATTCTGTTAGGAAATAAACGTATTATTATTATTATTATCAGTGCAGCTTTGCTTTTTAATTAAATGAAAATAATTAATGTTAAAGATTGAAATTCACTCACATGAACGTGAACAACTCGTGCACAACTGACGGTTTTTTAGTTTTTAATAAAAAAAATATAATAATTAATAATCTACCACCTCAATAATTACCTTATAGTATGAGCTTCTAACAGCTGTAAAACTATTTAAAAAGTTTCGAAGAAATGCCCCCGTCGTATATCAAAGGATGGCCTTTATTGTCCCACCCCATATCTTTACAGCCGACTTGTAATCGGATATCAGGACGCCCATACACCCCAACATTCATTCGCCATGATTCCCTGCAGCAAAAGGGAGAAAGATAACCTGCGAGTTATATTTTGCGAATGCTCCCCGGATTACCGTCGGCAAATGTTCTGTGACTAACGATTAAAATAAGAACGAGAGAACCGGGGTGAGTTATCCCCCGGAGCTGGACGACGCAAAGAGAGAAAAATCGAGGAAATTAAAGTACACAGAGCGTAACGATAACATACTGGAGACGAAAGCCATTTGGCAAAGCCGGGAGACAACATTACATCTTATCTTCTCGCTAAATAAAAGTAAAGTTTAGATAAATATAGAGATAAGCGAGCGGGCCAGATTACTTCGAGTGTCTCCGAATTGATTAAAACGACACCCCGAATGCTGGGGTTAAGACCCTTTATTGCACCATGATCTCTCGCACATTTTAATTTGATTACTTTTTCAAATCGCAAATGTTAGAAGAATTTGATATTAATCGGCACTGTTTCTCTTCATATTTTTATACACTGTGTACATAAAGTAAGGAATAAATTCGATTAAAATTCAGGGCATTTTCTTTCAGAAAAATGCTCGGATACGTATATTATTATTTTTTTCCGTTGCTCGTTGGTTAATGGCTAACTTTAATGTACCCAAATGTATCAAAAATCGTTCATTAATGACCCCTTTTAATGAACGATTTTTCATTAATAAACGATTTTTCATTAATGAACGATTTCTAGGGCCGCGGTGGTCTAGTGGGTAGAGGTCCGGCCTCTGGACCCCGCTGGTGCGGGTTCGAGTCCCGTCCGGGTGGTCACCGTTTTTTGAACTTTTTTAACACGAAAAATGGCCGTGCGGGTCCCTGGATATATTTAGTCTTTGTCCTCATTTCACTTAAATGAATTATTAAATGCTATACATCGGTTGTGGCTGAATGCCCTAACTGGATAAGCCAATTCCCTATCATCCTCGATTCCCTAACATGAATTCCTATCAATCATATTTCTTAAAAAAAAAGAACGATTTATAGTTAAGCATTAAATAGGTAATTCATGAGTGGCAAATTACTCATAATTACTGGAAATGTAACTGATAATAGCGAGAAAACGATCTATAATTTGTTTCACATGTAAATGCAAAAGTATATAAATTCTCTGCACTAGAAACAAATTAGCGGTGAACCACCTTCGATTTTGTTATACAATAATGACAAAGTGTGAAACATCAAATTTATAAAAACGCGTGTATCAATGTCTGCTACTATGGATACTGTCGAGTTTAAATTAACACCGCCAAAAGTTGCAAATAATGCAACATTAAATTTGCTTCCTTCGGAATCTGCGCTATTCGCATGTTTTGCCGATATTGCTGCAAAGGGCTTAATAGCAAGTTAATTTGTTTGTTTTGTTTGGATTTTCTCTAATCTACTTTCTAATGTTGATCTAAGTTACGATCAACGGAAAAATCTTGTAACCAACTCGTGTGTTAATTGGCGATTAATGATCTCAACAATTAACGCCCTCGCGCAAGCGCTCGTGCGTGAAAATGTCTCGATCATTAATCGCTATCATTAACACACTTGTTGGTTAAATAACTATTAACGTTCATTTTTTGAGATAAAATTTAAATGTACAGGGTATCCCAAAATTGAGATACGACCCCTAAGTTAAAATTTTCAAACGTGAACCCCTATTTTTTGTTGCATTTATGGATTCCACGTAAAATTCTGAGTAGCAAACCCCATGTCGATATTCAGCTGTTTTTGAAGAAATTGCGTTTAAAAAAGTACTACAACTATTTTATTTCTGGTAAAAGATAATTTCATCGAAACATTGGAATTAATAAGGAAAAATCATTTCATTAAGTAAATAATGATTTTTCCTGATTATTTTTCTTGTTGGATAATTGTGTATTCTTCTTCCAATTAGAAATGTTTGTTAGAATTGTTTACTGATGTATTTTTTTCATCCCATTTTCACGGTTCTTGATTCTAAAAATCCGCATTTTGCACATGATGCTCGATTTCCTAGTAAATATTTCTTTTATTTATTTTAATATTCTATTACTTCTAAAGGTTCGTTGCGCATTCCATTATTCATTTTGAAACCGCCATAAGTCGGCGTATTTTCAATTGATTTTGATGAATCTAAGGGCAAGAAACTTTGAAGTGTCTTCTTTAAAGTCATGCATGCGAACTTAAGCGTAACCCCTTCCGCCCCTCTAGCACCCCTGTGAAAAAAATGTTTTTTTTCAGGAAACCATGTCCAACTTTGACGATGTCTATGGAGTTGAAAAATTTTTGTCGACTCGATCCACCATAAAGGCATTAAAATTTGATCAATTTTCTATGCAGGACTCGAAGAACGAAGTTCCTACGACGATTTGGCACCAAGTTATGGGTGCATTTTGAGGTTTTTTGTAAATAATTCGGCGACTTTTCAACCAAATTTGGTGATGCTTTCGGGAAAAAATCCCACTTTGGCCCTACTTTAAGGGGGTAAACTCATCCCTTTTCGAACCCTTTAACCCTCGAACAAAAAAAACGCGTTTTAGGCAAAAAAAACGCTTGACATTAATATATAAAAGAAATTTAGTGTTGCAAAGATAAATCATTATAAGCGCTTCATTTCATATAATTAGCCTAATACAGTTTCTCATACATTATTACTTCCTTAGAAACTATAAATAACTACAGCTAATCCATTCTCTTGAGATTTCATTCATACAGCCCATAAAAACAATAATTATAATTAGTTAAATGAACCCCAGCGATTATATTTATTCGTTATAAACGGCGGCCCCGGATTAGCATAAACCCGGCATAAACCAACGAAAAGCGCAAACACGTGCAACCGGCCTCGGAATTAATTTTTTATTCGTAATAAACGTAATTATATCTATTACGAGCAATAAAGTGGACTTAAACGCGCCATATTTCCGTCTTAAGGTGACTTCACCGGCTCCTGTTTCAAAACTTTTTTTATTTAAGGTCCAAAAAATTTGAAATTTTTTGGGCGTATACTAGATTTAATTATAAAACATTGTAAGGATTTTTCTTTTTTTTAGCATTTATAACTTTTGTGTAACACATTTTTATTCCAGACATTTAAATCCAAATTCAAATTCAAATCTTTAGAAGTGTTTACATAAAATTAATAAATATAAATCAACTAAAATCACTACAATATTTGAGTAAACAAAGGAGATTTTGTAATTTAAATGAAGTACAATATTTACTAAAATCTTTACTTGATACGTGGTAAATGTAGGTTCCGCTCCAAACGTAGCAGCCAATAGAATCGAACAGGAGATACGTTGTGTGTGAGAGAGATGAAATTAAAACAAACGTGTGCACATGGTGGTAAATTTCTAGCAGAGAAGGGCGAAATTATTCCTTTTTGTGAACCAACATTATTAGATTTGCCCCGGAAACGTTGTGCACACCAACAAGAAAGTCCTCGCTTCCACAGTTGTTTAACTACTTTCTTATGACTCAAAATGAATTACATATTTTCAACTGGAGTCACTTGACTCCGCGACTCACTTCACGGAGTTAACTCTTTGAGTCAACTCACTCATGAATTACCCATGTTAATGTTGATTAGGGTGATGTTACAATGTTTTCTGTTTGTCTCACCGCGATTATTTCTTCTATCTTCGACAATAGCCTGATGGTCTGGTTAACACATGTTTGACCTTAGTACCTGCTCTGAGAATTCAAAGGGCGCACAAATGTTCGGAGACATAATCCGTGCACAATTCGGTCGGGTCTAATACTAATTTTCTTCGAATTTCATCGTAAAAATATCGGAAAAATCATGTACGTTTTAAAACACCTATGTAGAGCAATTGCAACTAGTTAAAAATCTATCCATGGTGGATGTATGTTTTTTTACTAGGAATAATAATAATAAAATGGAATAAGGCCTCAACAGAAGTAGGAATGAATACTGCATTTATCCGTGATTCAATGTACCAATAACCAATCAACAAATGTTTATTTAGTTAGCATTGAGTTAGCTCTTTGTGATAGCGTTAACAATTAGTCATCTAATTATCTTGTGAGTCGTATTATATTTTTTAAATAACAGTATTCCTGATTTAGTTATAATTAGAGAGCGGATTTTATGCAAAATGCATATTTATGTATATTTTGCACATTTACCCATATAATGCATATTTCGCCTTCTAATGCATATTTTAACATACAGGGTCTTCATTTCAAAAGGAGCCACCCTGAATAACTTTGGATCTGGAGTAGTTACGGTTTTAAGAAAAAATACGTCAGTTTTGTTTTCGAGGGGGAACTTAAAAAAAACTATTTTTAAAATTTTTTTTTTCACCCCCTCACCCCCAGCCACCCCATCTTTATAATTTCAAATGGCACCCCCTATTGTGCGATATCTCATTTTAAAGGGCATAAAAAGTACTATCCAGCAAAGCAAAAATAATTGAAATCGGTTCATTTGTTTTAGAGAGAGAGGGTATTGATTTCAAAATAAGCCACCCTGAATAACCCTGGTTCTGAAGTAGTCACGGTTACAGGAAAAAAATTGTCAATCTTGTTTTTGAGGGGGGACTTGAAAACACTGTTTTTAGAATTTTATCTTTCACCCTCTCACCCCCAGCCACCCTATCTTTATAATTTCAAATAACATCCCCTTTTGTGCGACACCTTATTTTAAAGGGCACACAAAATACTGTCCAACAAATAAAAATTAATTTAAATCAGTTCATTTGTTTCAGAGATATTCATTTCAAAATATGCCACACCAAAGATTGTGTATCTGGGGGTGAAAGAAAAAATTATAGAAACAGTGTTTTTCAAGTTCCCCCCTCTAAAATAAAATTGACGTATTTTTGCTTAAAACAGTAACTACTTCTGATCCAAAGTAATTTAGGGTGGCTTGTTTTGAAACAAAGACCCTCTCTCTCTAAAACAAATGAACTGATTACAAATATTTTTCATTTGCTGGATGGATAATATTTTGTATAGCCTTTAAAATGAGGTATCGCACAATAGGGAGTGCCATTTGAAATTTTAAAGTTGGGATGGTTGGGGGTGAAAGATAGAATTCTAAGAACAGTGTTTTTTAAGTCCCCCTCAAAAACAAAATTGACGTTTTTTTTTGAACCCGTGACTACTTCAGAACCAGAGTTATTCAGGGTGGAGTATTTTGAAACGAATACCCTCTCTCTCTAAAACAAATAAACTGATTCCAATTATTTTTGCATTTCTGGATAGTATTTTTTAAGCTCTTTAAAATAAGGTATCACACAATAGGGGGTGCCATTTGAAATTATAAAGATGGGGTGGCTGGGGGTGAGGGCTTAAAAGATAAAATTCTAAGAACAATATTTTCAAGTTCCACCTCAAAAACAAAATTGACATAGTTTTTCCTGTAACCGTGACTACTTCAGAACCAGGGTTATTCAGGGTGGCGTATTTTGAAATGAATATCCTCTCTCTCTAAAACAAATGAACCGATTTCAATTATTTTTGCTTTGCTGGATAGCATTTTTTATGCCCTTTAAAATAGGGGGTGCCATTTGAAATTATAAAGATGGGCGGCTGGGGGTGAGGGGGTGAAAGATAAAATTTTAAAAACAGTATTTTTTAAGTTCCCCCTCGAAAACAAAATTGACGTATTTTTTTTTAAACCGTAACTACTTCGGATTCAAAGTTATTCAGGGTGGCTCCTTTTGAATTGAAGACCCTGTATAATAGTAATATTTAACATTTTGGCGGACGGCACATTACAACACGTGCAATTTTCGATGAACCAACATCTAGTTATTCAAGGAAATACTGGGCAAATGTTATCAAAACAATTGCCAATTCGTCCTGCGATAAACAGTAATTTATGCATTCACATGTTTTTGTCGGTTTACTTTGAAAAATGTGAAATATATAAAAAGAAATTTGAAGAATTGAAGAAAATTAAATTTTAAATTAAAATTGCAATGATTTGCGATTTTTTAATTTTCTGTTTTAGGAAATATCGTAGAAATGAAATCCATTAGTATTCAGGTTTATATAATTTTATGGTTCAGTGTGAAAGAAAACGGCTCTGTGTTGAGGGTCGCAATTTTCAATAAAGTAAACAAGCTGCGATAAGCCATTCATTCAAGGACCCATTGACACAGATGAAGAATGGATGTGATGCACATGTTCAAGCCGCCACAATTTCATGTGGGTGCATTTAAAGGATAGACATATTTATTTTCCAATGGACTAGATAAAGACAATGCTACTTCTATAAGAGTTCTGGTCTCTGTCGGGTCTCCAGGCCATCGCCGCAGGCCACAGGTATTAAAAATAATAAATTTTGATGGTGGGTTGAGCTTCGAGCATCCAGCATAGATAAGAGATGTAAGTGATCCGCCCATCAAAAATCGCTCTGACGTCATACCGGTGAAACCCCCTTAATGGGCAACAAAGGCGCGTCGTCATCCCAGATAAGTATAATGAAGTGTTTGCGGCACATTCGGAATCGGACGAGGAGCCGTAAAGTACCATTTTTGGCTACCAGATCGTAAAGTTGACGGCTGAAGAGGTGCGAGTCATTGAAACGTCAGTGTAACGGCGTGTTTTACTGCGCTGCCCAATGCTAGAAGAAACTTGATACGAGGATGCTGGATGCGGCGTATTCAGAGGAATGTATTTTATTGGACTCTTATTTTTCTCCTTTTCCAGTTTCCATTAAGCGCTATCTAAATGAGCGAGGGGACGGTTGCGCAATATTAAAAAGTCAACGGGGGCCGTTATATAAACTGCGGGGAAAGTAATTACTTACTATTTAAAATTTCAAATTGTATTTTCTGGAGAAACGATATTTTAATAAAACGGTCGCAGGGAAGGAGGTTAGATATGATAACGGCTCTTGGAAGTGTTTTTAAAGTGGCCTTTTCGTAATTAAACTTTAGATTTAATGCGGTAAGGCGCTCTTATATTTCGCTTTACTGCCGCGAACATTCCGTAAAAAGGGGGATTTTTCGGATTAGCCGAATCCGAAAGGTCCATACGGAAATTTAATTGGATCCAGGCCCGAGGGTCCTTATCGCGGACGATCGCCTGAGTAATTTATTAATTAAGAGCGCGACTTGTCTTCGCCTCCTCACATTTTCTACGGGGCCGGCCGTTAATTGGGATTTACTGGCTTCCATATCTGTCACGGTTGGGGCTTGTTTATAGGGATGGGCTGTCCGAGTGTCCGTCATGAGCACTTCGTTCCTCATTAGGGGCTTTGTAAATTGTTATCTGTAGTCCTCTTGATGAACGTGTAATTCTTTCCTTCTCGCTGCACCGATAGCGCTGTTTCAGGGTTTACAAAAGGTGGTGAGAATAAAATTTGTGAATTTTTGTCCATCAGAATTCACAGGCCAAAAAAATGGTCAATAAGTCCCGATAAATGATTATTAAATCTTTGCTTTTGGCATATTTCAAGTCGATTGAAATTCTTTTAATATTTATGAATTGTATTGGGCTCTATTTGAAGGGATAATCTCGATACCTCAGGATAAAAATATTTTCAAATTCTCGAAATCTGGAGATGGGGCATTTGTAGGTTTTTGCAGAATCAAGGTTCTAATTGCGTTTTGGATAAGTCCTGAGCGATTCACAGTCTATCGGAATTGTTTTCATATTTTTTAAAGTCATTTAAATGCTTAACTTTTTTTAATCAGGATTGTGACTCAGTATATCTAATGGCTCTCCATGTTAACGTGTGTGAAATATTGTGCTCCAGTTTTAAGTGCTAAATAAGGGGTAAATACGCTGTTTAAATTGTTCATTTTTTTCCCCATATATAGAACACAGTTGTGATAATTATCCTGTATTATCAGCAAAACTCAATTATTACCGCAATCCCTAAAATTTGCAGTTTTACTTCTATTAATGTGATACGTGAATTGCTTTTCCCTTTTTTGTCTTGGATATTCCGAGCCTCGGCCGAGACAGATTTTAGTTTTTGTTTCTGTTTCTTATCATCGGCACATATTTTTACCATCGCCAAGTTCATTGACTCTGAACACATTTTAAGGCCGATATTTAGTGTTTTAATTTTACATTCTACCTTCCTTTGTATTCTTATGTGATTACCTTTCCGTCGCTCACCCTTGTTTGTTTTATACAATATTTTAGTCACTACCACGAGCGGGGTCAGTGTGAAGCAACTGTGTCCCCGTCAATTTTCCCATAATTTCCCGGTAAAATAGTATTTAATACAATCAACATGAGCCAAAGGCCCGAAAAAACCAAATCTGGAGTAGCTGATTTCTTGTGTACAGGTAAATGTGGCAATAAAGTTGGAAATAAAACTACTTGTCCCACCTGTAATAAATTTTGCCATCCGTCCTGCATAAATAATCACGACTGCGATGTTACGTTGAAGGATCTAATGGTAACTGTAAAAGATCTAAAGCAAACCATTGAAATTGTATCAAAAAAATGTGATTCTTTATGTGCAGAAAACTCTGAATTAAAACGAATAATTCTTGAATTAAATAGCCTTAAACAGGAAAATGCTAATATGACAAAATCTATTGATCAATTATTAAACAAGATTCAGCAATTAGAGAAAGTAATGGACAGGAATACTTTGACGATAAATGAAAATGCGTCAAATGCTTCTGAATACAATGATATTTGTGAAGAAGTTATTCAGAGGCAAAAACGAGCTAGTTCCGTAATTGTTTTCAACATACCTGAATCAACCAATTTGCAAGATGATGAAGCCCGTGTTTCTGATGTATTGCAAAGCATAGTGGAAAATGCGCCGATTCCTACTAAAGTGTACAGACTTGGAGTTAAAATTGGGCACAAGACCAGGCCTATTAAAATTATTTTTCATAATCCCGTTGAAGCGAAAATAATATTACGTAATTCAAATAAGCTTCGTGAAATGGCTGGATTCAAAAATATTCAAATAAGGAACGATAAGACCCCACGGCAAATCCAGTATGAAAAATCCCTTCGTGATGAGCTGAAACGGCGATCTGAGAATGGTGAAGACAACTTGAAGATCAAGTATTTTCATGATGTTCCCAAGATAATCCAGGGAAACTGAGTGCTTCCCAGCACATTTTGCTTTCAGTATATTATCAGAATGTCAGGGGATTGGGTTCAAAAACTAAGTTATTTTATGATAATGTATGTACGAATAACAGTAACATTTTTTGCTTGACTGAAACGTGGTTGCATTGTGGTATTTATGATTCCGAATTATTTTCAAATAACTTCAACGTGTATCGATGTGATCGTTCAAACCGCCGTGGTGGAGGAGTGTTAATAGCTGTTAGATCTAATTTCCAATTTGAATTAATTTGTACATCTAATGACTTCGGTATTGAATTAGTAATTGTTAAAATAATTTTAAGGTATAAAATATTGTATTTAGCGTGTGTATATATTCCTCCTTCGTTAGTTTCAACTGATTTAGATAATGTTTTTGAGTTCCTGGAGCAAAAATTGAATTTTCATGAACGAGTATTAATTTTTGGTGATTTTAATTTGCCCAATTTACACTCATATATAACATGTGGTGAAGGTTTGAATCCAAAAATAACATCCTACAGTGGTTTTATGGATTTTAATAAGTTAACTCAGCATAATACTGTGTTAAATGACAATCAAAGGATACTTGATCTTATTATTAGTAGTCCTAATTTAAAGTGCAATATTGGCCATGATGTGGGACTGGTTGGAGAGGATTTGCATCATCCGGCATTATTTTGTGATGTAGAATTAACTACTGAATCCTGTGCTTATTTTAATTCTAATACATCACAAATTGCTTATGATTTCTCCAAAGCTGACTTAAGAATATTATATAACGAAATATCCTTAATTGATTGGAATGATGTCATGAAGTTAAATGATCCCAATGAGGCTTGTAGTGTTTTTTATGAATTACTTACTAAAGTGCTATCTAAATGTGTTACTGTTCGGAAAAGTAATCCTAAAAATAAATTTCCACCATGGTTTAGTACGCCTTTACGAAAGTTAATAAAAAGTAAAAATCGTGCCATTAAATTGTCTAAAAAACAAACATCTAGTCATTTGAAATTAAAAATTAATCGATTAAGAAGCGACATTCATAACTTAATTAAAACTGACCATAAATCTTATATTAATCAAGTTGAACAAAATATCTTGCGTGAACCTAAAAAATTATTTTCTTATGTGAACGCAAAAAGGTCAACTACTAGAATTCCAGGAATAATGCATTTGGATGGAATCAATCTTCCTAATCCTAAAGTCATTGTTGACGGTTTTGCTAAATATTTTAAGAGCATTTATAATAATAACAGCACTGATTTTTCTTCTACAGAGGCTGGTAATAATTCAAATTATCCGAATTGTAATATAAATAAAGTTTGTGAAATTGATATTGTGAATGCTGCTTGTGAGTTAAAAGCCAATACCACTGCTGGAGCAGATGGAATTCCGGCTTTTGTAGTTAAAGACTGTATTCAGTGTTTCATTAAGCCACTATTGCACATATTTAATTTAATTATTGAATCTAACACCATACCCGATATATGGAAGATAGGTAGAGTTACACCGGTGTTTAAGAATGGTGACAGGTCGGATATTTTGAATTACAGGCCTATCACTGTAGTTAACAATTTTTCGAAATTATTTGAAATAATTCTATGTAAAATTATGTATAATCATGTTCGTTCGTTTATTACTACCCGTCAACATGGTTTTATGAAGAAGAGATCAATTGTGTCAAACTTGCTAAATTTCACTGATTATGTTTCCTGTCACCTTGATGAGCGCAAACAAATTGATAGCATATACACTGATTTTCAAAAAGCGTTTGATACAGTTGATCATAATATTATTGCTAGAAAACTAAGTTTTTATGGTTTCACTGATAAAACTGTTTCTTTAATCCGATCATACCTTTACAACCGACAACAGTTTGTTCAATATATGGGTCATACTTCAAATAAATATGTTGCCTCTAGTGGTGTTCCGCAAGGATCGAACCTAGGACCACTATTGTTCATAATTTTTATTAATGACATTGTGGATTCTCTGCATTGTAATGTACTTCTATACGCTGATGACATGAAAATATTTAATGTCATTAATTCTGAGCAGGATTGTATTAACTTGCAAAATGATATTGGTAGGATTGAACAGTGGTGTCTGGTTAATGGATTATCTCTTAATCTGTCAAAATGTAAGTGTATCTCTTTTTCACAAAAAAAGGAACAAATTAAATTTGAGTATGGATTGCAAGATATATGCTTTGAACGTTGTGATACTATTAGAGATCTGGGTGTGACAATTGATTATCAATTATCTTTTGTTGAGCATGTTAACAACATTTGTTCCAGAAGTCTTAAAATGTTGGGATTTATTCACCGCTCTTGCAAAGATTTTGATGACATAAAAGTTATTAAAAAATTGTATTCATCGTATGTTCGTCCGATCCTTGAATTTGCTTCTATTATATGGTCACCTTATTATTACACGCACATTAATAGTTTAGAGAGAATTCAGAAGAAGTTTTTAAAAATGTTATATTTTAAACAGTATAATGAATATCCATCTAAAACTGTAACATATAATGATCTTTTAACTGAGTTTTCTTTTAAATCCCTACATCATAGGCGTAATAATGCATTTGTATTATTTCTGCACGGGCTTATACATAATACCATTGATGACACTAACATTGTTTGTAAATTGAATTTTTTAGTTCCTCGAATTTCATCGCGAAATAGTCAACTCTTTTATTATCCACGTGCTACTACTGTTGCTCACTTTAACTCTCCCTTAAACACCATGGTGAGAATTTATAATGGCATTCATTACACGGTTGATATATTTAATATGTCGCAGAAAATGTTACTCAATTGTATTTCGACTTTGTGGTAAATTACATGTTTTTCTTTTTTTTTAGTTTTTAGTTTTGAGATTTAATTATAGTATTAATGAATATTATAGTTATAGTTATTGTCAATTTATTATTACCTGTAATATTATTCTTCTTTTTATTTTTATTTTTTCTTTTAATTTAATTTTAATTTATAAAACTATATTCATGCGCATATTTATGTTCTAGTATATTATACATATATTTAACTGGTATATATATATATATTTTTCGTTTTTAAGTAATTGTATATTGTTTTAAAATATGTTTAAATTGTAACTTTCCCTTTAACTGGACTTCGTGTCTGCTGGGAAAATGAATGAATAAATAAATAAATAAATAAATAAATAAATAAATAAATAAATAAAATATGGGGATGGGGTGTTTATAGGTTTTCGCAGAATTATTATAATTCTAAATGCGTTTTAGGTATATCTGCAAATCTGCAGAGTTTCAAGTCTATTGTTTTTTTCATGCCAATAAAATGTTTACACTATTTTTTTCGCTGGGGACAGTTTCAAAATTTAAGAAGAGACTATTTCTAGTTTATTGCTGACTCTCAATTATAAATGTGTACATTTTAAAAGACTAGCAATTGTTTTTATAATGTTTTTAAGTCTTAAAAATGTATTTAACCTTACGCTGCTTTTTGCGGGGGATTATCACGAAATCTAGGGATGGGGGTTTATAGATTTTTGCAGACTTATGATTATGAATGCGTCGCTGGCAACTTCTTCAAGCTAAGTAAATATTTTTAAATTTTTACAATTTTACGCTATGTTATAGATAGATACAACATTAAGGCGACATCTACTGTCATAACATTACACAAATTTCTTGAATTTGGATAATCTAACAAAAATAGACAATAAATGTCGCCTTAATGGTGTATCTATCCATAACGGTTACTTGGAGGGTTATAATTTCATAGTAAACAACCGTTTCGCTGCCAGCTTCTATGATGACCTGATTAGATCTAATTAGATCGAAACCGTTCCTCGGTTATCGCACGTGAAAAAAATATTTAAAACATAGGCTCTGTGTTTATAGATTTTTGTAGAATCACGATTCTGAATGTGTTTTGAGTAAATTTATAGAATTTCAAGACGATGGTAATAGTTTTTTCTAGTGGCGGCTCGCAGGAACATGTTGGTGGGAGAGCCACTTATACAATATACCCCCCAACTTCTTCCTAGACCAAAGTAACTAGCGAAAAAATGTTTTAAGAATGAATTAAAAATTCTTGCTGAGCTTGAAACTACAGGTAGTGCCATGGCTCCTTGGCTCTATGTAACGAGCCTGGTTTTTTCTATTTCGACATTAAAATTCTCACTTTATAGCACCGTTTTTAGATGTAAAAAAAACCTTGACATGGAAGGATGGTTGTCTGCAAATTTTGAATGAGTGAGAGGTGCTTTCATTAGTCCTACCAGGTCTGCTCACCTAGAGCTTTTTCCACCTGGGGCAGTCCCCTTTTGCCGTTCTTTCTAAGACACCAAAATCAAGCGTTCTTATTAACAATTACTGAACATAAATAAAAAATATTTTTTTGTTTAAACAAATTGTGATAAATGTGAGCGTGTTTATATATTTATTTTTCTTACCTATTTATTGAAAAAAAATCGCTATATTTCGCTCATTATGGAACAAAGATAATGTTTAATTTATTCTAATTTGGCGAAGCTCCGTTTACAACTAGCGACATTGATGGCTATTGTTAAAGAAAATCCTACCAATACCAGGTTGGGTACATAGTAAGTTCCAGAGGCCCTTGCCCGTTTCTCCAACATTTTGCTTGTTCTTGTAGAGCAGGTGCAGATATAAAATTCTGGAACATTTTCCTTTCAATATGAAACTGTTCTTCGTCTTTCACTTCGTTATTCACTTTAAGCATGAATACTTCGTTGCAAGGACATGCAGTTGCTCAAAACGTACTTTTATTTCCTGGATAACTCTATCCAATGACAAAAACATTTCCCTTTGTATTTCTTGTTCTTCTTCACGTCTCGTGAATTTTTACCACTCGTCATATTTTTCTTTCTGACTTACTGGATATCTCCAACTCTGCACAATTTTGTTGTTGTAACTGGGTTTTGTACTAGCATGTTCCTTTGTTGAATGAAATACATTTATAAAGAATTGAGTTTTATATCACATTGGTAGATATTTAACTTTTTTGTTTGCAGGTATTGTTGCGCGTCATTGATTTCCAAAAGGGCAGATTCCCATAGACATAGGTAGAACAGAAAAGAAAAAAATGCTTTGAGTTGAGTAAAATTCCAGCGTTTGAGGCCGTTTTAATATTGTCTTCTTCAGATTGTCAATTTTTCCAAAACACTCAAGAAGAAATAAAGAAATTTTGAAAATTTGCTCTCCACATTACTCTACTATTCAGGCTCTTTTAATAACAGCGAAAAATGCGAGTTCAGTTCTCAATTATTTTTCAGTTTTTCAGCTATAAGTTCACAAAGTGCAGATATTTAAAAAATCACAATCTTACTCAACTCTTAAGATTATTCAAAGCACTGTCAAAAAAACGAATTCTTGTCATTTTTTTTCAGCTTTTCAGCTACATGTTTTGAACAATTGAAGATATTTTAAAAATATTTCACTATCTTGCTTCACTCTCAAAGCTCTTGTAATTGCAGTTAGAATTCTAGTCGCAACTGTTTTTCAGTTTTCTAATATAAGTTCCGAATAATTGAATAAATATAAAAATCTGTTCACCTCCCTCCCTAGGTGCGCTACTGGGTCTAATCGGAAAGCACTTTTTCTTGGATTATCGAAGGAAAGTCAGAATCCTTTATGAAGATGATTTAAAATTTCATCGTTGCAGCACCTAAACAATCGAGGTGAGGAAGTGAGGTTAACATTTTGTCAAGAATTTTTAAATCAATACAAAATTTGCTAATGACCGTCGAAGCAAATTTTCAATTAAAAAAAAATTTAGATATCGGTGAGCTGAAAATCCTCACGAATTGCAAAGAAAACTACATATTCTACAAGTTGTTGTTTGGTGTGGTGTAGGTTTATATGGTATCATTGGTCCTTATTTTAGTAAATGGTGCTCTGCTATTCTAACAAGATGAAGCAACAGCTCACTCATTCAGAAACTCCACGAGGATTTTTTAACGACTGTATAATTTTGTGATTTGGAAAATTGCCTTGGCCTCCTAGGTGACCCGATCTATGAGCCGACTTTTTTCTGCGATTTTAAAGGTCTTTGCGCAAATTGAGGAGCTAACAAAAACGCATTCGAGAAGAAATCACAGGAATAGATGAAGATTTGCTTCTTCGGGAGATGTAAAATTTTGCATTAAAAATTTAAAATTGTATCAAGTTGATGGAGAGAATTTAGAAGACAAAATTTTTCAGTCACTAATAGATGCAACATAATTAGTTGTAGATTAGTGTAATAAAATATTTTTGTTACTCGAGTTTTTAATCGAATTATCAGAATAAGTAAAATAATATAGGATCCCTGTATTTTTAGCAAATTTAAAGAATTATAACTTACCCAATAAACAAACCACCCAAGACCCTAAGAATTTGTGGATGAAATATCTCCGTCATAATACAAATCATTAAAAAATGTCTATATTTTTTTCGCGCCAATAAGTTATTTTAATTTTTATTTAACCCACATTTGCCTTAGATTTGAATGATATGTTTCTCTAGATCAAGCGATTAAGATCTAAAGACATAGACAACATTTTTCGTTTTTCTGTCAAATGTTAACGAATGATCATCGAAATTACTTATTCGAATAAAAAAAAAGATAGATGGTGCTGACAAGATTCCAGACATAATAATTTTAGGAGGAAATTTCCATCCTACATATAGAACTATAGGCAAAGCTGGGTTAAACTCGCGCCTTTTCAAAGCGGCAATTCTTTTTAAATCCTGAAATGCGGTATCTAGAGGTTTTGGCAGAATTATATTCTGAATACTTTTTGGTTAAATCTAGAAAGTTCAAGTCGACGGAAACTATATTTTTATATTTTTTCTTTGAAGCCATTTAAATTTAGTATATTGTTGAACCTTACTCTCTCATTTAGGTTGGGGATAGTTTCGATATCTAAGAACAGGGTGTAATTTTTGCAGAATCATTTTGGCTGATTATGGAAACTTTCAAGTCGGTGGCAAGTGTATTTATATTATTTTCAGGCTATTAGAATATTTTCATAATTTGCAGCAATTTTCTTTAAAACTGTGGTGGTTTAATAGAAACTTGTTGTGTCAATATCTAGTACTATGAGAGTACCATCATTTGGTATGAATTTAACTATACTTTTTAAAAGTGTGCGAAGCGCTATTTATTTATAACTACTTCTATAAAATAATTGAACAATATAATCATCTAATCTAATTGATGCTAGTTATGACATCAATTTTTTTTGCGCTAGCCAGATGCCCCTAGTGCCGGCACTGCTTTTCTTGTCATAAAATTTGTCGCTTTTGGGTAGACACTTTTGCCGGGTAAAATTTTTAAATTAGCATATTCGCTAAGCGCTAAGTGCTTAGGCACACTTTGCGTTCACATCTCGCGAAACTGCATGCGTTAAAAACGCAGTACCATTATACTAAAGATTCATTAGCAGGAAAAGTGTTATTAAAAACTGACAAATTAATGATCCATGTTCAGAGCAATGATAAAATCAGCTCGAGTGTTAGAAAACATCAAACGGACACAGACGCGCCTCCATAATTTCCTCTGAGAAATTAATTATCAGAATGTTTTTGGTGCCTTATAGAAACGTGCCTCGGATTACCCTTTACGTGCGCGCAGGAATAAATTCCTACGGAACACTTGCTCCTCCGTAAATAATCAAGGATCTACGAGACAAGGGAGACATTCCTTAAGCGGCGGTAAATTAAAAGATTTCTCGTATAAAATTTCATGGCGGCATAATCCCATATACACAAATGCGACTTGCATTTAAATAACGCCTGCACGGGAGACATTTAAATTATCTTTTGTTGTTTTCGAGGAATTATAACTAAGATATTATAATTTAATGGGGCCTCCTCTCGGTATCTCCACCTTAAAAAAGTTATAAGTCAAACGAGCAGCCATTATAAACATGTCCGAGGCAGCAGGGACTCGCTCTACCTGGCCCAGAGTTATTGCTTATTGCTGTTCTCTACAATGTTACAGGCGACTTTAAAAGATAATTTAGATTACGAATAATGGCCCATTATCGACTATTGTAATGTCCCGAGATTACCTTCTGCCTCCTATGCCATCTACGTACCGGCTCGCGGTTGTTTCCATTTGGAAAATAGCAACTGTCGGATATAAATTGAGCCATTCATTCGTAGCAGTTTGATAATTATGTTCCTGTTCTCGGGGGTTCGTGACTGGGCCCCATTCGACCGTGACTTCTCCCCTGGGCGTATCGTTATTTTTAATGTTAAACTCGTTTTAAATTGATCACATTATTAAAGAATGTCTTCGGCGTATAGATACCAAACGCTATTAGAATTTAAATTGAAACGTTTCATAAAGCGTTAAAGAAAGAAATTATGTATTCGTGTTTGTAATCATCTATTAGTTTGTATGGAATCTCCACCACGGAAGAGGTTTACGTGGTAATCAAATATTTTAAAGTATACACAATTTTAGTCCGACTGAAAGGTCAAGAGGTGAACTGTTTTTTTTTTTCTTTTTAATAAAATGGCAAAGAGTAACAATAAGCAAGATTAATATAAATGTTTAATGTTGGCGGCGTTTACTTCGTGGTACATCTTGATTGTAGATTGGAGTAAAACACTTTAACTTTTTGTCACAAAAAAAGTTGAAGTGCTATATTCCAATGTAAGATCAATATAGTTTACCTTTTTGTAAATCTAGTTTTTTTTTAATTGTAAATGTGGTTTTTGATGTCAGTATATTTTTAAAACAGTTTAATTTATTATACTATCAAGACTACTAAATAGTTGATGGAGGAAGCCATTACTTTGTGATACATTTTGATTCAGGTACTTTTCAATAAAATGCACAAAGTTCTTACTAAATAGTATTTAAATAAGACCTAAAAGATTCGATAATATTTTGTAACAGCATACCAACAACAATAATAAAAGAATTTTGAAAAAAAACTAAATAACGCACGTTTATCAATATTTTGTTGCACTGCCATTTTTGTCAATCACCATTTGCAGCTTTTTTTAAATTTCGAAGTCCATTCCGCGCTTCATTTATGGCTTGCCAGTATTTATCTTTATTGTGAGGTCAAACATCCCTTTGTTGTAGTTTTTTTTACCAAATAGCCCCAAACATTTTCAATTGGGCTGAGGCCGGGACTCCTTGCCGGCCAAGGAAGTGTCTCCAGGAAACCTTTCTTTAACGCAGAGACGGCTCGTTTTATAGAGCCAAGGAACCATGGCATTACCTGTAGTTTCAAGCTAAGCAAGATTTTTTAACCGTTGAGAATGGATAACGCGAAAACAGATTGCGGCACATGTTTGCACTTCCCCGAAACGTGAATCATGAGAATCTCACCTCACACTTGGATTATTTAACAACGATATATGTTTATATTGTATAAGTGGCTCCACGAGCCGCCACTGCTCTAACGGAGGATAACATTAAATTTTCCAAAATATTTTTATAGAAGGGTTAATCTTTCATCTATTCTAAAGCACATGCCATGTCCACACATTGACGAAAAACCTACCACTGTTCCTCATCTGCTGGACATACCTTTACTCAAATCTACAATTCCTTGGGTGGTAAACTCTTCCACTATGGCTTGATTGAAATAGCACATCACTCAAATGGCCTTGCGAACCGCGAATCTATTCCTAAACTTCTTTTATCACAAAGATTAGCGGCTTCGATGTTAGCTTTGAGAGCGTGAATTCTCTCCCGCTTAAAGGCATAGATTTGGTCTTTAAGAAAAGTCCAAAGGCGTCAAAGCACGATCTGCCATCGTAATCACCATTTCTCAAAATTAACCATTTCAGGTACAAATTAATTAAGAAAATTTTTAAATCTTTTGAGAAACAATTTTTGGAATACAATGTAGAAAATTTCGGCGCTTAAGATAAGATGACGGTAATAAACTAAATCCTATTCATTTAGAATTTCTGCATCATATTTGAAAACTAGAAATATGTGCTTCTGTTGCCGAAGAGGTCATGCAAGCGCCTAATAATGTGATCTTTTCACCACTTGTATAGGACTTAGCACCATCTTGTTAGAAAAAGAGGTTATCAATGCGACTATATTGAACGCTTCTTGGATAAGCTCCTTGCTGCAGTTCTGATGCGCATGATCATCGCAAACGTCCGAGCACGGGCTTGACAATTGAAATCGCAATCCATCGTAACAAGGTCATCCAGTTGCTGAAGAAGCTCAATAGATGTCCGAGCCCAAGGAGATTACCAACATAAATTCAAGGATTTCTAACACATATTCAAAGACTTCTACATTACCAAACCAGACAAAGTCAGTTATCATGCCTCCCGCCAAGACCGCACGAAAAGCGCATCCAAACACCCCCACTCCGCCAGAGACTTCCCAACCTGCATTCAGGTGGCGAACCCCACCGTCAAGGCCCCGCATTTACCACCCCTATTCGTCTAGAAGAACGTTCACTAGCACTCAATTAGCCAACATTTTGTGGATAAAGGCACGAAGTACCTTCAGTCCAAACATACTGCCGTTAGACTCCGAGTTCGAACCGCCTCTCCCGCAAACTTCAGGGCAATGATATCGCTCTGCGATTCAAAAGACATAAAATACTTCACGTACCTGATCCAAGAGGTGAAATCCATGAAGGTCGTACTACGCGAAGTTCCGCCAAACTTCGAAGAGATGGAAATCCGTAGTCAGACTTCAGAGCAATGCTATCTGTGATTCGGAAGACATAAAGTACTTTATGTATCAGATCCAAGAGCAGAAGTCCCTGAAGATCGTGCTACTTGAAGTGTCGCATAAGAGATGAAACTCCATTAGCGCTTGAGGCGCTGCACTTCCCAGTCATATCAGTCACCCGCATGGTGAGCCAAGAGGGAACGTACGAAATGATGCATGTTCAGCGAAAAGGCGCGATGAGCAACGGTACATTCAAGATGGAAACCTTTTTAAGAGGTCTCAAGATCCGTTGAACCGAGGCAAAACAAACCAGCCGTCCCAGATTACTGCCAGCAATGGGGTCACAAGCAGTGATTCTGCAGAATGCGCCCAAGGACTGCATCCAACCTACTGGAGTAGCCGCCATTTGCTTAAACTGCAAGAGAATGACCGGACTGCCCCCATGGCAACAGCACAGCGTCAACCGAGCTGTGCTGCTGCAGCCGCAGCTACTAGTTCCCCACCGCCCACGAACAAACCTCCTCCAACTACTGGCGGAAATGCGGTCTACGAACGGATTGGAGAGTTTTTAGCACACATGCTACAATCTCTGAAGGGTACCACCTACACTGCAAGCTGGTCAAGGCCACAGCCATTGCGTGTTAGTAGGAAGTAGGTGGGCCGTTGGTGGTGCCCCCCGGGGTTTTTCACGAGGGCGTAGGTGTAGCTGCACTTTTGCAAGCACCGGGAATGACTGTGTAGTTTTTTGTCCATGAACCTGCACGGTTTGTTGAGGATGTCCAGGTGGCAGGAGAGCTCGTAGAAGCGCTGCCTGTTGTTGCCGTCGCGGTACAGCTCGACGTACTGATCGTCCTGTTTTTTTCCGCCTTCCGGCTCGACCATCTCCAGGACCGAGTAATGACATGTACCCCATGTATGGCCTAGGCCAGAAATGAAGTGTGGTGAGTTTATTCGGTTGCGCCTTATAGGGATTCTCACTTCTTAACCAAGAAAAAATGTGCTTAGGGTAGTGACGGCTCACAGGGTGACTCATGGTAACGGATAGGTAGGGTAGATTGCAGAGATGGCTGGCGGCGTGACCGCATCTATCTGTATTATCACCTCTGCTACCTCGTCACTCCACGAGCCGTCACTGGCATAAAGCACTGAAAGAGAATAGTTCGCAAAGGCAATTCTTCTGGCTCTAACCAAGGTTTCGACTCCTTGTCACGTACGGTAGAAGGTGCATTTGGGAAATAGCGAATCTGCCCTTTTACCATTAAACATGTAAAGCTGCGAGTTGAGCAATGGTAAGCGTGTGCATTAAGGGTAGAAAAAAATTTCTTTGCAACAAGTTTCACTCAGCGTAATTACGCGATCAAAATTGATGTACTCCAGATTCTTAAAATAATGAACGCATGATTTCCCTATACATAGAGATGTGGTTCTAATAAGGAGGAGCAATCGATTATACCTATTTCAGGGCAGTGTTAATAATTTTTTCAGAAAGAAAAAGTAGTTCCTTTTGTTGGTGGCCCTTCGCAAAACAATCGAGGATTTTGCATTTTGACCCACTTATCTTGTTTACTTTGTTGATGTTTGAAAGATATGTTGAACGATCATAACCCGTCCGTTAATCCGAACAATTTTTTTTTCTTGGCCTCCACTACGAGATCATCTGGCACTACCGTACAGGACCGCAAACGTAACTTGCCGTTGCGCAGTGGCAAAATTGTGGGCGGAACCTTCGAAGGGCGCTCTCGGTAGATTTCGTGAAGAGTTCGCGCGCCTGGTACATTCATTTTCAAAAGTGACAGTGCATTAATTATGTGGAGGAGAGCGCCCGATAGAGTTGTAAATGAATAGCGCACGCGAAGAATATGTGCTTGCTTATTACAGAGACTGTACTCGGCCGGCTTTCGCTTGCTCTCTGCGCGTCTGGCCAACTTACATTTGCCGTCCTGTACATGATGATTCATATTTTAGATGGAATCTGATCAGGTGTAAAAGATATGATATTTGGACGAGTAAAGAGAGTTTGGGATATGAAAGAGGCAATATTTTATCACACTTAATGTTTTTTAACAAAAAAACAAATTAATGAAGAGGATGGTTGCGACCGTTAATAAGTGATAATCGTTGATTTATGAATAGTAAATGGTGAATTTTTCAATTCAGTTTAAAAGAGAAGTTATAAAACCCATCCCTCCATCGTGTTCTATAAACCAATTAAACTTTAATTCCTATTCTTCCGGAAATGATTGGCCATAATAGATTATATTTATCGTAAGGAAAAAGAATAGTTAAATATTTAAGGTAGAAAATAATGTAATATGCGCACGAGAGCGGATTTTACGGCGGACCGACGCGACGTTAACATCTAAATTTCAACTTTCCTAAGCCATAACCCTTCTTTATCTCCTTATTTCGATATATCTTCCAAATCCTCTTTGGAAGTTATACACGATTTATTTTCATCTCGCCTTTTCTGTTCCAGACCCTCATTTACATTTATCTCTGGTGGCCCGAAAAGAGGGCCGAGAGCGGAGTCTCTGCGAAACCGATGTTATTTACATAACGGCCTCATCCTGGCCGGATTATTGAAACGTAAATATTGACTTATTTAGGCGGGTCCTCATTATCGCCTCCTTCCGATTTTTATTGCGTATGTTTTTTGGGGGGGGGGGCGGAGGGATGTTGTGGAGAAAGGGCGTCCGCGCACCTTCAGCCCCCCGTTTTTGGGGCGGACTCGCATGTAGAGTTAGTTACGCGGCAACTGATTTACGACAGCAATTTCCCTCCTGCTACGTCCTGCTGCTCCGCAGGGCTCCGCCGGTTCCTGTTACTTCTTGTTCCTTCCTTACGCTCCCGCAGTTTAGTACACTCCCCGGCAAAGGGTACACTCTGATGGGAAAGCGGTTTATTGCCTTAATATTTTAATGCTGGAACGAGTGGAAATTTCCAGTTTTCATATTTAAAAATAATGTAGGACAATTTTTTTTACTCCTTCAATTGCTTCAATTACATCACAAAATATGAGGAGTGGGTGGCATTAATACCTAGGAAATATTTTTGGGTTCCAGGGAATGGACATATGAAAAGCCATTATCAATGGTTTGTAAAAACGCTTTGTTTGGAAGTTCTGTTAGTGCTGTTAGTATCATCCAGTTTACAGTTTCTGGCACATGAAAGGAAGTACATTTATCTAGACGGGAAAGTTTTAATGGCTGACTCTTTGTAATATGAAATCACAACGTTCATTTACTCCATAAACGAATAAACGAATATTTTCGTGTCCCCAAATCTAACATCAACAAAGAACTCCAGAATATCCTTATTTGTTTATCATTTCCAAACGACACGATTTTATTACGAGAAATCTAGGATGTTTCTTACGAGGGTGTATTCCCTTAGGTGCGCCTGCAGCGTCCCCGAGTAGTCCTCAGTTTTACTACTTCTATTCCTACGATGATAAGGGGCGTACGTTGCTGAAATTTTCAAAAGGGCCCACTTTTCCATCTCGGCGGCGGCGGTTCGTACGAATTAAGGTTATTCGTTTAGTGTGAAAAACGTATGCGAAAATTATTACGCAGGCGGAATGTGCGAAGGCAGTAACCGTTAGTGTAACCGCACATTTTATAAACCGCGTTTATATATTTAAGCGTTAAGCGTATTATGTGTACACGGAGCATGGGGAACGGGGCGGGCCCTTCGCACCCCCTAATATCGCGGAACAGGATCCTTGAGTTTAACCGAAGTTTGCCAAACTTATATCAGCAGCATGCAGGCGTTCTGCGCCATGTTTTAGCCCGGCCGACTCTAATTAAACAGCCGTTTTAATTAACACACTAAATTATAACGCGGATGAAATTCCGTTATCGTTTATCTTCACCCGCAGCATCCCCTCCAGGCTTTCTATATGAAGTTCCTCGTACACCACACATATCACGAAAAAAAATCTTTAATTTATATGCGCCGTAAATATAGTCATTTATTTTCTTGCATAATCTTTTCGCAATATAATATATACTGAAAGAAAAAAAAATAAACACTTTAAATTAGTGAAATTTCGACCATTTTCAAACCGCCATAACTCGGTGTATTTTCAATAGATTTTGATGAATCTTTAAGGGCAAAAAACTTTGAAGTGTCCTCTTTAAAGTCATGCTTGCGAACTTAAGCGTAACCCCTTCCGCCCCCCCTCCAGCGCCCCTGTGAAAAAAAAAGTTTTTTTTCTGAAAACCATGTCCAACTTTGATAATGTCTACAGAGTTGGAAAAATTTCGTCCACTCGATCCACCATAAAGGCATTAAAATGTGATCAATTCCCTATGCAGAACTCAAAGAACGAAGTTCCTACGACGATTTGGCACCAAGTTATGGGTGTTTGAAAAAAAAAGAGGTTTTTCGTAAATAACTGAGTGACTTTTCAACCAAATTTGATGATTCTTTCGGGAAAAACTTCCATTTTGGCTCTACTTTAAGGGAGTAAACTCAAATTGGAATGATCCCTTGTCGAACCCTTCAACCCCCGAACAAGAAATACATGTTTTTGGGCAAAAAAACGTCCAACTTTGGGAACGTGTACCGAGTTTGAAAAAACGTGTCGACTCGATCTATCAAAAGGCCATTGAAATGTGTTCAATTACCTGCGCAGAACTCAAATAACCAAGTTCCTACGACGATTTTGCACAAAGTTATGGCTGTTTGAAAAAAAGCGAATTTTGGACTCACAAGTCTGAAGTTTTTCGACGAAATTGTTTTCGTTTTCACAAATGAACTTTTCTTTGCATGTTCTTTGAGGTATGCACGAAAATTCATTGTTTGCGCGAAATCACGAATTTCGCATTTTGTGCCTTAGAACTCCATTAACAAAAAACTTTATTTTAGGTCAAAAAAGACTCACTTTAACGATCTTTGTAGGGTCGGAAAAAAGGTGGGCCTAACTCACCACGTTTCGTCCATTTTTCCATTCGTCCAATAAAAACAAACAAATTACACTGACGGAAAAAAAATAAAGCACTTGAAATTTGTAAAAATTTAGGTAATTTTCGAATGACCATAACTCGGCTTCTATCCAACCGATTTCGACGATCTTTTGAGAAATCAAAAGCAAAATGTGTCCTCTCTGAGGGGGTTTGTTCCCCACTCAAAGAGAGGGCTCTACGCCCCTCCAAACAAAAAAATAAAAAGACCACAAAATGTACTTTTTTTAAACACCCATAACTTTGCGAAAAATCGTCGTAGGAACTTGGTTATTTGCGCAGGTAATTGAACACATTTCAATGCCCATTTGGTGGATCGAGTCGACACATTTTTTCCAACTCGGTACATGTTGCCAAAGTTGGACGTTTGTTGCCCAAAAACGTGTTTTTCTTCTTTGGGGGTTGAAGGGTTCGACAAGGGATCATTCCAATTTGAGTTTACTCCCTTAAAGTAGAGCCACAATGGGTGTTTTTCCCGAAAGAATCATCAAATTTGGTTGAAAATTATTTACGAAAAACCTCAATAACTTGGTGCCAAATCGTTGTAGGAACTTCGTTCTTTAAGTTCTGCATAGGGAATTGATCACATTTTAATGTCTTTATGGTGGATCGAGTGGACGAAATTTTTCCAACTCTATAGACATTGTCAAAGTTGGACATAGTTTCCAGAAAAAAACTTTTTTTTTTACAGGGGCGCTCGAGGGGGGCGGAAGGGGTTACGCTTAAGTTCGCAAGCATGACTTTAAAGAGGACACTTCAAAGTTTTTTGCCCTCAAAGATTCATCAAAATCTATTGAAAATACATCGAGTTATGGCGGTTTGAAAATGGTCGAAATTTCACTAATTTAAAGTGTTTATTTTTTTTCCTTCAGTAGGAATCGTCGTAGGAACTTAGTTCTTCGAGTCCTGTATAGAGAATTGATCAAATTTTAATGCCTTTATGGTGGATCGAGTCGACAAATTTTTTCCAACTCTGTAGACATCGTCAAAGTTGGACATGGTTTCCTGAAAAAACATTTTTTTCACAGGGGTGCTAGAGGGGGCGGGAGGGGTTACGCTTAAGTTCGCAAGCATGACTTTGAAGAAGGCACTTCAAAGTTTTTTGCCCTCAAAGATTCATCAAAATCGATTGAAAATATGGCGGTTTGAAAATGGTCGAAATTTCACGAATTTCAAGTGTTTAATTTTTTTTTCCTCCAGTGTATAAATAAATAAAATATATTTTGGCACACATGAAATTTGATGATTTGAGTGCTTCTTTTGTTCGAAAACTGAAATCAACAAAATTAACCGTAATTTTCACCGTGCTTTAATTTGTTTCTATTATTCAAGGCTGCTTATTTCTGTTTTGTAATAGTGATTTTGCGTTTGTAGGTATGCGATCAACTCAAATGCATGGGAAGTAAAAATGTTACTCTCATATTTTTTTTTGTTTCTTTATTACACAGGTATAATGCCTAACGCTTAAAGAGTGGTGAAAAAATAAGTCGGTTTACTCCTTAGGAAAATTTACCTAGCTTTCGGGATGACTGTTTATGGTACAGAAAATCTTCACATTTTGGGGCTCCTCTCAATGTTTACTACAGCGATAATTCATCGTAATGATTCTTATTTAATGTTTTTAACTCTGAAATGGTCTCTAAAGGACCACAGCAGTCTAGATTTATTATAAAATTCTAAATTAAATTATTTAAGATCTACAGTTCGATAAACTGAAAATTAATGCTTCCCGATTTATAATTAACACAGTCAGCTTTTCTATTTTGTGAGAAAACCTGATAATTTTATTTTTATTTTCATGGCCTACAAATCGGTCGATAGTCTTTTGGAAGGAACACGTTTTACGGCGTCTCGACGAATAATTAATCCAGAACGCCTTGAATATTTCATCCGGGAAATGTAAATCGGGACGATAATAAAAAGGATCATCACGTAGTAGAATCGCGCCATTTGCATTTCTCCCTCGAACGACGTGGATAAATATTAATTCAGCACGGGAGGTTTGTTGTTTTTGTTCCTTCTTTCTTCTCCAGCCCACCCTCCCGCTGTGTTATTTCAGGCGCTTCCAGAGAAGACGTAAAATTCGGGATTAAGGCGCGATTAAATTTGAATGCTCTTTTTCCAGAGGGAGGAAATATCAATTAGAAATTGGACGTGGGCCCGAATTAACGCCTCGTTAGCTCTAATGAAAAGGGGACTTTCTTCCCAATGACACCGATTAATCCTCGGCGGTAAAAATCCGAATTGCGTTTTATTCCGAGTAGCGGGGTCACTCGGGTCTCCACGAAATCGCCGCAATAAAGATTCGATTTTCAATTGGACCGTGACGCTATTATGGCGTCGCGCAACGCTGCACTTTTTCCAAGCGGTTTCGCAACTTCGGTCTCTTGAGTTTTTCCCGCACAGAACTCGCGAAGTTTTAGTGTGCATGTTTACAATGTTATATGCCATAATGGTATCCGCGTAATTATAAAGTAAACGACAATTTAATGGGCGAAGGAGTTCGGGAGAGAAATTCTCGTAGTATTTGTTGTCTCGAAGTTTGTACCTACTCTAAATGCAAATTCTACTCTCGCAGGGGCCAAACAAAACAAAGACCGGGGATGCCTACAGAACTTTAGATGAGCAAGTTTTAATGGCCGCGGCCCAGAAATCTCCGTGTCTGGGATAATTAAAATATTTGGATGAATAAAACTCATTGGTTTTAACCGCAGTATAGCATCTGCAATGAGTATTGTGTTTTGTCATACACAGTTTCGTCTAAAGGTTATACACATTGCTTGGTTTCTCAGAATCAAGAAATAACCTTGATGAGAACAAATTATTTTCCACAGGTTTATGGCGTTTCTTCTTATGATTCCATTTAGAGATTATACATTTAAATCCAGTGGCGGCTCGTGGAACATGTTGATGGTAGAGCCACTTATACAATATCCCCCCTCCTTTTTTGAAGAAACAAAAAACCATTTATCTTCCTAGACCAATCGAATATTTTGGCCAAAAAAATCAAAAATTTGGAATGAAACAGCCGAAGATTTAAAATATCGGCCAAAAAATCAAAAATCCTCCATTAGATAAAAACTAAAGTAGCCTGAATATTTGAATATTCAACCTGTTCGTAACTCTGCAAAACAAAATTAAGTCTTACTAAGACTATAAACAAATAACTTCTTGAAACAACCACTTCCCTGTCTAATGCCACTCGGCACGGATATTGAATGATACAAAAGAAATTTGCATATTATTACTAGTACTACTAGATAATAACACTGGTTTGAGATCGTTTATTTCTACGTACAGGACTAACTTGAAAATTAAACTAAATTGGATTTGAAAACTTTAAACTATAAAAGTGAACCATAAAATATGTAAAAATTAAGTAAATAGCCATCTGCAGACTTAATTTTAGTTAAAGGTAATCCATTCATATATTCAGGCTACTTTCCTCTTTGTCTAATGTATTTAATACTTCGGCAACGAATGAGGTTGTCTCAAATTTATTCAAAAATCTTGGTTTAAAAATTAAAATGCAGACCAAAAAATTGAAAATACAAGCAAAAGAAAATTAATTTGCCATTTTCAGCCCCAAAAATAACAATTTTTAGCTTAAAATAAGTTCCAACGAGAAATTCAAAAATAATAGCAAACATTAAAAAAAATTCGCACAATAAAATTAATAATTCAAGAAAATCTAAAATGTGGGTCAAAAAATTAAAAATTAAGAATTTAAAATTCGTACCCAAAAATCAAAGTGGTAGACCAAAAAATCAAAATTTTTAACAAACGAATCGAAAATTTAAAAATAATACCAAAATAATCGAAAATACAAAATATGGGCCATAACAGCAAAAATCTACAACGGTGAAAATTTAGACAAAACATCGAAAACGAGCGTAAAGATAGAAATTGCAGACAAAAAAAAATCGAAAATTTTGGCCAAAATAAAGAAAATAGAACAAAAAAATCGAAAATACAGAAATCTAAAGTATGGGCCAAAGAATCAAGAATCCTAATCTAAAAATAAAAAAACGCAGACAAAAATCGAAAACTTGGGTAAAAGCAAAATAATTTGCCACTTTCAGCCGCCAAAAATAAGTTTCTGACCAGAAATTCGAAAATGATAGCAAAAACTAAAAAAATTCGTGAATATTAGAATTCGTGAAAATCAATAACAAAGTTAAAAAATCTAAAATATAAGTTAAAAAATAGACGAAAAATCTAAAATATAAGTTAAAAAATAGACGAAAAATCTAAAATATACGATAAAAAATTGTGACCAAAAATCTTAAATTCTGACCTAAAAATAAAAATGGTGGAACAAGGAAAGAAAAATTTTTACAGACAAATAAAAATAAAAATTTAGGGCAAAATCCACAATGTTGGTCAAAAAGTCGAAAATTTAGACAAAACATCGAAAACTCGGACCTAAAGATAATAAATGCAGACTAAACGAACCAAAAAAACGAAAATTTTAACAATTATATCGAAAAGAGGTCAAAATAATGAAAAATTTAGGTCAAAAGATCTAAAACAAACAAAAGAAAACAGAAAATCGAAAATTTAGACAGTACATCGAAAACTCGGGCCTAGAGATAATAAATGCAGACTAAAAAAATCGAAAATTTCAACAAATAAAACTCTAAAATAATGGAAAAAATAAAAACAATCTCGCATATAAATCAATAATTCAGGTTATAGATATTTTAACCAAAATCAAATAAAAAATTTGGAACTAGGATTAAAAATTCATCCCGAAAAATCAAAAAAAATTAACAATTAAATCGAAAATTTGGGTCAAAATAAAGAATACTTGTAGTAAAAGATGAAAAATTTAGACCAAAAAAAAAATCGAAAATACAGGACAAAAATCTAAAAGTTAAAAATTCGGTTCGAAAAATCAAAAATACGGACCCCAAAAAATCGAAAATTTGAACAATTAAATCGAAAATTTAGGTCAAAATAAAGAATATTTAGGTCAACAATCAAAAATTTAGACTCAAAAGAATCGAAAATACAGGTCAAAAATAAAAAAATTCGGCGGAAAAATAAAAAATGTGGGCCAAAATGTCGAAAATTTAAACAATTAAATCGCAATTTTAAGTCAACAAAATAAAGGATATTTAGGCCAAAAGTTAAAATATTTTGACCAGAAATATCGAAAATACAGGTCAAAAATTTAAAAAATTAAAATTTGCCGGGAAAAATTAAAAATGCGGACCAAACAGTCAAAATTTTTAACATGATTTAATGATCAAAAATTTAGACAAAAAAATCAAAAATACGGACTTAATAATAATAATATTATGGTAAGAAAATTGTTTAAATTGGTCTCAATTTTCGCTTTAATTGTCCAAAAAAGTGAAACTAATTTGAAAAAGACTTCAAATAAAATCAATAACTTGGTTGGGATCACCTTTTGTGTCGGTAGTTTCTACAACTTTGGATTTAGTAGATCCATTTTGAATAATTCAAATAAAACAATTCACTTGGTTAGTATGACTATCAGTAGCGGCTCGTGGAATATGTTGATGGTACGTTTACAATATATAATATAATTTTTTCAAGAAAGAAAGAAAGAAAGAAAGAAAGAACGATTAATCTCCATAGTCCAAGATTATTTTGAGTTGTGAAGTAAAGGTTCATAATTTCAAACTGATAAATATGATTTATGTGTACTTTCGATTTATCGTGCGTTTACATTTTGTCCCAGACATGTAACACTATTCTTCGTCCACGTAACCTCATCATCAAATAATACACATGGAAAACAAAAAGAATTTTAAGAATTAGTTAAAAATTCTTGCTGAGCTTGAGTCTACAGGTAGTGCCATGGCTCCTTGGCTCTATGTAACGAGCCGCCCCTGCTTAAATATATTTATTCTTAATGGACCTGAATATCATAATTATAATCGATAAAATCGACAATGGGTATTTATAGAAATAAATCTATTTAATTTTTTAGAAAAGTAAATGTTCAGGGTATTTGCTCATTTTGAACGTGTACACTCCAATTTATACAGGATCAAAATATCACTATTTCAATTGACAATATCAGTAGGTTGTAACAGAAATAACTCTCCACGATGTCTTAGAATAAAGCCTCGTTAGAAACAAATAATTTCTTCCCAACGGACAATTATTTTCCATTATAAATCGAACGAAACAATACTCATCGTTCACGGGCACCATCTGCAAGAGGGAAAAACACCAATACCCTTAGTGCGCCCCCGCGATTTACGGTGGCGCGAAGACCTTTTTTCTATCGAAATTCCGGCACTAATATCAAGTTGATGTTCGAGGGGGCGCAGAAACGACGCAACACATGTCGAACGATGTCGTTTGAAAACAAAACGTAAATTCCACGGCAATGCTACAACCATTACGAACATCATCCGCCAGGGGTGGATCAGGAGGGGCAGCATCCGTCTTGAATTTTAAGGATCATCCGTCCCGATATTAAAAAATTTAATGGCGCGCGGCACGCCGGCCATAACAATCGGAAGAATGGGTAATTCAAAAATGATTCCATCTTGTTGTACTTTATGGCCCCCTTAATGGGATTAGCTTAATAAATATTAAAATGCGTTGGATTAAAGACATAAATTCTTGAAATACTTTTTACAACCCTTAATAACATGCAATTGAATTTAAATATCTTAACACATATATCAAAGACTATTTCATTTTCAAGCGAACGTTTTCCCTATGGAAAACCTGCACTGTCTGGATCTACTACGCATGCGCGTTGAAATGTATAAATTAATGATAGTGGTTGATTTGAGGAACATCTGCCACAGAATAAATTTCTATTATCATGACTGTGCTTTCGAAATGGTTGCTTAAGGGGAAACACCACCTTGGGCGCTGAAAAAAATGGTCATTTTCTTATTTTATTTTCGGCATCAAAAAAGACAAGTCAGGAGGGTAAATCGTTTTTGATGGTTTTGTTTAGTGATAAACCGGCTTCCGAATTTTTTTTTCGCGCTGATCGCGGCCACCTTAAGGCCGCTGCACCAGGTGGCGCAGACGTCCTCTTGCGCGAGATCGCCCCCACTGCGGGGAGATTCCTAGTCCCCGAAGTCATCCTGCAATAAAAATCGGTTCGGAACATTATTCTACATAATATTTCACAACGAAACACGGGAGCTTTTTTGAAAAAGTTGATTTTTACGAAAATGGTGGCCTTCCGAACAAAAAACTCATTGTCAGCCCCAAAAATTCGTTACAAAAACGTGCACCAAAAATCGAATTTTCAAAATATCGAAAATCCAGCTCGTATTTCGACAATTAAATTCTTAATACAGTCGGCAAAACCGCATCAAAATCGGATGTAAACTATCCGAGAAATTCCCCGGAATTTTGAAAAATACTGTTTCGTGATAAACGCGTTTAAAGTTTGTTCAGTTTGCACGACGACTATTAGGTATTATATGTTTTCGGCATCGGTGAACACGAATCTGATGTCAAATTTTTTATATTCAAACGTTGAATTTTAGGGCCTACATTACAAATTAGAACCTTTAAATCGCAAAACAGGACAAAAAAAATTAAAATTTTAGCTTCAAAGAATTGAAAACTCAAGTCACATTTAAGTATTTAGAGCCGAAATTTTTGGATTTAAATATTGAATTTTTGTGGTTTTGGCCCTGAATTTTTGATTTTTTGGGATTGATTTTTATATTAAAACGTTGGATTTTAGGGTCTACATTTCAAACTAGAACCTTTAAATCGCAAAACAGGACAAAAAATAAAATTTTAGAGTCAAAGAATTGAAAACTCAAGTCACATTTTGGTATTTAGAGCCGAAATTTTTGGATTCAAATATTGAATTTTTGTGGTTTTGGCCCTAATTTTTGATTTTTTCGGATTGATTTTTATATTGAAACGTTGGATTTTGGGGTCTATATTTCAAATTAGGAAAACAGGACAACAATTTTAGCTTCAAAGAATTCAAAACTGAAGTCTCATTTTAGATTATGGCGCTGGAATTTTTGAATTAAAATATTGAATTTTTGTGGTTTTAATCACATATTTAAACTATCCGAAAACTGAATCGTAATTTTAGGGTCTTTATTTTAAATTAGGACATTTAAATCGAAAAACAGGACAAACAATTTAACAGGATTTTAAAGAATTCAAAACTTAAGCGACATTTTAGATTGTGGAGCCGGAATTTTTTGATACAAGTATTGAAGTTTTGTGGTTTTAATTACATATTAGAATCTTCAAATCAGAAAATTGAAACTAAATTCAATCTTAAAAATTTTCCATTTTTAAGCACGAATTTTGAATTTTACATTTTTTGGGATCGTTGTTACAATTTGAAATTTCAGGTTCAAATGACACATTTAAAGCGCCAATTTTATTTTTTTAGGGCTCATATCTTAGTACTCATTGTTACTTATAATTTTAGGGTCTATATATTTCCGAATTCCGTTGCAGTGTTTGGATTCTAGAAACTAACTTTACAATTTTGTTTTAAAAGCCGCAATTCTGGATTTTAGTTCCAATTTTCCGAGTTTAAGATTTTAATTTTAAATATTGTTACAACTTTGTTTTAAAAGCCGTAATTGTGGATTTTAGTTCCAATTTTCCGAGTTTAAGATTTTAATTTTAAATATTGGGTCCATATGTCCAGTTTTTATTTTCTATTATTTTTTATTTGCCCTTAAGTCATAAAATTACATGGACTAGGTACGTCAAAATACATAAAAAATTTGAGGAGTAAATTTTGGGTTATGCTTAAATTTTACATTTAAGGGACTCACATTCTTTTATAATTTTATGGATTAAAATTAGGGTTTCAAATCTTATTAGTAGGGTCTAAACTTCGGAGTTTAGGTCCAATTCTCGATCTCCGGGACCTACATTTCTAAATTTTGGTCTAAATTTCTCATTTCAGTGCGAATGTTTTCGGTTTTGGGAGCAATTTTTGGATTTTTTAGGTTCTAATTTTGAATTTTAAGTCCTATTGTTCAACTTATATCAAATCAAAATTTTCATCAAATCAAATTTTGGATTTTAGGGTATTCATTTGTGCGTGTAAGTTCAAGATAACGGATCCAATATGGCGGACCAAAAGAAAATATTAAAAATATCGATATTTCATTTCAATTAGTTTATTTTGACAGTTATTTCCATTCTTTTTTTAGGATATAATGCTTTAGTTTCGTAAGTATTCAAATCGCGTGAGTATTTTTATTTTTTGTTCATTCGAATAGCTACACTAACTGTACAGTGAACGTATCTCACGATCTGTAGAATCATTACCGCCCGTAATAAAATAAAAACCGGATAATTTAATATAAGGATACCGTACCTTTACGATTTTAAACCAAAAAACCCGTACACAATCGATTTAGCAAGATTTTTAATGGGGCACGTTGTAAGGGCGGCAGGGGAACTAGAGTCGGTACGTGCGGAACGGCATCGCTGTTACTTGAAAATACTGGGTGATAATACGTATTTATTAGAAGTTCAGCTGAATAATGAACTAATATTAAGTCGGAACGTGAGAACGAGCGCGGAAATGAAACTCAATAACTTAGATTCCGGCCGGCATTTTTCATCGGGGGCCGTTACACAGCTACGTGCGAAATGCATTTCCACCGTTTTCCAGGGCGATAATAAGCAGTTTTCTAATTTTCAATTACACAGAACGATCCATCCTACGTGGCTATCTATACAATCTATACAAATAATAGAAGAGAGCTTAACAACTTCCATACGATAAGCAATGATGATTCGTTGGTTAATTATAAATAATACTGATTTTTAAATAATACTACAAAAGTTTGAAAGTCTTAGTAAGTGTAAGTGTAAGAAAACAACCTAGACCTAATTAGCATAAAATCGGAAAGAAACTAACTAGACCTTGGCGGACGCAATGCAACCAACAACATTGTAACTGATCCAGTTTTTGTTTGTATATGATACTCATTTTTAAATAATACTACAGCAGTAGCAAAATAGTTTTAGTAAGTAAAAGAAAACAACCACCTAAGTGCTGACCAATCAGCGTATAACCAGAAAGAAACTAACAAGACCTTGACGGACACAATGCAGCTAACTAGGAAACAGAACAACATTGTAACAAAACTAGTTTGAGGACATTGTGGATTGCGCAAGCACCAGCTAAATATGGGGATATGGCAGAAAAAACTTTAAACAGGCTTTGCAATGAGGAGGAAGAAACAACCTCTCAAATCATCTTCGAATTTGAAGCAATTGCCGGCAGGCGGACCAACCTCACAATAAATGAGGAAGGGTCAACATCCAACGTAGTAAAGAAGCTCCTAAGTCTAGTAAGACTCGAGTTTTTCACATGAGTAACAAACGTGGGTCAAGTTAGCAAAAGCAACAAAAAAACTGCGACGGATCCAGATATTGAAGCTAAAAACTTCATTGGCAATGTACAAAATCGGTCTCTAGCATCTGAAAAACCATTGGAATCAATTACCCAATAGAGATCAGAGCGCTAATCAGCGAGAAACAACAAACCAGGGAATAAAACTTTTTAAAATAGTAAAGCTCAACAGATGAAATGTGGAATCCTAAAACTAAAAGAAAATTCTATCAACAAATACCTAGAAAACCTGACGCCCATAGATGACTCAGATTATTCATCGTGGAAAGCTGTCACAAAATTTAAAAATCCAATATCTCACGTAATCACCATAAGAAATTTCGACGGTCTATGGACAAGTGACAATATACAAAAAGCAGACGCATTTACTAAACACTTACAAAATATATATAGAAATGAGCAACCTCAGCCATAAAAAGCCCCCCTGGCTATGACCTGATTACGGAAGTAATACCACACAAGCTACCAAAAAAACAGGCAAGCCCCCAAACGATCCAAAATCATTGCTACCAATAATCTCGAAATTATTTGAGAAATTGTTGTTCAGACGCAAGCTCATCATTGATTGACAGAAAAAAATTAATTTCAATGCACCAGTTCTTCTTCAGACATAGTCACTCCGCCATAGATCAGAATGCGTTGTATCAATGATGACAGAGAAAAACTAATTCCAATGCACCAGTTCTTCTTCAGGCATAGTCACTCCGCCATAGATCAGAATGCATTGTACCTATGAAGTGATAGAACAAGCACTAGAAGGCAACTAAAACTAAAGAATTATCACTACTCATTAGTAAAGTGATAAAATCTAGGTCCTAAAACCCGCTTGGTCATACGGCACATAACTCTGGGCCTACGCCAGATTAAGGTTTTGCGCAACATTGCTAACGCTCCCTGGTACGTCCATAACAACGACATTTAAAAGAGTTAGGAATCAAGGACAAAGCCTTTGAAGTAAGACGGTCTGGGATCAAACATTAAGGCAGATTAAATCAATACCCTAACACCGAGGCAAATAGGCTCCTTGAAGCCCTAAGCCTATTTAGATGACTAAATCGTACCAAACAGCATGAATTAATTTAGAGTGTAGTGATAAGCAAACAACAGTAAACAATCTGGCTATTGCAATATAGAGAAAACTAAAGGACTCCGTAGGGCGAACTTCAGATAAATATACTTTAATTAAAAAAATCATAATATAGCCTTAATTAGCGTTGTAACGGAGATTATCTTTGCGGAAGCGGATGCGGATGCGAAGGTCCTACACTTGACCTTCACGGAAGCGGAGATTAGCAGAAGTGAAGATTAGCGGAGACGGAATGACAAAGAACATTAGAAAAACATGGATAGTAAATTTTAGGAAATTGCAAAGTAGCAAATAAATAAATAGGTACCTAATATCCTTATTTTCATCGGGGGTAATACCACAAGGCCGGATAAATTTTATTTGTTTGCACGAGCCATTGAATCGACATAAATTTCGAGTATGAATTGAGGTGGAAAATTTTTTTATTCATGAGTTGAATGATCACGTATATTCCATTATTGCAGAACAATTTTGAATTTTTCACAAATGGGGGATGTAATTTGTGAAAAATTGACGACCATGAAGTGCTCAACACTTGTAAATAAAATCTGTATTCGTTAGAAGCCTTCAGTTATTCCGTGAGCAGTTAAACTTAAAAGTGTTAAAATTTAAAACTGGACTCTGACCATTTTTTTGATATAATTCTTCAAGTATGTTCAGTCAAAAACTGGCGTCGTCTTGATTGGTAATTTGGCATAGCAGCATTGGGCCACGAAAACTTACTCCTCCAACAAAATTAAATTAGAGGTGCTGTAATACAATCATTCTACCAATTAATTTATCCATTTCTTTGGGCTTTGTATTTGGTACATACCATAATTGAGCCCTTTTTACAGTTTCCTGCAATGTGATCTGCCTTTTGGCGTAAACTTTGTCACATCCGATTTGGCAAATTTTGTTGTTTGTGTTGTTGTTTTTCCTCAAGGCTTCAGCACTCGTTATATTTTTCTACATGCATGTGTTTAAGGTGTCTTTTCAAGGATGTTATAGTTTGGCCCTTTCTTGAATATTTGTTTCCACAAACTTGATACTTTGCGGAAACATTATCTATTTCTGCGAAAAATTTCTGAAATACACTGGTTTTTGGCTTCATTACTTACACGCTTTTTTACGCGAACAAATAAACTTTGTAGATCAACTGATTCTGCGAGTGAAAATCGTAAAAGCACGCTGCGCAGGTGACATATGCTTCGACAGGTATATCGCATTCAGGTTTGCAATATTGCCATTATTGCGACATGTCAGATTATCGGGCATCGTAAAACGTAAACAACACCTCCGCTATACCTCCGCTATATCTCCGCTATACCTCCGCTTTGAAAGATAGCAGAACGGAGTGCGGAGGCAGAGGTATGAGTTCACGCGGAAGTTTTGCATTTGCGGATGCGGAAATTAAATAATTGTTAATGTATGACTATTTTTTTTAATTGTATCTAATGCTACGGCATGCCTCAAATAAAAAAAATAATTTTCTAGAGACATCTCCTTCACCACTCAAGATTAGCCTATTAGCCAAGCATCCATATAAACTAGGCCCGTAAACCGGTTTATTAAAAATGCTTTGTCTTTAGTACCTGTTTTTCGGAAAAAAAAAATCCGATAAACCGGTTTTAAATTTTCATTTATCAAATTACCTGCAAATAAGAAAGTCGGCAAATTTACAAGTCCTAGTAAGAAATGGTCTGGTCATCACTAATACAATGTTACCGAGCAGTCGAGGCATGTGGGGGTAAAGTTTGCGCAGAGCCAATTGAATTTAAGATGGCCATTGTGCAACACGCCTCGAGTGCTTGGTACAACTCTACCAATTATTTTTACCCTCAACGCATTTATCCTCTGTTTTTGCACTCTGTCGTGAACCATAATTACCATCCACACCTGTATTTAAAGTTAACGCATAAATTGTTCTCCAACGAACCTAAATAAAGGTGGTCCCGTATTTAAATATCTTTATTACATTTTTATGAGCAGCACGTGGAATACAATACTACACAACATACTTCAATCATTTTAACGTCGCGTGCACGCTCACCATTACAACCGGCACACACTTTCTACCAAAATAGCGCCATAGAAACCGGCAACGTCCCGTTTTAATTTGATATTTTCGTCATATCAACTCCAATAAAAATTTCCCGGCGTCGCGACGCCCCGGCACTAACAGCGGGCGTAATAAATGTTTAGTGTCCCTGGTTTAATAAGAGAGCTGCAACAAGACAACTCATCCCCTAACCACATTCTGTTCGTCTCTAATTACATTTACACTGCATGAAACGGATACAATTATTTTATGTCCTGATTCGAAGCTCCCCAAATGGCGTCTTACGGCGTTTGGGGCGAAGCAATATCCGACGTTCCCCAACACTCATCCATTTCGCTTTCCCGAATTGTAATTAAAGTTTGGTTACTGTATCGTACGGAATAATTACTTTATTTTTTTAAGGGGGTGGTAATTATGAATGGTGGTATGTCAAACAGTTGTTACCCTGTCGAAAGTATCAGCAAGCATCAACCACCATCAACGCTCAAGCAATCTTGAGTGAAAATAGATCAGCAATACAAAGTGGGAAATGCATGCTTTTTATTTCTGTTGGTTCTATTTCAATAATTTGTGCTTGTGATCAAGATCGCCCCAACACTAAAAAAATAAACCAATTTGCTTTTATGCCTGGAGCCAAGGTCACGCTTCTTTGATATACCGTGTGAGTCTGAGAAAACGGACAATGGCCAATAAGGAGAGCAAGAAAAAGCGATACTGTTAGAAAGAAATCAATTCGTCAATCGCTAATAAATGCCTACGTCAACATCCTTTTCGTACTTTAAGTCAATTCGCTATTACCCGTTTTCTGAGGCCCATTCGGTATACAGCCCTATCCCGTAAGCAAAATGTTATATTTAGCGGCTTAACGTTATGTTAAAATAAGAGATAGCTTATTGTATTTCCAATTAGTAAAAACGAATTCACATCAATTTGAATTAACAATGTTGCTTTATTAACCGGCAAAAGGTTAACCAGTTTTACCGGCCAATATGAGTACCGCAGTTTTCAAAAACATCGCCTAAAAAAATTGCCTATTTACAGAAAATATCAATCACATTGGAAGAGATAGTTGATAGACCCCGATAACTTTAGGGTTTTGCAAAAACCTTGTTACTAAACTGAAATAGCTTCAACATTTCATCGTAATAATAATTTCAGTAATTCGAAAGCTGACGACCTGCCGTATTTTTGCACGTAGGCCATAAATGTTAATTGAATTTCGACAATTCACCAATGGAATCCGATGAGTAACTGCCTATCCCCACAGGTGGGGGCGAGATTCGGGGGGTGGGTGAGTTTTTTTTAACATTTATATGTATGCCGCCCAGGGTCGCATGTGGAGAGATGCGACACCGATGGGCTTCGGAATGGTGCCATAAAAAGCAATGGGTCGTTTGAATCGCTGCTAGGGATCGATATAATCGATATAACCAGATATCAAAACGCGTTTTATAAACATTTGTGGCCGGATTTAATATTGATAATGGCGATAATACGGTCATTTATTGTCCGGATGAGTTATCTTATCGCGCATAAATTATATAAATTAAACGGGGTACACGCCATGATATGGGAGAGGTTTCTTCCATTTACAATTACATAAAACGCATCAAAATTATATTTATACGCTTCAATTAACCGATTTCCCACAGAAAGTGGGAGCGAGACGGCGTTCTTAATAAATTTCTAATTTTATCGGGGTCTTAAATCTGGCCGTTAATTAATTCCACGGCTTACTCAAGGGAGACGTAGACTACAGAGTTTTTCAGTAGGCGAATGCTCAATGAGGCTATTCTTGGAGAGTTGGGTTTGTTTTTAGAAGGGGGAGGTTTTTGGGAACGACGGAAATATCCGTGTTTAGTGAGGGTTGCTTGTAATAGATGGGATCGGGAAAGACATATATTAAGTTAATTAACTCCGGAAATAAACTATGATGAATTGTTCGTTTTATTAGCTACAATAGTACAAGCTTAATTTCCTGAAGTTATATATTTTGATAATTAAAAAAAAAAAATTCTGCATGGATGACGCAGAACGTCGCTGCAATTTCTCATGATGAAAAGGATAGATTCAATTTCTTCATAGTGAAATCTTAAATTTTTGTTTTGTTTTGATCAAATTGCGACGTAAGGAGAGTGGAATACGCCAATTCCACTTTATAATTAACTCTCCTTAAGTCGCAATTTGATCAAAACAAAAAAATATTTGAGATTTTACTATGAAGAAATTGTATCTATCCTTGAGACTTTTTCATCGCGAGAAATTGCATCGACGATCTGAGTCATCCATGCAAAAAATAATAGGCTATTCTGCCGCATCCTATTATTTGTAATGGTAAATTCATTTTTAAAGAATGTGACAAACATTGAACGTCCAAAGACCCAAACGGCAAACTTCTCGTTAATAAAAGCTATCGCCGCCTCTCATCGAAAGCCGCCCCAACTCAAATATACGTTCGTATATTGATGATACAGACATCAACAAAAACAGACAGCATCATCCGATCATGTGTATATTACACGCTGGGTAGAAACATCCTTAGAATAATCAAATAAAGGCATCAACGTCAACACAAACAGACCATATCATCCGTTGGTCTGTTCATTTCAGGCTGGGAAGATACATCCTTAAAAGAAACGAATGAAGACACATAGGCATGGGTATCAGCGAATGCCACGCTTCTTCTCTCACAAATATCAACAAATCGAATTTCAAAACACATTACTAAGAAGACTATTATTACGTATTCTTATTTTCTTGCATTTTATAGCAAGGTACATAAACTGGGAGAGGTTTTAATTCAACGCAGAACAGATTATGCAGTTTTGAGGGGTAACGGGTGCAGATAGAGAATAAAGGTCTTTATTTCTGAATTGAACGGTATATGCCATTTAAGAACCATGAAGTTTTAAAAATAATGTCGTCAAGATGGCAGCCGTTAGCAACAATACAACGTTGGAGCCGATCTCTGAAGCTTTGCACAGCTCGGTCGCACACTGTGCGGGGTATAGCGTTAACTTCTTCAATAATCCCCTCCTTTAGCTCTAGTAAGGTGCGGGCATGACATTTAAACACCTTTTCTTTCAGATATCCCCAAAGAAAGAAATCACAAATGCTCAAACTAGGAGACCGTACAGGCTACCCCACATCACCCCTCAAAGAGACCAGACGTCCAGAAAAAAAATCCTTCAAAGCATTAAGTAAATTTCGAGCTCTGTGAGAGCTGCTGCTCCGTCTCCCCAGCCCTTCTTCTTCAGCAATTGCTTCCATTCGGGGCTGCAGAAATTTTCGTAACATTGTCACATTGCCATTGCCATTCCTCCTCAAAGAAATATGTGGCCGAGATTTTTTTTCTCAAAGCGGTTAGTGAATTTCGAGCTCTGTGAGATCTGTAGCTCTGTCTTGTTGGAACCGCACACTCCCCAGTCCATCTTCTTCAACAATTGCTTCCATTCTGGGCTGCGGAAAATTTCGTAACATCAGGTGCCATTGCTATTTCTCCTCAAAGAAATGTGTTGCCTTGTACGCCAAGTTGTGATATACGGCACGCCATGCGATAATTTAAGGGAATGTAGTGGTCTTTCGTGAATAATTCTGGGGTTTTGTTCTGATGTTTATTCACAGCCCCACTGTGGTGAAAATGCGCTTCGTCGCTACTAAAAAAAGCTGCATCGTGAGTTTGCTCACACAAATTTCGACGGTTGGCGTAGTCTGCTGGATTCAATTCTTGGGAGATCATTCTTTTATAAAGATGAAGTTTCAAATCGAACTGCAGAACCCTCCTCAAACTGCGATCTAATATCCCCAATGCAACGGTAAATCTTCAAGCAGAACGTATTAGCGATAACTATATCGCTGCTCTTACCAGCTGAACATTTTCTGGTGTTCTGATAGACTTACGTCGGCCTTAGCATGCTACCAAATTCTTCTAACTGCCAAACCCCAGGACGGAATTGTGTTCCCATTACGAACCGAATGTTGATGTGTCGCCAAAATACTCTCTGTGTTCTCACCACAGATCGGTTGTTTTCGAAATACACGTTCACTGCTAAGCCACGATGAGCTCCAGTCCAAAGCATGTTGGTTACGGAAATGGGATCACCGACGGAATGGAATGAGACCACACGCACCAGCCTACTCCCACCAACGCCTCCAAATCGCTTAATTTGTTCTGCCGCACCCTGTATATACTTACAACATCTGGAGTAAGTAATAGCAGATGAATACTTTCTAAATCAAGTAAAATGTATATCCCCTATAAACTGTATAATCAAAATCACAATAGCTTAAGATATACTCTGGCCGTTTTATGAAGGCATCTGAGGTAATTAACGAAGAGTCGGAAGGGCCGCTCTCATCAGAAGTAATTAGATATTCTGTTACTTTACACTCAAGTGCAGTATCGGCTTCTATTCATAAATCAGTGGTTCTTAAAAGATTGCAGATAACTTTGCAAATAAATATGCATGCAACCCAACATCTCATGTTCTCTTATTGAGAACCTCAGGCATTCGAGACGCATAAAGCACTCGGCCAACACCCAAACGAGGACGGTCCAAGTTAATCACCTCAAACGCCTTCATAGAACAGCCAGAGTATAACTGTACTGCACAGAAGATTAGAAGAGGAATTACTTCATACCAAATACGCACAATCGAAGCAGCTAAAAGTATTTTAGATTTTACAGTGAATCACCTTCATCTTGCTAATAGAACGAACTGATGGAGGACCTTAAAGTTCGATCGAGTCTGACGAGTTTATGTTTGATGCTTCAAATGTTGGGACGTATTATATCACTACATTACATAAAGGCAGTTGAAAACCCAAAAGCTTATGATTTCTATCTGCACAAGAAATTACAACAGGAATTACTTCATGCCAAACACACTTAACAGAAGCAGGTAAAATATTTTAAATCACCTTCACCTTATAGAATGAGCAAGTAGAAGTCCCACCAGTTCAATCGAGTCTGACGAATCCATGTTGATGACGCTACAAATGTTGGGACGTATTATTTCTAGAATCTTCCTATTGTGCCTACATAAGTACCAGCAGCTGTTTGTGGATCTTCATAGAGGAGGCTAAGACAGAGGTGCCGCTCGTTCTGCTCTTATAAAGGAAGCAAATATTTCGCTGCAGTTTCGGTCAAATTTTCTTCCGTAGCCTCCTTGCCGAACATCCACGAGCCGCCGCTGATAAGTTTAAAACCAGCGGCGGCTCGGAGGGCTAAGACAAAGATGTCGCTCGTGCTGCACGACTTACTCTTATAGAGGGAGCAAATATGTCGGTCAAATTTTCTTCCGTCCCCCCACCGCCGAACATCCACGAGCAGCCGCTGTTTAAAACAGAAAAGCTTATAACACTTATGCATAATAGATTATAACAGTAAATCCTTCATGCCGAACACACATGACTGAAGCAATTCAAAGAATTTTAGATGTTGCGCTGTGTCACTTTCAAATTGCTGGTAGAATGAACAGATAGAACGCCTAACAGTTCATTTGAGTCCATGTTTGATGCTTCAAATTTTAGGACGTAGTATTTCTGGAATCTGGAAGATTCGTGCGATTATTACATTGTATAATCCTGAAGCAGATAATCGCTTCCAAAGGATAAAAGCGTATACAAACCAATTTTTGAAAAAATTTCAAGCAGCTTACCCGCCATTTCTGGAGATGAGTCCCTACTATTGCACAGTTAAAGTTTCCTTGGGTTGGCACGAGGCGCGCACCCCCTGGCTATCGGGCTTGGGTGCTCGCCTGTTTGGCACTGATCTTTAGCAGGCAGTTGGCACACCCGGAAAACTGTATCTCACCCCGCCCTAGCAAAGCTTTGGGTTTTTACAAACTTAAGGCTCTGCGGCGTTGCCGTTCTAGGGCAAAACCTATTGACATTCCCGGAAATTGGATGCCTTTTCGGCAACACTGTAGAACTTACAAGCGCCACTGTTACCATTTTATTCCCCCAGATTTTGAATTTCCCGCCATGAAAATCTCCTAAATTTTGACATTTGGTATCCATTTTGAGTTGAAAATCCCCTAAATTTGAATCTAAATCCCCTAGATTTTTTTTAGGTTGGCAGCCATTTTGCGCGTACAACGTTGCCATTTTTACTTCCGGATTTCCGGGATCACTTACGGAATCACTTCCTGTTCCTGTTCCTGTGCCGGTTAATATCCGAATGGACATTCGAATGAATAATCGATTTTCAGTTTAATTCTAATAGTAATCAATTGATAATTGAAATCATTCGATTGTGTCCATCAATAATTATCACTAGTCAGTACAAATCAAGATCGTTAAATATTTTCCGTGAGAAAATTATATTTCTATTTAGCGAAGTTAAACAGAACTCAAACGCCACTGAATAAGATTATGACCTCACACTATTCAAACCTCCTATGCTTTAACAACTACTATTTTTAAACAAATTTAAAATTTAATTCAATCGGATCGAGTTAACAAGCGCTGGAGATTGTTATATTTTGCGGATTGCATGTACAGGGTGACCACGGGGATCAGGGAGTTTTTGGTTGGGACTGTACTAGGGAAGGAGACAGCGTTGACCGCCAAGAGCTCGTGATGTTATGCTATTTCAATCACTATGGAGTAGTAGACGTTACAACACCGCGTGTTTGCGTACGATAGTTTTGTGCGTCAGTGACGGCAACCTAACTAACGTCTTCTCCGGCGTCATGTCAAAATTGGGCGACAAGGTGAGGTCCTTTCTTCATAGGAGAGTTGCGTAGGAGGAGACTGATTAGAACGAAATTTGGTCCCAACAAGACGGTGCAACAGCCCATACGGCAAGAATATCCATGGACTTGCTTTGGCGTACTTTCCCCACTCGTCTCATTTCCCGGCCTTGGTCTCCGCATTCTCCAGATCTCAGCATGTGCGCTTTCTTCCTCTGGCATTACTTAAAATCTCGCGTTTACTCGCCCGTATGTGAACAAACGCCGTACATTAGAGGAACCTAAATATGCGATTCGTCGTGAGATCTGTGAGATCAGCAAACATTAGAAAGAGTGTGGGAGAACTTCAAAGGCAGAGTGGAAGATGAAGGCGGTCAACATCTCGCAGACATTTTTTTCCAAACATAACTTAAATGACATACATCTCACTACATTTTTTATGTCAATAAATAATTTTTCACTTCAAAAATTAACCGAAAAAAGCGTAGTCACTATGTATTATCTTCTAAGATGAAGGAGGTCAACATCTCGCAGACATTCTTTTCCAAAAATAACTTAAATGGCATACATCTCACTACATTCTTATAAACTTGCGTGCATAGAAATCGGCCCACTGTACTTTTGACTTTAACTATTTTTGTTTTTTTTAGCAACTATGATCATCAGATCAAAAAAAATATATATATGCCGTTTGAAAGTCAATTTAATATGCTTCAATATGAGTTAAATCAAGAAAATATGAAGAGCGCTTATCGCTTATAATAGTTTCTAAAAAAAATATAGTCAAAGTCAAAAGTTTATAGTGGGCCGATTTCTATGCACGCAAGTTTATAAATAAATAATTCTTCACTTCAAAAATTAACCGAGTAATATTAAAAAAAAAAAGCCCTGATCTTCGTGGTCACCCTGTATTATTATCTTATAAGAGATAGCTCAACTCTGAATAAGAAAAAATTACGGACTTTCCCACTTTAAAATAATAAATTGTGTAGATTTAGATTCATGACTTCCAACATGAAAAGTTTAAGCGATAAAATTTAAAATTTTAATTCATCCTCAACTCTAGACGGGATTCTACATCAGGGCAATGTTTAATTAAAGCCAGTAAAAAACTCGCCCCTCGTTCCCCGTGATTCATGATTTCGATGGGGGCGCCGAGGGCCGGGGGAGGCGTAATCCTTTTAAAATTCATCCCGAAATATGCAAATCCTTAAGTGTGGACCCAGAAGCCACGGATATGGAGACGTTATGGCCATCCTCCTGGTTTATGTGTATGTATATGCCTTGCACGGTGCACACTTCCGCGGAAGGCTTATACAAAGCCTTCAATTTATTAGTCGGAAAATCCTTGCGAAGTGCCTTAGTTTAAGTGGGATTAACACTCCATTCGGTTCTTTTCAGTGGGCGCCGAGATTAATTTGGGGGGTTGCCGTGTAACGTGGGGGAGGTTATAATCCCCACGTGCTTGCGGCGTCTAGGAATTGCAGATAAAACTCATATGAATGGCGAGCAGTCGAGAACAAATATTACAAGTCGCATGAGTTGAGTTCCTTACGTGCAAGGAATAGGCGGGATGGGACAAGATGGAAAGCGCAATTTCAGTATGCCATTAACCTAACTCCGGACTCGCATAGCTGAACAGACTAGTTTTCCCTCTCTTCCCTTTTCCACGCCAAGGCTCGCGCCGTTTTTATAAAGCAGGTCCGTATTCACCCCCTACAATCACTTTAGGTTTAATGGATCATCCGCAGAATCGCACAAGTTGCTGTAAAAATTAGGAGGGTATCAAACAAATTTTTACGTCGAGCAAAAGTTGGAGGGTTTAAAAGGAATTTGTATTTTTTCTGGTGGGGACCGAAATGTAAGGGATACGACCCTGTTTACTGCGCTATCTCGCAGGCACAGACAATATCTCTTAGAGGATCGAGTTTCGCTTCAGTTCCCAATCCAGGGCCTTATCCGCGCGAGTTGGGAATTGCAGCCCCAGCAAAAGGCTTAGCCCACGGATACACCTCTCTCCTCTCGTACACTTCATTTAACAGAGATAACGGCATCCCCCCCATTCCGCCCCCAGCCCTACGACCCTTTCGGGGGAGCAATTGTCACGCGGAACGTTGATCGTATAGTGCGTGAGAATTTAGTCTGCGATAATGAAGATCAAAACAACGGCACAAAGGGTAGACTTTAATGGTAATTGGAGTTATCCCAAAATTATGCTCGAAGATCGAACGCGCGATGAATAAAAAAGGAATTGAATTTTATCAGGAATTTAATTTAATTCCACCGTATCTGGTGTTTTTTTTTTGCGAGGGATGGATTGCGTAAGGGTTTTGATGGGCGTCGCCGGACAACTAGATCGCCCTGGAGCAGTTACGCGAGGGTTGTATTTGTTCAGGCGATAAAGGGTGATGGACGGATATGTCCGCACATAACCACACATTCCAAAAGGGGAGTGTGGGGCCGGACCAGAAAGGGTGGCGAGAGATCGACCGGAACCTAGCATATAATCATATATCGCCGAAGATTGGACTCCGGATTACCAGGGGATGGACTGAACCCAATTTGAATTTTAATTTACAGGGTGAGCGCCGTTATTTGAATTTACGGCGGGCGTTACTGCCGATGAGATATTGTTCGAATTTCTGGCTGACGGCGTCGCGGCGCGCTCTTCCCGTCCACGGCTTTAATTGGATTAGTTGGACCGGCTTAATGTTGCACGGTCCGAGATTGAATTAAAACAATTCGACGGCGGACCGCCCGTATGAATAGACAATTTCCAACGAATTATAATTCATGGCTCGCGCTCTAAACGATCAATTTATCACCCCATAACGACTCGGACATGAATAATAAAACCGAATGGAGTCCCGCTCTTCACCTCGTAATGGATAATATACACGAGTTTTCATTGTGGATAAAAAAAATCACACTGCTTCAACAATTTATGGTATTTTATAATGGTTATAGTTAGTGACGGCTCGCGGGGTGACTCATGGTACGGCCGTGGTAGCAGAGGTGGCAGTACAGATAGGTGTGGTCACGCCGCCAGCTGTCTCTGCAACCTACCCTACCTATCTGCTACCTTGGCCGTACCATGAGGTACTCCGCGAGCCGTCACAGGTTATAGTCTCCTACCCCGGCTAACTACCACATGCATGTTGTTGTGAACCAATTATGATTATATTGGCAGCAATTTCTTATTGTCAATTTTAACGGGGGGGAGGGGGGCATGGCCAGTGCTGGATTACCCAGTACACAAAATACGCACGCGTGAATAACGGCAAATTTCCAGAGGCGGCAAAATCTGAGACATTGAAGAGTTTAGAGGCAAATATTCTGGGATTTTTCTTGTTGGATTTAAAGAAGTTCATCTATGAAGATAAATTTGAATTTAAAAAATGGTGATGTGGCCATCATGTTACTTTCTCCGACTTGATGGTATCATTTATATTTACGCTTTCGTGGTTTATTTTCAATTAAAATCAAAATTTAAATGTACATCGAATGTTTCGTAGACTCGGATGAAACTGACGTTTAAAACGTCAAAATTATGAAAGATGGGAAAATTATGCTTCAAATTCAAAAATTCGGTTTACTCAAAAACTAACGAGATTTCAAAAAAAACTTATTCTTTAGAAATTGTTCATTTTGGCATTCTCTACAATTATTATTCACATAACTATTATCGTTTCATAATTATACACCAAAAATTAAAAAAAAATTAATAAATTTATTCTTGAATAGCAATGATTTTATGAAAAATATTTTTAAGCAAAAGATGTTCATTTCTTTGTTGTCTTTAATGTTTGTTTAAATGTTTTTGTGATATTTTTTATATTTAAGAAAATATTGGCAAAAAACAAAAAACAGTTGAGGTAAACACCCACTTCCGGTGTACGAAATTTTACCAAAAGCTTTTCAATTCTTCAGATTATCAAATAAGACGTATGTTTAAAGTTTCATATCAATTGCTCTTTTAGTTTTTGAGATACAGCGCACACAGACAGACACACACACACACAGACACAAAAAAAAAATGGTGATGTGGCCATCATGTTACTTTCTCCGACTTGATGGTATTATTTCTATTTATATTTACATTTTCATGGTTTATTGAAATCATATTTTAAATGTACATCGAGCGTTGCGTAAACTCGGATGAAACTGACGTTTAAAACGTCAAAATGAAAAAACATGGAAAAATTATACTTCAAATTCAAAAACTCGGTTCACTCAATAACTAACGAGATTTAAAAAAAAACTTATTCTTTAGAAGTTGTTCATTATGGCATTCTCTACAATTATTATTCATATAAATTTGCTGTAACTATTAAGGTTTCATAATTATAAACCAAAAATTAAAAAAATATTAATACATTTTTTTTTTGAATAGCAATGATTTTATGAAAAACATTTTCAAGCAAAAGATGTTCATTTCTTTGTCGTCTTCAAAGTTTGTTTAAATGTTTTTGTGATATTTTTCATATTTAAGAAAATATTAGCAAAAAACCAAAAACAGTTAAGGTAAACACCCACTTCCGGTGTACGAAATTTTACCAAAAGCTTTTCAGTTCTTCAGATTATCAAATAAGACGTATGTTCAAAGTTTCATATTAATTGCTCTATTACTTTTTGAGATACAGCGCACACAGACAGACACACACACACACACACACACAGACAGACACACACACACACACACACACAGACACAAAAATTTTTTTTCCAGAAATTGTTGAAATGGCATCTAGGGACCCCAAAACGGATATTTCCGTAAAAAAAATTTTTGGAAAAAAAATCACGATCACAATACTTTCTCGTACTTCGTAACGGAGAAAGTAAAAATTCGAGAAATTGTTGAAATGGTATCTAGGGACCCCAAAACGGATATTTCCGCAAAAAAAATTTTTGAAAAAAAATCACGATCACAATACTTTCTCGTACTTCGTAACGGAGAAAGTAAAAATGTTATCTTTAAAGAAAAAGTCATTTAAAAATATCTCATTAATAAATCATCAGTAAATAAATGATATTATTATCTAGAAACAGTTAATGTACTAAAACTGAGATTGATTTGAAAAATGTAATTCATGAAAGAAAGATAAAAATAAAAAAATCATCCATAAAGAAAAAAATGGTGATGCGGCGATCATGTTACTTTCTCCGACTTGATGGTATCATTTATATTTACGCTTTCATGGTTTATTTTCAATTTAAATCATATATTAAATGTACATCGAGCGTTGTGTAAACTCGGATGAAACTGACGTTTAAAACGTCAAAATCATGAAAGATGGAAAAATTATACTTCAAATTCAAAAACTTAGTTTACTCAAAAACTAAAGGGATTTCGAAAAAAACTTATTCCTTATAAGTTGTTCATTTTAGCATCCTCTACAATTATTATTAACATAAATTTGCTGTAACTATTATCGTTTTATAATTATAAACCAAAAATTTACAAAAATAATAAAAAGGATTTTATGAAAAATGTTTTCAAGCAAGAGATGTTAATTTCTTTGTTGTCTTCAATGTTTGTTCAAATGTTTTTGTGACATTTTTCATATTTAAGAAAATATTGGCAAAAAACAAAAAACAGTTAAGGTAAACACCCACTTCCGGTGTACGAAATTTTACCAAAAGCTTTTCAGGTTCTTCAGATTATCAAATAAGACGGATGTTCAAAGTTTCATATCAATTGCTCTATTAGTTTTTGAGATACAGCGCGCACAGACAGACACACACAGACAGACACACAAAAATTGTTGAAATGGCATCTAGGACCCCGAAACGGATATTTCCGAAAAAAAATTTAAAAAAAAAATCACGATCACAATACTTTCTCGTACTTCGTAACGGAGAAAGTAAAAAAATAAACCAAAAATTGAATATGAAAAAATAGTTGAATTAAAAAAAACAATATCAAGTGGTTCAAAAAAAATTGTATAAAAATACAGTTGAATTTACAGAATTCATCTATAAGAAAAAAATTGAATTTTACAAAAATGTTTCTAAAGAAATACAGTACAAGAAATTATAAAGGAAAGTTGAATTAAAAGAATCTTATCTATAACGAAACAATTGATTTTAAAAAGTAATCCATAGATCAACAGTTGGAGATTGAAGATTTTGAGTTTAATGCCTTTTAAAAGTTACCAAAATATCTTTTGTTTTTGGACATTTGAATCTTAAACACAAAACTGTGCGCACCAACTGCCAACAAATTTTCAGGTTAGTTGTGCTAGTTATGCAATCTTGGTTGCATACTTAAAATGCCATACAAGGCAAGAAACGTCACTGAGCTCAAACAATGCATTAATTAAAGTTAAAAAATAATTTTATCAAGAAAATGTCAACTACTGAACAGCGCTCACATTTAATATACAGGGTGTCTCACGAGGTAGTAGACAGGCAATATCTCAAAAATGGTTATTGGTACGAAACTGAAATTTGGTGTATGTGAATGGTTCGAAATGATGCCCCTTTCTGAATACTTAGATTTAATTTTCGTTTCTCCATTTTTGGAAAAATGACAACTTCCCAATTTTAAAATGGATTTTTGTGAAGGCGATGGAAAGACAAATTCAAATATATCATATTATTAATCATGTTACTGCAGTTTGGACTAACGGCATTTTTCTTGCAGTGAAGTTGTCAAAGTTTTATTTAGCAAATTTTAAAGATATACTTTCTAGGAATATTCTGTCACGAGTTTCATGTAATTGTCATATTAGATACGGAAGTTATAATCAAGTTACTGCAGAAAGTCGTTTTTATATCATTATTTTTCAGTTTCGCCATTTTTCTGGCATTGACGTTGGCAAACTATAATTTAAAATATTTCAAAGATATACTTTCTAGGAATAATTTGTCAGAGTTTCATGTAATTGTCATATTGGATACGGAAGTTATAGTCAAGTTACTGCAGAAAGTCGTTTTTATATCATTATATTTCAGTTTCAACCAACGCCATTTTTCTTGCATTGACGTTGTTAAAGTTTAATTTAGCATATTTCAAAGATATACTTTCTAGGAATCATCTGTCAGAGTTTCATATAATTGTCATATTGGATACGGAAATTATAATCATGTTACTGCAGAAAGTCGTTTTTTGATAATAAAATTTCAGTTTTGACCAACGCCATTTTTCTGGCATTGACTATAATTTAAAATATTTCAAAGATATACTTTCTAGGAATAATTTGTCAGAGTTTCATATAATTGTCATATTGGATACGGAAATTATAATCATGTTACTGCAGAAAGTCGTTTTTGGGTCACAAAATTTCAGTTTTGATCAACGCCATTTTTCTTGCAGTAAAGTTGTCAAAGTTTTATTTAGCAAATTTTAAAGATATACTTTCTAGGAATAATCTGTCCGAGTGTCATATAATTGTCATATTGGATACGGAAGTTATAATCATGTTACTGCAGAAAGTCATTTTTTGATCACAAAACTTCAGTTTTGATCAACGCCATTTTTCTTGCAGTAAAGTTGTCAAAGTTTTATTTAGTAAATTTTAAAGATATACTTTCTAGGAATAATCTGTCAGAGTTTCATGTAATTGTCAGATTGGATACAGAAGTTATAATCATATTACTGCAGAAAGTCTTTTTTTGATCACAAAATTTCAGTTTTGACCAACGCCATTTTTGTTGCAGTAAAGTTGTCAAAGTTTTATTTAGCAAATTTTAAAGATATACTTTCTAGGAATAATCTGTCAGAGTTTCATGTAATTGTCAGATTGGATACAGAAGTTATAATCATATTACTGCAGAAAGTCTTTTTTTGATCACAAAATTTCAGTTTTGACCAACGCCATTTTTGTTGCAGTAAAGTTGTCAAAGTTTTATTTAGCAAATTTTAAAGATATACTTTCTAGGAATAATCTGTCCGAGTGTCATATAATTGTCATATTGGATACGGAAGTTATAATCATGTTACTGCAGAAAGTCATTTTTGGATCAATAGATCAACGCCATTTTTCTTGCAGTAAAGTTATGAAAGTTTTATTTAGCAAATTTTAAAGATATACTTTCTGGGAATAATCTGTCAGGGTTTCATGTAATTGTCAGATTGAATACGGAAGTTATAGTCATGTTACTGCAGAAAGTCGATTTTTGATGAAACAACTTTAAAATTTAAAGATCTATTTTCTTGGAACAATCAGTCAGTGTTTCATGCAATTGGCATAATAAGGAGCTGCTCCATCCTGTTGCCACCACATCATTGCTCTCTCATTTGCAATAAAACTCACAAATATAATATATATCGCTGAATTTGGTTTCGAATCAGCTTTACAAAAATCCATAAATATATAGGGTGTCTCATTTGAAATAGTGAAGTTGATGTAATTTTTCCGGAAATCGACAGAAATTAAATTGAATATAATTTTAAGCTTCTGAAGAAAAAATATTTAAAAAAAATTAAGTGAAATATTTTGTGGGTATAATTGAAAGAAAACTTTTGTTTGGGTCATACTATTCAAGTCGATTTAAAAAAAATCTCGTATAACAATATATTTGATTAAAAATAAATAAATAAGAAAACCGAATTTTAGAAAATTTCGTCCAGAGAAAAAAAAGTTGAATTAAAAAATAATTTAACACAAACAATCTCATGTACAAGAATCTACAAGAAGCAGCTGAATTTAGAAAATAATCGTCTATGAATCAACAGTTGATTTTACTAGAAATTCATGTATAAAAATCTACAAAAAAAAAAATAAAAAACATCATTTATGAAAACAGTTAAAATCATGCATAAAACCAGTTGAATTTACAAAATTCAATTTAAATTTAAAAAAATCATAATTAAGGTTGTTACAGACGCATAAAATAAATGTAATAAAGATGAAATATAGCCTGAATATATGAATATTCAATCTGTTCGTGACTGCACAATTAAGTCCTACTAAGGCTATAAACAAATATCAATCAAAACTCTAATACAACTATTTGACATAATTTTTTTTTTATCAACGCAATTTTATTTCTATGCATATTAAAATGTAGGTACATTGGCTGCCCAGCAGTGACCGCTGGCGGGGCGACGCATGGTACGGCCGAGGTAGTAGAGGTGGCAAAAGAGGTGACCGCACCTATCTGTATTACCACCTCTGCTACCTCAGCCGTACCATGAGTCATCGCGCCAGTCGTCACTGCTGCCCAATTTCACAAGTTACACATAGGAAAAATGTAATGTGTAATAATAATGTGTTATCTTTTATCATGTTAAAATTTGTATGCCTGTTAATGCAATGGTTAATGTTTTAGCCATAGATGTTTCTACATAGATGTTTCTACATAGATGTTTCAAGATGTATCAGTATAGCTTTGCTTTTGACAGGGAGAGATAAATGACTATTTTATTTGTTCTTGTCATATTGTAAATTATTACAATTCTTTATGAATCCAAATATAAATACACAAACAGTAACACTCCAATAAATAAACCCTATAGAAGCGGTTAACCGCATCTGTATTTATTCATTGTAAATTTATGGCATCTATCCAATTTTACAGCGACGTTTCCCGTATTCTCGTCACCCCAAACTCCCTAATTTGTATATACGCCGATTGGACCTTTTCATCTGCATCTCTTCCGTCCATTCAGCTGCCAAAAAGTGATTTAGGGCGCCCAATCGCAATTGAAAATAATGCATCCCAGACGCCGTAATCTTAACCCCTAGATGAGGTAGCGACCCCATAATAACACCCGTAAAATTTATGGCGGACTTACAAATTCATGACCCATTCTAAATTTGTCATGGTTAACTTTATAGGTAATAAACAGCGTTTACTCTTTCCCCGCTTTTTCTCCTCCCATCTCACTCTTTTAATTATCCCGAATTAACATGTTGCGTTCCCATGGCTGTCAGCCAGTGCCTTTTAATCTATAGAGGCAAACCAGTTTGATTCGGACTTGAAAGTTTATACGTTTGGAACAAGGCGGTGGATATCTTAATCTGGCGCGTTTTTTTTTTCTTTTATTGTTTGTCGCTCCCAGAGTGGCCATTCGTCATTTCGGGGGGTCGAACAAACAAGTCGCGTCTGGTCGATGGACATTCCTGACCTGAAAACATCGTCCATCATTTCCCTTCCCCTTTTGCCGGCGGCCGGAGAAAAGGACTGAAAAAAAATGGTAGACTTGCGGAGAAGAAATCCATTGTGAGAGAGAACTGCGAAACGACCGTTATAAATCAAATCGGAGTCAATTTACCGTGAAAGAAAGTTTTGTGAGTTTTTCTTATCACGAGGTCCATTGCTTTGCTGTAATGTCCCACAGATTTCGTCCTGAAATTGCGCCGGCGTCATTCCGTTTCAAATGGATGATGAAAAAATCAAACAATTTAAGCCGAAGAAAAAAATACTTTAAAAAAACTAACACAGACTTAATGAAAAAAGAAAATCATCAATTGCAATTCGTAGTAGGAATAATAATTAGTTGTAGTTGTGTTCTTTAGGTTTTGGTTTCATTTTTGTTATTAAAAGTTGTTGAAATTAAGCACTTGGTTGGTTTCACATTTTTTTACAATTTATTCTATTATTTTATAATTTATAAAAAAATGTGAAACCAACCAAGTGCCTAATTTTAACAACCTATAATATTAAAAATGTGTCACCATGTGATAAACGAGAACCAAATTCAACAAATATTCATTTTTGTTATTACCAAAGATAGCAACATTTCACTTCAGATATAATGCAGAACCAATTAAGTAACAACAGTCAAATTTGACAGGTAGTTAACCAATACATATATCTAGACTTCGTAGACTATTTAATTTAACTTTTTTTTCATCAGAAAGACGAGAGAAATTGATTGCCATTAAAAAACTTCAATGGCAAAAAAATTAGTCAGTCACAGTGAACATTTTAGAAAATTTACGAAAATAATTGATTTTTCAGACTTTGATCGGCCTTAGCGGCCAAACGAAAACTCCAAATTGAACGCGGTTTGCAAATCTGAGCTCCTCGTACGTCAATTAGTCGGATTAGAGATTTTTAATTTTTGATGAAAACACGAAAAAAAGACATGAGTAAACCCATTGGAAATTTGTTAATAAATGCAACTTTCTTAATAATCATCGTAGACTATTGAATTTAACTTTTTTTTCATCAGAAAGACGAGAGAAATTGATTGCCGTTAAAAAATTTCAGCTAACTTCAATGGCAAAAAAAATAGTCAGTCACTGTGAACATTTTTGAAAATTTACGAAAATAATTTATTTTTCAGACTTTGATCGGCCGTAGCGGCCAAACGAAAACTCCAAATTGAACGCGGTTTACAAATCTGAGCTCCTCGTACGTCAATTAGTCGGCTTAGAGATTTTAAATTTTTGATGAAAACAAAAAAAAGACAAGAGTAAACCCCTTGGAAATTTGTTAAAAAATGCAACTTTCTTAATAATCATCGTGGACTGTTGAATTTAACTTTTTTTTCATCAGAAAGACAAGAGAAATTGATTGCCGTTAAAAAATTTCAGCTATCTTCAATAGCAAAAAAAATAGCTAGTCACCATGAACATTTTAGAAAATTTTAAAAAATAATAGATTTTTCAGACTTTAATCGGCCGTAGCGGCCAAACGAAAACTCCAAATTGAACGCGGTTTGCAAATCTGAGCTCCTCGTACGTCAATTAGTCGGATTAGAGATTTTAAATTTTTGATGAAAACACAAAAAAAAGACATGAGTAAACCCCTTGGAAATTTGTTAAAAAATGCAACTTTCTTAATAATCATCGTAGACTATTGAATTTAACTTTTTTTTCATCAGAAAGACGAGAGAAATTGATTGCCGTTAAAAAATTTCAGCTAACTTCAAAGGCAAAAAAAATAGTCAGTCACAGTGAACATTTTTGAAAATTTACGAAAATAATTGATTTTTCAGACTTTGATCGGCCGTAGCGGCCAAACGAAAACTCCAAATTGAACGCGGTTTGCAAATCTGAGCTCCTCGTATGTCAATTAGTCGGATTAGAGATTTTAAATTTTTGATGAAAACACGAAAAAAAGACATGAGTAAACCCCTTGGAAATTTGTTAAAAAATGCAACTTTCTTAATAATCATCGTAGACTATTGAATTTAACTTTTTTTTCATCAGAAAGACGAGAGAAATTGATTGCCGTTAAAAAATTTCAGCTAACTTCAAAGGCAAAAAAAATAGTCAGTCACAGTGAACATTTTTGAAAATTTACGAAAATAATTGATTTTTCAGACTTTGATCGGCCGTAGCGGCCAAACGAAAACTCCAAATTGAACGCGGTTTACAAATCTGAGCTCCTCGTACGTCAATTAGTCGGATTAGAGATTTTAAATTTTTGATGAAAACACAAAAAAAAGACATGAGTAAACCCCTTGGAAATTTGTTAAAAAATGCAACTTTCTTAATAATCATCGTAGACTATTGAATTTAACTTTTTTTTCATCAGAAAGACGAGAAAAATTGATTGCCGTTAAAAAATTTAAGCTAACTTCAAAGGCAAAAAAAATAGTCAGTCACACTGAACATTTTTGAAAATTTACGAAAATAATTGATTTTTCAGACTTTGATCGGCCGTAGCGGCCAAACGAAAACTCCAAATTGAACGCGGTTTGCAAATCTGAGCTCCTCGTACGTCAATTAGTCGGATTAGAGATTTTTAATTTTTGATGAAAACACGAAAAAAAGACATGAGTAAACCCATTGGAAATTTGTTAAAAAATGCAACTTTCTTAATAATCATCGTAGATTATTGAATTTAACTTTTTTTTCATCAGAAAGACGAGAGAAATTGATTGCCGTTAAAAAATTTCAGCTAACTTCAATGGCAAAAAAAATAGTCAGTCACAGTGAACATTTTTGAAAATTTACGAAAATAATTGATTTTTCAGACTTTGATCGGCCGTAGCGGCCAAACGAAAACTCCAAATTGAAAGCGGTTTGCAAATCTGAGCTCCTCGTCCGTCAATCAGTCGGATTCGAGATTTTTAATTTTTGATGAAAACACGAAAAAAAGACATGAGTAAACCCCTTGGAAATTTGTTAAAAAATGCAACTTTCTTAATAATCATCGTAGACTATTGAATTTAACTTTTTTTTCATCAGAAAGACACAGTGAACATTTTTGAAAATCTATCTGTATATTAATTAAATATACAAATCGCCTGTGGCTAAATAGTCTACGTTGACTAAGCCAACACTCCCAGGATTAATTTAAATTCACTTTCCCAAAATTATCTTCCGCTCCGCAAATTGACACGGCTTTCTGACAACGATTAAATCTGGATTATTTAGAGTGTCAGTATATAAAAAAAAAACCTGTTTTCTAATCGCCTTATTAGCCGCGAAGACATAAAACTAAAACCCGGAAATAATCGGTAGCGGCAGTAAAATTGAACAAGTCATAAATGGCTTTGTATTTATACAAACAACATAGAGCGTGCGGCCGCAGTAAACGGCCAGAGAACAACCCTGACTTTTACTGATCGTAAAACGGCCATAACCATTAATAAGTATCCGTCGTAAAATTGATTGTTGTTGACACATTTTTTTAAAGACATGGGGTGTGATATTTAACACCGCACCGGCACTAACCCGCCGGTTTATTGCTCGGAATTAGTTTTACTGTCCCCCACTCGTTCGTTTTATTACTCTAGAATTGAGAGTAACACATCAAACACTTTCGCTTCGGATTTTAAATCTTTCGGATGGAAATGTAAATATGTATGTGCATTAATTATATAAGACCGTTTTAAAAGAAGGATATTTGGCTTAGTGAAGCACAGTTAAAAAAATGATTACAAAAAAAAATCATGTGACAAACAAATAACTTATTGATACATTTATTAAAAAGTTGATATTTATTAAAATCTGCGCCATGTTTTATAAGTGAGTATTGGTGTAGCAACCACTCTGTTAATTCACTCTAACTAGATATAACTTTATTAAGTGCACTTAGCACATTTTAGAAAGTTTGAAGTCTGTCCATCATTTATATATTTTTTCAAGCTGTGGGACAGTTATCAATTTTAGCATGACTATAAACGTCTGCATGATTCAAAATTTAGGGTCTTTTAAGGTTTTGTTTCTATTTTGAGTTGACATTTTCTTGGCGCAGTCGGTAGGATTCGAAATCAGATTCCCTTTGGGAGCGTGGGTTCCACGTTTTATATGTAGGAATCACTCTGTTAATTAACTTTAACTAGATAAGATATAACTTTATAAATTACACTTGGTAATTTTAGAAAGTATGAAGTTCATGTCAATTATTTTTATATTTTTCGAAGCCGTCGGAAAGTGATCAATTTTAATATGACTATAAACTGTGCTTTCGCATGATTCTTTCTAAATCATGGTTTTGTTTCTTTTTTGAATTGACTTTTTCTTAGCGCAGTCGGTAGGATTCGAAATCAGATTCCCTTTGGGAGCGTGGGTTCGAATTCCACCGACTGCGACACGTTTTATATGTGGGCGTTTGTAGCAATCACTCTGTTAATTAACTTTAACTAGATAAGATATAACTTTATAAATTACAGTTGATAATTTTGGAAAGTTTGAAGTTCATGTCAATAATTTTTATATTTTTTCAACCCATCGGAAAGTGATTAATTTTAGCATGACTTTAAACTGTGCTTTCGCGTGATTCTTTCGAAATTTAGGGTCTTTTAAAATTTTGTTTCTATTTTGAATTGGCTTTTTCTTGGCGCAGTCGGTAGGATTGGAACTCAGATTCCCTTTGGGAGCGTAGGTTCGAATCCCACCGACTGCGCCACGTTTTATATGTGGGTGTTGGTGTAGCAATCACTCTGTTACTTAACTTTAACTAGATATAACTTTATAAATTACACTTGGTCAATTTAGAAAGTTTGAAGTCCATGTCAATTATTTTTATATTTTTCTTACCCGTCGGAGAGTGATTAATTTTAACATGACTTTAAACTGTGCTTTTGCGTGATTCTTTCGAAATGTAGGGTCCTTTAAAATTTTGTTTCTATTTTGAATTGGCTTTTTCTTGGCGCAGTCGGTAGGATTGGAAATAAGATTCCCATTGGAAGCGTAGGTTCAAATCTTACTGACTGTGCCATGTTTTATATGTATTTAAATTTTCCATTGGCTTTTTCTCGTCATTCGGTTTAGTACACCGCACGAAGAACGGTTGTCGGCTGTTCAAGTTTTTCGTCAGTACTTCTAACGATGATATAACAGAGATGAAAAAGTGGCCTTGATAATGTGATACCAGAAAAACAATACTTTAAGAGGTGTTCAGGGCAGGTTCACAGTCAATTATCCTGAGAGGAAAAACCTTGTGCGGAAACTATTCTCAATATTTAAAACAAATTCGAGGCAGATATTTGTGTTCCCACAAAAAAAAAACTAATCACGTTTTAGCAGAACAAAAGAAACTGAACATCCTATGTTATGACGAATTACGTGATTACATTTAGATGTAGCCAGACATTTAAAAGTGCCGTACAGTTCGGTGTGCAAAACCTCAATTGTAAGCCATACAAAAAATCAAAGAGCTTTTTTCAAATAGGTAAAGTAAAAAGGACAGATTTTTGTGAAAGAATATTCAATTAAAATGTAAAAAGTTTTTACTGATGAATTGTGAATCGGCGTAGTTAACCCTTAAAACATCCGGTTTGTATCCCACAATAATCCATTGAATGTTTTTTCCCATTCGACCTTTAGTTATTGGTCCAGTACAAACCCCTATGCCCAAATACAATACCAAAAAAAAAAATGTTTGGATTAGAATAATAAACGATAGACTTATTGGTCCATTATTTATTTTGTTGCAGCAAAATTTTTGGACGTGTTGCGTGACCTTAGCACTCCAACAATTAAGATGCTGAAGGTTGGTTTCAAATGGATGGGGCTCCAGCACATTCTACAAATTATATTTTCTATAAATCTTCGAAGCTTCGAACCTTCGAAATTGGAAATCTTCGAAGAGGAATTCCAGCCCTACCAGAAATGCCGTCAGGAATTTGTTGAATAATATATTTGAAAGACGCTTGAATGGATCCAAAGATCAACTGTCTTGACGCGTAGAGATTATTTTCTTTGGGGTCATCTGAAGAGGAAAATTTATAATGATGTGCAAATTCGTAACGTGGATGAACTGAAATTCTGTATACGTACTGCTTTCATGAGCCCACATTTTACTCTGAGTTGCTTCCAAGATCGCTTTGCCTCAAGGAAATAGAAAGCCAATTGGGGCAATTTGAAAACTTGCTGGGACCTTAGGCTTCATCACCTGCAGTTTTGTTTATATTAAGATGATTACATTTCCGGGTTACCGGAAGCTGTAACCAACTTTCCTATTTTAAATGGGATGTTACATTTTGTATAAAGAATTAGGAACTACAGAAAATAAAAGACCCTAAGCTAGATGGGCAAATGGACAAAATCATGTAATTTTGAAGTGAGAACTGCTTCAGGTGAAAACCTAGAATCAATTGAATGGTAGATCCTAAATCTTCGTGTGGAAACCAATAAGGAAATAAAAGAGCTCGAACTAGAATTATAGACGAGATAAATCATGCCCTGAGAAAAAAAGACAGTAATGCGTACTATGGGTAGTATATAAGATTATATTTCATTAAATTAACAAAACGTACTCTCAAGCATAAAGTAAGTTATAAATCATGGAGGGTGCGTTATGCGAAATTAATTTACTCGCGCTCTGGAATCTAGTTCGACCGTCTGAAATTTTAATGACGGCACTTTGTACCGGACCGTAGGTATATTATTCCTTCCGGATAAGGGTAATTTAGATCAGGGACGCGCCCAACGCACACAGCGTCAAAAATTTCAGGCGAAGAGAAAGTATTTGAAAATAAATTCAAATTTTATTATTTATTTTGTACTCACTGATATCATGCTTTCAAGCATGTATAGGGATGCCAAAGGCGTCGCTACCACTGATTTGGATTATAAGCACTTTGATCATGACATTCAATCAATTTAAAAAAAAATAATACTGTTACTTAGTGTCTACGCTTGGAAAAGCCAAAATTGAAAATTATCAGTTGATGCAAATTCGATACAAACGTATTAAATCAATTCGATGCAATAATCGAATAAGATGAACCGATTCGATTTTTTTTAAGTGAAGTTAATGTGTTGTTTCCACCAAAAACTTTTTTTTATTAAATTGCCAGCTAATACATAATACTACCATCATAAACTATCTATTCCGTACTTTCAGTAAAAAATAAAAATTACATTATTTTCAGGAAAAACTCGACACTCTTGGTTCTTTATATTCGACATCAATTTTTTTAGAAAACTGGAGGAATGGGGTAGTCAACCTGGTCCGTACCGCTAGGGAGCGGTTGAGCCTTTGATGGTGGGTGAAAGGGGTTTAGCCAAAAATAATAATTTCCTGAAGAAACCGTGTATTGCTTTATTAGAGGAAAAAGTAGTAGAAATTTCCAAAGCGAGAACCTTTTTTTTCATTCCAATTCCTGCCTCCTGCCTTCTATGACATTTTCTTTTGCTCCTCGATTTCAAAATTTAAACCTCCTACCTTCGATGACCTTTTCTTTTGCTCCTCGCTTTCAACATTGAAACCTTCTACCTTCGATCACCTTAATTAAAAATTGAGTTTTGACATTTTTAATCAAGGTAATTTAATGCGAGTATCAAAAAGAGAGCTATGTAAATCGACTAAAAATCGGTTAAATGATTGAGTTTAGAGATTTGGAAATCGATTCCCAGAATCAATTAGATTTTTTAAAGTATCGACTGAAAAGAATCGATCCGATTCTGAATAGAATCGATTCTGAACATCTCTAGTTTATATATAAACCGACTTTTAAAAAACCTCGTTTCGAATTTCAGTATTTCCAAAAAAAGACTTTTACACACTTTTGGGCACATCAACATTTTTACTTTCTCCGTTACGAAGTACGAGAAAGTATTGTGATCGTGATTTTTTTTCCAAAATTTTTTTTACGGAAATATCCGTTTTGGGGTCCCTAGATGCCATTTCAACAATTTCTGGAAAAATTTTTTTTGTGTCTGTGTGTGTGTGTGTGTGTGTGTCTGTCTCTGTGCGTGTTGTGTGTGTGTGTGTGTGTGTGTGTGTGTCTGTCTATGTGCGCTGTATCTCAAAAACTAATAGAGCAATTGATATGAAACTTTGAACATACGTCTTATTTGATAATCTGAAGAACTGAAAAGCTTTTGGTAAAATTTCGTACCCCGGAAGTCGGTGTTTACCTTAACTGTTTTTTGTTTTTTGCCAATATTTTCTTAAATTTGAAAAATATCTCAAAAATATTTAAACAAACTTTGAATACGACAAAGAAATGAATATCTTTTGCTTGAAAATATTTTTCATAAAATCATTGCTATTCGAAAAAAAAATTTATTAATATTTTTCTAATTTTTGGTTTATAATTATGAAACTATAATAGTTACAGCAAATTTATATGAAAAATAATTGTAGAAAATGCCAAAATGAACAACTTCTAAAGAATAAGTTTTTTTCGAAATCTCGTTAGTTTTTGAGTAAACCGAGTTTTTGAATTTGAAGTATAATTTTTCCATGTTTAATCATTTTGACGTTTTAAACGTCAGTTTCATCCGAGTTTACGCAACGCTCGATGTACATTTAAAATATGATTTCAATAAACCATGAAAATGTAAATATAAATGGCTATGATACCATCAAGCCGGAGAAAGTAACATGATGGCCACATCACCATTTTTTTATATTTATTTCGTTCAATAAATAGGAAATAAATTGAAAAAATGGTGATGTGGCCATCATGTTACTTTCTCCGACTTGATGGTATCATAGCAAATTATATTTACGTTTTCATGGTTTATTGAAATCATATTTTAAATGTACATCAAGCGTTGCGGAAACTCGGATAAAACTGACGTTTAAAACGTCAAAATTATGAAACATGGAAAAATTATACTTCAAATTCAAAAACTCGGTTTACTCAAAAACTAATGAGATTTCGAAAAAACTTATTCTTTAGAAGTTGTTCATTTTGGTATTCTCTACAATTATTATTCACACAAATTTGCTGTAACTATTATCGTTTCATAATTATAAACCAAAAATTGAAAAAAAATTAATAAATTTCTTTCTCGAATAGCAATGATTTTATGAAAAATATTTTCAAGCAAAAGATATTAACTTCTTTGTTGTCTTCAATGTTTGTTTAAATGTTTTTGTGATATTTTTCATATTTAAGAAAATATTGGCAAAAAACAAAAAACAGTTAAGGTAAACACCCACTTCCGGTGTACGAAATTTTACCAGAAGCTTTTCAGTTCTTCAGATTATCAAATAAGACTTATGTTCAAAGTTTCATATCAATTGCTCTATTAGTTTTTCAGATACAGCGCACACAGACAGTCAGACACACACACACAGACACACACACACACACACAGACACAAAAATTTTTTTTCCAGAAATTGTTGAAATGGCATCTAGGGACCCCAAAACGGATATTTCCGCAAAAAAAGATTTTGAAAAAAAAATCACGATCACAATACTTTCTCGTACTTCGTAACGGAGAAAGTAAAAATTCCAGAAATTGTTATAATTTTCGAGAAGAAGTCCTTATCATCTGCTAAAGCCGCCGTTTTTATACAAATTTCTTGTCAACACAACGTTTGCTATGCGGTGAGCAATTTTGGAATCCAACGTGCATAGACTTGATTCATGCCCAAAATTTCATGCAACATTTTTAAGGTTGTTGGCAATTATTGAAACCTTCAGCCATCGATCAGTTGAACTCCAATCTTGAACTTTTTCTTGGTTCATGCTTCCACATCTAGGGTCATCTTTGATTGATTCTCTGAACCATCAAAATTGCGTACACCAAAATGTCCCTGTAATATAAGACGTATCTAAGACTTATCCTTTCATTAATCCATTTCCTTCTTTTGCTAAGAATTTTAATACGCTTTTATATTCAAACGTCAATTCACTCGTTTTCTTACACTTAAACTTCTACAGAAATTTCAATGATTTCTACGAAACGTGATAAGTCAATTGATAAATGCGCGCGTTCGTCAGAATTCGTTAGAATGAAACTGTCAACATGTTTATTTTCATTAAAGCTGAATGTTGGTATTTGATGAACGCTACTTCGGCCATTCAAATTGCAGTGCTTTGTGTACTTTCAATAAAATTTAAATTAAGCTATTTTAACAAAAGCATTTACTTTCTTATCTATCTGCAATTCATGCATTTTCTCAATTTCAGTTACATGATAAATTATATTTTTATCATAAGACTTTGGTAATCTCCATGACTTCGACAACTCCAACTCTTAATTCCAACACCAATCGGTCTAATTTGTATGATTAGGAAAATGGCGATCGTTAGACGAACTTGTTCACGATCAATCAGAAAATACCCTAACGGTTGACAGTAAACTCCCAAATGTTTTGCCTTACGAACGCGCCCAATGTCACATTAAGTTGACAGCAAAAATTGGCGATTGTTATCTTGATAGCTGGGCAGATTAAACAATCTCCGTGGTACCTTAAGATCAACAAATAGAAAATAGTTGGCAGCACATTTTTAAAAATCCTAATAATAATTCAAATGACAATGCCAATTCATTGGCAGCATGGAATTAGCCAGTAGAACGCATGAGCACTTTGTTTGTTTTAGGATCCTGTAATTTTTCGAGATATTACTTGTTTTGAATGTCTGTACTAAAAGTAATTGTTTGCATTTTGAGCATTTATCATAATTCAATAATAAATATAAGATTCATCCGCCAGTTCTTTTATTTAAATTTCAGGTTCTTCCTCAAAATTCCGATTCTTGATGAAGCTACTGAACCTTAATTTTAAACGGCTGTCAGCTATTTTCTACTCTTTGTTCAGAAGAACAAATACAGCCCGTTTAAACTTAAGTTACATGGAATTTGATATTCAAACATCGGTGGAACTTTCGAATAAAATTAGAATATGTACCCATGTTAATAGAGTCCCCGACGAATACACAAGAAGTAAGATGAACGACTTGAATCATTATTATAGATTATTTAATTACATTGCAATCTTCTGGTCGGAGAAATGAAAAATCACATTTCACTGTTTAAGAAAATATGTAGTTGGTAAAATAATGTCAACTACAGCCATTCCGGGTCATAAAAGTGCAGCGGTAGGTCCTGTTGTAGTGGAGTAAACCGCCGGTCATAAAAATCACCCTTAGAGGACGTAAACAGCTACAATTCAATCAGTGCCCGTGTTGCTCAGGGCAAATCCGCCATAAAAATGTATTTTTATGACCATTCAGATTTTAGTGGGTGCACAAAGAAACGGCACAGAAGTTATTGCTGTTTGATGAGAACGGTCTGTTTTGACAGTAAATGTCACCAGCATATGCCAATGTAAATTCGTAAATCTTTACAAAGAGGAAAACAATTCGCGATAAAGTGGTATTTATTATAGCTATTATTAAGGTATTAAGAAATTGTAAGCAACCCTACACACAGTTTACACGTTTTATTCATAACCTAATTAAAAATATTCGATGATTTTCCGAATATACCGGAGATCTGGAGGTTGCATGTCGGAGGCATGTTCACACTTTTGATTCAGTTATAAAGTATTAGCCTCCAGTATAAACAATATAACATCACTTCATTTTACTCATGCTATCAAATACATAAACCAAATATTCTTCAACAATATATCAGACATTCCATTCTCCGCGCTTATCAAGATAAGTTTTTTTCTGCTGAGAATGGTTAACCGAAACTATTTAGTTCAAATAAATAAAATTATATATCATAGAGAAATGACCAGAGAACGGGCATCAAGGAGTAAAACTTTAGTAGAGGAGGCTTATGCTTATGTTTTGTCGGCGTTTAAGGAGCAACTCGCGGTTGACAGTTGTCAATACTAAAAGATTTAAATGTATTGCTTTATTAAAAACTTATGTTAATGTGATACTTTTTATTTACCTGTTGCTATTATTTCGCGTATAATGTAAACATTGTAAACTTGTAATGCAAAGATTTAAAATTTGTGATTTTTTTTGTAGGTCTGTCGAAGGAAACTTCTGGAAAAGATCATAGCCATACATCCGAAGTACAGTCACACATGGCCCTGGAGGAAGGAGAGGAACTAGAGAAATGACCAGAGAGCGGGCACCGAGTCCCAGGGCCGCAGTAAAGGCCATACGTCAGTGTCCATGGAAACCGTTAAGGAAACAAGAACAATATCTCTGGTGGGAGAGCGATGCATCGCAAGGGATTCCGCAGTAATGGGAACGAACGCCGTTGGAAATAAGAAGAATGCGTATCAGCCGGAGTCAGTCTTAAAGCATCCGCGGCCGCCTCCCGTCGGCCCGCGGATTGGCGGAGGAGAGCCGTCTCCATGGCAACGAGGAGGAACGCGCCGCTGCACCGGCTTGATTCATTGCCACCTTGAGATGCCTTAATGTTGCTTTTATTCAAATTAATCACTCCATGTATTCCTACGGATTCATATTCTTTTAGACCGTACCTCATTGGGTATTCCCACTCAGCCGGCAGCTCAGACACAACAAGACACCAGATACCCATTACGGAGTAACTCAGATTAATTAACCTCTTAATTCATAACGGGTCGTAACATCAATCGCGCATGCAGATAAAGAAAAAGGTTGGAAATGCCACGCGAATCAGATTTAATGAAGCCATTCTTGGAAAGTGCCTAGGAAACGGTTCGGCATTCAAACATCATAATTCAGCAGATAAAACGTTCTTTATTAAGCCTTTACCCGTAATATTGAGCTTGAAATACAAACATTTTTCCCCGGAACAGGAGGTATGATTTACGAGTTACAATCTCGTGTCTCGCACGAAAGTTTTTCACCTGATGCATGTAGATTACCTAAATATGGGTTTCTAATTAATGTTATATCTGATAATACATGTTTTAGTATTGTTTTCCGTTTTTTTCTTTTATATACAAGATATATTTTTATTTTATTCATGGGTTTGGATTTACCTTCTATTTCAGGTTTTCTATTGTACAGATACCAAAATATGAAATGTTAAGTAACATACCGATCGCCATCGATGCCCAAGTGTAAGAATTTTTTTTTTTGGCTTTGATGAAACCATTCAGCCACTAACGATTATGTATTAAATGGTACCAGAGTTGCAGAATTAGTACAAGGTATTACAGAATATTAAAGTTTATTGTGTGATCTAGTCTAAGAATTCAAAATGTATTTTATATTCTAGTCTGTGTATTTGTTTCAAATTTATTTATTGATTCTATTATTTTAAATATTTCTAACATTTATTCTTTCGTGATATCTACCATTCCTTGTCTTCACTGTTGGTGACGTAACTAGGTGGTGCAAAACAGAGTCTGGCGACCTTAAGACGTTAAAAAATGTTTGAAAAAAATTTCAAGATCACAATACACAGCACTTCCTAACGGAGAAAGTATAAATTGTGATGTGGCCATCATGATACTTTCTCCGATTTGATGGTATAATGGTGTTAAAAGCGGTTTTTTTTTCCGATCAGTGTATTTAAAAAAAAAAATAAATTTCAAATATCTGAAAAAAACGCACGGAAGAAAACATTATAATGTGTGTTTTATAGCCACCAAAAAAATAATAGGCCACTTGAACTAACCGAATTGAAGCGATTCCCTAAATTGGATGACGACCCCACGCCACGGTTCAACGCCCACTTTGTTTTTACAAAGAAGATTGATATGGCATTGCGCGACAATTTATCATAATAAGTTTATTCGATTGTGACTACTTAACGCCCCAAATTGTCTTTAATTACTTAATAGGATATAACAAGTATTAACTCAACGATGCAAGATAGTTCTTGAATTTTGGAGGCGATTACTACTCGGTGGTACATCTTGTGTAAAATTTCTTAAACATTGTTATATCAAAATAGTATTTATTTTATAACCATATTATATAACCATTTAATTTAATTCACCTGTAATTATATTTTGTAACTGATTATTGCACTGACAAGTGTAAACCTGCTGTTAGAGCAATAATGAGATTATTATTAGTGTATTTTAAAAATCTGGTACGTTGTGTTTCAAAAAATTAATCGCAGTCGCCTATGAATTGAGATGCGCATGGTCTCAAAAGTTAAAAGTTTGTGGGAAAATTTTAGGCAACCCTACATACACTTAACGCCTAGTCAGGAAGCCGAAAAATCGCATAAAATATCAAACTTATTTAAAATTGGGCGGGGTCTATGTAGTAGCATATATTTTCATGAATGTAACATAACATACATTAATTAGATAAGGAGTACCCCGTTAAAAAGTGTAGCGATTTAAATGAAATTTGCAGAACGTATAGAAGACGGAATTTCAAGACCAAAGTCATCGAAAAGTTATATCCCTTCACGCTTTTCGAAAGTAATTTATAGACTTTTTTTCAAAAAATTACCAAAAAATTAAAATAAAAACCTCGGCGGATATTCAATGGGCGGAATGGGTGCTCCTCCTTTGGAGGTATTTGGAATATAATCGACGTCCCTTAGCCTTTCAGAGCGCGCCATTTGACTTGGCCCCTGGGTTCGTTTTGCTTCTATCAAGGACGTATTTTTTTCTATTTAAATCGAAGAGTTGGAACTCTAGGTAGGTAGAGGGTATGACGAGCCTTAATTTGTGATTTTTTCAAAAATTTTAAAACACCCCCTACCCTTCCAGAGTGCGTTATTTGGCATAACCCCTGGGTTCGTTTTACTTCTTTCAAGGACGTATTTTTTTTAAATTTAAATCAAATAGTTGAAACACTTAGGGTAGGTCGAGGGTAGGACGAGCCTTGATCTGTAATTTTTTCAAATTTTTAAAAACCCTCTACCCTTTCAGAGTGCGTTATTTAGCATGGCCCCTGGGTTCGTCTTACTATTTTCAAGGACGTATTTTGCTTCTTTCGAGGACGTATTTTTTTCTTTAAAAGTTGAAGAGTTGAATCTTTTAGGGTTGGTAGAGGGTAAGACGAGTTATAATTATTTCACATAAAAAAAATTTCACATACATTAACTTTAGCTTGAAAAAATTTTCAAGGACCTATTTTTTTCTATTTAAATCAGAGTTGAGTAGGTAGAGGATAGGACGAGCCTTGATCCGTAATTTTTTCAAAATTTTTAAAAAACCCTCTACCCTTCCAGAGTGCGGTATTTAGCATGGCCCCTGGGTTTGTTTTACTATTTTCAAGGACGTATTTTGCTTCTTTCGAGGACGTATTTTTTTTCTTTAAAAGTTGAAGAGTTTAAACTTTTACGGTTGGTAGAGGGTGAGACGAGCTACAATTATTTCACATAAAAAATTTGTCACATACATTAACATTAGCTTGAAAAAACTTTCAAGGACCTATTTTTTTCTATTTAAATCAAAGAGTTGGGTAGGTAGAGGATAGGACGAGCCTCGATCCGTATTTTTTTCAAATTTAAAAAAAAAACCTCTACCCTTCCAGAGTGCGTTATTTAGCATGGCCACTGGGTTCGTCTTACTATTTTCAAGGACGTATTTTGCTTCTTTGGAGGACATATTTTTTTCTTTAAAAGTTGAAAAGTTTAAACTTTTAGGGTTGGGTGAAATAATTATATTTCACATAATTATTTTTTCACATACATTAACTTTAGCTTGAAAAAACTAGTTTTATAAGAAAAAAATATTAGTAGTGAAAAAAATACGGCCGTTGAAAAAAAAGGTTTCGCGGTGACCACTATTCTACTCGGATTTGGATTATTAGAAATCTAAAACAAAAGAAGATTTCTTTAATATATTAAGGTATCTGGTGATTGAACAAACAATTTGTCGAAATATTGATCCGGGACGAAATGGCGGACGTTCAAAGTTAAAATTTCGATTTTGCATGAAAATATCACTAGTTTTTCGTCAAGAAAAAAAAAACTATACGTCAAAGAAAACAATCCTTCGTTCAATCACTGACTTATTATATCTGAAATAAACGTGCTATGTTTGAAAACAAAATAATATAGTAAGGTATCTGGTGATTGAACAAACAATTTGTCGAAATATTGATCTGGGACGAAATGGCGGACGTTCAAAGTTAAAATTTCAATTTTGCATGAAAATATCACTGGTTTTTCGTCAAGAAAAAAAAAACTATACGTCAAAGAAAACAATCCTTCGTTCAATCACTGACTTATTTTATCTCAAATAAACGTGCCAAGTTTGAAAAAAATTGGTGCAGTAGTTTTCGGGATATTGTGATTAGAGTTTAAAAATGCGGTTTGCACGGCCGAACGGAGCGTAATTTGAACGCCTGTAACTCCGTCAATTATTTTAATTGGCCTAATTCCAACTTTTCAGGGAATATTCTCCAAGTATTGTACTTACTGAAAATATCAAAACTCAAAAATCGATTTTTTGAAATTTCTGACTAATTAATTTCGTTGATTTGTTTAATAGTTTCGACTTTCTTCATTAAAACAAAATTGTTCAAAGTTGTTCAGGAAGGTGTCAACTTTTCAGGGAATATTCTCCAAATATTGTACTTACTGAAAATATCAAAACGCAAAAATTGATTTATTTGAAATTTCTGACTAAGAACGACCCCTTATTAATTTCGTCGATTTGTTTAATAGTTTCGACTGTCTTCATTAAAACAAAAATGTTCAAAGTTGTTCAGGAAGGTGTAAACTTAAAGTCTGCCAAAAATATTGCTGAAATTCTCAAGAGAAAAAATATTAAGACACAAATTTTAACATGTAAATACGTATGGTGCATTAAATAATATAAAAAAAAGCACTGCATATGTTATCGTGTTCAGATGAAAATAAATTGTTATAAAACTTTCAGGTTGCGTGCTTGATTTATATTTATTTCTCCATTGTGTTTATAAAATAATATAATTACTTTCAAATGTTAGCTGCTAAAGTATGCAAGCATCAAATACAGTGAGATCATAAAGTCGAGAATAGTTGGTAGCACATTTTCTGAAAATCCTAATAAACATTTAAGTAGTCTGATATTGGCTGCCTGAATTATTTCAGTGCTGTACATGTGCATTTGATTTATCTTGACGTCTTGTCATTTTTGACGTTACTTGTTTTAAAAACTATCGTTGAAAACAAGTAACCTCAAAAAACCACAAGACGTCAAAAAATAAAAATTCTTATGTACTGCACTGCTCCAAGCAGCCAACATAATATTACGTGAATTATTATACCTATTTTCAGAAAATGTGCTGCCAACTATTTTCGACTTTCTGATCTCACTGTATAGTCGAGATTATAAGGAGTACATAATTATAGAATATTTTGTGCTGTGATAATCGACACGACTTATTATATGATGCGCGATCATAACAATAAATTAACCTGGAAAAAATCATAGCAACATATACCTGCACGCTAAAGCAAAATTTGAATTGATTAAAAAAATTGTAACATTTCAAATTTTACCACAGGTTTTATAAAATTTGTTATTGATTTTTACAAAAAGACAAAAATGAGAACACTGATTTAACTAATTCTTCCATTAGTTAATTAAGGCTATAAATATTAGTTGAAGTAGACCGGTGTATCAAAACCAGGCAATCTTCTTTCAACAAGGCATATTTCAATATCATCATTCATTGGTCATTTTCAAATGTCAAATTCTTGAATTCCCATAATTAATTCTGAACTAGAAAAAAAGGAAAATTGTGAAATTCTCAAACGATGACTAGCACGCCCGAAGAAGGCAGAACCCATTGAAAATATGGCGGCTGCGTTAATTACAGGCCCTGTTAATTTTAACGAGAAATACCTGAAATTTTCCACCATCCCGGACTCCATTTTGGAATTCGGGGCGCGCCTAGATCCAATCTACTTTCGATGTGAGTAAACAGGTAAATCTTTCCACGTCCAATTAAAGGTAGTCCTTGGACATGGGTTCTACATCTTAGTAAATTAGCGAAATAAGACCACACACGTGTGCGGCTTCCACTTTCCCAAGCGGATTATTTGCATTCTGCCAGAGGTTAATTAATTCCGTCGGCACTCGAAGACCACCCACGTTGTGGAATTTATTAACTTTCCCATTTTCATATTTTATAAGAGATGTGTTCTAAAAAATGATCATATCGACATAATTGTCAATCATTTATATTTGTTATATCAGGTTAGTGTAATTAATTGATCCTTTTTTATGGAGTTGGCAATGATTAAAAAAACATATTTTTTGTTCATAGGTGTAGATATTAAAATAAAGGAGGTATAATTTAAAAAAAAAACTCTCAATCAATTTTGCGGACAAATACCAGGTAAATGGCACTGATTTTGACAGTGGACGGTCTGACAAAATTACTTTAAAAATCAATGTAGAGTTGTACCAAGCACTCGAGGGGCGTTGTGCAGTGACTATGTTAAATTCAATTGGCTCCGGAGATTTATTGTCGCGTTATCTTGCGTTTTCACGCGTTTTTCGCGCACAAACTTTAACTACTGAGCACTCAAAAAGACTGTATTTCAAAATTTGTTTGGTGTTGCAGAACAAAAAATTGAGATCCACTTAGTAATAGGTCGTACACACTTAAAGAAGGCGTAAATTAAGATTCGTCAGAGTAACCTTTAAAAAAAGAATTTTTTACATTGACCATCCTCTCGTTGTGTATTATTTTTGTAATAATTAAAACGCCCCTATATAGCAACTACCACCTTATAAGGGTAATGCGTTAGGGGATAAGGTAGAATTTTAATGAACATCCCCGGGCCCATTACCGGGGCCGACCTGTATAATTAGAACACATTCGGTCAATAACGAGCGTGTTTTATGATCCAGATGCTTGTAATTCCCTCAGATGGGCACTTTAATAAAAATAAACTTGATCTATTGGCCAAACCCGGACCATTATCCTCGACTCGTTCCACTCAATAATTCACGGAAAATCTCTAATGGCCAGAATGAAAACGAGAGCAGAAAAGAGAAAAGAAAATGAACGAAACCGGTATAAATCGCCTGAATTTGCTAAAATGGGCATAACTCAGATGTACGCAAACGGAAAATTAAGAGGAATGGCGGGAAAATATTATATTTTTTAAATGACTAACAAAAATTATATTTTTTTTTTATAAATCAGTTGGAAATATGAAAAAGTTGAAATAAAAATAAAAAATGTGAAATTTTTATCTTCGCCTAAAAAACAGTCTCAGTTTTTTTTCGGTTCGGCGTGGCATTTTTGACCAAAATAGCCATTTTTTTTGGAAATAAAACTATTTTTTATAGTAATTTTGATTTTGTTTGTTTAGATCTTCTAAAAATTAACATACGCAGGATTTTTGGTCTTGAAATCCCAATTTTAAGAACAAAAGGAAAAAAGTTAGGCATCCCTGGTTTGGATTATTAAAGCGTGTCTGAGTGACTTTTACAAATCAAATTATGTATTTTATAAATAAGGTTTTTCAAGAAAATACTCCCCCTAGATTATAGTTTTCAAATTTTGTAAATACAACTTTTTTGGTTAATGTAATTTTGATTTTGTTTGTTTAAATCTCAATTTTAAGACCAAAAGGAAAAAGTTGGACATCGCTGGTTTGGATTTTTTTTACTTTTACAAATCAAATATCCCTTTTATAAATAAGGGTTATCTAGAAAATACTCCCCCTAGATTATAGTTTTCAAATTTTGTAAATAAAACTTTTTTGGTTAATATAATTTTGATTTTGTTTGTTTAAATCTCAATTTTAAGAGCAAAAGGAAAAAAAGTTGGACATCGCTGGTTTAGATTATTTTTTGACTTTTACAAATCAAATATTCCTTTTACAAATAAGGGTTTCCTGAAAAATACTCCCCCTAGATTATAGTTTTCAAATTTTGTAAATAAAAATAGCACTTGTAGGATTTTTGGACTTGAAATCTCAATTTTAAGACCAAAACGAACAAAGTTAGGCATCGCTTAAATCTAAATTTTAAGACCAAAAGGAAAAAAGTTGGACATCGCTGGTTTGGATTTTTTTTTACTTTTACAAATCAAATATCCCTTTTATAAATAAGGGTTTTCTAGAAAATACTCCCCCTAGATTATAGTTTTCAAATTTTGTAAATAAAACTTTTTTGGTTAATATAATTTTGATTTTGTTTGCTTAAATCTCAATTTTAAGACCAAAAGGAAAATAAAGTTGGACATTGCTGGTTTGGATTTTTTTTTTACTTTTACAAATCAAATATTCCTTTTACAAATAAGGGTTTTCTGGAAAATACTCCCCCTAGATTATAGTTTTTAAATTTTGTAAATAAAAATAGCACTTTAGGATTTTTGGACTTGAAATCTCAATTTTAAGACCAAAACGAAGAAAGTTAGGCATCGCTGGTTTGGATTATTAAAGCACCTCTGAGTGACTTTTACAAATCAAATTATCCCTTTTATAAATAAGGGTTTTCTAGAAAATACTTCCCTTAGATTATAGTTAGCAATTTTGTAAATAAAACTTTTTTGGTTAATGTAATTTTGATTTCACTAGTTTGGATCTCCTAAAAAATAGCACTTGTAGGATTTTTGGACTTGAATCTTAATTTTAAGACCAAAACGAAGAAAGTTAGGCATCGCTGGTTTCGATTATTAAAGCGTCTCTGAGTGACTTTTACAAATCAAATGATCCCTTTTATAAATAAGGTTTTTCTAGAAAATACTCCCCCTAGATTATAGTTTTCAATTTTGTAGTAAATAAAACTTTTTTGTCTAATGTAATTTTGATTTTGTTAGCTTGGATCTCTTACAAAAATTGCACACGCCGGATTTTTGAACTTGAAATCTCAATTTTAAGACCAACAGGAAAAAAGTTGGGCATCGCTGGTTTGGATTATTGAGGCGCCTCTACGTGACTTTTACAAATCAAATTGTCCCTTTTATAAATAAGGTTTTTCTTGAAAATACTCCCCCGAAATTATAATTTTCAAATTTTGTAACTAAACCTTTTTTGGTTAATGTAATTTTGATTTTGTTTGTTTAGATCTCCTAAAAAATAGCACACGCTGAATTTTTGGACTTGAAATCTCAATTTTAAGACCAAAACGAAGAAAGTTAGGCATCGCTGGTTTGGATTATTAAAGCATCCCGTTTATAAATAAGGTTTTTCTGAAAAAGTTTTTAAATTTTGTAAATAAAACTTTTTTGGTTAATATAACTTTCATTTTGTTTGTTTAGATCTCCTAAAAAATAGCACACGCAGGATTTTTGGTGTTGAAATCTCATTTTAAGACCAAAACGAAAAAGTTGGGCATCACTGGTTTGGATTATTGAGGCGTCTCTTGTAAAGTGACTTTTACCAATCCAATTATCCCTTCTATAAATATGTTTCCTTTTTTTAGAAAATACCCTCCCTAGATTATAGTTTCCAAATTTTGGAAATAAAATTAATTAAGTTATAATTTAATTTGTTGCTTATTTTTCTTATTGCATATTTTGTTTTTATTTGTATAATGTTGTTCTAAACTTGTAAAGAGGTAATACCGTCAATAAATAAATAAATAATGTAATTTTGATTTTTTTTAGATTAGATCTAAAAACTAGCACACGTAGGATTTTTGGTTTTGAAATCCCAATTTTAGAACCAAACGGAAAAGAGTTGGGCATTGCTGGTTTGGATTACTGAGGCGACTCTCAGTGATTTTTATATATGTATGTAGTTTTAATGAATTACTTGTTTATTTTTGTTCTTAATTTTATCCTGTAATTGGGCAAATAAAGTTATTATTATTATTATTACTATTATTACAAATGAATTAGAACGAAGTGAAAAAAATATTGATGTATCCATCATGTAACGGTTTCCTTTTTGATGGTACAGACTAGAGGTAGGTAACTCATGAGTGAGTCAACTCTAAGAAATGAGTCGCGGAGTCAAGTGGCTCCTGTGTTTTGTAGTTTAATTCCAGTCATAAAATTTTTGTTGTAAGGACCTTTTTTTTGCTCACTATGTTTTCAGGATGAATGGGAAGTGAGAACCTTTTTTTTTGCTCGTGATCCGACTCTTTAAAGTTATGAGTCGACTCTTTGATTTCGAAGTTCAGGATCTTTTGCTCGTCAACATTTTTTGGGGGAAAAAAATGAAACACTTGAAATTCGTGAAATTTCGACAATTTTCAAACCGTCATAACTCGGCGTATTTTTAATCGATTTTGATGAATCTTTGAGGGCGAAAAACTTTGAAGTGTCTTCTTTAAAGTCATGTATGCGAACTTAAGCGTAACCCCTTCCGCCCCCTCTAGCACCTCTGTGAAAAAATGTTTTTTTTTTCTGGAAACCATGTCCAACTTTGAGGATGTCTCCGGAGTTGGAGAAATTTTGCGACTCAAAGAACGAAGTTCCTACGACAATTTGGCACCATTTTGAGGTTTTTCGCACACAACTCAGTGACTTTTCAACCAAATTTGATGATTCTTTCGGGAAAAATTCCATTAACACCCTTGGTGCCAAATCGTCGTAGGAACTTCGTTCTTTGAGTCCTGCATAGGGAATTGATCAAATTTTAATGCCTTTGTGGTGGATCCAGTCGAAAAAAAAAATTTCCAACTCCGTAGACATCGTCAAAGTTGGACATGGTTTGCAGAAAAAACTTAATTTTTCACAGGGGCGCCAGAGGGTGGCAAAAGGGATTACGCTTAAGTTAGCATGCATGACTTCAAAGAACACACTTCAAAGTTTTTCGCCCTTAAAGTTTCATCAAAATCGATTGAAAATTCGCCATGTTATGGCGGTTTGAAAATGGTCGAAATTTCACGAATTTCAAGTGTTTCATTTTTTTTTTCACTGAGGCAGCTCACAAAAAGATTCTTTTGGCCAATTTTAGTACAGACGGATGTTTATTAATATTTCGCGTATTTATCGCTTGAAGTGTAACCTCAGAATTGAAATTGTCTACGCGATTATTTTCAAATTTAGGGAAGGGGTATTTTCAGATTTTCACTAGAAGATAAACTACATTCCATTTTTAGTAACTTTGAGAAATTTCAGCTTTTTGGAAATTGTTTTTATATTTATAAATTATTATTTGAGATTATTTTTTATTTGAGATTATTCAGCGAAGGGATGTTTTTAGATTTTTACATAAACATAAAAGTACATCAAATTTTGAGTATATTTTATAAATTTCAACTTGATTACAATTGTTTTTATATTTTATAAACGATTGGGGAAAAGTGGAACCTCAGAATTTCAATTATTTTTGTTCTTGGGCAATTATCTCAAAATATAGTAAAGGGGCGTTTTCAAATTTTGACTGGATTATAAAATAAATTCAATTTTGAGTAAATTTGAACCATTTCAGCTAGTTGGCAATTGTTTTTATATTTTATAAACGATTGGAGAGAAGTGCAGTCTTAGAATTGCAATTATCTTTGTTCTTGTTCCATTATTTTAAAATTCGGTAAAGGGATTGGTTCAGTTATTTACTAGATCGTAAAGCACAATAAATGTCCAATAAATTTTGCATATTTTACCTTGATGGCAATTATTTTTATAATTCATGAACAATTGAGGAGAAGCGCAGCCTCAAAAGTACAATTATCTTTGTTCTTATGCGATTATCTCAGAATTCGGTAAAATAATATTTGCAGATTTGTACTGGAACATAAGTACATTTAATTTTGAGTAAATTTTAGAAATTTCAGATTGATGGGAATTGTTTTTATATTTTATAAGCGATTGGGGAGTACAGCCTCAGAATTTGAATTATTTTCGTTCTTGGGTTCTCAAAATTCAATGGATGGGTATTTTCAGATTTTTTTCTAAATGATAAGGTGCATTCAATTTTGAGTAAATTTCAGAAATTTCAACTTCATCGCAATTGTTTTTTATATTTTATAGACGACTGGAGAGAAGTGCAGCCCCAGAATTGCAAATATCTTCGATCTTGTGCGATTTATCTTAAAATTCAGCGAAGGGGTGTTTTCAGATTTTTACAGGATCATAGAGATGAACGAATTATGGATTGAACTTTTCACAGTGAATTTTTATTCTGTTTGAAAAATATTTAAAAAATCATGGAAATATATAATTCATTTACGAACAATTTTTAGTAAGGTATTTTGTCTCTTTCCCGTTGAATATTCTTCGCCCGCAAATAAGATTATGAAATTGATTTTTAAGGAATTTTGTTAGGTATTCAACATTTATTAATGTTAATCGTATTTATCTCAATAAACGTAAGATAACGCTGTTTCATGTTTAAAAAATATATTTCCTTTGCCGTTTGACAAAATTACCTGCTGCAAACGAAATAAACTTCCTTTACTAAAAGTCGATCGTGAATATCTTATGTCGATGATTATGTTTACCAAACAAACAAAGAACCGAAGCGTAAAGAATGATATTACGAAGCTCAACTGCGTATCATAATAACTTCATTATGAAGGCAAAATAAACAACAATGTACTGTATTTCAAACGGAGAAATTAAAAAAATACATTTATTCAAATATATTCCAATTATAAAGCCACCAAGATTTAATTAAAATAAACACACAAATAAACAAAAATGTTTGGTATCATACGTTAGTGGAAGTGAACCCAATTTAGCTAAGGAATGTGAAAGACCAAGTATTTGGAATAAAACCCAGTATATCATGTTTAGTCAACGATGGACACAAAAACAAGTTCCGAAAAACTTTCACAAAACCGGCAATTTCACGTTAAAAGGGGTTAAAATATTTTAGAAAGTCCGGCTTTTACATCAAATACGTCTTTGTGTTATTCACAATGCAAGCAATAAAAAAAACGAAGCGATTGTAAAGGATTACGGTCCCATTCAATAAATCCGAAAACTCTCGCAGTTTTCCTCATTTTTACTCAGTTCAAATTTAGAGCCTGTACGTGCGTGTTTGGGCTTCGGCGAATAACGATTATTTCGAATTGGAAAAGTGCGGCCGTTACAGGTTACTGCTTTTTTAAGTGAGGGATCTGCGGACGGTCACGTGGTGACATCTGATTATTTTAAAGTGAACCGCGTGCCGAGCATCTATCGGAGGCCACGTGCACCGTGACGCGAATCAGTGCGGCGCTCGTCCAGCAGGTGGCGATCGGTAAACAAGTGAATATCGCGCGTTCAAATAATAACAAAAAACAATCGAAAATAAATCACGCCAATAAAGTTATTGGGCTGTTAATTCAAAAAGGCAGGTATATTATCAATGAATTGAACCATAAAACACGAACAAGTATAAAATGTGGCGTTTATACGGCTCTAAACTTATTTTAACGATCACTTTAATCTGGCCTTTATTATGACTATCATCTCATAAACGTTGGTTTTGATGATATAGGCACGTGCCTAGAGAAGGCCGTATTTTATTCGGGCCATCCGGACGCACTTTTACAGTTTTAAATGCAGTAAAAGTCTTTTTAACGACCCTTTTATTGCAACTACCTACCCCGCCGGTCAGGATGGGCTTTACGGCGGTGTTCCGTAGTGAGCACCGGCGCCGGGTGGTGGCGCCCCGCGCAAAATCAATTGAGAACATTTTTGCGCCCCTCAAGACGTCCATCAATTTTATCGCCTCTCGATTTTACCGCTTAATTTATTTGTTTTGGGTTACGGTACATGCGTGATCGATTATCTATCAAGAGATATCACCCTCATCACACCCTAAATGTAAAAGAGTCATCGGGATAGATCCGGAATAAATATATCTAATTTTAGCACTGATATTTTTATGTTATGTCCTACATTATGTTTGAAATTGTTAATCAACACACAATAAAATGTATTTTAGACTATACATAGGTAACGTGAAAAAATCCAAAAAAAATCACTAATAACTTTTTTAATTACTTAAAAAAATATTTATTACAATCGATAAGCGATAACATTCATGGGCTGTATGAGTTACTTGAAGATGTTATCAATAAATAAAACAGTGGTTACAACACAGACTTTTACTTACACCAGTTACAAGTTTATTTTAATTACAAAAAACAATGTCATGTCACTTCTAAGGTGAAGAGACATCAGAATAGGAAGTAAATTCCTAATTGATTTTATACATCCAAAATTTAAAAACTAGCTAGAGGTAACAAAAAGACACTCACCCAATGTTATTGTTCAGCAGAAACCTGAAACAAGGAAACAAAAAAATTAATAATCATTTAAGCACACTAATCATAGTTATGTCATCATCATTCTCATTTTAAGATTTAAAAATCTCTAATCCTACAGTTTTCAACTTTAAAATATAATTGCAAAAATTAATTTTAAAGCCCTTCCCCTGAAATATTTAAATTTTAAAATCTTGGCAACTTAGAGCACGACATGCAATAATTGTAAAAATCGAAATTGTCGGGAAGTTTCAAAATATAAAACTAGATTAACAAAAGAACACACAAAGGGCATTATCCTACATTGCAGGTATTTTTTCAGAACTGGACTTTTTTGAGGTCTTTTTTTCGGAACTTTCTCCTCGGGACGCTTTAAGCTTTTATTTTCAGTACTTTCTGGCCTTTTTCAGGAGTTTCTTCGGGATTTTTTTAGGACACTTTTTATCATGTATTATGTGATATGCAATAATTGTAAAAATTGAAATTGTCGGGAAGTTTCAAAATATAAAACTAGATTAACAAAAGAACACACAAAGAGCATTATCCTACATTGTAGGTATTTTTTCAGAACTGGACTTTTTTCAGGTCTTTTTTTTCGGAACTTTTTCCTCGGGACGTTTTAAGCTTTTATTTTTAGTACTTTTTTTTCTGGCCTTTTTCAGAAGTTTCTTCGGGATTTTTTTAGGACACTTTTTATCATGTATTTTTGTACAGGACTTTTTTCCAGACTTTTTTCAGCACTTTTTCTTGGATATCTTTTAGAACCTTTTTTTGGGTCATTCTTCGAAGCAGGTCTTTTTATCAGGACCTTTGTTCAAGACAAGTTTTTGTCGATGCTCTTTTCTCAGAACTGTTTTTGCAGTTTCTTATCAGGACTTCTTTATCATGCCTTTTTCAAATCCATTGTTCCGGACTTTTTTCATTTTTTCTTGTGACTTTTTAATCAGAACTTTTTACAGGACCTTTTTTCGGGACTTTTTCAGGGTTTTTTTTTCAAAAATCTTTTTCATTAGTAATAGTAATTTTATTCAAATTTTGACAGACAAACCTTACATTCATCAGAAAAATTTACACAATAATATAGAAATTTAATTTACATTTATTTAAAATAGGGCAATAATTACATTTTATCAGGACTTTTTTTCACGACTTTTCTTTAGGATTTAGAATTTGTCATTTTCATCTTTCAAAATGTTGAAATTTTAAACGTTATATTTAAAATATGATTTAAATTTAAAATGAACCATGATAATAATAACAATTATACCATCAAATAGGAGAAAGTAACATGGTGGCCACAGCACCATTTTGTGTTCCGTTTTCATCACTCTTGTTAAGACCATAACTTAATAAGACTGATAAGAGTCCTGGTGTAGATCACGAATATATTCATATTTTTATACATTTAACAAGAGGGCTGCTTTAGTGAAGACCTCTTTAAAACAGAGACAATTCAATGATAAAATTGTGAACGTCAAATCAACACTCACGGATTCACAAAAAAAATCGGAAGACATAAAATTACCAAATATTATCAAGAATATTCTGTGCTTCTATATCTTCTGACTTTGTTTATAAAATCGTGCGAGTCGATTTAGCCTCATTATGTGACAACTAGGGCTGAGAACATCTATAAATTAATCGATAAATAATCGATTAATCTAATGTTTGATTATTACTCGAAAAAAAAATCAATTAATCGATATCTTGATTAATCTATCATTTGATTATTCGATTATTTGATTCATCGATTAATTGATAATTTGATTCATCGATTGGTTGGTTATTTTATTCATCGATTAATCGATAATTTGATTCATCGATTGGTTGGTTATTTGATTAATCGATTATTTGATTATTATGAAATATTTTTGTAGTATTTTTCATATTTGAACAATTATTGAAAAAAAAATGGTTAAGGTAAACACCAACCGGTGTACGAAATTTTACCAAAATCTATTGAGTTCTTCAGATTGTCAAATAAGACTTGTGAGATACCACAAATCATTGAAACCGCCTCTAGGGACCTTAAAACGGTTATCGCCTCACAGACTATTTTTTCCATTAGTGTTAATTATTTCAAACAAAACATATTGAACAAATTAATATTCATCTATTGCCATCGACTTGGAATTTCACAAAACAATTCAAAAAACGTTCCCATCCTAAAATTTCAAGATAATCTCATTCGAACGGAACATACAAAAATATCCGAGTCTTCAAAAAAATATAAAAACAGTTGCCATCGACTTGAAATTTTGCATATTTATTTAAAAAACATTCGGGATTAAATTTACATGGAAATTTGTAAACACCCCATCCCAAAATTTCGAAATCATCACATTCGAACGCAACGTGAAAATACAAAAAATTCGAAGTTTTGAAAAAAATATAAAAACAGTTGCCATCGACTTGAAATTTTTCAAATTTATTAAAAAAACATTGGGGATTAAATATACATGGAAATTTGTAAACACCCCATCCCAAAATTTCGAAATAATCTCATTCGAACGCAAGGTGAAAATGCAAAAAATTCCGAGTTTTGAAAAAAATATAAAAACAGGTGCCATCGACTTGAAATTTTGCATATTTATTCAAAAAACATTCGGGATTAAATATACATGGAAATTTGTAAACACCCCATCCCAAAATTTCGAAATCATCTCATTCGAACGCAACGTGAAAATACAAAAAATTCGGAGTTTTGAAAAAAAAACAGTTTCCATCGACTTGATATTTTGCATAGTTATTCAAAACGCATCCGGTATTACAATTCCACTAAAATCTGCAAACACCCCCATCCCTAAACTTTGTATTTTGATAAATAAAAATCGATCTTTCCGAGGAATATTTTAAGTAAGAATTTATACAATATCTTAATTAATAGAATTCTTTGCATATATTATTGTAAGGCATAACACTATATTGACTATAACATTCTGTACCATCTGTAAAAGGGCTATCGAATTTATGGCCATTCCACTCATTCGTTATTTGTGTTGAGGGATATTAAACTGAATTGAAAAATACATTCAATAAAATTAAACATATTTCATTTAATCACTTACCAACAGTTCATCTTCATAACCGATAATTAAAATCCATTTTCCACAATTTGCACACTAAAACACTTTAACAGTCACTCGCAGGAAGATAAACTGCCCGACTTTCAATGAAAACAGTGTTTTACATCTTTGTCTATCTTGTGTGCAGATTGAAATGAATTTGATTCGAATCGGAGCTGCGTTGATAAGCACTGATAACAGGTGAAGAAAGAATGTGGTCTCGCGATATCTCCGCCGGACGTGAATTGGCCCCGAGGCAAAAGATGATTAGGCTGTTAGCACCTGACAAAATTTTCCAGTTGAGTGCGTGAGTTCGGTGGTAAAAGAGTTTAATAATGTGGTGGAGTGTTGTTTTTGGATTATCATTTTTGAGTCTTATAGACATTATTTGATCAAGGTAAGTGCACAGAGCTGAGTAATTGGAGATGTTCATAAACAATTAATAATCGAACAATAGTCAGTTTACTCAAAAACTAAAGAGATTTCGAAAAAAACGTATTCTTTATGAGTTGTTCATTTCGGCATTCTCTATAATCATTATTAATATAAATCTGATATAACTATCACCGTTTCCTTAGTATAAACCAAAAAGGACAAAAAAAAAATTTTTTTCTCAAAAAACACATTTTAAGAAAACTATTTTTAAATAAAAGTTTTTCATTTCTTTGTTGTCTTCAAGATTTGTTTAAATGTATTTACAATATTTTTCATAGTTAAAAAATTATCGAAGAAAAACAAAAAACAGTTAAGGTAAACACCCACTTCCGGTGTATGAAATTTTGCCAAAATCTTTTTAGTTCTTACGAAATTTTACCAAAAGCTTTTCAGTTCTTCGGATTGTCAAATAAGACAATTTCACAGAAACCATTTTTTTCCAGAAATCTTTAAAATCGCCTCTAAGGATCGCAAAACAGATATTTCCGTAAAAGAAAAAATGGTGATGTGGTCATCATGCTACTTTCTGCGATTTGATGGTATTAAAGTTTTTTTTTTCTTAAGACGTTTTTTGAAGTCCTCTTTCGGGATTTTTATTTTCTGGAATTTCATTTCAGGCATTTATTTTATTTATATTTAAAAAGTCGTGAAAAAATACTTCTGGAAGCATTTTTTAGTTTACAACTTTACAAGGTTTTTCTCAAGACTTTTTTTAATCCAGGACCATTTTTCCAGCTATTTTTTCAGCACTTTATTTTTAGTTTTTTTACAGTTTTCATTTTTAGAATTTCTGGACTTCTTTTATTTTAAGAACTTCCGGACTTATTTAAGGGCCTTTTCTGGACATTATTGTCCAGGACCTTTTTCAATATTTTTCTTAGGACTATTTTGTCAAGGCTTTTTTAGGACTATTTTTTAAGATTTTTTTACAGGGACTGTTCATTGAAATTTTTCTTCGGGTCTGTTTTTACACGACATATTCTTTCAGGACTTTATTTTCAAGACTTTTTTTGAATGTTTTTTCAAGGCCCGTTTACCGGAACTTTCCTTTTAGAATATTTATTTCCGGAACTTTTTTTGGTATAATTTTATTTATGACTTTTTCTCAAGACTCTTGTTTGGTATCTTTTTTCACGATTATTTCTCAGGCTTTCCTTCTTTCTGGAATTTCATCTCAGGCGTTTGTTAAAATTATATTTCAAGGCAGAAAAGTCCTGAAAAAATACTGCTGAAAGAAAAAGAACTTCCGAACTTTTCTTATGGCCTTTTTTCAGAATTTTTTTCTTTATGGCATTTTTCAGAACTTTTTTTTTTTTCACCTTTTTCAGGATGATTTTTTTTTAATTTTTTTGAGTGCTTTTTATCTTCCGAAGTACGGGAAAGTATTATGATCGTGATATTTTTTAACGGAAATATCCGTTCCGAGTTCCCAGAGGCGATTTCAACGATTTCTGAAAAAAAAATGTTCTTGTCTGTGTGTGTGAGTGTATTCAAAAATTAATAAAGCAATTAATATGAAACAAAATTGAACGAGTTTTATTTCATAATCCAAAGAATTGAAAAGCTTTCGGTAAAATTTCGTACACAAAAACGTCCTAAGGAAAAAGTTCTGAAAAAAGTCCTAGACAAAAAAATACTTAAATATGTCCAGAAAAAAATGTTTCAGAAAAAGTCCTTGAAAAAAACTCGTGAATAAAAAATTATATCTTAAAAAAATGTTCTGAATGAAAATATCGTGTAAAAAATACCCGAAAAATGGTGATGTGGCCATCATGTTACTTTCTCCGACTTGATGGTGTCATTCAGATTTACGCTTTCGTGGTTTATTTTCAATTTTAATCATATTTTAAATGTACATCGAGCGTTTTGTAGACTAGGATGAAACTGTCGTTTAAAACGTCAAAATTATGAAAGATGGAAAAATTATACTTCAAATGGAAAAACTTAGTTTACTCAGAAACTAAAGCGATTTCGAAAAAAACTTATTCTTTAAAAGTTCATTTTGGCATTCTCTACAATTATTATTTACATAAATTTCCTGTAACTATTATCGTTTCATAATTATTTGATAAAGCACGCATTTTATTCCTTTAACGAATTTCTAAAAAGCTTCAAAAATTAAATTGTATATTTTAAAATGTTGTAAATGTCACATGTTTTATATTGTAACCGCATTTTTAAATCGTATTTTTAACCTATTTTATTTTCATCTCCATTATTATAATTCCAATAGTTTTAATATTAATGTTTTTTAATTGTGTTATCTTTTTAATTATATATTATATTATTATTTTATTACATATGTATCAATTTTTATCGATCCACTCAATTTTATGACTTGTGTAAGACTATTTATGTTGATAACACCAATAACGATTATTATTATTATTATTATAAAGCAAAATGAAAAAAAATTCTCGAATAACAAAGATTTTATGAAAAATATATTCAAACCAAAGATGTTAATTTCTTTGTTGTCTTCAATATTTATTTAAATGACAACATACCCATCAATCTATTTATTTAAATGCTTTTGTAATATTTTTCATATTTACAAAAACATTGAAAAAAATTTATTACTCGAAAAATAATCAATTAATCGATAACTTGTTTAATCGATCATTTGATTAATCGATTATTTTATTCATCGATTAATCGATAATTTGATTAATCGATTATTTTATTCATAGATTAATCGATAATTTGATTAATAGATTATTTGATTATTATGAAATATTTTTGTAGTATTTTTCATATTTAAACAATTATTGAAAACAAAGAACAGTTAAGGTAACCAACCACTTCCGGTATACAAAATTGTACCAAAAGCTTTTTAGCTCTTTGGATTATCAAATAAGACTTATGTTCAAAGTTTCGTATCAATTGCTCTATTAGTTTTTGAGATACAGCGCGCACAGCAGACAGACACACACACATACACACAAGCACAAACATTTATTTTCGGGAAATTGCTGAAATGGCATCTAAGGACCCCAAAACGGATATTTCCGCTATAAAAATTTTTGAAAAAATTTTCACATTTACAATACTTTTTCGTACTTCGTAACGGAGAAAGTAAAAAATAATTTGATTAATCGATCAATCGATCATTTGATTAATCAATTATTTGATGAATTGATTCGTTTGAATATTTGATTAATCAATTATTTGATGAATTGATTCGATTGAATATTTGATTTTTTGATTAATCAATTATTTGATGAATTGATTCGTTTGAATATTTGATTATTTGATTAATCGATATAATCAATTATTAAAAATAATCAATAATCGATTGTTCGTTTCCATAATCGAACACCCCTAGTGACAAGTATCGATAAATGAACGAGGGTTATAGATCACGTTGATTTTTAGGCGCCGAACGTGATCTATAACCCTCGTTCATTTTGACTTAATAATTCCAAGATTCGAAGATCTTCGACTATCAAAGTTTTCGAATTTTTCGATGATTCGAGATATCGAAGTTTCAAAGTTTTCGATGTATGTCGTCCAAGGCGAGAAAATTCGGTCTTCAGTAATGACGCATAAGCAAAGATCCATTGATCAAACCATACCACAGTTTATCTCTACTCATACCTAACACCGCAGGTAGGGTGGGTATCACGTAATAGTCCTGTAAAGGAGCTTTCATTTACTAAATTAGAGCTCTTGGTGGAAATTTGTAGAATCTAAAAGTTCATAAAAATCATATCACTGATAGGGCAAACCCTAAAAGGACAACTGTGTTGTAGATAAGAGCCTCCGTAAAATTTCTTCGGGCGTTACGTTCATAATTTCCATTTGGGTCATTCTATCAAATAAAAAACTTCATTTATTTATCATTTAGCGCATATTCAGCATTAATTTACAACCGAATTTATAAAAAAAAACTCACAAAAAACTTGGGTGTAGGAAGACTTTTGGTACAGACTGTATATCATCTGCACGCTCAGTTCAATTTAACTTTATCAACGAAATGCAAATAGCTTTTAGAATTTTGTCTTACTGTTGGTTTGTAAATAAAACCTATATTCGGAACTCATCGCCAATAAAAAGACATGGCCATCAATTCTCTGTGTCCCATTTGATTGTTAGTGCGGACTATCGATCCCCAAAGGACCGAAAAAAGCAACCACGCCCGCGAATCGCAACAATTAACATCTGGACCATTACGGAGGTGGATGGAACGGAATAAACGGCACGAGGAAAAAATAGTTATGATATTTGCGCGGCGTTTGAGGAAAGGCATATGCCTGTAAAGAAGCCCAATTTGGAACTCGGTTAGGAATGGTTATGACAGCTTGAATACCCCGCGAAATGCAGTGTACAACATCAACGACACGGGAGAGAATTTAACTGGTTTTCCCTCGCTCTCCCCCGCCACTTATCGGAGCGAGAAGGGGGGATTACGGCACGTCCGCGCCGGTTTCGTTCGGGCGGCACGCCTGGCCGCAGCCGACGCACTCCGATCGTTCCGTCCTCCTCCGGTTTAGTGCTTTTTAAGTGCGCGAGACGAGCCACGCACGTCGGCAAACTTATCCGGCCAATAGCAGAGTCGTAATGGCCTCTGCACGCTTCGTTACTCTGCCGCCAGATAGCACTTAAATAGCACATCGTAAATTTTATTTATTTCCCGCCCATTGCAGCACGAAGGCGGACCCTAAACCTGACGTCACTTTATTGCGGCCCCACCAAACAGCTCTCTCTTTTTTCTCTCCCCTTTCATATTTACTCTCTTTTAAATCTCTGATATTTCGGTACATTTCCAATTTTCGCTAATGCCGCCGAATGTATTAATAACAATCGCGTCGTCATGGTTACGGCGGCGCTGTCGCTATAACGCCGGTAACGGGCGATAATAAATGGTCGACGCGCGGATCTATTATTAATCGTCTATTGTCTTCATCGAATAGATTAAATTATGCGTTATAATACGATTTTTACAAACATATTTTATAATTTGAACGAAATTTTGTAACATTGAAATTAGGCGACAAGTAATTTTTGGCACCTATAAAAAACTGTACTTTTCAGCGGCGGCTCGTGGATTTCCGTAGGTGAGGCAAAGACAAAGATGCCGCTCGTGCTGCACTATTTACTGCGATAGAGGAAGCAAATATTCCGTTGCTTTTTCGGTCAAACTTTCTTCCGTTGCCTCACCGCCGAACATCAACAAGCCGCCGCTAGTACTTTTTTTATGAAGGAAATGAAGAAAAAACAGAGAAACTACTAAACAAATTATGTGAAAAAGTTCAGACACAGATGCAATTAATTGTACACAATTTATAAGTGCTTCTAGTTAGCACTTGATCGAAATTATAGTCGCTATTAGTGAATCATATGATAATAACAAAGAAAGTGTTTGTATTTATAAAATCTATAACGCGAAAATATAGTTGCTGAAAGATTCCGGTCGCTGGCCTTTTGACTGATTCAGCGGCGGCTCGTAGATCTTCATACACGATGCTACAGAGATGCCGCTCGTGTTGCACACTTACTCTTATAAGGGAAGCAAATATTCCGCTGCTGTTTTACTCAAATTTTCTACCGTTGCCAACGCGAACTTCCTCGAGCATCCTCTGGAGTAATTTCAATAAATTTTGTGATAAAAAAAGCAACTGAACCAATTTCGGGCCGAATAATTTAAATCATTTAAATCTGTGACCTCATATGAACTTATAATTTTCCAAAGACAATTTGACCAAACTAAACAATGAAACATGTATTAATGTTGATCTTAAATAGTCAATCAGCGGCGGCTGGTGGATTTCCGTAGAAGAGGAAAAGGCAACGATGTCGCTTGTGCTGCATTCCTTGCTCTTATAGAGGAAGCTAATATTCCGTTGCTGTTTCGGTCAAATTTTCTTTCGTTGCCTCACCGCCGAACATTCATAAGCCACCGCTGATTATAACAATTAATATAACAATATAACAGTGATCCAAGTCAAGTAACAGAAAAAAAAAACGATTCTACTCAGTCTTCTGTATTGAAGTTCAACAATATAAATAGCTGAAAATGTATACTTATAATTTAATCTTTCTTGTTTTGCCATTAGATAAATTCAATTCCTGTTTAGTTTTCCAATAATCGAAGTCACTTCTGATTAGTAAAAACGGAGCAATAAAGAGTCCCATTTTTGGCGGGAGAGTCCCGATTTTTAACAATTTGTAGCGTCCCGCTGCGTTTTAAGAAAGTCCTGACTTTTGTAAAAATTAAGTTGTTGTCAATTAAGTGTCATAAAACATAAGCAATTTTTTGCTCTTCACTTTTGTGGAGTTAACATAGTAAGGAATGTTTTGAAAGCGAGGATCATTTTTTCTCCTCTTTGCTTTCATTGAGTAGACATAGTAAGACATTTTTTGAAAGCGATGACCTTTTCTCCCCCTGTCAATTTTGTCCCGCTTCACCAAGTTTCAAATCTGGTCATCTTAATTATTGCATCAAAAAGTGATTGAGGTGAATAAATTTTATTAACATAAGGTATTGAGTAAAAAAACAGAAAGACCCCAACAATGAACAGACTGTTTAAATAAATATTTTTGGCGATTTATTTTGTAGATGGTGCACCTATTGGTATACTCTGGCCGTTTTATGAAGGCGTCCGAGGTGATTAACGAAGGGTCTGAAGGGTCGCCCTCATCAAAAGTGATTGGATATTCTGTTACTTTCCACTCACAGATGTTTACACTTTACCTGGTGCAGTATCGGCTTCTATTTATAAATCAGTGGTTCTTAAAATGTTGCAGATAACTTTGGAAATAAATAGGCATGCAACCCAACATCTCATGTTCTGTTATTGAGAAGCTCAGGCATTCGAAACGCATAAAGCACCTGCCTAATACGCAAACGCAATTTTTCCGAAATTAAATTTTTTTTAGGGGGGGGGGTAAATTTTGCTCTTTTGCAAAATCTGAATATACCGTAGCAAAGGGAATAAAATACTCTACAACTTTTATATGAACCATTTCTTCATATGTGTTGTACTTTAGAAGAAATATGCAAAAAAAAATGAGTAGTGGTTTCATTACCTCAGACTGGTATTCCGCAGAAACAGAAGATATTTTTGTGCTACGGATGAACTACTTTACTTCCACACAATGTTTCAGATTTTTTTGAATTTACGGGTTTCCTATGTTCCCTTGTAAGTTGGTTCGGAATTTGATCATTGGCATGATGTGTATTTATAAAATTTTGTAGTTTCATGAGGCATCTGCTGATGTAAATGTCTTCACCGCGAACACGTCCGATATGAAGCTGCGAAACACCAGCCTCTGATATGGCACACCAAACTAAGATTTTGTCTTCAAACCTGACTTTGCCTTTGAATTTAACTTCATCTGAAGCGCCTTTTACATTATCCGGGCCTTTGATGTCAAAATTGAGCAATGTGAAATATTTTCAATAACGATAACTTTATCTGGAATCAAATAACCAGCAAATTTAAATGAAATATTGCTCATAATTTACCGACCCATGCAACATGCAACGGAACTGTGATTACAAGTTTTTAAACTCCAACTTAAATTTCAAAATCCTGATTTACAGAGTGAAGAAATTTGTGTTTCTCAACACAAATTTTTTTTTTATAGTTAAAACTTAATCTGGGACTTTTTCCGAAAATCTAAACCATTTCTCGTGTCTGTTCTACAGCCGAACGTGAAAAACGAAATTGTAGAGATAATTTTCGATCCGACTTTGACACTTTGTTCTTTGCTCTTGCAACCAACCTTGTTCAGTAGCTCGGCTGCTCAAAACTTCTTCTTCTTCTTTTGGTGCATTATCCACAAATGGATGTTTGCGACAATCCGATTCATTTCTTGACGGTTTCTAAGAGTATGAACCAAACTACCGATAGTCTTTAGTCCAGTCCATTGCCTTATATTTCTAAGCCATGATATCTTCTTTCTTCCTATTCCTCGTTTTCCTTCAATCTTGCCTTCTGTGATGAGCTGAACGATATCATATTTCTGGTTACGCATGATGTGTCCTAGATATGCTACTTTTCTTCTTTTTATTATGGTCAAAATCATCTTCTTTCTTCCTATTCCTTGTTTTCCTTCAATCTTGCCTTCTATGATGAGCTAAAGGATATCATAATACTGGTTACGCATGATGTGTCCTAGATTTGCTACTTTTCTTCTTTTTATTATGGTAAAAATCATCTTCTTTCTTCCTATTCCTCGTTTTCCTTAAATCTTGCCTTCTATGATGAGCTGAAGGATATCTTATTTCTGGTTACGCATGATGTGTCCTAGATATGCTACTTTTCTTCTTTTTATTGTGGTCAAAAGTTCGCCATCTTTACCTACTCTCCGTAGCACTTCTTCGTTCAAAACTTGAGGAGGGATTTATGGCAAACCTCTGCAATCTTTTATTTTCTGGTAGATTGTCGAATTTTTTTTTTTTTAATTAAGCCGAAATTTTGTTTTGATCGGCGACTGGGTGGAATCACATTCGCTGTGAATTAGAGGTGGGCGAAATGATCTTTTTTGTGAGCTGCCTCAGTGAAAAGAGTCGACAAAATCCTCCTCACCTCGAAAATTTTCCCATTCATCATAAAAACATTGTGAACTAAAATTAATTCCCCCTGTTTGAAGCGTTGTAATAAATACCTATATAAGAAAGTAAAGTAAAGTAGTAAAGCCGTAATTTAAGTTACTCATGTTTGAAAATAACCAGTGAATGGTCGAAACTAGTCACATAAATTAATTAGTAGTATAAAAAAGTTAAAGTGTTTTTTCCAATCTTATGCCGGCAATTTGCAAAATACATACATTATGAATTTAAATTACTAATTTAAAAATATTAAACTTTGTAACACCTCCAACAGGTGTCTTACTATTTTGGATTGATGAAGCTATTACTTGATGAATGTATAAGCTCCAAATTGTAAATTTATCTTAAATTGTAATCTTTTTTTTTTAATACTTGCGCTAGTTGAATTTTGCTCAAATTGTTAGAATTGAATTCTTTATTAGACAGTGACGGTTCGCGGGGTTTTTTTTCTGGTACCACAAGAGGTGGTAATACAGATAGGTGCGATCACGCAGCTAGCCGTCTCTGCAACTGACCCTACCTATCTGTATTACCACCTCTTGTTCCTCGGCCGTACCAGAAAAAACCCCGCGAACAGTCACTGGTATTAGATATAGACCAATGTTCACCTGCTAGATGGAGTCACTTTTTGGTTAAACAATCATCGTAGTGTACATATTATCGTAAGTTTGAATGAGTTTAATAAACTTGGATGTATTTATTACAATATAATCCATCTGTACTATTCAACATTTTACTCCGTCTTTATTTTGCTCGCTGCCTAAATCCGGATTTTGTGAAACGCCGAGCAACAGGAAGTAGTTGTAATCCCCAGGCGCGTGATTTTTACTTTTTTCTCGGGTGTCCCGTTATTATATATGAATTTAGGTGCTGAACAAACCCTCGCCGTTTCCTTTATTGGTCCCCTTTTATTTTTATTAAAATGTACCTATATATAAACGAAGTTTGTGTGAAATTGCTAACGAAATTGCTTCGGAAGATGTGTGAATTACAAATGGGAGCTGATCTTTAACTCGATGCCGCCGGAAACCTGTTTTTGTTTATTTAAGTCAAGCAACGTTAGCACCGAAGTTAAACGGATGATCAGTAATATTTTTATACCACTATGTTTTGTTTATGTGACTATAGTTTAGACTATTCACTGGTCATTTTCAAACATAAGTTTGTATTCCAATCTACAATCAAGTTGTACCACGAAGTAAACGCCGCCGCCAACATTAAAGAAATAAATTTTTGAGTTAGAAAGAATTTTTTTTTTTACTTAGGCTGAGCTATTCAGTCTCACACGGCTGTAAAAGTATTTTTTAAATTTCAACACTTTCAATACCAGCCGATCACGATCACAGTACGTAACGGAGAAAGTAAAAAAACATATGATGAATTAGAATTAAAAATACAAAACACCTGTTATGTTTTGAAAATTTGGTTTAGTCATAAAATTAATATTTCACATTCTTATTATTAATTTCATAGTATCCACCTTTATTATTCAACGACCGATTTGTTTATTAATTAACACGCTGTACTACATTAAATCACTGCCTTACAAATTGTGGTATATAATGAAATAAATAAATAAAAATATGTTCACACCATCTGTGTAGAGGCAGTTTTAAATACGTCCTTAGAATAGGTTAGCATGTTAATTTCCTTTCGAAGGTATCTAAAAATGCGAATTGAATTTGACAAAATGATGTGTATTTCCCAGATAGTCCCCCCTGTTTAACGTTGCACTATCGCGTAGTAAACCAGACATGTTCAAGGTCACGAGTTTGGGCGGAGGATAGATGTTAATCTCGAACATCTGTGAAATATCGCCGACTCTATAAATTTCAATCATTTACACGCTGACAATTAGAAAATGTCTCCAGAAGAGAATAACAAATTTTAACCTATCTCATCTGATGATCAAGCTCTCGGAAATGGAATACCCAAGGAGAAACAATCGGACGTTAGCGATAAATTAAATTACAGGTGTGTTTTCTTGTATGTAATCATTATTACTTATAAATAATCCAACTGGTAATAATATTTTTCTACGACCGATAAATAAAGTTTGCGCATTCATTTGACAACGCAAAGTACACATTTCCCGAACAGTTGTACTTTTAACGTTAACTATAGCAACGCGCGGGAAATTACTTTTTCGAACGCTTCAATTGAATGTAGGTGTTTTAGGAATGCAAACAAACAATATCTCTTTGTGTATTAAGTGCGCAAGGTACGTGTTTGCCGATTGAGATTCACAGTTGCCTAATCTAATCTACCGAAATCGGCAAACAGGCTTTGCGCCCGAAATATTTATTAATTGTGTTAACAATCTGCAAAACGGTCGTAGAAAATAGTTATTTATGCAACAAGTGAGTAAAGTAGTACTTTTTTCACGAGTAGGAAAGATTGCCGCACGAGCCGATGGCGAGTGCGGCAATTCCTACAAGTGAAAAAAAGTTGCTTTACTCTCGAGTTTCATACAAATTTTTTTCTACGTCCGTAACTTTTAATAAATTTATAAATTTGATAAAACCTTAATCAATTTTTATAAGTAATAATACTTCTTTTAAATAAAGAAAATAATAATAATCATCAAGTTTTCTTGATCGGAAACGAATGTTTAATATTTATCGGCGGAACTCGCGGCGTGTTGCGAAGCGTTCATGACACACTGCGCAAACAATTTTTTAGTTGCGTTAAAAAATGAACCTCTACGGCACTTTTTTTTACCCAAAAGAGTGAAAAAATGAGCAGTTATGGCACTTTTCTTCAAGCTATTTGAAGAGTTCAGGAATCACATATTTTATGAACGCAGATTAATGAAAAAAACTGTACATTTTATAACGGACATAGAAAAAATATTGTTTGTACTTTCGAACGCAAAGTCTGTTTGCCGATTACATTAGATGTCTATCCCAATCCGCAAATACGTACTTTGCGCACTAAATACACAAATAGCTATTGTTTGTAAATAAGTTGATTTGTAAAATCATTTCCTTGTGTTAAATTGGTTGGGTTGTGGTGTAGCGCCCTCCTACCATAGGCGTCCGCAGGTGGGGGCAAGGGGGGCAGGTGCCCCCTCCTGGAAAATGAATTTATTAAATTAAAGTAATATTTTATATACTAAACTTGTATGTAGTCGGTGAATGTATACTTTAACAATCACATCAAAATTAAAAATTATAACAAAAAGTACGTTCCACGTTATGTTCGATGAATCCGAAAAAAGTTGACGTACAACGACGAGCGGGCACGGTTCCACCCGACGCGTATAATACAGTGCGATCGATGAAAAGTTAGTCAAAGTTAGCCATGAGCCAAAATTCCTAAACTCATTAGCAAGTATCAAGCTGGCGTATATTGATATTTTCAAATTTAGGAACAAAGACTAAACATGCGGTTTTTTCTTCATGACCTGCTTTGACTAATTTTTTATTCGATCTCGCTGTATTATTACTGTACATTTTAGTAGAAATGAACAATTTTTGACAGTTGTAAATTGTCATTTTTGGCAGTTGAAAATTTCCTTTTTACTGCGCACGTGCCATTTGTGATGGTAGATATGTAATTTTTGACCGTTCGAAATTGTCATTTTTAGCAATTGCAATTTTCTTTTTTTTTATATCAAAAATTTCTGTTTTCCATGGTAAAATTCCACAATTTTCGGCAGCTGCTAATTTCCTTACTTACCGCTGTGGTGGCAGAAATGCAGAATTTTTGACAATTCAAAATTGTCATTTTTGACGGTTAAAAATGTATATTTTTACTATTGAAAAATGCCGTTTCTGGTAGTAGAATTGCACAATTTTTGACAATTTACAATTATTACTTTTGGCCGTTGGAAATTTCCCTTTTTTAATATTGAAAAATGCTGATAGTGATAGCAGAAATGCTTAAATTTTGACAGTCTAACATTTTTGGCATTTGCAAATTTTCTTTTATTGTTGAAATGTACCGTTTTTATTAATGAGCAATTTTTGACACTATTGAATAGTTATTTTACTGCTAAGTGCCATTTGTGATAGTAGTGCTATTTTTAACAGTTCGAAATTGTCGTTTTTAGCAGTTGAAATTTACTTCTTTTTTTAATATCAAAAAATGCCATCTTTGATAGTAAAAAACCATAATTTTTGGCAGCTGCAAATATCTTTATTTACCGTTGAATCGTGCCGTTTGAAATGCAGAATTTTTGAAAATTCAAAATTGCCATTTTTAGCAGTTAAAATTTTCTTTTTTTTTAATATTAAAAAAGCGGTTTTGATAGTAAAAATTCATAATTTTTGGCAGCTGTAAATTTCTTTATGTGCCGTTTGTGGTGGCAGAAATGCAGAATTTTTGATAATTTGAAATTTTCATTTTTGACGGTTAAAAATCTATCTTTTTACTATTAAAAAATGCCATTTCTGACAGTGGAATTGCACAATTTTTGACAATTGGTAATTGTTATTTTTGACCGTTGGAAATTTCCCTTTTTTAATATTGATGTCAATAGTGATAGTAGAAATGCTCAAATTTTGACAGTTAAACATTTTTGGCATTTGGAAAATTTCTATTTATTGTTTAAACTTGTCGGTTTTAGTAATGAGCAATTTACTGAATAACTATTTTCAGCAAATTGAAAATTTCCTTTTTACTGCTAACGCGCCATTTGTAATAGTAGTGAGATTTTTGACAGTTCGAAATTGTCATTTTTAGCAGTTGAATTTTTTTTTAATATCAAAAAATGCCGTCTTTGATAGTAAAAAAAACACAATTTCTGGCAGCTGCAAGTTTCTTTATTTACCATTGAATAGTACCATTTGTGGTGGCAAAAATGCAAAATTTTTAACAATACAAAAATGGCAATTTTCTTTTTTTATATCAAAAAATGCCGTTTTTGATAGTAAAAATCCATAGTTTTTGGCAGCAGTTCAAAATTGTTATTTTTAGCAGTTGATTTTTTTTAATATCAAAAAATGCCGTCTTTGATAGTAAAAAACCACAATTTCTGACAGCTGCAAGTTTCTTTATTTACTATTGAATCGTACCGTTTGTGGTGGCAAAAATGCAGAATTTTTAACAATACAAAAATGGCAATTTTTGTTTTTAATAACAAAAAATGCCGTCTTTGATAGTAAAAAACCACAATTTCTGGCAGCTGCAAGTTTCTTTATTTACTATTGAATCGTACCGTTTGTGGTGGCAAAAATGCAGAATTTTTAACAATACAAAAATGGCAATTTTTGTTTTTAATATCAAAAAATGCCGTTTTTGATAGTAAAAATCCACAATTTTTGACAGCTGCAAATTTATTTATGTGCCGTTTGCAGTGGCAAAAATGCAGAATATTTAACAATTCGAAATTGTCATTTTTGACGGTTATTTATTCGAAATTTCTGTATGAAAGTTTTGCCCCCCTCGCTCTGGAAAAATTTCAGCGGACGCCCATGCTCCTACCATCCATCGTTCACGTTTAACCTAAGCTATAAAGTACTATTTTAGTTCAATAATTTTTACTGGTCCTTTATTATAAACATTAATGCAAATTACTAGAAAACAATGTTTACTGTTGAGTTCAAATAGAAACGAAGGGCCGTGGATGGCAGCAGAAGCAATTATTTACAATTTTCCGGCAGTTTTATTTGTTCAGTCGGAAAATCTGAAAAGAATTTAAATAAGTAAATGGCATTTTGTATGTTAAATATATCCCACAATGACATTCAACGTAATTTCCGAGTACAAACGCAAATTTAATTAGTTGCAATAACAATAACAATAAAGTTCTATTGGGTGTGACGAATATCTAAACAATTTCTATGGCGTTTTGTTGCTATAAATCCGAGACAAAACATTCAATAGATAGCTGTAACCGCAGAAACCGTTCACTTTCGTGAAATTCATTATTTTCACGCTGGTTTAGCGAAAAAAAAACATATTGTATTGTAGCCGAAACCGGTAGTGATATATATAATTAATAAATATTAAGAAAGTACAAGGTAACATTGATTACATTTCCATTAAATAAATAAATAAACCTTAATACGACATACAACAACAATATTGTATTTTCGTAAATGCATTTGTGAAAATTTTAACAAAAAATTAAGAAGGAACTTAACAAAATTTGAAATATACTAAATTTGCGAACTTCCTCCATATTTAAGCATGAGCAAGGCTATTCCGATGACATTCGTCATTGGTCGGAGTTAACTATTTATTGGTCGCAGTTTCTTTAAAAATTCTCAAATTGTAAAAAAATGGAATAATAAAATAAAAATGTTATTCTACCAAATAAGGATTTTTAGGCATTTTGAAAGAATTTTTAAATAATTGCAATTGTTTCTTTGATAATACAAATAGTCATTAATTAAAATAAAAATGTACACTCGAGGAAAAAAAAAATAAACACTAGAAATTCGTGAAATTTTGACTATTTTCAAACCGCCATAACTCGGTGTATTTTCAATCGATTTTTATGAATCTTTGAGGGCAAAAAACTTTAAAGTGTCTTCTTTAAAATCATGCATGCGAAACTAAACGTAACCTCTTCCGCTCCCCTCCAGCGCCCCTGTGAAAAAAAAGTTTTTTTCTGGAAACCATGTCCAACTTTGTCGATGTCTGTGAAGTTGGAAAAATTTTGTCCACTCGATCCATCATAAAGGCATTAAAATGTGATCAATTCTCAATGCAGGACTCAAAGAAACGAATGCCGCCATATTCGCGATAACAAAAAATATTTTCGTAAGATGGAATAGTAGTTTTACAGCGAGTGCATGATGTAAATTTTAAGTTCCCGGCGCCTCCACCATGCGATCAATTCATAAATGAGCTCATTTTAATTATTTGTAAAACGGTGGTTGCTACTACTATAAACTAGCTCGTTCGCGAAGGGTTAAATATAACTTGTTACTTCACGTTAAAAGGATCATAAGATGTTAACATACAATTTTCAGTTAAAAATTGTGCTAAGGAAAGTGTGTCTTCTTGACAAACTCCATAATTTCATAGTGTTTACAAAGATATCATAAGTACCTCGCGGTTGATAGCTAGTTGTAGTAAACCCACTAAACACCGGAAAAGTACAATCGTGCCTTCGACAATTTCCAGCGGCGCGAAAATCGTTTTGCCTTACCTTTATTACGTTCTTTATCAAGTCGCGTGCGCACTTTTTGTGCATAATTATAATTAAGAGTACTGAAATCGCAATGACTGCGAAAATGCCTCGGGTTGGGGTGGTATTACATTCAACTTTTATTCCCCCGGAATGGGAAACGCGATTTGTTGCCCGTTTCGCGATTGTTGCATGCAATTTTTACGGTGAGGCACCTGTAACTGATGGCAGCTAGATGGCTTGCGTTTCATGAAACGTTACATCACATCGTAACTCGACATTATTCGGAGATTCGCGGGTTTTGAAGTTTATTGAGAGAATCGGAGAATGTTTCATGCTGTTGAAATATTTACCAAAATTTCTTAACACTTCTCGTATCTTTTTTTTTATTCTTTATCACTACATTCTTTAAGATGGGCACTGCAAAATTGATATCATTTGAATAGGAAATAAATTTGTAAATCGAGTCGAGGCTATGAAGTAATTTATCGCTAGCACGATGCACATTTAACGTGGGGCTCATTTAACACGAGGCATATTACGCAGCTCCCATCTTTTGTGATCAAGAATTCTTCCCATTCTGAGAAATCTTTCGAGTCTTTGAGATCCCAGAACCGTTGCCAGGTATCGCCACAATTTTCAGAAAAGGGAATATTAATCAAAATGTGTGTATCAGTGAATTTAATGCAGCTAATTTGTGAAACTTATGATGATAGGTGTTGTTGTATCAGTGTTTATCGGTATGTGGAAAATATGTAGCTCAAGTAACATTTGCTTTAATGATCTATGATGCTCAAAATACGTATCAGGTAACTGAAAATAAAAACAAGTCATGTCTTTCTTCACCAAATATCTGGTACCATCAAGAGTGTAGCACGACAAGTATCAAATAAATGTTACCAATAAAATACACCCTCTAACTTTACTGACTTCGCAGTGAACATAAAACATAACCTCCAATTATATTTAACTTAAACACAATCAGCTTCTGTTTATTTTGTGTAGTATGTAGTAATAAATAAATACAGCTAATTGCTTAAAATACAACAGACATTCAAATTAGTTATATCGACTTTTCAAAGCCAAACAAGTATTTTTACGTCCAATCTCCCTGGAAAACGACAGATAATTGTTTATAAAATATAAAGACAATTGCCATCAAGGTGAAATATCTATAGGTAATTGAAAATTGAATGTGCTTTATGATCCAGTAAATAACTGAATCCACCCCTTCACTTAATTTTAAAAGAATCGCACAAGAACAAAGATATTTGCTATATTCGGTGGCTGCACTTCTCTCCAGTCGCTTTTACAGTATAAAAACAATTGCCACAAAGCTGGAAATTTCACAAATTTACTCAAAAGTTAATGTACCTTATGATCCAGTAAAATTCTGAAAACACACCTCCAGTATATTTAATTGCCCAAGAACAAAAATAAATGAAATTCTGAGGCTGCACTTTTCCCCACTTGCTTATAAAATATAAAAAACAATTGCAATCTAGCTGAAATTTCTAAAATTTACTCAAAATTGAATGAACTTTATGATCAACTAAAAATCTGAAAACACCCCTCCACTTAATTTTAAGATAATTGCGTAAGAACAAAGATATTTACAATTCTGGGGCTGCACTTCTCTCTAATCTTATAAAATATAAAAACAATTGTCATAAAGCAGAAATTTTTTAAATCTTCTAAAAATTGAATGCACCTTATCATCCAGTAAAAATCTATAAATACCCCTTCACTGAATTTTAAGATAATCGCACAAGAACAAACATATTTGCAATTTTGAGGCTTCACTTCTCTCCAATCGTCTATAAAATATAAAAACAATTGCCATGAAGGTAAAATTTCGCAAATTTACTTAAAATTGAATGCACCTTATCATCAAAATAAAATATGAAAACATCCCTCCACAGAATTTTAATATAATTGCCCAAGAACAAAAATAGTTGAAATTCTGAGGTTGTACTTCTTCTCAATCGCGTATAAAATATAAAAACAATTGCAACCTAGCTGAAATTTCTAAAATCCACTCAAAATTGAATGTACTGTATGATCTAGTAAATATCTTAAAGCGCCCCTTTATCGAATTTTAAGATAATCGCAATCGTCCATAAAATATAAAAATACATACCTTCGAGCTGAAATTTGTCAAATTTACTCAAAAGTTAATGTACTTTATAATCCAGTAAAATTCTAAAAATACCCCTCCACTGAATTTTGAGATAATTGCGCAAGAACAAAAATAGTTGAAATTCTGAGGTAGCGCTTCTCCCCAATCATTTATAAAATATAAAAAACAATTGCAATCTCTCTGAAATTTCTAAACGTTACTTAAAATTGAATGTACTTATATTTTAGTGACAATCTGGAAACACCGAATTTTATGATAATTGCTCAAGAACAAAGGTGATTGTAATTTTGAGGCTGCACTTCTCTTCAATCGTTTATAAAATAAAAAAAAAACAATTGCCATCGAGTTAATATGTTTCAAATTTACTCAAAATTGAATTTATTTTATTATCCAGTAATTGCCCAAGAACAAAAATAATTGAAATTCTGAGGCTCCACTTTTCCCCAATCGTTTATAAAATATAAAAGCAATTGCAATCAAGTTAAAATTTCTAAAATATACTCAAAATTTAATGTACTTTTATGTATATGTAAAAATATAAAAACATCCCTTCTCCGAATTTTAAGATAATCTCAAATAATAATTTCCAACAAGCTGAAATTTCTCAAAGTTACTTAAAATGGAATGTAGTTTATCATCCAGTGAAAATCTGAAAATTCCCCTTCCCTAAATTTTAAAATAATCACGCAGACAATTGCAATTCTAAGGTTAAAATACGAGGAATATTAAAGAAAAACCTCCGTTTGTACTAAAATTGGCCAAAAGACTCTTTTTGTGAGCTGCCTCAGAGAAAAGAGTCGACTCCACGAGTCGGCTCATGACTGTTGGAAAAGTGAGAAAATACACTGGTGGAAGAAAAACTGAAACACTTGAAATTCGTGAAATTTCGATCATTTTCAAACCGCTATAACTCGGCGAATTTTCGATCAATTTTAATGAATCTTTAAGAGCGAAAAACTTTGAAGTGTCTTCTTTATAGTCATGCATGCCAACTTAAGCGTAACTCCTTCTGCTACCCTCTAGCGCCCCTGTGAAAAAAAAGTTTTTTCTGGAAACCATGTCCAACTTTGACGATGTCTACGAAGTTGGAATTTTTTTTTCGACTCGATCCACCATAAAGGCATTAAAATTTGATCAATTCCCTATGCAGGACTCAAAGAACGAAGTTCCTACGACGATTTGGTTTCACTTTTTTTTCAAACACCCATAACTTGGTGCCAAATTGTCGTACAAACTTCGTTCTTTGAGTTCTGCATAGGGAATTGATCCAATTTTAATGCACTTATGATGGATCAAGTCGACAAAATTTTTCCAAAATACGCCGAGAGATGACGGTTTGAAAAAGTGTTTCATTTTTTTTCCTTCAGTATTTTTCCTCCTAAAAAATGTTGACGAGCAAAAGATTTTCATCTTCGAAATCAAGTGAATTTAATGTTACTGTCTATACTGTTAATTAGAGATGGACGAAATTACTCTTTTTGGTTATTTTTGGCACATGACTGCGTGACACACTTCACAACTCGTTCATGAGTTACACATCTCTACTGTCAATACGTTTTTTTTTTTAATCAGAATGATCGACAATTTAAATTTACAGCACAAACGCAATTTTTGATTTTAAAAATCTTTGAAATCGACTCTGGGGTCCTCAAAACGGATATTTCCGATGGATGATAAAATCTGTTTTTCAACAGAATTTTGTTTATCATTTTCAATAATTAATATTATGCATAAAATGCATAAATCCAGATTCACAAACGTATTTTTCGAGCACAGTTTATTTTAAAAAAATTGGTACCATGATGGAGAAATTTACAACCCGTCCGCCTTCAGGTAATACCGTAAACGTTTATTGCGCCCAACTCTCATTTTTCTGCAAGAAAAGGGCTGTAAATGAGAAAGTTAACCCTGTGCAAAAAGGCTTTTGAATTTTTTTTTATAATGGCACCGTAAAACGTGCCAATTTAACCCTGTCAAAACGTTTTATTGTTTGCCCCAAAATGCGCATTTTCTTACCCTTGTGTGAAATATATCCTCGTTCTTAGAAAAAGAAAGTGGTGATTTCTTTTATGGCTGGTACACAAAGAAGCGTAACGGATTTAAAAAAAAACAGAAATTACGTAAAGATATAAATCATTGAGTAATAAAAAAATTAACACGAAATCTGTAAAATATTCAAAATTCTAAATTAGATAAAACATTTGGGCACATTTAATTTAATTTAATTTAAACATTAAGTTCTTACATGCATTTTTTAGTAAGAAATGTGTCACTTTTATAGATATTCATGGTGGTATATACAGAGTTAGTCTAAAAATAACGGAACACCTAAATAAATCTCAAACCGTAAAAATTTTCAAAAAAAATTTCAAACAAATGTTTCTTAAATATAAACAAGCTATCATTTAAATATATTTTTAAAATACAGGGTGTTCATTTTATTATGTAAATTTGGTAACTTTTCCTTTTTCAAAAAGAACACCCTGTATATTTTTACATTTTTTAATTCTAAGATTAATTCTAATAATTTTTTGTAGGAATCATTTTTTTATAAAATGAATTTTTGAGTTAAAAAACTTTAAATTAAGTCTTACTGAGACTACAAACAAATAAAATCTGCAATAAGTGAGGTTGCCTCAAGTTAATTCAGTTACATTTCTTCTCTATTTGTATGGTTAGATCATTAAAAATTATTAAAAAAAAAATTGTTTATACATTGCTGTTGGTAAATTATGCCGTTTATTAACTCAATTTTAAAATTCTATCCATTCATCATACTAACGACCGTATCAAACGCATTTTAATGTACTTATCGACTTTTATGGTGCTGTTCTTTTTATTTCCTGAAGGTGTCCGGCCTGAATTTTCAATGAAAATTTTACGGCTGATGCTACTCCCCATTAACCCACCCATTACTATTTTTATTAGTTACTTTGTAATACATTACTGGGCCGTAAAACGTGGGGGTTTTTGTCGGTCGTTTTAAAACGCACATAAAATCCTTTTTCGCTTGTAAAATTTGTATCGAAAGATACCGGCTTTTACAGTTCCTTCTTTTTGTATGTTTCTGCCCTGCTTAACGTTTTATCGATATGGGTTTACCTACCTCATCAATCATCTAGAATGGCTTGTTTGGAGGTGTGTTGATGGGTTATAAGGGTAGAAAGTGGTGATTTTTTTTTCTATTCGAAAAATGTTTTAGGTCTATTGATTGTATTGGAAACCTGTTTATTCACAATCACTATAATAATATGCATATTTTTAACCTCCAAAAAGTTGGGGAATTAACGATTCCTTCGTTCTGCAAGAACATTTTGCGAAACTCTATTTCGAAGTACAGAAATTGGAAATTGCCAATATATATATAATCGACAAATTGATGTCAATCATACGGTCGGTTTCTTCAACGAATCTACTCTGAAGTGAATTTTACAATTTAGTTTAATTATGGATTACCACGTAGTAACGGTCACAACCATTCTCATCATTAAGTACGTCTTATTTATAAGTAAATCTTAATTATTTGTGCTGCTACACCAAACGAATTTATACATATCTTAGGTTCGCAACGCAGCTTTTTTACGTACATTTCTCATGCTTTTCAATGTCAAATCATCCCAACCTCATAATGTGTCGTTGTTTGCAATCTACGCCCTCGTCTGTAATGCAGTGTTTCCCGCCTCGGTATGTAATATACTATTTAAATTACTTATTTATATTTTTTTATACAGGTATTAATTTACTGGAGCATGTGGTAGCTTGCATGTAACCATAGTGATAAGTCTCAATATTTCGCAATCATGAACCCATTCTAAAATTAACAAATAAACACTGGTATCTCACACGTGCGAGTTGTACTCTGTGGAACGTAAATGTTGTGATATTATTTTATGCCCAATAAAATTTTACGGCCACTTAATGATAATAAACTTGTTGCGGAGGTTTAATATTTCTCCTGATAACACATCTCGGCGACGCGTCTGAATTTCTCCGCAATCGTCGTACTGATAAATTCGTAATATGAAATACGTTCAGGTGATTACTTTCATGAGATTTATCCGATCTGAATTCAGAATAATATTTTGAAATATGAAACGGTGTGATTCATCTTCAGAGATTAAGAATGTACGACGTATAATTATATTTGATATTTAATATTTCTTCCTCTGATTAATCTTAAATTAAGTCGTAGTAATAATATTTACGTTGGTTTAATCTCTCTATGATGTTTATTGAAAGTGCTAATTTATCTTGCTTATAATATTATGATAACAATGATCTTAATTGGTTTTAGTTAATTAATTTATTAATTCAAATTTTTGGTTTTGCATCTATCTATGTATATAATGATCTTTAATGCATATGATAGACAACAATATATCTAAGATGTAATTTTGTTTTGTGTTTTAAATACATATTTTTTCGCCTCAAAAAGCTACAATTGTAGCGAAAGCAAACTAAAAAATTTGAAATCCAAATATGCGTTAGTATTCAAATCATTATAGATTTTTGACTTGGTGCCTAATCAATCAGTTTAAATTTATGTATGTTAACATGTTTCTTAACCTGCGCTTCAATGCCAATTTCTAGATGTCCTGAAATCCTTCAAGATCATTATTTTTATCCTTTTGTTTTCGCAACAATGTTTGTTTTTAAGGTCTTTTAAGATCTTCGGCCAGGAGGCTAATTTGACCAAAACAGCAGAGGAACATTTGCTTTCTCTATAGGAGTAAATAGTGCAGCATGAGCAGATCCACAAGCAACGCAGCTGTGGGAACATTTTAAGAGGGGGGGGGGGGGGCTCTTATCAGTGCGGAGCCCTGTAGAGCCATCCCAAAATGTCGTGACACGTGGGGGTTAAGTTTGCGCAGAGTGAGAAAGTATTCGGAGAGAACGCGATAACAAACGCGTAATCGCATCACCGAAGAATCATTACTTTCCGATTCTGTGTCTACATTTTACACTTTATGTTCACTCGGTGGCGCTCGCTGCATAATTTCCGGCGTCCCCTCTCTTGAAATTCACTGCGCAATGTGTCACCAGATTTTAGGAAGGCTCTACCACCGTACACCCGTGAAACCGGCACCGCTTTTCGCCGCTAAGATATGCGCAACATCTGCTGTCCTTCAAAAACTTACACATATAATACTCGCCCATCAAACGGGTGTTGATATTGTTGCTTGGCCCCAAGCAATCTTCCTAAAAGTGTGAAATAAATTACGGAAATACTCCCCTTATCACTTACTGCGTCATTAGATTAATTTATTCGTCCCTTTCAACGAATTCCGTTCCTCGGGAATTATTTATTTGTTTATTTTTCGGGTCGGCGGTTTCCTTATCTCGCACTTATGCTCTATTTTGTGTTTAATCTCCGCCAGAAATCCACTTTCTCACAAAAGAGATAAAAGTGTCTCTGGAGTTGCTCAACTGAGAGGACCGAAGTGTTGGCGGCCTTGGAAGTTAAGTTTCGCTCCATTAACGCAACACTTTATAGATTTGATTTGATCGAGTATTTATTCGGTTTGGTTCGGGAACTACTCTTGTAAATGTAAATGTATTAGATTAATACAACTGTAATAATATCACGTACACAGGGGCGTGCGGGATCGTAAATGCGCTAAAAATTTGAAAATTATTATTATACATTCCTTGGTGATATAACCCGGTTTCAAATTTCGTCTAAAAGATAAAAATCTAAAATTTATGTGGGCATTGGTGTCGCGGATCATAAATATGAAGTTAACAACAATTTGTTCGAAAACTCGATCATTGTGACATCAATTATTATAAATTTAATCTAGTGCGCAATTTAATTAATTCAATTGATTTTAAATTGTGTGTTATCGATAAAATTAGAAATGGAAAATATCGATAAATTATACATAATTGAAACAGTGTAAATTAATTGATGTTCAACGTTTCCTTCACTTATAATTTATAATAAAACATATTTTCATTCTCAACATCGATGTTGATGTTCTTATTGAAATATAAAAAGTACTGAATATGATTCTTGGGCACATCCCAACCAATCTGGGCCGAATCATAACATAGACAAATAAGACAAATGTTTAGGGGCAGGTGAACACGTCTATTTTTTATTCAATATTACATTCGAAGCTTCGAAGAATCCAAAGAAAAGAAATAACCTTCAAATAAAGAAGTTTTCGAAGATTCGTTGTTGCGAAGATTCCAAGTATCAAAATTGCGAAGTTTCGAAGTTTTCAAATTTTTCGCAGAATCGAAGTTGTGAAGTTCCGAAGTTTTCGAATTTTTCAATCCCGTAACCCTAAACATTTGGGGATTTAATCTTTTATATGATTTCAAAATGTTTACCTCAAAAAACGAAGCCTAAGATGTGCCTGTTGAGTTGCTGTAATCTTAAATTAACTTCATACTAATGTATTGACAAGGTAAAAAGCAATAACATATCTTACAAAATTAATCGTTTTTATTAGTTGATTGAGGGTGGCGGCACTTACTTCGTGATACATTTTTAATTAAATGAAACATACTTTTACTTAGTTAATTATAATAAACAATGTGATATTAAGTAACAAGGGAATATATAGAGAATCCGTAAATTCAAAAAAATCTGAAACATTGTGTGGAAGTAAAGTAGTTCATCCTTAGCACAAAACCATTTTCTGTTGCTGCGGAATTTCAGTCTGATCAGAAAAAAGGACACTTTTTTTATAGCAAATTTCTTCGAAAGAACCAGACGTATGAAAAAATGGTTCGCATATAAGTTGTAGAGTATCTTATTCTCTTTGCTACAGTGTATTTAGATTTTTTCGAAATGATATATTTTTTAGGGTGGAGTAAATTTTGCTTTTTCGCAAAATCTGAATATGCCGTAGCAAAGGGAATAAAATACTCTACAACTTTTATATGAACCATTTTTTCATATGTGTTGTATTAAATTTGCTAAAAAAAACTTTCATTTTTCTTTGAGGAGTGGTTTCATCACCTCAAACAGGAATTCCGCAGAAATAGAAAACAGTCGGCGTTAGTGGCTGAATGGTCAAACCTATGCCAAAAAAAAAGAAAAAAGAAAACAGTCTTGTACTACGGATAAACTACTTTACTTCCACACAATGTTTCCGATTTTTTTTTAATTTTCGGGTTCCCTATGTTCCATTGTAAGTAAAAGTGGGTTTCATTGTTTTTATTAGTTTTGAAAAAATAATAATGATATGAATTAACTTTTTCATTTGTGAATATTCGCGAAATGAGACTTCGAAACCAAAATTCGAAACTTAAAAATTCGAAGCTTTGAATCTTCGAAAGTCTGATACTTCAATCTTCGAAAATTTTCTATGAATCTCCGATATTGGAAATCTTATTAAAAAATTCCAGCCTTTGTTGCGACCGTTACTAAATGGTAGTCCATAATTAAACGTAATTAAAAAAATGCTATGTTTCAACCACAACCAATTATTATTAAAAAAATAAAGTAAGGAATCTAAACAAATATTCACTACTCGAGTTTCGACGCGTTATCGTCATTATCAAGTGAATTACAAATTGATGAATTATTGAAGTAAATACTTCTTTGACTCACCGAAACCATTCGGCATTATCTTCAAAACTAATAAGCTTCTTTATTGACCTAAATTTCATACAAACTCACAAATCTCAAAGATCACAAGAAGGATTATTTATTATTATTTGCGATATTTGCGTTTTTAACTGAGGATAGTTAATTATTTTCCAATTTGAAACTTCAGGCGTCAACGTTACTTGACCCTCAATCGCCATGCAGCCAAAATCGCTAACCACTAAAAGTAATGTTGGAATCCAATAATCAATCTCCACCGTACTACTATTATTCTTAGCAATATTATAACTTATAACAATTCTCAAATTTAATGTCTTATAAATTATTGCATCTGTTTTAATTACGCGCATTACTAACATAACACCTTTGTAAATTACAGTGGATTTTGATTATATGCTAATCAATAATAATAATATTTATTCTTTCAAAATTTATTCATGAATTTATTTTTGAAAGAATAAAAAAATCTCAAAATCCACTGTAATTTACAAAGGTCGTAAATCACGTCGAAAACGGAGATTTTTGCGTGATGTAGCAATTGCAATTAAGACCATGACATTTCAGACAATAACTGTTATTATCTCGTTACGAGCAATAAAGTAATCTTCAAATGGCGTCGGTAATCGTTTCATGAAAACTGATGCTATCACAAAGTCCTTCCCACAAATCTTCGTCATTTACTCGAAACCAAAGATTTAATAAGTCATTGTGGAGGCTTTCACTTCGTGATACATTTTGAATAATTCAAATAAAAGATTTAAGTTTAGGGTAACAGCAGATCACTTACTGTACCGAAGAAAAATATTTAGAATTGTAATATTTAGGTAACTGAAGTGCGATATGACTATGGGCTGTGCTTGATTTCTAAACTTTTAGGTACCGGAACGGGTGACTCATATATTGACATAATTACAAGAAGAACACAAAATTATATTCATCTTCCAAAGATTTTCAAAGCTTTTCTGAAAATGTGTTTATACATTTTGCATTCATCTAAGTTATTCATCTAAAAATAAAATCAAGGTAATAAAGCTTCTGTTGGCTCAAAAGAGGTACTGGGACGCCGTTCCGCCTGAAATTAAGTCCTGACTATAGGTGTACCGCAAGGTAGTATTTTGGTATTATAACGTACATAAATGATTCTGTAAACACTCAAAATACCATATGTATAAAAATTATTTAGATAAGGCATGGCCATGATACACAAAATCACGGTCTTAGATTAGTTCAGCACGTCGTTGACTTTATGTCATATGAACAACTGGTGGCGAAGACGTGATGCGACGTATCAAACCTGCAACGTACGTTCCGAAATACAAAGCCACCCTTTATCTAAATAATTTTTATACATATGGTATAATAACAATTCATTATGCTGACGATATAGATTGGTGTTAGCACAAAACTATTCCAATCTTATTGTCGAAGGAAATCCAATTTTAAATAAGGGCTGTATCGTTTCAAAAAGGTCAGCTAGTTTTAAAGTCCAAGTACAAGACATCAGCAAGAGGAAGCGAGCGGGTGTACTAGCGGACGGAGAAAATTGCCTCCCTAAGAAGGGCCTGTCAGGGACGGAGACCACCTACCAGCGGCTAACACAGAGCTATAGGGCGGAGGATACCAGATTGCGGTAAAAAAAAAAACGGGGGAAAAGAAGACCGGCATGGATCCTGAACGAAGCCGACACCAGGAGGGCGGTCAGGGAGCTATTCCCGGATCAAGGGCCAACTGTGTATTCGCGCTTCCAGGTAGACCCCGAGGAAGTATGCCTTATCTCGAGGGACAGGGCCGATCCTAGACTCTAGGCCGCCCGCGTGCATATGATGAGTTGGCCGCCCCCTCACGTGAAGTAAAACATTTCTTGGGGCGGGGGGATTTTATTTTTCAATTCGAAAATTTTTAAAACCTTCTGTAATCTTTTTGTAAGGTTTTAAGGCAGAACAATATCATGTCTGATCGCATTTACACATATTTACAATTTGTCTGAATTGATAGAAGAAATGACTAAAGAATTTGCAAGTAACCCGGGACTGCCAGATGTATTTTTGCATTGTAAAATTCTGGATACATTGACGAGGAGTATTTTTCTAATGAATCCAGCTGGATGGTGAGGGAAAAAAGTGATAGAACGGTTGATAATTTAATCAATTAACTATGTTCGTATAAAAGGGTCTTAAGGGCCAAGGGAGATGGATCCACCAAGCAGGAAGTTCTCACCTGCAATCATCGAAGAAGTCATCACAGCAACGAAATTCTGTCGATGTGAAGAAAAAGAAAAAAACTTGAACTACTACATGAAGCCCAATCACACGGTTAAAGTGTGCAGGAATGGATTGCTGATAGCCGTCCTCCGAACACAAATATGATACTCGTCAACTGAAACAGATGCTGAGTGGTCGAGATGCAGGGATGACAATGGCGCGATAAGCCATATTTTAAATGGTCAGATTTGGCTAATATTTGATCAATCAAGAGAAATCAGTTCTCCGTGCTTGCAGACCAGGATAAGTACTCGGACAGCCAATTCATCTTCATCAGCTGAAGTCTGCAACTTCCTAATCAACAATAGGAGGGAGCTTGTCGTGGAGGACTGTTCAATTTAGAGTTGTAGAAATGCATATTGAACTGTGTGAAGATTACATATATGATAAAGCTCATCGGCTACCGTCCGTCGCGAGGTCCAGAACTACGGAACCGGAAGAGCGAATTCGCATTTAGTTTGCGGTCCATTTCAAGAATCGTGGTCTGGTTATCAAAAATTCAGGACCGTTTATTTTTTGCGGCAAAAATCCGAAATTGCTCAAAAACTGAGCTAGTTCCTAGCTGAGGAAGAAACAGTATGGAGCTGCTGAGTGATAACGGCAGAGAGTTCGACAAGAAACAGATCTGGACCAGTTTACACAAGAAAGGTATTATTCAACGTCTTATAACTCCGGAACAAAACGGGTCCAGTGAGAGTGAAAATCGCACGGTGGTGGAAACTACTAGAGAAATAATGCACGCGCATGGGAACATTCCTCAGGCACTTTGGGCCGAGATGATACGAACAGGTACCTGCATCCTTAACAGAGCCTAAAAAACAGGTTTGAAACATTGGTTCAAATTCATGTATATTCTATCGAAGGAGCAAAGGACGACAATGGATCCAAAGGCCATTAAAGGAATCCTCATCGCTTATGATAACGACGACGGACACAGTATCTACAGTTAAGAGGAAAACAAGCTCTATAGATCCAAAGACATCATCTTTGAAGAAAAATTGGTGGAAAACGGGGTTATTATACCCCCAGGAAGCAACGAAGCTGAAGAGACTGACCTGAATGACAGCAAATCCCAGATTGAAGAAAACGAAGAAATAGAATTCTGAAAACCCGATGACAGTGACAGTGATTGAACAATCTCAGAAATGCCGAAAATCAATGAAGAAAAGAATGCTGGTAAGATTACGTGGACACTTCGTAACCGAGCTCCACAGAAATTCCAGGATTATGTGATCCTGACCTCGACGGACTCCACAAAGTAAAAACAAGGCCAGATTGGTGATCAAAGATTTTTAGCAAAGAAGAGGAGTAGATTATGATCAAACCGTCAGTTCAGTAACAAGAACATCGACTATTCGAACGCTACTCATTGTCAGTGTTGACCTAATTCTAAAACAATATTTTGACGAAATCCATCAATTACATTTGAAATATCTAATGTTTCACTGATCTCATTTTCAATAGAAATTATGGCTAAATTAGCAAATCGCTCTTATGTTATAGTTGAGCACAAATAATTTTTAATTAATTTTAATTTGGAAAAACTCCTTTCGCCGGAAGCCACAGTTATCGGTATTGTTAAAAATATTTTTAGACTAATACTGAAATTTGGAAAACAAGGAACTAAGTCTTGGTTAATTAAATGATTTAAAATTTCTAATGGTTTGAATTGGGAATTATTAGGAAATAGTTCTCTAAAAAGATAACAATTCTTTTAGGAGTTCGATTCCATCTAAATCTTTGGTTAATTTTCCGTTTTCGGTTACCTGTAATTTAATATCTAACTCCATATAATATTTTCTTAAATATTCGGATTCTGCCGAATGAAATATCAACAAAAATTTAAACAAGGAGCAGTAATTTTTTAACAGCTCAGAACGTTCGGATTCAAATTAATAGCGATTTATTTTTCTTGTACGTACTTCAGATGCTTTGTGATACTTCTGTTTGTTTAGCAAAGTTGTTACCCGGCTAGAAATCTGATAGACTTCCGACAGTCCAGGCAACCGGCTGCTATTTCGGGGCCTTCGGATTAAAATTTACAGATTTCGGACGCCGCGGACCCTCTATTGATGGTCCGCTTCACAGGTTTTGCCGCCCCTCTAACCGCCGCTCGTGTGCCATGCACTTTCTAGCCCCCCGGTAGGATCGGTCCTGTAGAGGGAGAAGCTTCTGCAAGAGGTGGCGAAAGTCGCACCAGGGCCGGACTGATTACCCGCGGAGACGATAGTCCTTTAAGCAATGGAGCGCCCCGAGGCACTTCAGGAAGCCTTCACGGAGGTCCTCGGGAGCGGGCAGTTTCCGAGCACGTCCATTCATCCGAAGAGGACAAGCCTACAACCCCGGCGACGAGAGCAGTAGCCCTCATGCCTGATTGACCACGGGAGGAAAGAGCTCCAGGCGGAACTGTACAGAATTGGCCAGTTTGGCTTCCGAGCGGGGCACGTCGATGCCCTGTTAGAAATCATGAAGACGGCTTCAGACGGGGAAGTGGTGCATCCTCATCACGTTGGAGGTGAAAAACGCGTTCAATTGGGCAAGGCGCCAGTACATCCTAGACGAATTAGAGGGAATTAGAGGATAGGGGGTCGAGCGCAGCTTAAGAAAATAACTGGAAAGCTACCTCAGGGAAAGGTGGATCCGCATCAGCTCAGAAGAAGGCACCGAATGGATGCAGGTAACAACGGGTATTCCACAGGAGTCCGTCCTGGGCCCTACCCTGTGGAACATCATGCGAATCAGGCTGGATCTTCCAAAGGGGGCAAAGCTGATCGGGTTTGCTGACGACTTGTCCTTGTTGGTCTCAGCTAAACCGGAGTAGACACTTATGGAGAGGGCGGCTATGGCCCTGCTCATGGTCTTTCGGTGGATGGAGGAGCACGCTCTGGTGCTGGTCCCACTTAAGGCAGAGGCGGTCATCTTTGCCGGAAGGAGGAAGCCATAGGTTCACGGTGGGGGCCCACATGATGGTTCCACAGAGAAGCCTGAACTTATGCCGCGTTTACACGATGCCAATCGAAGAGATAATTGTCGGGGCCAGTTGTATTGTGCCAGTTGCGTGAATGTCTGAGGCCAGTCCAATTAAATGAGAACTTGTTCACACGGTGAAACTATTGCCACGGCAGTTGGTGACGAAAAATGGTGGAGTGCTCATCGTCTGTTGTGTAGCAGTCTCGACTGACTAAGGGAAACTGGCCCAAAACGAGAGATCTACTGACCTACAACGTTCACACGGCGCCAATTGTCTAGACAACTGTCTTGATAGAGTGGTAGGAGACGTCACTGCGCCCAGCCAATTGTCCTCTGTCTACTCCTGGAGACAATCGAATTTCAGGACAACTGGCAGGGCAGTGGGCACATCAATTGGCCAGTGGTGTTTACACGTAGGCAATAATTTTATGCCAGTAAATTGTCCTCTGACAATTGTCTCCCCAATTGGCATCGTGTAAACCCGGCATTAGGGAGAGTCGCAGCAAGAGCAGCGGATGTCGGCAGGCGACGAGTCGCCCAGGCTGGCTGATGCCGAACGTAGGACCAGGACAGGGGGCAAGCGGAAACTGCTCTGGACAGCGACCCAGTCAATCCTATTGTATGGGGCTGAGGCAATGGACGTCGAACGCAACCGGAAAAAGATCCTAGCAATCCAGAGGAAACCGGCCATAAGGACGGCAAGCCTAACCGGACGACCTTAACAGACGCCACGCTGGTAGTGGCTTCTTCCGGTTGACCTACTCGCCAGGGAGAGAAGGCAAGTATATCTGGCACACAAAAACAAGGGGAAGGCTGCCAGGAGCAACTCCTTCGAAATGTGGCAGAGGGACTGGGATATGGCGGACAATGGCCGATGGACGGCAAGGATCATCCCTCAGGTTAGACCCTGGACAGAGAGATGATGGAGCTAAGTGGACTACCACCTGTCCGAAGTCTTGTCAGGGCGCGGTTGCTTCAGAACCTACCTGCACCGCATAGGGAGAGCTACCAGTAACAGGTGTTCTTACTGCGAGGAGCCGGATACAGTGGAGCATACCTTGTTCCGATGCGAGAGGCGGAAGAGGATCTGGGGTGTCGTCTTCTTCCAGAAAACCTGGGGGCCTTACTATCAGAGGCGGAAGACAGTTAGAGGATGATCCAATCGTTTACCCGACAGGTATTCGGGATCAAGAAAAGAGAGGAGAGGAAGTCCCAGCAAAAGCTAGTCCAACAGTGAATAAATACCGAACAGGAGGTCCACCGGTGACTGTGGGGCAATGGGTCCATCCCACTGGCCGAACACCAGCTGAGCCCCCAACACATATTAAAGTGGGGGATGAACAGACCCAGTTGAAAGACCGAGGTCGTGAGCCACTAAGTGGGATAAAGTCGTTGAAAAAAATTTAAAAAAAGGTAAATACAACCAAAAATTCTTCCATGAATAAAACGCAAATAAAAATAAAGCTAAAAAAATATAAAATCATTCGTCAAAACTCACTGGGCAGATATGCAAACTTTATTTCTTGATTGAAATATACTAAGAAACCCTAAAAGGACATTTTTTGTTTTGTTTGATGTATTTATATGTAGAGGCACGTATATATCTTCTTTAACTATCTCTACAGTTCTTATTTCACTGGAATCAATACACAAAACTCACATACAAGGATATTCTTATCCTTCCGTGATCATCATAACTTTATTGAAACTCTATGTTAACTGTAAATTGTACCACAGATGTATATCTCAATAAAGACTATTATTATTATTATTCCAGAGCGTCTGAGCGACTGAACCTCTGGCATACATACTTCCAAAATCTCAAATAATTGTTGATCGCATAATAATAAATTTTAGAAAAAGACTCGCACTTGATTACGAAGGTGTCCTATTTTTTGGCCGCAATTACACATTTTCCAACTTTATACTTCTATGTTACTTTATTGACTTATGGAAATATTTTCCGCACTGGCATGAATACTTATATTTAGTTTATAGTCTCAAATAATTACAATTACAAATTGTGACGGCTATTAAATTCTGTTGCATAATTCCGACCAGAATGCGTTGTCAATGCGAAAAAATGCAGAAATTGATAAGCCCTTATCTTTATGACAGTCCGAAACGATTACTAAATTAGCCACTAAAACGAATTAACGGCGGATTAATTGTGCAATTAACGATGCCCTCATTGTATGCATAATTTAAGAATTGTATAAACTGCATTGTCGCTCATAAATGGTTAAAATCGTATTCAAGCTTGATTAATTGGTGCATAGGGGATTCCAAAGATGACCGGTCGTGAATAATGAGGAATATTAATTTTAGATTTCAAACAATCAATTGTGGTTTCCGTATTATCTTTATAACGACAGATATTAATTTTAAATAACCGCCTTGTTTTAATTGGAACATTTATTTATAAACATTATAGTTCTCGGATGAAAATCGTAAATCTTTCTTCTTTATGTCATATTACTAGGAATTTAATAATACACGATAATTATAACACTGAACAGTAGATATTAATATTTTTTAAATAAAAATAAGAGATAAATAATCTCAACAATAATCATAATTATTTGTAAGGTAAGGATGTATTATAAGCTGAGTTTGATATATTTTCGGTAGTTGACAAAGGCATTCCAATCAAGCTAAAAATATTATTTTTTCACAATCGGGAGAGAAAGTTGAGTTCTTAGCTGTCGAAATCGTGAGAGAAATAACGTTCCCGCCCAAGGGAGAAAAATGATTACTTCGTTCCCTAGATCGTTTTTTTTTCTTCTAATTTGAAGAAAATAATCAAAAATTATTAATACCAACTTTAAAATGGCTATTGATGTGTCTAGAATAGTTATTTGAAATCCCGTTCAATTTTAGAACCCCTGCAGCGTGAAAAAAAAACACATCCTCTGCAGCCAGCGAAGTGTTTACTTCTATGCCCCAAGTTGCATGAGTTGATGGAAAAGTCGAACGGATCCGGAGCTATTTTTAAATCCGTCCCTGATTTTACAATCCACTTTAACGTGTGTTAGGCCTGCGGGAATCATCCGATTCGTTTCGTTCTTTTGAGGAGAGAATTTGGAGAAGTTTCAATTTCATGTTGTACGATTGTGTAAGAAATGTCACGAGCTGCCATCTCAAACGATTTACTTATAATTTGTAAAAGGTACGCCACTGCTATAACGCAATTGCAGTGCCTTTCTTTTAATTTTCGAGTGATGAATGAGTAGTGACGAGTTGGCATCTCAATCGATTTATTTTATAATTTGTAGGAGCCTCCAGTATAAACAAATATCATCAATTACAACTAAATAAATACATATTGGGTTTAAACCAAATTGATATAAAACGTCAGATTCGGCCTAAATTTCCTTTGTTGAATGCGTGGCATTCTCCGGTACGAAATAATATTGCACAGCCATTGATTTGACTAGATGGCATTTCAATAAAATAATCATTAATACATTGTTCATCAAGGCCTTCAGAGAAACGGCGCAATAAATCAAAACGCACGTCATTACAGTTTTCCTCCGTTTCAACTCCGATTTGAAGGAAATTCGAGCAGAGGCGTAGAAATGATTTACGCCAGAAAAACACGCTCGGCGTCGTAAAATCATCACCGCAGACCGTAAAACGTGACACGTGTGCAACTCCGGTGTCACTGGTTTCCAGATGATTGATTTAGCCGTGATGTCATTACAGGTGCGTAAACACTATAAAAATCCAAAACAATAAAAAAAACACACCCGGCGACAGCGATCGAACCGTAAAACGACCATATAAACGTCTTTGGGCATTAGTAACGTATTAATTGGCCGGTTAATTCATCTGCGCGTCAAAATTCGTTAGTGACAACGTCGAAAATTTAACGACTTCCTATATTTTATTGAAGGGGGTTAGCGATATCCGGCAGGTTTTCAAATATCGCGATAGATTTAATTGGGCCAAATGAAATGTTGAAAGTTCGTTTTGTTTTATGATACCAAGGATTAATTAAAATTGTAGGCAAAGCTAGTAAAACTCTTGGATTTGTTAATCGCTTTTATCCACTTCTCTCTTTCTACTGTTCGTCATCTTTATTTAACATTGGTTCGTCCATTATTAGAAAATTCCTTACCATTTGTTCAACGTCTTTCGCATGTGATGATTTGGCGATGGGCAGAATTCAAAATAAATAAATATTGTAAAGTGTGGCCAAAAAGTCTGGAACACCTTTAATATCTTGTCCCAAAAACGTTTAGAGGGGTCTACTTTTTCTTTATAATTGACTATCTTTTTAAATATTTTAGAACTATGTATAGTAATACTCAATCATGTTTCATCAAGTGATCAATGATAATCCAACCAAAAATATGTACAGTGGCGTACGCATGCAGTAGCAACGTGAGCGCATAAAAAAAAACACTATTTTTTGTTCGATTGGCATATCACAGCTAGAAACAAAATGACAACATAGAAAACTTAAACTGAAGAAAAAACATTGCATTAAGCAATTAGAACAGTTGTAAAAACTTAACACCTGCAAGAAAAAATTCGTCCAGAATAAACCTAGTTTTAACACCCCCTTAAAACAATTGAAATATCACAGCTGAAAACAAAATGGCAAGACAGAAAACTTAAACTGGAAAGGAAAACACAGCATTAGGCAATTAGAACAATTGTAAAAACTTAATGTCTACTAGAATTAGCTTCAAAATTTCAAAATCTATCCAGAATAAAACTATTTTTAACACCCCCTTAAAACAATTGAAATATCAGGGCTGAAAACAAAATAGCAACAAAGAAAACTTCAACTAGAGAAAAAAAAACATTGCATTAGGCGATTTGAAAAATTGCAAAATTAGCTTCAAAATTCCAAAATCCATCCAAAATTTTTGAAATTATTTTAAAACAATTCACATATCACAACTGCAAACATAATGAAAATGAAACACCTAAAACTGAAACTATGTAAATAAAAATTACATGTAGCTATTAAAAAAAATTTCGTTGTAGGATTTAGCTTCAAAATCCATCCAAATTGAATAGATTTTAGAAAAGCTCTTTAAAAAAAATTGACATACTACAGTTGAAAATAAATTACCCACACTCTAAATTTGAACGGAAGAGAGAAAGTTAACCTCTCCCGGAATTAGATCAAAAATTTCAAGATCCATTCAGAATGAATTTATTTTTGACATTTCGCAGATTAAAAAAACTGTAAAAGTCCTTCCAAATTGAACCGATATTGGAAATATTCGAAAAAATTGACATAGCATAGATGAAAATAAATTAGCAACACTCAAAACTTAAACGGATGAACAGAAAATTGCATTCAACAATAAAAAAATTGTCAAAAATTAACCTATCCCGGAATAAACTTCAAAATTTCAAAATGTAGCCAGAATTAATCTATTTTTGACTAACTGTTAAAACAATTGATATATTACAGCTAAAACAAAATTAACAACACTCTAAACCTAAATTGCCGAAAGGAAAATTAGATTCGGCGATTATAAAAATTGTAAAGAATTAATCTCTGCAGGAATTAACTTCAAAATTTCAAAATTCATCCAAAACAAACCTATTTTTGACATTTTTTGTAAACAATTGACATATTACATCTGGAAACAAAATAGCAACACTTAAAACTTTAACGGAGGAAGTGAAAATTGCATTCGACGATAATAAAAATTGTAAAATATTCATCTCTGCTGGATTTAGCTTCAAAATTTCAAAATCCATCAACAATGAACCCATTTTGATATCCTTTTAAAACAGTTAACATATCACCAGCTGACAACAAAATAGCAAAATTCAAAACTTGAACGGAGGAGAAGAAAATTGCATTCTGCTATTAGAAAAATTGTAAGGAATTCATCTCTGCCGGATTTAGCTTCAAAATTTCAAAATCCATCAAAAATGAATCTATTTTTGACATACTACTAAAATAATTAACATACTACAGCTGGAAAAAAACAACACTCAAAACTTAAATTACAGCAAGAAAAATTACATTCGACGAATAGAAAAATTGTAAAAAATTCATCTCTGCTGGAATTAGCTTCAAACTTTCAGAATCCATCAACAATAAACCCATTTTGACATCTTCTTAAAACAATTGACACAGCTCAGCTGAAAACAAAATAGCAACAGTTAAAACTTGAACGGAGGAGAAGAAAATTGAATGCGGCGACTAAAAAAATTGTTAGAAATTAATCTCTGCCGGATCTAGCTTAATAATTTCAAAATCCATTTAGGATGAACACTTTTTTGACATACTGCAAAAACAATTGACATATTACAGCTGAAAAAAAAATTAACGATTCTAAAAACTTAAATTACAAAAAGGAAAAATACATTCGGCGATTAATTAGAATTAGCTTCAAAATTTGAAAATCGATCAACGATGAACCCATTTTTGACATAATTTTAAAACAAATGACATAGCACAACTGGAAACAAAATAGCAAAACTTAAAACTTGCATTCTGCGATAAAAATAAATTGTAAAAGAATCATCTCTGCTGGAATTAGTTTCAAAATTTAAAAATCAATTTAGATTGAACACATTTTTGATATACTGCTAAAACAATTGAAATATTACAACTGGAAAAAATTAACACTATACAAGACCAAAATTACAGAAAGGAAAATTAAATTCGGCGATTAAAAAAATTGTAAAAAAAATCATCTCTGCTGGAATTAGCTTCAAAATCCATCAATAATAAACCCAGTTTTGACATCCTTTTAAAACAAATGAGATAGCACAACTGGAAATAAAATAGCAACACTTAAAACTTAAACGGAGGAAATAAAAATTGCATTCGGCGATAGGAAAAATTGTTAAAAATTAATCTCTGCAGAAATTAAAATTTCAAAATCCATCCACAATGAACCCATTTTTGACATACTGATAAAACAATTGACATATTACAACTGCAAAAGAATTAAAATCACTCAATACCTGAAATGCAGAAAGGAAAATTACCTTCACAATTAGAAAAATTGTAAAAGACTCATCTCTGTTGGAATTAGCTTTAAAATTTCAAAATTCATCAACACTAAACCCATTTATTATAATTGGCATGGCACAGCTGATAACAAAATAGCAACACTTAAAACTTGAACGGAGAAAATGAAAATTGCATTCGGCGATAAGAAAAGTTGTAAAAAATTAATCTCCGCAGGAATTAGCTTCAAAATTTCAAAATCCATCCACAATGAACCTATTTTTGACATACTGATAAAACAATTGCCATATTACGACTGGAAAATAATTGAAAACACTCAATACTTAAAATGCAGAAAGGAAAATTACATTCGGCGATTAGAAAAATTGTAAAACATTCTTCTCTGCAGGAATTAGCTTCAAACTTTCAAAATCTATCCGCAATTAACCCATTTTTGACATACTGATAAAACAATTAACATATAACGGTTGGAAACAAAATAGCAGCACCTAGAACTTGAAGAGAGAAAATAAAAATTGCATTCTGCGATAAGAAAAATTGTAAAAAATTCAATTTTACTGTAATTAGCTTCAAAATTTTAAAATCTATCCAAAATAAAACTATTTTCTACATACCTTTAAGATAATTAACTGATCAGAGCTGGAAACAAAATGACAACACTGAAAACTCAAATTACAGAAAAGAAAATTATATTCAGTGATTAGAGAAATTGTAAACTAGCTTTAAAATCCATTCCCTAACTTATTTCGAAGACCCTTTTCAAACACTGTAATATCAAAACTCGAGCCACTTAAATAGTTTACCCCCCGCCCACCCTCATTTTTTGAAGAAACAACGATTTATCTTCCTTGACCAAATTAACTGGCGAAAAAGTGTTTTAAGAATTAATTAAAAATTCTTGCTTAGCTTGAAACTACAGGTAGTGCCATGGTTCTTTGATTCAATCAATCATATTGTTTAGTATCATACAGATTTGACTTTTATCGTTCGGTATTATCAACACTTGAACAATAGAGGAACTTGAAGTTAACATAACCTTAAAGTGAACAAACAAGAGTTATATATATTGGTGTGGCGTTATTTTATGAGTCTCAGGAAAATTTCTTGCAGTAGTACGCGTACTAAGGCCGACTTTAAAATCCAGCTAAATTCGAAACTGCTTTAACTAAATCACCCTTTAACCCGTCTGAGACAACATTTCGAAGGTGAAAGGCTAACAAAATACCTGAAGCTGCCTGAATGACAGATCCTCCAGATACTTCAATTATTGCAACAAATAAATCCGCTAGATGGCGCTTCACTACTGGCATTTCATTACTGGCGCTTCATACTGGCACTCATGCTGTGGTATCGTTATGCAATCACAAAGCCAAGTGGAGTTAAATTTCGTAAATGTGGTTTCACCCTGATACCACAGAGCTTGAAAGGGTTAATTAAATAATTCAGAAGTCATAAAACAATAACTTTAGTGCTGAGGTGTTCATTATTTTTTTTTAATCGAGAAAATGAATATTAATTGAAAATGTTTTATTGTAGGCAACTAATACACTTGTAGTGCTATTACATTCAAATTTATATACAGTATATTTTGTAAGTATGGAGATAGATTTGGAAAATGTCGTTTTCAGAAAAAAAAATACTTATTTCCGGTAAATTATCACATTGGAATTGAAACATTATAACAAGTATACGAATGCGCCATCTGGTGCCGTTAACACTGAACTTATTTTCCGGGCTAGCCTTTTTTTCTGGTTTTTGTCAATCTCACCGCATACACGCGTACTTTCGCATACTTCTGATATTTTTTGACAATTACATATAACGATAAATTCAACTCAATCGATATAACAACAAACATTAATAATCAGCAATTGATTTATTGAATTTTTCACAACTGATATCAGCGCTTTTGACATGACACGAGTAACAAATTGCTAGCATTGAGGCCCTGTCTAAACATCGCTATCTCCGATAATTAACAATCATGTTTTTCAATTAATTAGCGCCATTGTACGTTTTTTACACGATTCGAATTTAAATTATGCATCGACGCCTGATTGATGGTTAATTAATTGTTGGTCGATAGAGTGCGCTAATTAATGTTGATTGATGTCGGGCTGGTGATTGCGTTGGAAATTATTTAAATGGATGCAAATTTCGCATTCGATGCAGTGGCGTTTGTTAGCTGCATTTAAATGGTAATTATGGAAATTGATGTACATTTTTTTTGAGGAATATATTTGTTTTCCTACGCTATGGAAACGCTTGGGATGCGAAAGTATGCATTTGTGCGGCGAGACGAAAGCCAGAAAAAGGGCTATCCAGGAAAATAAGTTTAGTGGTGGTTGACGGCACCAGATGGCGCATTCGTATATCTGTTATTGCGGCTGTTATATTTTCAATTTCAATGTGATAATTTACTGGAAGTAAATATTTTCTTTTAAATCGTCCGTAAAGTAAAACGTATTTTCCGTTTTTTTAACTCACCCTTTGAGGGCAAAATAATGGTATTACCCCTGACAATAAAACATTTGAAATTGAAGTTTTATAAGGGTAAAATTATGTAATTTAATTTTCTTCTTCTGAAATGAAAAAAAATTGTTCTTTATAAATCACTCAATTTGGCAGTCTCCACTATAATTTTGATTAAATTCTAAATTTCACGTTTTTTAACCAGAATTGTTGTGTCCTTTTTTTACTAATCCTTTATTGTATCGTCTGGTGCGCATTTACCTTCGAAAAGTGAAATCTGGCATTCCTAAAAAAAATGGTTTCAAAGAACAGCGAGGGTCCGTGTCGAACAAAAAAAAAATAACCCTTTGCACTTAAAAGCACGCTTATAAATTAGAAAGCTAAGGTTGAATAGATTTCCATCCCTTGTGTGCCCGGAGAGAGACTCGGCGGCCATTAAAAAAATCAATAGGGTTAAAACGCATCATCCCTCTGTTCGTCCGAGGGGCAGCGGAGAAATGCACCTTTCCCTCCTCCATTGTGCCCCTGCCCGGGCGAGGGCCATAATTCAGGCCGTCAGGAGGAGAAACCTTTCGGGGGTCGGAATGAGTTACGGCTGCGGCCTCCACTCGAAATCAAAAAAGTTTAATATTTATCACTAAGAGAATTAGAATTGCTGATATTGATTTTGGTTATAAAATTAACTAGAAAAAGGATTGTTTGTGGTTACAAATTCTTAATTGGTGCTATTTGGAAAACTGTATTATTATTTTTTTTGCCTGGGATGCACGTCCATGTGGCCAGCTCTAAGTTTTATTAATAAATATAAGAAACTTATTACTGCTTAAGAGACCAATAACGTCTGTATCATTTACCCTAGTATACTCAATTTCTATTTAGTAGTGTATACTTTTCACCAATTGAAACTTAATCGAAATTTCACCCTTTAATCTTAACTGGTGCTATTTGGTATACTATTTTATTGTTACAAATTTAAAAAATTATTACTGCTTAAGAGACCAATAACGTCTATATCGCCTACCCTTCTATACTTTATTTATATTTAGTAGTGTATATTTTTCATCAACTGAACCTTTACAATCGAAATTTCACCCTCTAATCTTAATTCAAGTTATTTGGTAAGCTGTTTTATTTTTTCAACAAACTGAAACTTTTTCTTTTTTTAAGGAAGGATGGTTGATGTAAATTCGGGTTGAGGAAGTGCGGATGATTTGGGAATTGGCGTAAGCAACTAGGCTATTCTGCCACAACCGATAATTTCTAATAATCATTTATAATGATGAAAGGGACATACACATCCATGGACCCGCACGGCCACTTTTCGTTCCGAAAAAGTGACCGTCCGGATGGGATTCGAACCCACGACCACGAGGCCCGTGAGTAGGAGCTCTACTCACTAGGCCACCGCGGCCCAACTGAAACTTAACGATCGAAATTGAAAACCCTCACTTGTTGCAGAACATTTTATTGATTTCTCGTTGCACACTTAGTAAAACATTTCGAGTAATGATTGATTGTTTCATAATATATTAAAATTATTATTTATTTATAATCTCGACCATTATCAAGGAAGGTTACTTTTCGTCTTTATTTAATTTGCTTAACAATTACACTATTTCAATTTACATTCTAAATATTTTTCTAGTTTAAACGTAAATATTATGTGTTGGACGTACAATTTTCACTATTTTGCACAGCGAAGATTCGAGAGAATTCTACCCGGGTTGAAATCGATTAAAAATTATCAATTCGCAGCGGGTCCCGAGGGTTTATTGCTTATTAATGGGAACGGGGAGCGTGTGCTCGGACGAGTTTTGTTTGCGTTCGTGCTGTATCTGTTTGGGCTTAGGCATACAAAAATCAAAAAGTGTTTTGAATTCACTCAAATATTTATGAAGTCGTAAAACTGAAAACATTAAACTGCTTTTAATGTATGACAAAATAAATTCAATGCATAGAAAAGAAAATTTAAATGAAACTGGAATGTCGCACCAGCGATCATGAGAATCAAGCAACGTTGACCTGGGTCTGTTATTGGATGGGAGACCTGTACTATTCGCCATTGGGATACAATTCTCATAGCGCTTAAGAGCTTAAGAGTGACGGGGGCGTAACATTCTGTCAGGCGCACTTCCAATTAGCTGATGGAAAATATTTTATTTCTGAACTAGTTTTCGGCTAATTAGCTATTATCATTTTGTTTGCCAAAAACGTGAAAAACGTTATTTATCCATATTAGGAGCGAATTTATTATTTATGTTTTAACACATATTTTAATTGCAGGTTTTATTTTTAAGTTTTATTTTTTAAGTTAAACAATGTCTAAATTTTTGTTATTATTATTATCAGCAGAAACTATAATTAAAAGTTCTTTTTAATAATAATCTCTCCTGGTGATAACAAATTAGTCGAAACTAGTTCAGAAATAAAAAATATTTTACACCTACTAATTAGAAGTAATTCTGTTAATTTTCTCAACAATAAATATGAAACGTACACCATTGACAATGATTTTTTAAAATTGGGTTATTTGTAAAATCAGTTGCTTATGTTTAACTGATTGGATTGTAGGATAGAGCCCACCCACCACCCTTTGTTTCAACTTGAACGTAAACTGTAAACACTGTTTTGGTTTAATGTTTTATTTTTTTTGTTGGTCGTCATTATATAAATTGTCACAAATTGCCAGAAAATAGTATTTATAGTTGAGTTGCAATTGAAACGAAGGGTGGTGGATAGGTAATTGTATTATAGGATTGAGACCCTCCACCCACCATCTTTCGTTTCAATTTCAACATAAACTGTAAACAATGTTTTTGTTTTGGTCGTTTATTATGTAAATTATTGCAAATTACCAGAAAATAGTGTTTATAGTTTGAGTTCCAATTGAAACAAAGGGTGGGCATGGGCTTCCGCAGGTGGGAGCAAAGGGGGGCAGCCGCCCCCTCCTGCAAAAAGAATTTATTAAATTAAAGTAATATTTTATATACTAAACTTGTTTGTAGTCGGTGATACTTTAACAAACACATCAAAATTAAAAATTATAACAAAACGTGCGTTCCACGTTATGTTCGATGAATCCGAAAAAAGTTTACGTACAACGACGAGCGGGCACGGTTCTACCCGACGCGTATAACAGTGCGATCGAATAAAAGTTAGTCAAAGTTGGCCATGAGCCAAAATTCCTAAACTTATTGGCAAGTGTCAAGCTGGCGTATATTGATATTTTCAAATTTGAAAACTAAGAAAAAACATTCGGCGGCTTTTTGTTCATGACCTACTTTGACTAATTTTTTATTGGATCTTGCTGTATTATTACTGTACGTATTAGTAGAAATTAACAATTTTTGACAGTTGTAAATTGTTATTTTTGGCAGTTGAAAATTTCCTTTTTACTGCCAACGTGCCCTTTGTGATGATAGAAATGTGCGGTTTTTGACAGTTGTCATTTTTAGCAGTTGAAATTTTCGTTTTTCTTTTCTTTTAATATCAAAAAATGCCATTTTTGATTGTAAAAATCCACAATTTTTGGATGCTACTAATTTTTTTATTTATGTTGAATCGTACAGTTTCTGGTGGCAGAAATGCAGAATTTTTGACAATTTGTAATTGTTACTTTTGACCATTGGTAGTAGAAATGCTCAAATTTTGACAGTAAAAAAAATTTGGCCTTTGGAATTTTTCTTTTTATTGTTGAAATGAAATCGTTTTCAGTAATCAGCAATTTTTGACAGTCCAGAATAGTTATTTTTGACAGTTTTGAAATTTCCTTTTTGCTGCCAACGTGCCATTTGTGATGATAGAAATGTGCGATTTTTGACAGTTGTCATTTTTAGCAGTTGAAATTTTCTTTTTTCTTTTATTATCAAAAAATGCCATTTTGATTGTAAAAATCCACAATTTTTGGATGCTACTAATTTCTTTATTTACTGTTGAATCGTACCGTTTGTGGTGGCAGAAACGCAGAATTTTTGACAATTTGTAATTGTTAGTTTTGACCATTGGTAGTAGAAATGCTCAAATTTTGACAGTTAAAAAATTTTGGCATTTGGAATTTTTCTTTTTATTGTTGAAATGAAACCGTTTTCAGTAATGAGCAATTTTTGATAGTCCTGAATAGTTATTTTTGACAGTTTTGAAATTTCCTATTTACTGCCAACGTGCCATTTGTGATGGTAGATATGTGCGATTTTTGACAGTTCGCAATTGTCATTTTTAGCAGTTGAATTTTTTTTTTTTTAATATCAAAAAATGCCGTTTTTTATAGTAAAATTCCACAATTTTCGGCAGCTGCTAATTTCCTTATTTACCGCTGAATAGTGCCGTTTGTGATGGCAGAAATACAGAATTTTTGACAATTCGAAATTGTCATTTTTGACGGTTAAAAATGTATCTTTCTACTTTTGAAAAATGCCGTTTCTGATGTAGAATTGCACAATTTTTAACAATTTGTGATTGTTACTTTTGGCCGTTGGAAATTTGCCTTTTTTAATATTGAAAAATGCTGATAGTGATAGAAGAAATACTCAAATTTTGACAGTCTAACACTTTTGGCATTTCGAAATTTTCTTTGTATTGTTGAAACGTGCAGTTTTCAGTAGTAATGAGCAATTTTTGACAGTATTGAATAGTTATTTTCAGCAATTCAAAATTTCCTTTTTACTGATAACGTGCCATTCGTGATAGTTGTGCGATTTTTGACAGTTGCCATTTTTAGCAGTTGAAATTTATTTCTTTTTTTAATAATAATATAATAATGAAGAACTTTATTCCAACTAAGGATTACAAAGTTAGAAAGAGCCATCGACAATATCCTTCCGCCCTTTATTTTATTTTTTTAATATTAGAAAAATGCCGTCTTTGATAGAAAAATACCATAATTTTTGGCAGCTGCAAATTTCTTTATTTACCGTTGAATCGTCCCGTTTGTGGTGGCAGAAATGTAGAATTTTTGACAAATCTAAATTGCCATTTTTAGCAGTTAAAATTTTCTTTTTTTTAATACCAAAAAATGCCGTTTTTGATAGTAAAAATCCACAATTTTTGACCGCTGCTAATTTCTTTATGTGCCGTTTGTGTTGGCAGAAATGCAGAATTTTTGACAATTCGAAATTGTTGCATATGCATATATCTTCGTAGAGGAGGCTAAGCCAGAGATGCCGCTCGGTCTACACTACTCACTTTTATAGAGGAAGCAAATATTTCGCTGCTATTTTGGTTAAATTTTCTTCCGTACCCTCCTCGCCAAACATCCACCAGCCGCCGCTGATTCGAAGTGTTTGATTTTTTTTTTCATTTAACCGGAGCGACAATGATTTAAATTTTGATGATTTGGACTCTTGGGCGTTTAAATAATTTTTATCGGGCGTCTTTGACCGCGACAAACAGGAATATAAATAAGTCCACTTATATTTATAGTGCAGTAACTCAAAGCATAGTAAATCTGTCAAAAGCGTCGAGCCATTAATCAACAATGTTTCTGTGTGATGCGCACACACAGTACCGCAGCCGCACATCCACTTGCACACTCGTAAAAGTTGTTTGTTCTAAAACATGCATTATTACATTGTTTTCGCAGAAATAATAAGGAAACAATTATATTTACTGTTGTATATCTGGTAAAATGAAGTGGAAATATTTTACCCGGAATAATGTAGCAATACAAGAGGGCAGCCCATGTATGTACAATTTCCTTTCGCCATTGGAGCGAAAAATTGTAAAGGCACGCTCCGGAAAACCCTTTGTAGCACGTGAAAAAATATTTATCGACAAACCATAAACGTCAAATAATTAAATTTTATGCGTGCAAAAAGAGCACACACACACACACTCACGTAATATATTTTATATTTTATTCTGGGGCAATAAATTCTTATTTTCATATTCCCAACTCTCGGAGCTCTCAGATTGCCCCCTCGTAAGCTGTAGGGAGTCACAAATTACGATTTTCCCTGTCAAACGCAGTCTCGCCACCCGAAAAAGTCCTTCATCTTTTGTCACGGTTCCTTATTTTAGTGGGTACAGTCGATTGGTTTCAGATCGATAATGCGAGGAGGCTCAGCCCTTCGCCCTCCTTTCGGCGTCGTCGGCTTCAAGACTCTTCAGAATTTCTCACAGGCACATAATAACTTACTATTCTGGTTTTATTTGAATGATAATGGCGCCCGGAGAGGTATTTTTTTTTTCGGACGGGATTAAAGACTGCCCACCGGAGGAATATATGCGCGACCCGTAATGGCCTCCGCCGGCTGAGTTATGCTTTAGGGTCGCTTTCATGGGGTGTGAATGTTTAGTTTATCGGGCATAAGAATTACCGAAAATGGCTTATTACCTGTGACACATTTTGGCTTATTAAAAAGACAGTCGGACACAATTCAGGCCCGTAACTTTTCTACTTTGTTTGCTAGGACAGTTTATTGCCGTTACATATCAAAACAGGTTTTATATTACATTCTTAATTTGAATATTTTAGTAAATTACTTAATTCACAAATATCAACTAGATTTGCATTACCGTTACCATTTAGCCATTAATGACATTTTGTACATCGATTGGCAATTACAGCCCGGGAATTGAACCGGGAACCGTATAGTCCAAATTGGGATAATATGGCATGAGCGAAGTGTCTCTCACCGCTTCAGTCTTCAATCTCCCTTTATAATGTCCTAACATGTCACGTTTGCCTATACTTGGAGCGCTACGCTATGATTAATATTAACATTTAAACAAGACACACTTTCAAAGCACTCGTGTTCGAAAATAGATTGATTTCGAATAAAGCTTGGTTTATGTTCCCTGTTTTTATTAACACGTATTTCAAATCTTAATATGACGACTTAGTTAAGTCTGTTCAACAGAGGGTTTATCGGAATCAATTTACATACGGCTGAGAAATATTTAACAATTGTTTCGAATGCAAGATAAATTCTGCGTCTCGGTTTTATTATACAATAGACATAAAAAGTCAATTCACAGCAGAACCTCACTAGTCCGAAGCTCCGGTTGGTCCAAACTCGGTTCTTGCGCCGACTTGATTACTCAATGGTCATTCTTTACTTGTTGGTTATTTTGCTGCCTCGAGGGCATGAATTCCTATGAAGCGTCAGACCTCTGTGCCTACTGTTAAAGTTCACAGCCAGTGGTTAGATCGGTGGAAAGTCCGCCATGGCTTTGGTTTGTTAGATCATTAGAAAACCTGCCATGTATTTAGATGTGCAGCAATATCAGGTGAAAAATATCAGCTGATAAGGAGGCATCAAACGAGTTTTCTTTGAAATTGTAGAACAAAATAAATCTATGAAACTGGCCTTGTTACCGCAAATACACTTGCAGTATCAAATGAGACAGTAAAAGTTGCCACAAACAGACTAACCGTTGCTATAGACGAGTTTATCCATAAATGGTATGTCTGGTAATAAAAGAGTGAGTTCAAAGACCGATGAAACAGGCAACGAAAACGAAGTAAAGAGAACCTCTGAAACATAAGCCGCTCCAATGAGGTCGATTGTTTGTCAATAAACCTCGCACCAATTATGTCGGGGCGAAGGATGAAAAAGAAAATGCTCTTATAACTTATAACAAACTTGCCTGTACTTGCAACAATGCTAACGATACACACAAATTTCCATTTTTTATCATTGGCAACTCCAAAAATCCAAGGACTATGAAGAAGTTTAATTTATCATCTTCCAGTTTATTATCGCAACCAAAAATCAGCTTGAATATACTGTAAGCTTTTTAAGTCGTGGTCTTCTAAGGGATCTATGCCTGCTTTTGAAGATCCAAGTTATTAAAAAAACCAAGCACATTGAAGAAGATTAAGTTATCATCGGAACCAGTTAATTAGCGCAACCAAAAATCAGCTTAAATGCACTGTAATCTTCTTAAATCGTGGTTTTCTAATGATTCTGTACCTGATGTTGAAGACCCAAGTTATTAAAAAAACCAAGGACATAGAAGAAGATTAATTTATCATCGGAACCAGTTTATTACCTCAACCAAAAATCAGTATGGATACACTGTTGGCTTTTTAAGTTGTGGTCTTTTAAAGGATCTATGCCTGCTGTTGAAGATCCAAATTATTTAAAAAAAAACAGGACATTGAAGAAGATTAAGCTATCATCGGAACTAGTTAATTACCGTAACCAAAAATCAGCATGAATGCACTGTAATCTTCTTAAGTCGTGGTTTTCTAATGAAACTGTGCCTGATGTTGAAGACCCAAGTTATTAAAAAAACCAAGGACATTGAAGAAGATTAATTTATCATCGGAACCAGTTTATTACCGCAACCAAAAATCAGTATGGATACACTGTAGGCTTTTTAAGTCGTGGTTTTCTAAGGAATCTGTGCTACTGTTGAAGACCCAAGTTAGATAACGCACCACCACACCCCTCTGAAGAAGAATTGATAAAAGGCGAAACAAATGCTCCATTAGTTCCACCATCAAGGATCAAGTGGCTAAAAAGACGTTATTGCCGAAAGTACATCAGCTCGATTTTGAAATAAAAAACAGGAGAAAGTTGTCACCTTTTTGAAGCTGTGAAACATTTTGGTATCAAAGATGTAATTTACACAATAGCCGAGTCATAGGATGAAACAAGAAACTGACGCACTCGAAACAACTTGGCATAACGTTTGGCCAGAGGTGTTGGTCAAGAATGAGCTAACTGGGAATGAGCAAGACGCAGATACGTCGGAAATTGTTAACCATTTACAAACTTGATAACGTAATATCCAAGGTGATGAGCGGCTTACTAAATGTGATGAAGATGTGAAGCAAATGAAAAACTAAATATTTGATGAAGACACCGTAAATGAACGCCCAAGGAATATTAATCAAAACCTAAAAATCTACACACGAATATCAGGAAGAAAAATGTAGATATTAAATTACGGAAATAAAAACTGCTCATTTATTAGTTTTAATTAAAAAAGTGTTATATGTCATCAATATTGTTGTGTAAGTTATACGTAATCTGTAAGTGTTTATTTTATATGATGTTTTCCACCCACGCAAATCTCACTTATTCTGGGCACATAAGGTGTTACTGATAAAATGCAATTTAGTCACATAACAAGATAGGAGGATGTCATGACACGATAGAAATAAGACACCTCATGGGTTATCGACATTCCCACTATGCACGTTTGGTTTCTATGCTCTGCTACTGCATTTGCCTAATTTATAGTATAATTTACGAAATTTTAAATTTTTTCATCTCTTAACCACTTCGCGCCCATGCTGCTTTGATTGAATCCCAGGTTTGATTAAAAATGACTTCTTTGTTGTTGTTAACTTTTTCTATGAAATATGATTTCACTGTCACAAACTTTCCCATTTATGCAAAAAAATATGAAAAAATATTCCATAGATAGCGCTAAAGAAGTATTTTTTTTTGTACAATGTTTTTGTTTTCATTTTTCGCTTGTTGCCACATGTGGCGAACCTGGGCGTGAAGAGGTTAATAAAAGTTGCTAAGGCGATTTCAGACAGGGGAATGTATTTATCCAAAATCGTGTGTAATATGCGAATTAGTAGTCATTTGAGGTAAGTAATGATGTTCATTACCCCCTAGTGAGAGAATAACTCATGGAATACATAGATCCTTCGTAGGGTTTTTGAAATATTTCAAATTGACACCACGTACGTCAAAATTTCTTGTCAAAATTTTATAAACATTATTTCAATATTTAATTGGATAAAATGCTATATTATACTCATGTGGAATTCCTCATTAGTCCCTTAAGAAACGATCTGTTGTTTGGAAACTCATAAATTCCGAATACCGATTTTGAGGTTTAGAAAGACAAAATGTAGGTAAGGTTATTGCCTTATAACTTTATATGAAGAGTTTTTTTTTGTAGAATAAAAGGAAATTCGTGAAAATGTTGGTTCAAACGGAAATACATTTAAAACAATAATTTTTCCTTTTCTCGAAAAATGACCGATTCCAAACGGCCTCGCCGATTTTGATTATTTAAACGTCAAAACACAGCTATGAGTAAACTCTTCCAAATGTATTAAGAAGAAGTGTTTTTGTGAAATTAGTGGAAAATTGTAAAAAATCTGGAAAAAAACGCCAATTCATAGACTTTGGTTTGAAAAATCACAGATTCAAAACATCAAAATATAGCCAGGATTGTAATCTTAAAAATGATGATGTGGCCATCATGTTACTTTCTCCGACTTGATGGTATCATAGCCATTTATATTTACGTTTTCATGGTTTATTTTCAATTGAAATCATGTTTTAAATGTACATCGAGCGTTGCGTAAACTCGGATGAAACTGACGTTTAAAACGTCAAAACTATGAAAGATGGAAAAATTATACTTCAAATTCAAAAACTCAGTTTACTCAAAAACTAAAGAGATTTCGAAAAAAACTTATTCTTTATAAGTTGTTTATTTTAGCATTCTCTGCAATTATTATTAACATAAATTTGCTGTAACTATTATCGTTTTATAATTATAAACCAAAAATTAAAAAAATAATAATAATTTTTTTTTCTCGAATAAAAATGATTTTATGAAAAATATTGTCAAGCAAAAGATGTTCATTTCTTTATTGTCTTCAAAGTTTGTTTAAATGTTTTTGTGATATTTTTCGTATTTAAGAAAATATTGGCAAAAAACAAAAAACAGTTAAGGTAAACGCCCCCTTTCGGTGTACGAAATTTTACCAAAAGCTTTTCAGTTCTTCGGATTAACAAATAAGACGGATGTTCAAAGTTTCATATCAATTGATTTATTAGTTTTTGGGATACAGCGCACACAGACAGACACACACACACACACAGACACAAAAAAAAATTTCCAGAAATTGTTGAAATGACATCTAGGGACCCTAAAACGGATATTTCCGTAAAAAAAAAATTTGAAAAAAAAATCACGATCACAATACTTTCTCGTACTTTGTAACGGAGAAAGTAAACACGAATGCTGCTTTTTTTTGTAAAATTAGTGAAAAAAAGGTTGGACGAAAAATGGACAGTAACAACTTATCATTCCAAAAAATCACTTATTCCGAACGCCTGCTCCGATTTGGACGATTTTTGTTCTATTATTGACAGTAATTATTAATATAAAAAACCAAACGACCACATATGGTGGCCAAGGGCATGAAGAGGTTAACCTTTTTGTAAATTCTACTAGTAAATGAGATCTTTTAAAGAAAAAATATCTATTCCTCTTAATGATTTAAGTGACTCGCGTGGTGGTTCACGAAAGTTAATGCGGTTAGAGCTTTACGAAATCAAATGTCTTCTACAATAGAATTTCTTATTAAAATTTGTGATGGACAAAGACGAGTTACAGTAGACTCGGTCACCAATGCTCGGATGTTGCTAAAATTATTAGCATAATTAAATTTGTTGCACTAGTAATATTTAGGGATACAATATTATGAAGGATAAAGTAAATTTACTTTTACAAAAAAGAAAAACCACAGTCGAAAAGTTTAGCCAACTTACATTCCAGTAGAGACGGCCCAAAAGAAAAAAATAAGCCTGGTGAGAAAGCTACTGATGATTCATTTACTACGCGTTTGCAAGTGGTACAAACAGTGGGATTTAGCCAAATGTTGCCAAAACATGAAATTAAGACGAAGTACGAGAAAGTATTGTGATCGTGATTTAAAAAAAAAATTTTTTTTACGGAAATATCCGTTTTCGGGTGCCTAGATGCCATTTCAACAATTTCTGGAAAAAAAAAATTTGTGTCTGTGTGTGTGCGTCTGTGTGTCTGTCTGTGTGCGCTGTATCTCAAAAACTAATAGAAAAATTGATATGAAACTTTGAACATACATCTTATTTGATAATACGAAGAACTGAAAAGCTTTTGGTAAAATTTCGTACACCGGAAGTGGGCGTTTACCTTAACTGTTTTTTGTTTTTTGCCAATATTTTCTTAAATATGAAAAATATCAGAAAAATATTTAAACAAACATCAAAGACAACAAAGAAATGAACATCTTTTGCTTGAAAATATTTTTCATAAAATCATTGCTATTCGAGAAAAAAATTTATGAATTTTTTTTAATTTTTGGTCTATAATTATGAAACAATAATAGTTACAGCAAATTTAAGTGAATAATAATTGTAGAGAATGCCAAAATGAACAACTTCTAAAGAATAAGTTTTTTTCGAAATCTCGTTAGTTTTTGAGTAAACCGAGTTTTTGAATTTGAAGTATAATTTTTCCATATTTCATGATTTTGACGTTTTAAACGTCAGTTTCATCCGAGTTTACGCAACGCTCGATGTACATTTAAAATATGATTTCAATTGAAAATAAACCCATGAAAACGTAAATATAAAGTCGGAGAAAGTAACATGTTGGCCACATCACCATTTTTACTTTCTCCGTTACGAAGTACGAGAAAGTATTGTGATCGTGATTTTTTTTCAAAATTTTTTTTTTACGGAAATATCCGTTTTGGGGTGCCTAGATGCCATTTCAACAATTTCTGGAAAAAAAAAATTGTGTCTGTGTGTATGTGTGTGTGTGTGTGTGTGTGTGTGTGTCTGCTGTGCGTGCTGTATCTCACAAACTAATGGACCAATTGATATGAAACTTTCAACATACGACTTATTTGATAATTTGAAGAATTAAAAAAGCTTTTGGTAAAATTTCATATACCGGAAGTGGGTGTTTACCTTAACTGTTTTTTGTTTTTTTCCAATATTTTCTTAAATATAAAAAATATCACAAAAATATTTAAGCAAATATTGAAGACAACAAAGAAATGAACATCTTTGGTTTGAATATATTTTTCATAAAATCATTGTTATTCCAAAAAAAAAGTTATTATTTTTTTTTCATTTTTTGTATATAATTATGAAACACTAATAGTTACAGCAAATTTATATTAATAATAATTGTAGAGAATGCCAAAATGAACAACTCATAAAGAATAAGTTTTTTTTCGAAATCGGTTTAGTTTTTGAGTAAACTCGGCTTTTCAATTTGCAGTATAATTTTTCCATCTTTCATAATTTTGACGTTTCAAACGTCAGTTTCATCCAAGTCTACAAAACACTCGATGTACATTTAAATTGAAAATAAACCATGAAAGCGTAAATATAAATGATACTATCAAGTCGGAGAAAGTAACATGATGGCCACATCACAATTTTTTTGTGAATTATCATGTTTCCCGGTTTTTTGAAGGTCACTTTTTTTTGATGACCGAATAGTCATCTTAAATCAAAAAATAATACTGTAATTAACCCAAAGATTGATTGGATCGTTATTTACGGATACTGTAATTTCCGAAAATATACAATTCAATTAATTTATAAACTAGTAACATAGCAGAAAATCATAACTAAGGCTATTCTTTAATCCGTTGGCGTTTCTTAATTTTGGTCTATTCATAAACTTGCCAGAGTTATCACCATTAATTATAGTGGATTTCCCTGGCTTCGGAATAGAGAGCTGCAGCCGGAGGATTTTAATGGTAATGTTATGCGTAGAGGATTAAAAAGACCGCGCGTGGCGTAAATCAAAGAATAATCCGGCTTCGTGACATTTACGAAGCGAAAACCGAGTCAATGTCGCGAATCGGTTTTGCCCTGCGCGCGCTTTTAATGCGTTCATTAACATAAATTATCGAAACCCGAGGCCGGTGGTCAGAAATACGGAATTGTGGGGTTGTCACGGATGCATTATGCATGTAACGATTTTTACGTTTTCCGTGCCCATAAAAATTGTCACGGTGCTTAGGGCGAGGTGTCTCTAAAAGTCTGAGTCTGGTAGCTCCCAGCAGAGAAGATGGCAGTTTAGAGGCTCCAGCACGAGCCGAAGTAATCACTGCGATATTGTACTCAGGGCGGTCGTGTCATGTATAGCTTGCGGACACCTTTATATCCTTTCGCCGCACATATCCACGTTTATTCTGTATATTTATTAATGGCGCAAGAAGGATGTGCACACCGCATTCCGGTTCTGTTTGAGAGAATTCAAAAATTCCAGAACTGGTTCGACCTCCAGCGACATCTTCAAGTTTAACTAGTTTCCAGAAGAGAGGAGAGGACGGCGCGGATTTTTCGTATTTATCAGGCCGCCCATAAATATTCCAGTTTTCCTAGCTTCTAATTTCATGGTCCGACACCGGCGCGCACTCTCGCTCCCCCGTTCCAATTTTCGAACCCCTCTGCACCCTGTGTATCTAATTACAGTATTTCTCTCCCGGTGGCATCCCTGCCTGAGAGGGCGGAAGGGCTGCAGGGCGGACCGCTCCCTCTGCCCCGCCGGCTCTTCTTTTTCTCTTTAATTAGAGAATTCATAGCACGGCGCACGTTATCTGACATTGCAATGTTCATCCCACCTCCGCTTCTAGAATACTTTACCGGAACGGCCACACACATTGTTTATGTATTACATTTCTTTAATGTATCTTCCTTCTACATTCCTTTGTTCCAATTCTATTAAAGAAAATTGCAAATCAATTGCGTTGTCTAACAAGTGCGCGCCACTCTTGTTTATGCCATAATATTCTATTGCAATCTTCATTAGTCCCTACTAAAAAAAAGATCTTTAGATGCATAATTTGTCTTTTTTACTGAAAGATCTTTTTGAGAAAGATTTTTTTTAGAAATATTTTAGAAAATATCTTTTAGCAAAAAGACAAATCATGGGGATAACTCCACCTTGCTAGTATTTCTTCAGCAGAAGTATGAATTTAAAATTCCATTGAGCGTGTATACCTTATAATAAACAAATTTATTAAACTATAACTAAACCATAAAAAATTTTCTTCACTTTCAAAAAAATATACACAATTCCAAACAATAAACATTTTATGAACTTTTTGCAATTCAATTTCGTGAAATGGTAGATTCCCGACCGCGTACGTTCGCCTGTATGTGCGTTGTTTGGCGAAACTAACTACAGTTTTGGCGCATTACTAGCGTGTTAGAAATATAATTTAATTACATGGACACTTTAGCAGCAACCCTTTGTGCTTTAGTTGCCCCGTAAATCCCGTGATGTGGCGCAATATCAGCAGCGGGGCGGGATTAAAAAGATAAGGGAGAACGTGCGAACGCACGGATAACAATAATCATTACACTAAGACGCCTTCCGAAGTAGAAAACACTACCTTCATTTACTACAGGAAGTTTTGAGGTAATTTCGACTCTTTATTTTTACGCTCCGAGTGGGAACCGTAATTGCTAATTTCGGATTGAATATATTACCAGATTAGAGGTCTTATTTTTAATACGATGACGACCCAGTGACAACAAGAAACTTAAAGTTCGAGATTTTTGTAGGCGAAACTAGAAATCCGAAGTTTAAGTTTAATATTGTTTATTACGTTTTTAATTTAACATGTTTACTGCGTTACGGGGCATATGTGTCCTGTCATGGACTTCCGTATTTGGCTACCCTACGGGCAGAGGTTGTAACTTCGTCATATTTTAACGGAATTAAACGTTTTTTGGTACCGATCAGATTAATATTAATCTGTGGTACCGATTAATTCCATTCGGTTTGCAGTAACACAATTTTCAAAAAAATTGTATGACCCGTACCGCCTATTATAAAGTGACACAAAAGTCGTATCCGCAGTGAACGTGTTAAAAAATGACGCGTGATTTAAGTCTCAATTGTAAAATTGGAAAACAATTTTTCTTCATCAGAAGTACGAGTTAAATCGATTGGCGTCAAAAAATTTCATCTAGGAAAAAATTCAAAAAAATTGGCGAGTCACCATAAACATGTCCATTCGGTTTGCAGTAACACAATTTTCAAAAAAATTGTATGACCCGTACCGCCTATTATAAAGTGACACAAAAGTCGTATCCGCAGTGAACGCGTGATCAAAGTCTCAATTGTAAAATTGCAAAACAATTTTTCTTCATCAGAAGTACGAGTTAAATCGATTGGCGTCAAAAAATTTCATCTAGGAAAAAATTCAAAAAAATTGGCGAGTCACCATGAACATGTCCGTTCGGTTTGCAGTAACACAATTTTCAAAAAAATTGTACGGGGTTTATACAAGGTATTTCAAAATTCATGCACCAAAAGTTTTCTGCGTACTCCTCGTAGATAAAAAGAAAAAAAAAACCCTTATGACAAATCTTGATTTTCCACAAAATAACATGGATTAAACCCCTTCGCAGAAATATTAAAGAGACGCCACTGCTCCCTATCAATGAATACTTTCGTTCGCGTGCAGGAAATTTTGGTGCATGAATTTTGAAACACCCTGTATGACCCGTACCGCCTATTATAAAGTCACACAGAAAATCACATCCGCACTAAACGTGTTAAAAAATTACGCGTGATCCAAATCTCAATTGTAAAATTGGAAAACAATTTTTGCGCGTTAAAAACATTACTCTGCGTAATTGGACTTTCCCGCACTTATCTTACCGAAATTCTTTGTTTGTATCCTTTCGAACTGTTAAATTTATGGCGACGTAAAAAAAACTTTTGTTATTCGAGAAGTTGTGCGAGTGTTTTCGATTAAAACGGCGAATGATATTAATTATTTAACGCGGGGGGAACAATTCGAAATGGGATTGCGGCAATAAATATCGAAACATGACGTTCACTGGCGGCAATATCTGTTAATTGCATGGAAACGCCCGGGAAAACGGGAATTTGGGAATTTGTACGTGTATACCCCAGCTAGGTAAATGTGATGAGTCCTGCATAAAAAATGAGCCCGGCGGGGAGGAATCGATCGTTGGAAAGAGTTTAATATGCTTGTAGATATTTTTGTAATACTACATAGAAACAATCAATAATATATTTTTTTCTGAAATTTCTATCAAAATGCCATCGACTAGATTATAGATAAAGGTTTCCCAACCTTTTTGGGCCAAACGCCCACTTTGTCAGGTCTGCTTCTTGAATTTTGAAAATTATAGGTAGGGTAGGTTGAAGTTAGGAGTTGCATAAACAAAGAAATTTGAAAGGAGCAAAAGTAGGTAAGTAAGTAAGTAATTTAAATTTCAAAACTTGAGGTTGATGTTTTTTGCAAAGTTTAATAATATTTGGTTCTAATTTTGAGAGATACTTAATCTTAAGTGCGTAAATGTTTGTCTTTTTTTTGCTTTTTGTGAAAATGCGTTTACGGGTTGTATTAATAAGCCACCAATGTCAAAATGCCTTCGCCAACGTAAAATGATCAACGATTTGGCGATTTTTAATTTTTGTCGAAAACGTGAAATTCGTTGAAGGGGTCCCCCTTCCTAATTTTGTTAAAAAATTGGCTTTGAAATGATTTCCTGCAGACCAATGTCAAAGTGCATTCGCCAACGTAAAATGACCAACGATTTGGCGATTTTTAATTTTAGTCGAAAACGTGAAATTCGTTGAAATGATTTCCTGAAGAAACCACTGGTTCGATTCGGGGTTTCTATACGTCACCGGAAAGACCCTCTCAGGTAGCTTCAGAAAATGTACTTTCGCAAGAACAAACGTCAATTTGAAGCCCGTGATACGCCAGCAAATAAAACTAAAATGGAAAAATCGAAAAAATCAACACTTTTAATAATCATCGTAGAACCTTATGTAATACCTTTTTCTTCATTAGAGCTAAATCGATTGGCGTTAAAAAATTTCATCTAGGAAAAAATGCAAAAAAATTGGCAAGTCACCATGAAAATTTTAGAAATTTTTGAAAAAAGTCGATTTTTTCAGACTTTGAACGGCTGTAGCGGCTAAACGAAGAATCCAAATCGAACGCGCAACTAATTTGTGCTCCTTGGGTGCAAGTTAATCGGACTCAAATAAAATTGGCCATTTTTAATTTTTGTCGAAAACTCTTACTTTTAAAAAATCTTACTTTTGCTCAAAACTGGGCTTTGAAATTATTTCCTAAAGAAATCACTGGTTCGATTCGGGGTTTCTATATGTACATCACCGAAAGATTCCCTCAAGACGCTTCAGAAAATGTATTTTTGCAAGAACAGATGTCAGCAAAGAAAACTCGAAAATGGAAAAAAATCAACTCTCTTTTAATAATCATCGTAAACCCTTAATACCTTTTTCATCATCAGAAGAACGAGCTGAATCGATTGGCGTCAAAAAAAATTCATCTAGGAAGAAATGCAAAAAATTGTTTTGTTCTGTTTTTTTAGGTTATAAAATTACCAGAAGTGGCTATAAAACTAAAGGGAAGTCAAAACAAGAGTATCATTAGTTTAATCGGTATTTTCCATTAAAATCGTTCCTTTACAAAATGCGAACTTGCGATCAGATTTTCTGAATTTTGTCCAAACCCCTTGATGAATTTTAATAAAATTTCCGGGAAAGTTTCAGATGTTTGTAGCTATAAACAAAAAAAAAACATCAAAAAGTCATAATTCGCGTCTCTAGAATTTTCCAACGAAATCACTGTTTTGCTAACTAACGTCTAAATTTTCTCGGTTGTCCTGAAATCTACTCAGTAAATTTTGATCTGTTTTCTTAGGTAATTTTGCAGACATAAGTGGCTGCAAAACTAAACACGGGTCAAAACAACAGTATCATTAGTTTCGTCGGAATTTTCTATTATTAATTTTCTGAATTTTGTCCAAATCCCTATATGAATTTTAATGAAATTTTCAGAAAACATTCCAGAGATAGTTTGGAGCTGTAAACAAAAAAAAACATGAGAAAAGCCATAATTCGTGTCTCTGCAATTTTCCAACGAAATCACTGTTTTGCAAAATGCTAACAAACGTCTAAATTTTCTCGGTTGTCCGGAAATCTTCTCAATAAATTTTGATCTGTTTTCTTAGGTAATTTTGCAGACATAAGTGGCTATAAAACTAAAGAAAAGTCAAAACAACGGTATCATTAGTTTCGTCGGGATTTTCCATTAAAATCGTTCCTTTGCAAAATGCGAACTTGCGACCAGGTTTTTTAATTTTGTCAGTTGTCCTGATATCCTCTCAATAAATTTTGATGTTTTCTTAAGTAATTTTCCAGACATAAGTGGCTATAAAACTAAAGAGAAATCAAAAGAAGAGTATCATCAGTTTAGTCGGAATTTTCAATAAAAATCGTTCCTTTACAAAACGCAAACTTTCGACCAAATTTTCTGAATTTTGTCCAAACCCCTTGATGAATTTTAATGAAATTTTCAGGAAACATTCCATATATTTGTAGCTTCAAACAAAACAAAAACATCGGAAAAGTTATAACTCGGGTCTCTGGAATTTTCCATCGAAATCACTGTTTTGCAAAATGCTAACTATCGTCTAGACTCTAGATTTTCTCTGTTGTCCTGAAATCCTCTCAATAAATTTTAATTTGTTTTCTTAGGTAATTTTCCAGACATAAGTGGCTATGAAACTAAAGAAAAGTCAAAACAAGAGTATAATTAGTTTCATCGGAATTTTCCATTAAAATCTTTCCTTTACAAAGTGCGAATTTTCGACCAGATTTTCTGAATTTTATACAAACTTCTAGTGAAATTTTAATGAAATTTTCGGGAAACATTCCAGATGTTTGTTTGTAGCAATAAATCAGAAAAAAAAACATCAGTAAAGCCATCACTAGTGCCTCTGGAATTTTCCATCGAAATCACTGTTTTGCCAAATGTTCACTTTTGAGTCGATTTTCTTAACGGTCCAGAAGTTCCCTCGATAAGTTTTAATCAATTATTTAAGAAATATTCAAACTAGGAGTCCTAATAATTCGAAGCTTCGCAACTTCGAAGCTTCGAAGAATCCGAAGAAAGGAAGGGAACTTTTTTGTTCGGATATTTAAAAAATGAAGTGTATAACTCCACACTTTACAAGAACTGGAAATGCAATAACGGAAGCGGTGCACAACGTCAGATCTGAAATTCTGAGAAACTTCTTCAACAACATGAAACGTCGGATAAATTTGGAACAAAATGGGCAAAACTTTGAACGTATAATTTAAAAATTAAAAAAATTATTGCTAATAACATTAAAATTTTAAATATGTATTTTATTTAAATTGCTATAATATTTTTTGTTTGTTTTTGGCATCGACTGCGAGGTCATCTGCGATCACCGTTTGTGTTAATATAATAATACTATAATATACTATAATAATTTCATTCTCTAAATTCCCTTATAGTCCTGCCACTGGGAAGTACCAACCTTAACAGTTTTTTAAAGGGTGGGAAATGCAAACACGTATTAATCAATTATGAGCACATGGTACTATTTTATGCTAATTAGATTTACCTGCATTTAATACAGAATATTTAAATTTTGCTCTTCACTTTCTTTCCTATAAAATTCGATAAAGCTCTGAGAAAATAATCGAAATTATGATTTGTACAAATTATTGGTTCCAGTTTGCATTTTGTCTGGTCACCCTTTATAGGCTTCTGATATCAACAGCAGCCGTCATCCTGATATCGAGCATTTTAAAAATAACAACCAATTTTTACTTTCTCCGTTATGAAGTACGAGAAAGTATTGTGATCGTGATTTTTTTTCAAAATTTCGGAAATATCCGTTTTGGGGTCCCTAGATACTATTTCAACAATTTTTGGAATTTTTTTTTCTTAAAATTATTGTTATTCGAGAAAAAAAAAATTAATGTTTTTTTAAATTTTTGGTTTATAATTATGAAACAATAATAGTTACAGCAAATTTATTTTAATAATAATTGCAGATAATGCCAAAATTAACAACTTATAAAGAATACTTTTTTTCGAAATCTCTTTAGTTTTTGAGTAAACTGAGTTTTCGAGTTTGAAGTATAATTTTTTCATCTTTCATAATTTTGACTTTTTAAACGCCACTTTTATACGAGTCTATAAAACGCTCGGTATACATTTAAAATATGATTTAAATTGAAAATAAACCATGAACGCGTAAATATTAATGATGAAAGTAACATGATGGCCACATCATTTTTTTTTCAGTTGAACTTTCTTTTAAATTAACTGAAGAATCTTTAATTTAATTAACACCCGTTTTCATAAACAATAACGCCCTTCTTCTAATATTCATAAAAGACCGCTTTTTCCGGGGTTAAACGAAACAGCTGGGACGAAATAATTTTATTACAGAAATGTGTAAATGGCGGCGGGTCGGTATCGGCCCTCCTATCGGGACTTTTTGAATATTTATGAGGGCACCGAAAAACGGCTATGTCTGATAATAAGCGAGGGATGGCCGATCGGGCGTAAATTCCGAATGGATTTTCTGGACGAAAATCGAAAATCGCCCCTGAATTTTTTAAATTTCCTCACGGCGCGGCGGCGGCGACGGCGCCCGTCTTGATTCTGTGCTGATTGCGCAATTGCCCGGAAAGAGTCCCAGAAACTGAATTATAAAATCGTTTACACGCCGGAGAGTGCTGAATTATGAAGAAATCATATGTCTGCATTGAGATTGTTTTTTTTGCTGGAACGTCAGTAGTAGGATTTGGTGATGGTTCGAGGGAGGATAGTTAAATAAATAAAATTTAATTTTCGCGTGTTTTTCGACTAATTATTCAGAAATTATAAATTTATGATGACGTTTTTTTTAAAATAATAATAATAATGTTTTGTAATTTTTACAGATAAATTCAAACGATGCAACGCGAACCCAAACGACTCTGTGAAGGAAAAATCCACCGTCAATTATCTAAAGGTATCTGTGTCTACAGCACATTTTCTTCCGAAGATTTGAAAGCGCTGAATAACAAAGATTTTGTCTTCTTAATTAAATAAATAAATAAATAAAATAAATAAAATTTAATTTTCTCGTGTTTTTCGATTAATTATTCAGAAATCATGAATTTATGATGACGTTTTTTTTTTAAATAATAATAATAATGTTTTGTAATTTTTACAGATAAATTCAAACGATGCAACGCGAACCCAAACGACTCTGTGAAGGAAAAATCCACCGTCAATTATCTAAAGGTATCTGTGTCCAAACGGCACATTTTCTTCTGAAGATTTGAAAGCGCTGAATAACAAAGATTTTGTCTTCTTTCGCTCTCCTTCAGACAACAAAGACAGTGGAAACGGAGTGAGTTCAAATGCCAAGTATCCTTGGAGCTTAATCTGATCTAATCCGTATACATTCCGCGATAGGTACAATCTATCAGGAGCGGCTCGTTATGTAGAGCCAAGGAGCCATGGCACTACCTCTAATTTCAAGCTCAGGTAGGATTTTTAAATAATTCTAAAAACACAGATTCGTCACTTTAAATCTTAAAACATTGCCTGAGAAATTTTTTCAATTTCTTTTTTGCCTCGAATTGAATGCTAAGTGGCTCTACCATCAAAATGTTTCACCAGTCGCCACTGCAATCTATACGCAAACTTCAAACAAGAGAAGAACTCCTATAATATGTGACAGACCACATCACCTAATGTAGCTAACACAGCTACATCCTGGTGCCCACTCATTCAACATTTAATACTTTCTATCCTCTGTTACAGCGAGTGCTATTTATCAGAATGAAGAGATTACTATTATTTAAATTTTCTTATATTCAAATTTTACAAATCAGTCCTGATATACGAGTTTTTAGCGTATCTCCTCCATCCGTCCGCCAACAATATATTCACTAAGTAAATTATTACACGCCTCGGATAGTAACAAGGATACTGCATTCGAATAAGCTGTAATTCGAAACGTCCGAGAACCGGTATGTTAATGTGACACATTTTTTCTGCCTCTATGTAAATTCTCTTCTCCAACTTCGAGCAATCCGTTGCCAGAGTCGTAATTTTCGGCCCGTCTCACGATTGGGTACAGCGAAATTAGATGATAATCTACGTATTTATTGGTTGGGCGTGCTAATTATTTTTCGGTGACTGTGTGGCCGAAAATTAACGGTTCGATGAATTGGTCGAAGATGTTTGACCATAACTTTCGGACCAGATTTGATATTTTTGTATGTTTTGTACTGCGTACTGTTATCCTAGAAATATTTTAATGCCCATAAAGTTGTCATTCGTATTTGACGTTTAAAACGTCAGTTCATCCGATCCTGCAAAACGCTCGTACAATTGCGGCCAAAAAAATAGGACACCTTTTTGTCTAGTGTGGATCAATATCTATTTGAATTTTAATACAAGGTAACTATATCCATAACATGTATCAATTTTGACATTGACATTTAATAATATTGGACGCGTTCGTCAGAATTTTCAATTGTCAACATGTTTATTTTGATTTACGCTGAATGTTGGTATTTGATGAACGCTACTTTTGTAACCTCCATTTCGGCGGCAACTTCAACAGTTGATTCCAACACCAATCAGTCTAATTTGTACGATTAGTAAAATGGCGATCGCTGGGCGAACTTGTTCACTATCAACAGTGCGTTCACCAGAAAATATCCCAACGGTTGGCAGTAAACACCCAACTGTTTAGTCTGACGAACGCGCCCATTGATGAGGCGTTGAAGCCCAATTTACATGAATACATTTTAGAAAAAAGACACGCGCTGCATTAAAAGGGTGTCTTATTTTTTTGTCCGCAATTGTACCTATATAATGGCTATTTATGTAACGAGTCCATATATGGCACTGAATTGCATGAGACGTTCAATAATAAAGGAGTTCATAAAGTGCTATTGCGGATGAGTTAAAAAAATAATTAAGAATCATAACTCTAACTTTTAATGTGAATATTTAACATAAACCTGATTAATAGAAAACTAGATTATTTACTTCCTAATTTCTGCTTTACGTGTCGTGTGCTCTCTCTTCAATTGTTAATTTTCGTAATGTTTGAAGTGAGCGGAACTGGTCTGGAAATGCCGGTCCATAATTTTAGTTTGTCGGGCAGTTAAAGTGCACGAGCGTTGTAGGAAGCAGAAGCTTATTAACAACAAAGCTTTATACGGCGATAAAAAGTGGCATAACAGGGCGCACGATTTAAATTTTTGATAATCCCACACCGAACCCCGTCATGCTATTAATTAAAGCTCAATTTCCGTCCAGTTTTCCCATTCATGCACTAATAACACTAACTCAGCCCAATAACATTCCGCGTCCGCCATTAGGGCACACATTTCGACTTCAAACCATCGATACAAATGCAAATGTCCCACGAATATTAGATGTACCACAATCAAACCATCGTAACGCCATTCACATCTACACCTAGTTATCCTACCTTGCGATGTATTAATTGTAAGAAATTTGCATGTATTTGATTATTTATACAAATTTTTTCTATCCAATGAGGACTGTAGCAGTGACGGTTCGCGGGTTTTTCCTGGTACGGCCGAGGAACAAGAGGTGGTAATACAGATAGGTGCGGTCACGCAGCCAACTGACCCTACCTATCTGTATTACCACCTCTTGTTCCTCGGCCGTGCCAGAAAAAAACCCGCGAACCGTCACTGGACTGTAGGCAAGTTTTGGTGATTGGCTATCATCAGTGCGTGTTTGGGTTGAAATCCCGACAATTAAAATCCTGACAGTTATAATCTCGAAACTCGAAATTCCGACAAATCAAAATACCGGTTAACCAAAATCCTGGCAATCAAAATTCTGATAAATCAAAATTGCGACAAACCAAAATCCCGACAAACTAAATGTCATAATTCATAATAATATTGACACATACAATAGTACATTATTATACAAGTTTAATAAGAGAGTATATTATAATAATATAATAATAATAATAAATTGTCTTTATTGCAAGAAAAAAAAAAAAGTACAAGAAATATTGTGGCACGAGTGGGTGCTCCAATGTAACAATGCCTTTTATTAAACAAGTATAATATACTAATTTTTCTACTTTGGTTTTAGTTAAGGATTTATTTCTAAAATAAAATATATACCTAAACGTACCTTTGAGATTATTTTTCAAGAATGTAACGATGAATTACGATTTTTTTGAATTTTAGGTTATGTCACTCGATCGCTTACGGGTGAAAAAAAAATGTTAAACTTTAAAAGAAAAATACCCTAAATAACCATCAATGACATTGAAAAAAATTTACTTACTTTGGTATTTGGGACAAAAATATATATTAATTTTTTCAGATTTTTATAGTGGCTAAAAAACAAAAACCTATTTTTGGAGGGTTTCATCTTGACAAAAATGGGGTTATTTATACGAAACTGAAAAAAAAATTAATTGATAAATATGCAAAAAATATCGTAAAAATATTAGTTATTCGAATTTTTAAAGACGTCGCACCAAACGTTGAAAGATGAAAAAAGTCACATAGATGGTATTATTTATTGATAGCAATCATATGACGAAATCACTTTTTCAAAACTTTTTAGCATTTTTTTCGGGACAATTTTTTTTGTACTCTTAAAACTCTTTGGAATTTTTTCAAGACAATTTTTTTTTGTACTCTTAAAACTCTGGAATTTTTTCATGACAATTTTTTCCAGTACTCTTTTTGCCATTTTTTTCAGTATACTTTTTCAAGACTTTCTAGCATTTTTTCGGGACAATTTTTTTTAGTACTGTTAAGGCTCTGGCATTTTTTCCAAGACAATTTTTCCACTACTCTTTTTGGCATTTTTTTTCAAGACATTTTTTTCAGTACTCTTTGTCAAGACTCTTTTTGGTATTTTTTTAGACAATTTTTTCAGTACTCTATTTGGCATTTTTTTCAGGACAATTTTTTCCAGTATTTTTTTTCAAGACTACTTTTGGCATTTTTTTTTCAAGACAACTTTTTCAGTACCCTTTTCGGCATTTTTTAAGACAATTTTTTCCAGTACACTTTTAGGCATTTTTTTCAGGACAATTTTTTCCAGTACTCTTTTTGGCATTTTTTCAAGACATTTTTTTTCAGTACTCTTTTTTAAGACTCTTTTTGGAATTTATTTCAGGACAATTTTTTCCAGTACTCTTTTTGGCATTTTTCAAGACATTTTTTTTGAGTACTCTTTTTCAAGACTCTTTTTGGCATTTTTTAAACAAATTTTTTCAGAAAAAAAAATTAATTGATAAATATACAAAAAATATCGTAAAAATATGTTATTCGAATTTTTAAAGATGCCGCACCAAACGTTGAAAGATGAAAAAAGTCATATAGATGGTATTTATTGATAGCAATCATATGACGAAATCAAATTTTAAACTACACTTTTTCAAAACTTTTTAGCATTTTTTTCGGGACAATTTTTTTAGTACTCTTAAAACTCTTTGGCATTTTTCCCAGACAATTTTTTCCACTACTCTTTTTGGCATTTTTTTCAGTACTCTTTGTCAAGACTCTTTTTGGTATTATTTTAGACAATTTTTCAGTACTCTATTTGGCATTTTTTTCAATATTTTTTTTTCAAGACTACTTTTGGCATTTTATTTTCAAGACAACTTTTTTCAGTACTCTTTTTAGCATTTTTCTCATGACAAGTTTTTCCAGTACTCTTTTTGGCATTTTTTCAAGACATTTTTTTTCAGTACTCTTTATCAAGACTCTTTTTGGCATTGTTTTCAGGGAAATTTTTTCCAGTACTCTTTTTAGCATTTTTTCAAGACATTTTTTTTGAGTACTCTTTTTCAAGACTCTTTTTGGCATTTTTTTAAACAAATTTGTTCAGTATTCTATTTGGCTTTTTTTTCAGTATTTTTTTTTCAAGACTACTTTTGGCATTTTTTTCAAGACAACTTTTTTCAGTACTATCTTTAGCATTTTTTAAGACAATTTTATCCAGTACTCTTTTTAGCATTTTTTCAGGACAATTTTTTCCAGTACTCTTTTTGGCATTTTTTCAAGACATTTTGTTTTCAGTACTCTTTTTCAAGACTCTTTTTTAGCATTTTTTTTAAACAAATTTTTTCAGTACTCTATTGGGCATTTTTTCAGGACAATTTTTTTCAGTACTCTTTTTCAAGACAAAATCGTTACTTCTACAGTAGGCTTTCTATAGCATAACAGAATTTAAAAATTATATAATTACGGAACACCAAGAAGAAGAGTCTCCTTTAACCAAGTTATTTTAAGTTGTTTTGTGAATACATGTTTGAATTTAACTTTATACCTGACGTGTCCAATATTGTAAATGCAATGTAATGGACTAATACAATTCTATTCTATTCTATTCTTAAGACTCTTTCAGGCATTTTTTCTTTTTGGTATTTATTTTCAGTACTCTTTCAAGACTACTTTTGGCACTTTTTTTCAGGACAATTTTTTTCAGTACTCTTTTTCAAAACTCTTTTTGGTATTTTTTTAAACAATTTTTTCCAGTACTCTTTTTGGCATTTTTTTCAAGGCAATTTTTTTAGTATTCTTTTTTATGACTCCTTTCGGTATTTTTTTTAGACAATTTTTTCCAGTACTCTTTCAAAAAGGTGACAACCTTCTCCGGTTTTTTTTTATTTCAAAATCGAGCTGATGTACTTTCGGCGATAACGCCTTTTTAGCCACTTGTTCACTCCTTGATTACATTAGGTGGAACTAATTTAGCATTTATTTCGCCTTTTATCAATTCTTCTTCAGAGGGGTGTGGTGGTGCGTTATCTAACTTGGGTCATCAACAGTAGCACATATTGCTTAGAAAACCACGACCGTAAAAGCCTACAGTGTATCCATACTAATTTTTGGTTGCGATAATAAACTGGTTCCGATCATAAATTAATCTTCTTCAGTGCCCTTGGTTTTCTAATAACTTGGGTCTTCAACATCAGGTACAGATTAATTAGAAAACCACGACTTAAGAAGATTATAGTGCATTCAGGCTGATTTTTGGTAACGGTAATTAACTGGTTCCGATGATAACTTAATCTTCTTCAATGTCGTTGGTTTTTTAATAACTTGGGTCTTCAACAGCAGGCACAGATCCGACAACTTAAAAAGCTTACAGTGTATTCATGCTGATTTTTGGTTGCGGTAATAAACTGTTTCCGATGATAAATTAATCATCTTCATAGTCCTTGGTTTTTTGAAGTTAAAATGATAAAAAAATGGAAGTTTGTGTGTATCGTAAGCATTGTTGCAAGTACTGGCAAGTTTGTTATAAGTTATCATCGACAGCCAAGTCATTCACGCACTTCGGCAGAGATCAAGCCCTCGCGCACTATTGAGATTACAAGTGCCTTCATTAACATATTACTAAGAAAAACATAAGCCGATAAGTATACCATTTTAGTAGATAAACGCCGCCCGGCTTCAGAATTAAAGCTTTCGATTTTTTTAGGTACCGCCAAAAATTGGAATTCAATTCTCTTTTCTTTAAATGTTGGTTCATGGAAGTATACTATACCCTAATACAATTCCCAAGGGAGTCAAAGAGCTTGACGATTAAATCTCTCTTTTTTTTTCAATTACTACCAAAAATTGGAATTCGATTTTCTTCCTTTAAAATGTTGGTTCCTACAAGTATACTATATTCCAATACCATTTCTAAGGGAGTCAAATTAAAACCCTGTATAAATGATTTTTGTGCCCCATTCTAAGAATGTCCAATTGATTGAAAACTACGCTGTAATAAATTTGTAAATCAACATTTACGCTCGGGAAGCCGCGGGAAAAGCTAATCCAATAATAATATTTCGAGGGATAACAGATGCAATGGTCGGGAGCGCCTTATAAACATAACGGCGGAGGCTGAAACTTTAGTGGCACATTGCGGTTATTGAATTGATCAATTTAGTCCCAGCATGGTCTGTTTTCTCTGTGAGCCCGCACGGCCGTATATATACCGAGGGCTCCGATCGAGACACGATCTGTACGACCCATCTAGCTCACTGAAAAGGACCTTATTATGTAGTAAAGGGAAGAAAAGCCAGAAAAATATGTGTTTGATGCCCCGAACATATTGTTATGTTTCGCTTTTCATTACCCATTCAAAATATCCTCCCCCGCAGCGCGAAGCGGGCTACTGGGAAATTGACGTAACGTCGATGCCGCGCCGCGACGGATTAATTTTCCTCCCCTTCCCGACACTTTTTTTCGTTACATACGCACTGCCACGGTCGCATTGTTATTATTAACTCACCGGGCGTACACGACCTAAAACCATTCCGGCCTGTAAATACGACGTTTATGTCTCTAATTTACGACCACTTAAAAAATAACAACACTAAACCGCATTCGACTACACAAAATTGTCGCACAATTACGAATTTCTGTAATATTTCATATACCTTCGAAGTTCTTGGCTATATTTAACATTGAAAATTATAGAATATTTCCAACGGTATTGCGCATCATAATGTTGTTAAAACCTGAGGACTTCCAAAATTTGTGTCATGGTCTATTCATATACAAAAATTTTCGTCATTTTGTTATAATAATAATCCTCAACCGAGGTTTAAAAACACAAGTTTGGCGGCCCTCTCAAACCACAATCTATTTCTCTGTGACTCTTATGCCACTGGCGGTGGACGCGAACGCCCCAGACCAAAACCCGAACGTTTTAGACTGGTGCGTTCGCGTCAACTGCCAGTTGGCCCTTAAAACAGGGCAAATGGAAGTCCAAACAATACATGTTAAAATAGCTGTAACCATGATTTAGCAAAGTTTTTATGAAATCAAGTTTAATCAATTTTATTTATTTTTAACTACATATTTTGTATATATAAAAAACTTGATGGTACCATAAAACAAAGGAAAATCCAAAAAAATTCCAAAATTTTACAATTTACCCCGGAACAAAGTGGAGACCAAAAAAGAAGATCCTCACTACCAAACAATTTTTCATAACTCAAATAAAGCTGCAGATTTCCAGAGGAGTCAATTGACTTAGCGAATCACTTCTTAGAGTTAACTCTTTGAGTCAACCATCTCTGTTATCCAATAAATATTTTTTTTAATTATTCAAATTTAAAGAAAAATTGCAATAAAGCAATGTTACCCTGGCCCACGAATACCTTCATCAATGTTGTGAGAAATTGTAGAGATGTAATAAAAGCGTTTTTCGTGAATTGATTTACAATGTAAGACTTTTGGTGGGCCGTAAAGTGTCACTTTTACTGATTAGGCGGTTAAAATGCTTTGTTAATGCTAAGGCAAAAAAGCAAAAAATACCTACTTTCGGTACTTTCGATTTAATCAATCATGCCGAAAGTTTTATTTGGAATAAAATGATTTACATCAACTTTTTCTCAAAAGTAAAGTATCATATTTATGAAATCAAGTTTAATCAATTTTTTTCTGCTAAACTATTCGATATATACAAACAAAGTCCTAATTTCCAAAATTTTAAATTTACCGCGAAACAAAGTGGAGACCAAAAAAAGAAGATCCTCACTACCAAACAAATTTTCATGACCCAAATAAAGCTGCAGATTTCCAGAGGAGTCAATTGACTTCGCGACTCACTTCTCAGAGTTGACTGTATCGACTCGCTACCCATATCTATTATCCAGTTATTAATTTTTCAAAATTGATCTAATTTAAAGAAAAATTGGGATGAGGTAATGTTACTCTGGCCCAAGAATACCTGCATCAATGTTCTGAGAAATTGTAGAGGTATAATAAAAACTTTTTTCGTAAATTGATTTACAATGGAAGAATTTTTTTGGGCCGTAGTGTCACTTTTACTGATTAGGCAGTTAAAATGCTTTGTTAGTGCTAAGGCTGATAAAGTAATTCGCCAATTACATGAGCCTTCACGACTTGTAATATTTTAATTCGTCACTCAGATGAGACTTAACGGCTCGCCAGTTATAAATATTCATTACATGTCACTTACGAAAACATGATAATAAGTTGATGATGTATGCCTTACCGTTTCTCTATTTTTTTGCGAAGTTATTACATCATCATCAGAAGCAATCTCCATGACAGAAAATGGATGCAACGCATGTACAAAATGCGGATATTTATTATAAATGTCAAATTTTGTTTTATAAGGCTACCTACAATGTTTTACGTAGCTTCTTTAATAGAAAAAAAAAATTGAAAAAAAATGAAATCGTTTTTTAGGCGTTTTCGGTCGATTTAAACACTACTTACGACAAAAGTAATTTTGCGTATCTCCGTTCCTGGAAGTCCCACAAAAATATTCTATAGACAAAAAGTGTTCAGAATAAGCTCTTGGACTTAAAAAATAGAAAAATATTTTAAAAACATTTTTTTTTAAATCGTTTTTAAGCGCTTCCAGTCGATTTAAGCGCACTATTTGCGACAAAAGCAATTCTGTGTCTCCATTCCTGGAAGTATCACAAAAAAAAAATATACACAAAAAGTGTTCAGAATAAGCTCTTAGACTTGAAAAAAAAAAATAGAAAAATATTTTAAAAACAATTTTTTTTTAAATCGTTTTTTAGGCGCTTCCAATCGATTTACGCGCACTATTTGCAACAAAAGCAATTTTGCGTATCTCCATTCCTGGAAGTCTCACAAAAAAATATACACAAAAAGTGTTCAGAATGAACTCTTAGACTTGAAAAAAATTGAAACATTAAAAAAAATGTTTTGGTCGCTTTTTAGGCGTTTCCGGTCGATTTAAGCACTATTTGCGACAAACGTAATTTTGCGTCTCTCCGTTCCTGAAAGGCTTACAAATTTTTTTAATAGACAAATAGTGTTTAGAATGAGCGTTTAGGCTTAAAAAATAGAGAAATTTTTTTGAAAACAAAAATGTTTTAATCGTTTTTTAGGTGCTTACAATCGATTGAAGCACTATTTACGACAGCGGTAATTTTGCGTATCACCGTTCCTGGAAGTCCCACAAAACATTTTTATAGACAAATAGTGTTCAGAATGAGCTCTTCGACTTGAAAAAATTCAAACATTAAAAAAAATGTTTTGGTCGGTTTTTAGACGTTTCCAGTCGATTTAAGCACTATTTACGACGAACGTAATTTTGCGTCTTCCGTTCCTGGAAGGCCTACAAACATTTTTTATAGACAATTAGTGTTCTGAATGAGCGTTTAGGCTTCAAAATATAGAGAAAATTTTTTGAAAACAAAAATTTTTTAATCGTTTTTTAGGCGCTTACAGTCGATTTAAGCACCATTTACGACAGCGGTAATTTTACTTATCTCCTTTCCTGGAAGTCCCACAAAACATTTTTATAGACAAATAGTGTTCAGAATTAACTCTTGAAAAAAATTGAAACATTAAAAAAAATGTTTTGATCGTTTTTTAGACGTTTTCAGTCGATTTAAGCACTATTTACGACAATCGTAATTTTGCGGATCTCCGTTGCTGGAAGGCCTACCAAATTTTTTTATAGACAAATAGTGTTCACAATGAGCGTTTAGGCTTAAAAAAATAGAGAAATTTTTTTGAAAACAAACATTTTTTAATCGTTTTTTAGTCGCTTACAGTCGATTGTAACAGCGGTAATTTTGAGTAACTCCGTTTCTGGAAGTCCCACAAAACATTTTTATAGACAAAAAGTGTTCAGAATGAGCTCTTAGACTTGAAAAAAAATGAAACAGTAAAAAAAATGTTTTGGTCGTTTTTTAGGCGTTTCAAGTCGATTTACGCACTATTTACGACGAACGTAATTTTGCGTCTCTCTCCTGAAAGGCCTACAAAATTTTTTTATAGACAAATAGTGTTCAGAATGAGCGTTTGGGCTTAAAAAAATAGAGAACATTTTTTGAAAACAATCGTTTTTATCGTTCTTTAGGTGCTTACAGTCGATTGAAGCAGCGGTAATTTTGCGTAACTCCGTTTCTAGAACTCCCACAAAACATTTTTATAGACAAATAGTGTTCAGAATGAGCTCTTAGACTTGAAAAAAATTGAAACATTAAAAAAAATGTTTTGGTCGTTTTTTTGGCGTTTCCAGTCGATTTACGCACTATTTACGACGAACGTAATTTTGCGTCTCTCCGTTCCTGGAAGGCCTACAATTTTTTTATAGACAAATAGTGTTCAGTATGAGCGTTTAGGCTTAAAAAAAATAGAGAAAATTTTTTAAAAACAAAAATTTTTTAATCATTTTTTAGGCGCTTACAGTCGATTGAAACAGCGGCAATTTTGCGTAACTCCGTTTCTGGAAGTCCCACAAAACATTTTTATAGACAAATAGTGTTCAGAATGAGCTCTTAGACTTGAAAAAAATTGAAACATTAAAAAAAAATGTTTTGGTCGTTTTTTAGGCGTTTTCAGTCGATTTAAGCACTATTTACGACGAACGTAATTAAGAGTCTTTCCGTGCCTGGAAGGCCTACAAATTTTTTTTATAGACAAATAGTGTTCAGAATGAGCGTTTAGGCTTAAAAAAATAGAGAATTTTTTTGAAAACAAAAATTTTTTAATCGTTTTTTAGGCACTTACAGTCGATTGAAGCAGCGGTAATTTTTCGTATCTCCGTTCCTGGAAGTCCCACAAAACATTTTTATAGACAAATAGTGTTGAGAATGAGCTCTTAGACTTGAAAAAAATTGAAACTTAAAAAAAATGTTTTGGTCGTTTTCTAGGCGTTTCCAGTCGATTTAAGCACTATTTACGACAAATGTAATTTTGCAGATCTCCGTGCCTGGAAGGCCTACAAAAAATTTTTATAGACAAATAGTGTTCAGAATGAGCGTTTAGGCGTAAAAAAAAATTTTAAGATTTTTTTTTTAAATCGTTTATTACGCCTTTCCAATCGATTTATTCACGTTACAAGTTATAATTAATACACTATCCTCGAAAAAATATATGTTTAGTGCGACAATAGAGCAGATTTACTGACTTTACTGGATTCGTAGCCGTGCTCGTCTGTGAAACTCCAACTCCACCAGTATTTTTTTTTAATGTTCGGAAATAAGAAATTCCATAGTTTCATGTAACTAAACAAGGAAGAACCTTCCAGCGATTTTTATTTTTGAATTTGTCTCCGTCAAATCACCATGTTAAGAATTCATTCTTGACATGGTGATGGAGACTATATTTTGGATTTTTTTCTTATCTATGTAAATGATTAATTATTAATGTATATTATGATGATACGACGTATGAATGTGATACATAAAATACAAATACAGGTAACGATGACAACATTCATTCATTACATTAACAAGACATATTTCCGTGTATGCTCTTTGATTTTCTTGAAATCTGTAACTTTATTGCCTAGTTAAAGAAATAACAATTCGTGAGACACAAGCCGCTACAATGAATTTGCCACTTATTGCCCAGTTTAACAAATAACTATTACCAAGTACTATAACAGTGGATTTTGTAAAGCTGGTAATAAATATATCTCTGGCTTAAATTGACATGACACTGGTATTATGTTTTCGGCTGTGTAAACGATCTTTCGGTAAACGGAATACATAATTTGCGTTTAGATTCTGCGATTACATTATACATATTTTGATTGATTTTACTCTTTCATAGTGTTTATTAACATATTCTTTTCTATTTCGATGTATTTTTTTACCTTAAACGCTCTTCTGAGGCTCCATTTCTAATTTAGATTAGATTTATTTGCAGTATGACATGATGATCATGTATTATAAATGTCAGAACTAAAATTAGGATATATAAAAAATATTAAAATTTACAGACCTTATCAATCATTTTTTTTTCTGTCATGCTGACATAAGATGTCGCAACAAAATAGTTCCATATTAAATGGCTATAAATAAGCCAGGAATGGCAAAAATAATGCCTAAATGGTAATAATCTGAAGCTGATCGGGAACACCATCATGTGGAAGAAAATAATAGGTCTGAGTGGATGAACACAGTGTGAACTCCGCCTGCAAATCCTGTGTCCTAAATTTGTTGGGTGATTATATGTATATTGTTTTGAACATATTGTAGTAACAGGAAATGTAAAGTTAATAAATAAATAAATAGATAATAAATAAATAATAAATATTCCGAAATTGAGTAATACGCTTTTGGCGAAGGATATTTCCGATATAATCGGTTTTGATTGTTTGTGAAAACCACGATAAGAGTACTATAATTTGATATGGTCTTAATTGCAATTTTCATGTCATGTGTGTTGGACACATTAATGGAACCCCTTAAGCTTTATTTGAAATTCTGCCAAAAAATTACAAGACTGGAATTCAAACCATAACAATTATTATTTCTGGCGACAGGCATTTGTTTCGGCTGATTAATTGTTTACAATTGCGTCGGGCTAGTGTGTGCTCGGAAGCAAAACAACGTTAGCTATAAATCTTCAATGGCTTTATTTCTCCAGGAGCGTAGTGAATGCGGAGAGCTACTGAAGCGAGTTGCTTGACCCCCAAGACAACTTGGTCACCTCGCTTCGTTTACGAAACAATCGAGCGAGATCCCATTAAGCTCACGGGGAAGTTATAAGCCGTTCCCTCCATGCCGGAATTATACGCCTCGAGATAAAGTAACAATTTGAAAACATTGCTGTGATGATAATTCGGGTCGTAAAGTGTCTAGGTCTGGAAGCTGGAAGAGCGGGAGACACAAAGGCAAGCCAGGACTCTCAGGACTTAGCGCACGCAATTTCATTTCACAGGAAACCGCTTTCCAGACAAAACAAACAGCCCTGTCGGCGGTACACACACACACATACACAAATCCACGGGTAACTGCATAATAACCGCAAACTATGTCGTGAATTTTAATGCGGGCATTTGAGAGAAATCTCTGTGGAAAAATCGAATTCGTTCCCCGAGATGGAATTAGTTTACATAAAGACGTACCAGCTGAAAGCTAATGAATCGCGCGGTGCCAGCTTAAAAGCGCCGTGCAGACCGAGTTACCAGTTCCTGCTCGCAACTTTTATAATTAGACGCGTAAACAGAAAATGTATAGAGAGGATTATCTATAAATGTCAAAGAGTAAAACTACTCTAACTTTAATGTTTGGGTGTTGGATAAGACGCTCGAGCTTTCTGCTGCTGGAAAATGGTAGTTAAAAAAAGTGTTATCTGAGGAAATACTCATACTGCAAGCTCTACGAACTTGATGTGATACAAATTATTTATTATTAGGTCATAAAGTATTGGAATTTAGCATTGCTTTTACCTTAACGTCACGTTAAGGTCAATAATGTAATTTTAATTTTTATCCTGTTTATTTCCTGTTGCATAAAATTTTCTAAATTTGGCAATGCTGATTTCAGTTTTCTTCAGGGTGCTACGGTTATCATACAATTTGAGATTTTGATTTGCCATTATTTATGTAGTTGGGTGTTGAATTTATTTAATTGCTCGCCAATGAATAACGTCAGTTAGTTGGTCTACTTTTTGAATCAAACATTTCACAAAAAGTTTTTCAGTTTTCAGAATAATTATTGTAGAGCAGGCATGTCAAACTCATTTACCACCAAGGGCCACATCAAGTATTACACACAAGCCGCGGGCCGCATTACCAAAAAAACTACAATTGAAACCAAACAAAAAATAATTATTTTTACCTTGTACATAATTTTTTTGTTTTAATATTTAATACCAACCTTGCCGGGCCGCGTGTTTGACATGCCTGCTCTAGAGTCCATTTCAAAAATTTCTGTAAAAGAAAAATTTTGTGTGTCTCTATTGTGATCGTGAAATTTTTTTTAACGGAAATATCCGTTTTGACGTCTCTAAGAGTCCATTTCAAATATTACTGGGAAAAAAATTATGTGTCTGTATTGTGACCGTGAAAATGTTGTCAATTTTTTTTTAAGGGAAATATCCGTTTTGATGTCTATAGAGTCCATTTCAAATATTTCTGGAAAAAAATTATGTGTGCGCCTGTGTTGTGGCTGTTAAAAATTTTTATCAGAATTTTTTTTTGAACGGAAATATCTGTTTTGATGTCCTAGAGTCCATTTAAAATATTTTTGGAAAAAAAATATGTGTCTGTATTGTGGTCATAAAACTTTTTCAAAATTTTTTTAACGGAAATATCCGTTTTAAGGTCCCTAGAGTCCATTTCAAACATTTCTGGAAAAAAAAATTATGTGTGTCTGTATTGTGACCGTAAAATTTTTTTACGGAAATATCCGTTTTGAGTTTCCTAGAGTCTATTTCAAATATTTCTGGGGAAAAAAAATGTATGTGTTTGTGTGTTTCTCTGTGTCTCTAATGTGATTGTGAAAATTTTTGCAAATTTTTTTTCACGGAAATATTCGTTTTGAGGTCTCTAGAGCCCATTTCAAATATTTCGGGAAAAGAAAAATTGTGTGTGGGTCTGTATTGTGATCGTGAAAATTTTTTTAAACATTTTTTTGTCGGAAATATCCGTTTTGATGTCTTTAGAGTCAATTTCAAATATTTCTGGAAAAGAAAAATTGTGTGTGTACCTGTATTGTGATCGCAAAAAATTTTTCAAAATTTTTTTCACGGAAATATCCGTTTTGAGGTCTCTAGAGTCCACTTCAAATATTTCGTGAAAAGAAAAATAGTGTGTGTATCTGTATTGTGATCGCAAAAATTTTTTCAAAATTTTTTTCACGGAAATATCCGTTTTGAGGTCTCTAGAGTCCACTTCAAATATTTCGGGAAAAGAAAAATAGTGTGTGTATCTGTATTGTGATCGCAAAAATATTTTTTTTACGGAAATATCCGTTTTCGGGTCTCTAGAGTCCATTTCAAATGTTTCTGCAAAAGAAAAATTGTATGTGTGTCTGTAAAAATTGTTTGTGTGTCTGTATTGTTACTGTGAAATTTTTTCCAAACATTTTTTTAACGGAAATATTCGTTTTGAGCTCTCGAGAGTCCATTTCAAATATTTCTGGAAAAGAAAAATTGTGTGTGTGTCTGTATTGTGATTGTGAAAATTCTTTCTTTTTTTTTTTACTGTTTTGAGGTCCCTGGCGTACATTTTACATGTTTCTGGAAAAAAAAATGTGTGTCTGTACTAACCGTGAAATTTTTGCAAACATTTTTTTAACGGGAATATCTGTTTAGGGGTCCCTAGAGTACATTTGAAATATTTCTGGAAAAAAAAATGTGGTGTGTATGTGTCTGTGTGTGTACATACTGTGAGCGTGAAAGTTTTTCCAAAAATTTTTTTAACGGAAATATCCGTTTTTAGGTCACTAGAGTAGTCCATTTCAAATATTTCTAGAGAAAAAATTATGCGTGTCTGTATTGTAACCGTGAAAATTTTTACGAAAGTATCCGTTTTTGATTTCAAATATTTCTTGAAAAAAAAAATTATGTGTGTCTATTGTAATCGTGGAAAAATTTTTTTTAAGGGAAATGCACGTTTTGAGCTTTTGAGATTTTTTTTAACGCAAACATCCGTTTTGCGGTCCCTAAAGTCCATTTCAAATATCTCTGGAAAAAAAAAATTGTGTGTGTGTGTCAATTGTGAAATTTTTTTCTTTTTTTTTTACGGAAATTTCCCTTTTGAAGTCTCTAGAGCAGGCATATCAAACACGTTTACCACCAAGGGCCACATCAAGTATTACACACAAGTCGCGGGCCGCATTACCAAAAAAAACTACAATTGAAACAAAAAAAAAAAAATTATTTTTACCTTGTATATATTTTTTTTTAAATATTTGATTAAATATTGATTAAACCTTGCCGGGCCGCAGGCAACTTGTAAGCGGGCCGCGTGTTTGACATGTCTGTTGTAGAGAATACCAAAAAGAACAACTTCTAAAGAATAAGTTTTTTCGAAATCTTGTCAGTTTTTGAGTAAACCGAGTTTTTGAATTTGAAGTATAATTTTTCCATGTTTCATAATTTTGACGTTTTAAACGTCAGTTTCATCCGAGTGTACGCAACGCTCGATGTACATTTAAAATATGATTTCAATACACCATGAAAACGTAAATATAAATGGTTATGATACCATCAAGTCGGAGAAAGTAACATGATGGCCACATCACCATTTTTTGATATTGTGTACAGGTGCCGAGGAATAGCTGCCCAATTACGTGCGTTTGGCCAATTTCGTCATCTAAAAGTTTCCCCTCATTTTTCTGTTTTTTTTTAAATTTAGTTCACCATACTTTTGTAGCAAGAAGCCTCACGAATAACCCACCGTTTTCCTTTTGTTGATGTTTTCAATAGGTGTCGAGCTAGCGTGTTCGGGCGCATCATTAGTTGCCGCGTAAATATCCCCTTCGCCCCGAGAACACACATTTCTTCTCGAACGCGCCGGAAAAAAAAAACAATCATTAGACGTGTGACTTGTGTGTTAACTACGAGCTTCCGGTTACTAGAATGTTGTTGCAACATAAGTATTAAGGTCCATATCTTGAACAGTCACGATAAATTCCCAGAGAACTTTGGGGTTGTAAGTGACGAACAAGGTGAGCACTTTTGCCAGGACCTGATTATTACGGAAGAGCGCCATCAAGGGCGATGGGATTGATCACGGAAGAGCGCCATCAAGGGCGATGGGATAGGAATTTGATGGCGGACTACTGCTGGAGTATAAAATAAGTGCACAAACGTAAGACCTACAAGCGCAAATTTTTGCCGGAATAGAACATAGCTGAAGGTATTAACTTTCATTCTGTGCTCATAATGTGATTTATGACTTGTTATGCATATAATATGTATAATAAATGTGCAAGTTTTCCCAAAGGTCAATTGTTGAATTACTTAGCGGTAGCTTAGAGAAAAAATGGTGATGTGGCCATCATGTTACTTTCTCCGACTTGATGGTATCATTTATATTTACGCTTCCTTGGTTTATTTTCAATTTAAATCATATTTTAAGTGTGCATCGAACGTTTCGTAGACTCGGATAAAACTGACGTTTAAAACGTCAAAATTATGAAAGATGGAAAAATGTACTTCAAATTCAAAAACTCAGTTTACTCAAAAACCAAAGAGATTTCGAAAAAAACGTATTCTTCATAAATTGTTCATTTTGGCATTCTCTAAATTACTATTAACATAAATTTGCTGTAACTATTAGCGTTTCTTAATTGTATACCAAAAATGAAAAAAAAATTAATAAAGTTTTTTCTAGAATAACAATGATTTTATGAAAAATATTTTCAAACCAAAGATGTTGATTTCTTTGTTGTCTTCAATATTTGCTTAAATATTTTTGTGATATTTTTCATATTTAAGAAAATATTGGAAAAAAACAAAAAACAGTTAAGGTAAACACCCACTTCCGGTGTATGAAATTTTACCAAAAGCTTTTCAGTTCTTCGGATTATCAAATAAAACTTACGTTCAAAGTTTCATATCAATTGGTCTATTAGTTTTTGAGATACAGCGCGCACAGACACACATATACACATACACGTACAGACATACATACACACAGACACAATTTTTTTTTCCAGAAATTGTTGAAATGGCATCTAGGGACCCCAAAACGGATATTTCCGTAAAAAAAAAATTTGAAAAAAAAATCACGATCACAATACTTTCTCGTACTTCGTAACGGAGAAAGTAAAAATTACGTCAGATTTATATTCAGCAGACTCAAATTAGGTTAGAACAAGTGCTTTTATAAATGCAACAAAGATTTTGTTGCCAAGTGTTATCCATTGATTCACTCGCACTGCAGCATTATGCTCCCTAAAAAATCTGTTTCATTTAATTCGCGATTGTTTTTTTAGCATTTAGAGTTGATAAATTGTAAAAGGAGGGTATTTGTATGTTGAAGTGTTATCTAGATTTCACGTTATACATTTGTACCAAATTTAAAAAAAATTGTAGAAAAAATTATTTTAAGTAAATCAGTGACGTGCACAAAAACTCGATAATTAAATGATAAATATGATAAAAGATTCAGAAAATATGAATATTTTTGCAACGGCTCCTGAAAGTAATTTGAAAATTATGCGGCAGTTTCGAGTTTTTATCTCGCCAATGCGCGCGAGCGATAACGATTCGTAACATTAAATTTTCGAAAATCCTCAGAAGGCGTCCATTATCTGGGAAATTTTGAATATTTCATCATGTTTTATGTTAATAATATTTTTTTAAATAAATACATATTTATCGCACTGAAAATAAGGCAAATAAAAAATAACTGTGAAAAAATTGTAATTGCATGAAGAACAAATGTATGTCTTGAAAAAGATAAATTATTCATAAGCGATTTATTCGATCAAAAATAATGAATTGTTTTAATATTTACGTATTGGTATTTGATATTATTAAGAATAGAAAGGCTGTTTAGAGTCTGAATGTTTAAAATTCTTGGAGAGTCGAGTATTTTGTGCCAATAAACGTATTTTAATATTCTTATGAAAATGTCCTGATAAGGCGAAATTAATGGAGAATTTTCAACACTTAGAGTCTTTTCGGTTTTGGTGGTTTGTTAGTAGAAAGCTTGTTTATAACATCAATATTAATAATACCAATACATCTTTATTTCCAAAATATTATCTGTTACCATTTTTTGGAATAATAGAAATACCGAAGAACGTAAAAACAGAAATGTTAGATGTACCTTACCAGAAAAGCATTAATTAATGCAACAGACATAAGACTCTTAAGAAAAATGGAAAATAAGACAAGAAGAAACATAATTAGGAACGAAACACGCAGACTAAACTTACAAAAGGACCCATAAATTAAAAAAAAATAGAAGGACAACTGAAATGGTTCGGAGTAGAGGTGGTTAACTCATGACTCAAAGAGGCAACTCCTATAAGTGATTTGAGTCATGAAACTTTTGAAAAGTGAGGACTTTTTTGCGTTTTTTGCAGGGAAAAATTTTCCAAACTTTTGACCTTTTTTTGTGAATAAGCATGTTTCCCAGCTGATGACCTTTTTTTCTGATCATCTGATGAAAGTAAAACTACTTGCTCCCAAAGAAAAACTAGTTCAGTACTATTACCAGTAAAACTCTTTTAGCCCCTATTCCAGAGGTATTTAATTTACTGTTAAAAATTGTGAATTATATCAAATCTGGAACATTTAATACGTGTTTATGCTAAGAACTCTGCAAAGACATAAACTCTGATGACGATGTTCTGGCCTTCCATACGTACGGTAGTTATTGAAAAGAAATTTAAAAAATCCTGTTTTTGAGATGAAAAGTGAAGCCCGTTTGTTTCTAAAAGTGCAGGAAAAGGAGGACCTGATGACTTCGACGACTATGGTTTTTAATAAAAAATCAGCGAACATTTTCCGTCAACTAAATAAGTTGAATCTGAAATTATAAAGAATTTTTCGGTTGTAAGACAATTTTCAGGCGTTTCAAAATACAAATTGGAAATATACATATTACATGGTAGGGGAATTTGAAGTAAATAAAATTTTGAAAGAAGAAATTTCCAGTCTCCTCGAATCCCTTGAAATCGAAATCCAAAGCTATTTTCCAGAGCTTACCGAATAATGATATAATTGACATTTTTGTACAGTAGAACTTGCTATCTGAAAAAGTAGTTCAAGAGAGTAACTTGATACGATTGTTGATGTATCATTATATTATACTGTAGCAAAATAGTCATCAAGGTAAAAGAAATGGAATGGTATTGAACATCTCTTGGAAAATGGAGCTTGAACGACAGGCTAAATAGGCTATGGCTCCATCCTGTTGAAACCAGACGACACCTCTATGTGAATGTGTCTAACTGTAAACGTAATAATGATATAATTGACATTTTTGTACAGTAGAACTTGCTATCTGAACAAGTCGTTCAAGAGAGTAACTTGATCAATTGTTGATGTATCATTATATTATACTGTAGAAAAAATGTCATCAAGGTGCAATAGAAATGGAATGGTATTAAATGTGACAAAGAACAATAAAATAATTTGTAACCGCATTCGCAGTCTTCTAGTCAAAGCAAAGTACGAGTGCACTTTGCTTTGACTTCTGTACGATAAGAGTCCACCGAATGGAAGGAAACTGTCACGAGTTCTTAAGAGTATATTTAGATTCAAATTTACCCTGGGAACATCCTATTGGTAATTTAATCAAAAAACTTAGCAATAAGAACTATTGTGTGAGTCTGAGTCTGGTGGAAAAAAAATTAAACACCTTAAATTCGTGAAATTTCGACTATTTTCAAACCGCCATAACTCGGCGTATTTTCAATCGATTTTGATGAATCTTTGAGGGCAAAATACTTTGAAGTGTCTTCTTCAAAGTCATGCATGTGAACTTAAGCGTAACCCCTTCTGCCCCCCTCTAGCACCCCTGTGAAAAAAAAAGTTTTTTCTGGAAATCATGTTCAACTTTGACTTTGTTTATGGAGTTGGAAAAATGTTGTCGACTCGATCTATCATAAAGGCATTAAAATTTGATCAATTTCCTATGGAGGACTCGAACAGCGTAGTTCTTACGATGATTTGGCACCAAATTATGGGAGTTTGAAAAAAAGTGCATTTTGAGGTTTTTCGCACATAACTCAGCAACTTTTCAACCAAATTTGATGATTCTTTCGGGAAAATCTCATTTTGGCCCTATTTTAAAAGGGTAAACTCAGATTGAAATGATCCCTTTTCGAACCCTTCAACCCCCGAACAAAAAAAACACGTTTTTGGGCAAAAAAACGACCAACTTTGGCAATGTGTACCAAGTTGTATAAAATGTGTCGACTCGGTCCACCAAAAGGGCATTGAAATGTCTTCAATTACCTGTGCAGGACTTAAAAACGAAGTTCCTACGGCGATTTGGCACAAGGTTATGGATGTTTAAAAAAAGTGCATTTTGTGGTCTTTTTATTTTTTAGTTTGGAAGGGCGTAGAGCCCTCTATTTGAGTGGGGGATAAACCCTCTTAAAGAGGGCACATTTTCCTTTTGATTTCTCAAAAGATCGTCGAAATCGGTTGGATAGAAACCGAGTTATGGCCTTTTGAAAATTACCTAAATCTTACAAATTTCAAGTGCTTCATTTTTTCCGTCAGTGTAATTTGTTTGTTTTTATTGTACGAATAGAAAAATAGACGAATGGTGGTGGTTAGGCCCACATTTTTTCCGACCCTAGATAGATCGTTAAAGTGAGCCTTTTTTGACCTAAAATAAAGTTTTTTGTTAATGGAGTTATAAGGTACAAAATGCGAAATTCGTGATTTCGCGCAAACAATGAATTTTCGTGCATACCTCAAAGAACATGCAAAGAAAATTTCATTCGTGAAAACGAAAACAATTTCGTCGAAAAACTTCAGACTTATGAGTCAAAAAACCAATTTTGTGGTTTATCTCTTTTTTTAAACACGCATAACTTTGAGCCAAATCGTCGTAGGAACTTCGGTATTTGAGTCCTGTGCAGGTAATTGAACACATTTCAATGCCCTTTTGGTGGATCGAGTCGACACATTTTTTCCAACTCAGTACACGTTGCCAAAGTTGGTCGTTTTTTGCCCAAAAATGTGTTTTTTGTTGGGGGGTTAAAGAATTCTAATCTGAGTTTACCCCCTTGAAGTAGGGCCAAAATGAGATTTTTTCCCGAAAGAATCATCAAATTTGGTTGAAAATTCGCCAAGTTATGTGCGAAAAATCTCAAAATGCACTTTTTTTCAAACACCCATACCTTGGTATCAAATCGTTGTAGGAACTTCATTCTTCGAGTCCTGCATAGGGAATTGATCAAATTTTAATGCCTTTATGGTGGATCGAGTCGACAAAATTTTTCCAACTCCATAGACATCGTCAAAGTTCGACATAGTTTCCTGAAAAAAACTTTTTTTTCACAGAGGTGCTATGCTTAATTTCGCATGCATGACTCTAAAGAAGACACTTCAAAGTTTTTTGCCCTCAAAGATTCATCAAAATCGATTGAAAATACGCCGAGTAATGGCGGTTTGAAAATGGTCGAAATTTCACAAATTTCAAGTGTTTCATTTCTTTTTTCCTTCAGTATATTTATTACTGTCATATGGTGTTTTCTGCTGGGGTAACTTGGCTTATATTCAGAACATCTTTTTCTGCCATTATACGTAGCATTTTTAAACTTAACTTTACCACTTCATGTCGGCCGTACTTTAAGACAAGACCTTAATGATATACTCTGTACATATACTTATCGTAACGATATATTCTGTGTATATATATATATATATAATTGATAATTGCTTTCCGACCGCAACACCCAATAAACTCCTACAAATATATATATATATATATATATATATATATATATATATTGCACTGAGAATATACAATTTTGACCATTCTTACCAGCTAATAATTAAAAATAATATAAAACTTTTGGAAACACATTAAATATTATTGTTTAAAATTTCGAGGGAGGTTATACCTTCGTAAACCCCCCCACTATATACGCCACTGAGGTATAAGAGAGTCCCACATTTCCGAGGTGAATTCTTAAATGATGGTACAAGCTATGGAACGCAACTTTGTATTTATTTAAAGTACATATAATAAGGTATTTTTATGAATAGGTTTTAAAAATCATATCGTCTAAATGGTGACCTTGACAGGCGATGCACATATGGAGCTGTTCCTTCAAGATTTCCTCCACTCTCACAGTATATCTGGAGGAATCCCTGCGATCTGATCATGAATGACTTTAGGGTTCGACGAAGATGTTTAAAAATCTATGCCTTGAGGTACCCCCCATAAGAAACGTGCATGGGCTCAAATTAGAAGAGAGAGGAGGCATTGGATGGCTCGTAAGGAGATCGATCAATCAGGGAATATCTCTTGGAAAATGGGGCTTGAACGACAAGCCAAAGAGGCTATGGCTCCATCCTGTTGAAACCAGAAGCCATCTGTATCGTATTCCTTTATGTGAATGTGTCTAACTGTAAACGTAGTACCTCAAAAATGATTTTTGATTTTTAAGTTGAATAACCAGGCAACCCCACATTGGCAACTTATTGAGGAATGTCTAAAAACTATTTACAGTCAAGTAACGAAATTATTATTATTAAGAAATTGTGGGATATATCTTCATGAAATATTAGGCTTCCAGGTTTATAAATTCGAAAAATAAGAGCAAAAACTGACACAGTATTTGCAAAGAAATTAACAATATACAGGGTGCCCAGATTTCGTAGGGAAAACATGGGCAACTTCTGTTAGATTACTAAAAATTTGCACAGATAACATCGGTTTTATGAAGTGCCAAATAAAGTGTTTAAATTGTCATGGAAATTGGTTCAAGCCTCATCTCGGTATCTTGGGTAAAAGAGAAGTTACGGCAAATGAAAGAAATGAGGAGATTTTGTTTTTATTTTAATTTTGAACAAGTGGGCCATGACAAGTGGGATTTGGGGGCAGATTCTTAATGAGCTCTCGAACCTGCACTTTTTTGCTAATTTGACCATCTCTCTAACTCTTCAAATGCAGAAGTTGCCCATGTTGTCCTTACGAAATCCGGGTACCCTGTAGAGTTTGAAATCAGGAAAATTAAAACATATATTTTTTTTATTTCAAGAATACTTTATTTAAAGCCAAGACTTGATTTTTAAACAAACAAACAAACAAAATGCATTTATTCGGGCAAAAAAACTTCGGTCTAACTCTAATGTATTAGAGTTTCAGTGAACTATATTTATTAATATTATTATAACATTTTTCCCAAGTCCTGAATTTTTAGACTGAAGTGACATCATCGAGTTCTAGAAAATACTTATGGTAATCTCTAATGTCTTGTTAGAACCAAAATACTGATAATTTCTAGATAAGGACACAAGTGTTCAAATTTATTTTATTTCAATTTTCTTCCTTGGAACATTAAATGTTCTGAACATTAGACTTCACTATTGCACGAGTTAATATAGAATTTTATGCTGAACAAGAATACATACATAACTCGTTATCTCAAAAATGGACTTGTTTGCTTTCTCCGTACAAAGTAAAATATTCGAATTTGAAATTTTAACGGAAAAGGGCGTAAATGGAACTTTAAACTTTATTTGTCAATAAAAGAAAATGTTTAAATCCGGTTTTAAATACAAGAAGTATCACAAAAACGTAATTTTATTTATAAATGTATTCCATAAACTTCTATTAATTTTAGAAAAACAATAAAAATTGGCATTTTTGGTTTATATTTATGAATTCATAAGAGGAAAAATTCCTAATGTAGCTCTCATTAGGGATAAAAACCATGATGTAACTGAATGGCTTAAGTTTAAGTCAAAAGAAAGAAAAAAAGTTCATAATAGTTGCATCAAATTTACACTGCTCAACATTTGAACTGGTACATATATAAAAAACAATTTACTACTTCTTGAGTAACACCTTCTTGCTTAATTGGTAGTATATGGTTCTGGAAACACTTGTAGGGCAATGAATTAAAAAAATAAAACTTAAATTACGAATTTCAAATGTTCTTACAGAAAAATAACAAAATCTTCATTTTAGTATTACAGAAAAGTTTGCTCTGGAAAGAAATGATAACAAACACTTAAAGATGAATAATGCGTGGGACCTCCTCTAGCTCTTATGACCTCTGGGAAACGTCTTGGCATGCTGGAAATCAAATCCCGAATGTAATGCTGAGGAATATTTAACAATTCGAGAAATTCGCAAAAATTCTTTTAAAACTTAATTAAGTATAAGCATTAGCCATTTGTTCGCATTCCGAAACAGAGCCCTGATGATTTAGGAAGTCATGCCAAATGCCTAAAAATAGTTGTTTGCTTTTACGGCATTTTATATAAGTATACCAGTTAAAATGTTGAGCAGTATATTAAAAAAGTTCTAGAGAACAACAAAGTGGCAAATTTTTGAAGAAATCGAAAAATATCAGAAAAATCCTATTTGAATGGTCAAAACGGAACGAGTTACGTGATAGGTACATCAACATTTTTTAGTGCTCCGTACAAAGTGGTAATTAAAATATACATTTTTCAACTTAAATATCCATTTTGAGGCACCTGAAAACGATTCCGACAGTTTTGGAAAAAATAATGTGCCTGTGTGTGGGCGCTATACAGGAATTAAAGTGAAACGTTTATTTAAGAATGTGGAGAACTGAAAAGTTTTTGGTGAAATTCCGATGTCGACAGTAACCCAAACGAAAATAATAATTGATTTTAAAAATCAATATCTCTGAAAAACAAGTAGAAAAGGTCTAAATTAATATCACAAAAATAATCAAGCCGTAGACAAAGAAGTTTATTGATTTTGTTTAGAGTTTACAATCAGCCATAACAAAACCAAAATTCTTATTCTTATCATCAATACTAATCAAAAGTCAAATAAACTATACGGGCACTCCTTCTTCAATTTTAATTATTATTTTGAAGTTGTTAAAAAGAGAAATTGGTTAATTTAAAATTGACATTACCATATATCTCATTATAAACTTACCATACAAAGCAATATATGAGCAAGGAATGAAAACAATTAATTGAACGGATAACTATAAATGTAGCAACACAATACGAGCCTATGTATAATTTCGCGGTGCGACCCAACGACCCGTAAATCATCCGGAACACATAATCACGTACAGAATTATCATTCTAATTAAATTCGCCTGAACATTATTACTCGCAATTACCATTAAAACGGCGGAGTGCGCGCACATAAACACAAGACGAAACAATTTCCAGGCTCCGGGACTCCGGGTGTACAAAAGGGAGGCAGTAGTAAATTTCCAAAGAAATATTTATTCAGTTCAGACAATCTGTACAATTACATATTATAAGGTTACACAGTAATATAAAGAACATGGCATCAAAGCAAAAAAGTAGGTAGCAACTATATTCATGATACAGTCGTCGTCGGCTTGATTCACACTTTTTCTTCAGTAATATACATTGAATGGTTAATTCGGTTCGAGAGCTCCATATGACCGTCGTGGGGTCATATGCACCAAACAAATACACTTGTACTACCTTATTATGTATTAATAATTAATTACAATTACCATCCTCGTCTCATTTTTAATAAACATATATATATAAATAATAAAAGGTCTTCTACAGGCGCGCATCTCATCCACGCTCACAACCACACTCGCTCGCTTTTCAGTTGCTCAACAATACAAAAATCATCGTTAAAACAAAAAACTGGGATCGGAATTTTAGAAACGATTTTTTTTTAATATTCCAAAATTTGGCCAGTTGCTCAAACCACCTAGGTCGCACGGGAAACTTAACAACGTTGTACCGAAATTATGCTCTGTACTTCCAAACGATTATTGGAAGAATTTAATTGCACACGATTTTAGAGAACTAATAATAATTACACAAGTAAAAAACAACCAACGTTATTATTGCACTATTTACACCTTTGTATTGGGGGAATAATTTGGGCTTAAACTAAGGTTTCTGGCGGTCGAGCAACTACCAAATCAAACCGAACTACTCCCAACCCGAGGCTCAGGCTGGAATCATAGATCATTCTATCACAGGCTAAAGAGAGCTACATTTACAACATATAACTTAAGACCATTCATTCACTTTTATATACTGGGCGGACAATTAAACGGAGGATTAAAGAAAAATTGCGCTTATTTACAACTTAACGGAGGATATACACGCGTTTTTTATTTTTCATTATGGCAAGTAAAAAGTGACGCTTGTACTTCATGATCCTTAAGTCTGCTCCATTGGTTAAGTAACTCGGTACTACAGTAGCGGAGTGTACGAAGCTGCCCACGAAGCATTTGTTTAATTAATAATATCAGTCAAGGTTGCTCGATTATAGGTTCCTCTAAAAACTATCTTTCCTTTTTTTTTCAAATTTAAATGAGCACTAGACCCCTCTACAAAAAACTCTATTTACAAAATTAGCTGTCTGTACAATACTCATCGAATAAATACATATTGGTGCAAATTAATATCTACTTGGTTCGTTGTATATCACCTTCCAAATACATCAGAGTTCAATTTTATATAAAAATGTTATGCGGAGTAAATTTTTAAGTGAAAAATGCGAATCGTATTTTCTAAAAATGTTATGCGGAGTAAATTTTCAAGTGAAAATGCGAATTGTATTTTAAGCCACAATAAATTTGAGTTGACATTTGCAATAATTTGTGATGGAATTTCACAAGAAATAATTATTTAATTTTAATATCCATTGCAGTACTTCTCATTTTCAAAATTAGAAGATAGAAAAATGTAAATTGCCAAGCTATATTACAAATCCCACTTTTTACATTTTTTTACATTCTGATTTTGCAAATAGATGTACTGCAACATATTTAAAAAATCATAATTTTCTGCTGAAAGTTTGGTATTTTTCTAGAAAAATAGCGTAATTTCATTAAATAATTAAATACAGTGTTACAATACAATCAAGAAAAATAAAGTAATATTTAATGAAACAAGTAATTGTGAAAGCTTTCACTTCGTTATAGATTTTGAATAATTCAAATAAAACGAATAACTTTGTTGGTATCACTTTATAATAATAAAGTGATACCAACAAATTATTTATTTGAATTATCCAAAATGTATCACGAAGTGAAAGCCTCCACAATTACTTAATAATATTTAATGTCTATTGCAGTACTTCTCATTTATAAAATCAGAGGATAGAGAAGTGTGAATTGTCAAGTTATATTTGAAATCACACATTTTATATTTTTACGTTCTGATTTTGTAAATAATTAGAAGTACTGCAACATATATTTAAAAAAAATGTAAATGGTGTTTTTTCTATAAAATAGTAATGCAATTTCATTGAATATTGTTACTATACAATCAAGAAAAAATAAAGTAATATTTAATGTCTATTGCAGTACTTTTCATTTGCAAAATCAGAAGATAGAAAAGTTTGAACTCGGGGTATATTTCAAGTCAGAATTTCTTTTACCTTCTGATTTTGTTAATGAGAAGTACTGCTTTATTGACTAAAAAATACCTATAATTTTTTATTGAAAGTTTGGCATTTTTTTTTGAAGTGTTATCCAATAAAATAAAAAAAAAATAAGTTAGAAAAAGAAAAATGGAAAATAATTTTGTATTAATTAAAATTTAACAAAATGGCCAACGGAATACTTAAATTTTATTTTGCCCTATTTTTTTTTATCATTCTAGAAAGCAAATTAAAAATGGACTTATAGTTTCAATTGTACAAACATTATGTGGCTTGAGAAAAAATATTTTTCACGAATTGTTTTTTTAAACCATTAATATTAATCATTCTGTGTAAACAATATATGAGTACTAAGTAACAGGAATAATGATAATAGAAAGGATTATTTTGAATTGTTATCCAATAAAAAAAAAAAAGTTAGAAAAAGAAAAATGGAAAATAATTTTGTATTAATTAAAAAAAAATTGCCAACGGAATACTTAAATTTTATTTGGCCTATTTTTTTTTTTAATTCTGGAAAGCTAATTAAAAATTGACTTATAGTTTCAATTGTACAAACATTATGTGGCTTGAGAAACAATATTTTTTACCAATTGTTTTGTAAAACCATTCTGTGTAAACAATATATGAGTACTAAGTAACAGGAATAATAACAATAACAATGATTATTGCGACCGTTACCCGTATTAAGCACAACGTATGAATTAGTTGTGATTTTTTCAACTGATATTAATTTTTTTAGAAAACATATTTATAAACTGTAAGCAAATTAATCAAAAAAGTAACCAGTAATGATTGCAGAACGGGCTGTTGTGACCGTTAACAACGTTAAGCACAACTTAAGAATTAATTGTGATTTTTTAAAATGAAGTTTAATAGGAAATTTTTTTATAAATTGTAAGCAAATTAATGAAATGACGAACAGTTGGAACGAAGAAAACGTAAATCCTTAACCCAGCGATATTTTCTTTATTTGTTATTGTTTTCTTCGATAACAGACATTTTTGCGCTGCGTTAACATAACCGAAATTTTCCTTTTCATTCTCAACCTGTCATTTTTGTGATATTTTATGAGGTTTATTGTTTTTTTTTCGATAATAGAAATATTTGCTGTTATCAAATCCAAATAATAAATATAATCACTGAATAAAACACTTATTATTTTTTTACCAGAATAAAAAAAAATATGGTAAAAAACATAGTAAGTGTTTTATTCAGTGATTATATAAATTACCACGTAGTAACGGTCGCAACCATCACCCTGACCAAATAATAAACTTTTCAAATAAGTTTCGATCAACAAAAAGTAGGTAAAACAAGAATATTTTCATGTTTGTTGATGACGTCAACTTTATTCCTCCGAAATTATTAAAAATTTCAATTTTGCACAGATGTAATTTAGGTACAAAAAAATATGAAATCGCGGTTTTGAAGGTATTTTAATGTCAATTTTTGGAAAGTTCAGTTGATTGCCGTGATGACCATCCTCGTCATTCAATTTGAAAACATTTTTTGCCAACTCAACTAAATATTTATTTTGTTTGTTTCTCAAATTTTATGTGAACAATTATAAAATACCAACTTAAAATTGACTGAAAATATCAACGGTACAGAAGGCTAGAGTTTTATTTTTTAATAATTTGGAAAATTCCCCCAAAAATGTTCTCTAACTAATTGTAGAAAATAAATGAAAAACTAAAAACTGGTATTCTAATTAATTGTTAATCATTTTAAGGAGTTGTGAAAAAACATGTTTCACCAATTGTTTTTTTTACAATATTAATGACAACCACGAAGAATTAATTAGTTGTGTTATCAATTAATTTTAATCGAAAAAATATTTATAAAATTTTAGCAATCAACAATGTTTTGGAAGGAAAACCACATAAATCTTCCTTCCAATACTCTTTTTGTCATTTTATTAATTTGATTACATTTTAGAAATATGTTTCCTATTACTTAAGTATGTACGGATCCAAAAGTTTACTAAGGGGGCACTCGAAAAAATATTCAAAAGAATTTAATTGAATAGCACAAAATAAACATTAAAATTGCCACTAGCTCACTACTGATATTTTTGAAAAAAACATTACAATTTTTTAAATTTAGACTCTGGGGGTCAATTGACCCCATCCGCTAGTGTATACTGCCTGACATTTTTTCGATATTTTCTTAGTTTATAATTTTTCGATAATATTCTTGAGTAGTGTTAGCAACTCGAAATAATAAAGTTTTCAAGCAAGTTTCAATAGATAATAGGCAAAACAAGATTATGTGCAAGTTTGACTGAGTAAACTTTCATCATCCAAAATTATTAACAATTTTAATATCCACAAAATACTCCCTAAATAATTATAAATAACTAACGAAAATGGATTTTAATTGTAGAAAAATTAAAGTGCCTGAGAAACAATAATTATAAACATTTTTATGTAGTCAAGATAAATATAAATCGATGGTGAAAAAAAAATTTTTTTTTGGGAAATTTTCGATTTTATTTTCTTTTGAATGAGCTGTTCTAACAAACCCAAATAACAAAGTTATCAAACAAATTTTAATAAACAATCAATCGGTAAAACAAGAATATTTTTTTTGTTTGCTTGAGCAAACTTGCATCCTTCCAAATTATTCCGTGATTTTATTTTCGAAAAATGCCAGGCAGTACATTTTTTCGATATTATCTTAGTTTTTATTTTTTTCGATAACATTCTTGAGTAGTGTTAACAACTCGAAATAATAAAGTTTCAATAGATAATAGGCAAAACAAGATTATGTGCAAGTTTGACTTGGTAAACTTTTATCGTCCAAAATTATTAACAATTTTAATATCCTCAAAATACTCTCCAAATAATTATAAACAACCAACGAAAAATGGCTTTTAATTGTAGAAAAATTACAGTACTTGAGAAAAAATAATTATAAACATTTTTATGTAGTCAAGATAAATATAAATAGGCGGAAAAAAAATTTTTTTTTTGCAAAATTTTTGATTTTTTCTTTCTTTTTAACAAGCTGTGTCAACAAACCCAAATAACAAAGTTATCAAACAAGTTTTAATAAACAATCAATAGGTAAAAAAATAATATTTTTTATGTTTGCTCGAGTAAACTTTTATCCTTCCAAATTATTCCGTGATTAATTTTCGAAAAATTTTTCCCAAAAAAAGTTAAAAGAGTTAACAAAAAATGAACTCATAATTTAATTGTACAAACATTATTGGGCACGAGAACAATTATTTTTTTATCAATTGTTTTCCAAGGTGTTCGGTGTTGAGTAATAAGAGACATATTTAGAAAATGAGAGCAAATTAACGAAATATAAAAAGTGTATTGAAAGGAAGATTTACGTAAAATTATTTAAGTTATTTAATAATAATATTGAAAAATACGACTAGTAAATAATAAATTAAATTTATTTCACACTATTTATAATTGAGGGCTAATAACTTATTACAAATAAATGCTGTTTTTGAAATTTACTAGTGAAGATCTTTTCTGATAAAAAAAAAATGAGAATTATGATGGACCAATTTTTCTATTTTTCTGTTTTACTTTATGTATTTTTTCCCTGTAATTAGGTGTTAAAATCTGTTGGGAAATAAACTATTTTTTTTTTTTCTATTTTACTTGATGTATTTTTCCCCATTAGGTGTTACAATATGTTGGGAAATAAAGTATTATTATTATTGTATTTTTTCATGTGTTTTCAACATTGAGTATTTATATGTATTTTTATTGTTTTTTTTTTGGTTATAAATGAGCAGTGTGATAGATCAATAAAAGAATTATTCTATTTCACCAATATGAATATTTTTATTTTTATATCCACACCAGATGTTCTCAACTGTACGCGATAAGTGAACGGAAACAATATTTTTGAGAGAGAAAAAAATGAAAGAATATTTTTTGAGAACTCTGTTTTCCGAAAAATATTGTCTATATTGTTTACTACACACCGGTACAACATCTTAAAAAGGGAACCTCTGCTGTAGACAATGCGATTTTTAAATATATTTGCCTTTCTTTATTAGATAAAACGATTTTTTTGATATGTAATATTCAATATTGTCCAATTTTTTATAATATTTTTATCTAATTTAATAAATTGAGAATTATGATAGACTAAATAGAATATTTTTATTTTTTAGACAACGCGTGATCCAATTGAAAAAAATTTGCTTTTCTTTACTAACATTTTTAATATGTTTAATATTTTCCAATTTTATACAATTTTTTTAGAAATCGCCAATTTTGAATTGTAGACCAATCTGAAGGTATGCATTTTATTACTTAAATCAGTCCTTTTTAACAGAAACAATACGAGATCCAAATCTATTTTTGCAGAAATATTTGCATTTCTCTACTAAATAAAGCACATTTTTTGATAAATGATATTCAATATTTTCCAATTTTACACAATTTCCTTAGAAATCGCCAATTTTTAATGATAGACCAATCTGAAGATATGAATTTTATTACTTAAATCAATCTTTTTTAACAGAAACAATACAAGATCCAAATCTATTTTTGAAGAAATTTGAAGTGATTTTAATTTAGATAAATTGTGGTAAAAAAACATAGTAGGTGTTTTATTCAGTGTTTCTGATTTTAGTTTATTATTCTTCTAAAATGCTATCAGAGGTCTTTCTCCCTAGATTTATAATAATAATAACTTTATTTTACGGAAACTCCATTTATTTGTCGGTCTTGTATGGTCATTAATGTGTAGGTGGATATTTGAGATCATTTTGCTCTGTATTCAAATTAATGAAAAACAAAATGTACCGAAATAAATGATAATATTGGTTCCATGTTTTGTATAAAACCATTACTCGAAAATTATAAATTTGATCAAACTTTTTGTGGCATGAAACTAAAATGTTTTGAATTAATAAAAAAAAAACTGTAAATCCCCAATCCTATATTCCTGTTTAAAAAATTTTGAATTAAATTTAAATTTTCCACAATTTTTCCTGAAACACTTTATTCATATATTTGTTGTTTGGAAGGTGATATACACTGGAATTTTTAAGTCGGCTCCGACTGCACTAAACGGAACTGAATAGAGAAACGAACTTCCACGATCAATCAATAACTTAAAGCAATTTGATTTTTACAGCGTATACGAATGAATTTCTCGTTTTTTTTTTACGGAAGGGGGAAACAGCCCCCTCCGACGTATATAATTTTTTTTCTTCTTATCTTCAATATTGTACAATTTTACGTATCTAATTGTAAAATTAGGCAAATCGTCACACGCACGCACTTGTTTTTTCAGTGTTTTCAATGTTTTTATATAATTAATTAATTATCATTACGTTACTAACCCTACAAACAATTACAACATCGAAATCTAAAGAGACCTTTATGTTACACGAGAAAACGACGGTACGACAATATTGTATTTATGTTTACTTAGGAAGAGAAAGAATGTGTTTAATATGTACTTTTTTTATTTATATTTCTAAACAGGTTAATTTCGTTTAAAACTACTAAAATATTTAAGTTTAAGGTTTACTACCCTGACACCAAATTACGTATAATGTACTAAGAGTAAAATACTCGGCCGTTTTTTTATGTTTTAGTGTTTTCAGCTTTTTGGGCTTGGTTTTGTTTCATTTCTTTTTTACATTCTGAAAAATCCCGGGTTTTGGGTGTTTCTGGGTTGGATTGATATTTACACGTGTGGAAATCAATCGATTGGCACAAGGTACGGTTTCTTCTCGTTTTTTCGTTTTTTTTTTAAATATAACAAACATAACACAAAATCAACAGACACAACAGACATAAGAGGGACTCGCGTTCGGAGATTAAGCGTCGCGACGCCGCGCGAAGAGGTCTGTCGAGATTTCGAAAAAGTCGTAGAAAAATAGTGACTGCGCGCTAAACATTTTTTAAAAAACTCTCTTTTACGTATTAATTTTGTGAGTGTGTGGCGTCCGGCTTAATCACAGAAGCGAATTGCGCGAAATAATACAATCAACGTGCGTTTTAGAAACTCAAAAAAAAATCAAATCACAACAATCGTTTACGTGGGTTCACTTTAGATCAGAAAAATAAAACTGATCAATAATATAAAAAAATCAACTTAACATAATTTACTTTTTTAAGTATATATAAGAGTACAACTCGGAACACATCTTTTCTTGTAATAATATGTACAACGGGCAACACAAATAATAATTAAAAAATAAGTCAACAAACTAGCACGGGGCGGTTCTTTTTTTTTGTATATATTACGTCATATTCTTCGAAATACTAATTTCAGGTAATCTTCAAAATTGCTTATTTTATAGGTGTACATGTTTTAAAACTTAAGAATTGAATTCATTAAAAAAATGCAGATATTATCATCGATTCCATACGATGTCTAGCAACGGTAAGCAAAGTTAATACATGTAGTTACCCTAATTTAATTTAGGTATTTTTTTCTTTGTATATTATGGTTAAAGCTTAAAGCCATTTTGTGAGATTTCAAAACGAAATAATCAAATTGAAAACTTTGTGTGATAAAAATAAATAATTATTATTTCGTTTACGTAACCGTAATCCATAACTATGATTTTTCATTTTCTTAATTTTGTTTATCTTACCAAAATATAGGTTTCGCCACAAATGAAGGGAAAGCGAGAAATAGTACGACTGATTTATAATACTCATGCTTCTATGATTATTGTTTACAATAACACAGTAGAATTGATGAATAGCTTATCTAACCCTTTTAAAGACAGATTTAAGTAGCCATTTTTTTCTAACGTTTATTTAACTTGGAGAAGGTGGTTAAATTGGTTTTGTAAGGTAAGTCATAATAATTGTATATTTATTTATTTGTTGATAGGCTTAGTTAAGCGAAGTTACACTTGATAAAGATTCGAGTAAGATCTTTTCTTCAGAGATTTGATTTATTTATTTTTGCTAAATGTCCATTCTCAATAGCTTAACTATTAAATAATTGAGAATGGTCACCAAGGATCAGTTCTACATACACGGAATAACGCTAGAAATAACTATTCTAGGGTCAAATTTATTTCGTCTTTGATCGACGCGTCGAACAAAGAAAAAAATCAATTTATACGAAGAATAATTTCCCTAGCATTATTCCGTGCATGTAAAATCGGCCCTTGGTGTCCGAAATGTACATTTAGAAAACTAAATAAATCTATGATCATATTTTTATGAAATATATTTATTTTCTCATCAACCATCAACAATTTTATTGAAACCATTACAACGTTTTGGAAATTATGTTATCAGAATATCATATGATTTATGCAGTTGAACTTCAATTAAGCAATTAAAATCACCTCATTGAGACCATTCTAGCATTTCGGAATTTATGTTTTCAAAACATCAGATGTTTATTATAATTACTAAGAATAATAAGTAAAAGTACTTCGCAAAATACGCTATCTGGTTATATTTAATTCGAAAACCAGGTTATCACCTCGTAAGAGAATCATCTCTTGATTAAACTTGAGGCCACAGATTAACATTATCAATTGCCATTTGGATCACCAGCAATGGTTTGGTACCACCCAAGAAGATATTGTTTCTTTAAAATTTCCAAGTATTGGATTTCCGTTTTAATTAATTTTGTTGTTTTTTTTTAAGATGTCCAAGTATTGGATTTTCACCAAGTAGCATCCTCATCAATTCAATACAAATTAATTTTCAGACCATCATTAAATATCCATACAAATCAAAATGAAGCTTTGGCATTTAACTTTTGCTTGTTCTTTCGATTACATTTTTTTATTGAAGAAGCCAATTCTCATTGAACAACGCCATTAAGGAATGAGCTTTACAAATCTAAGATTCCTGCAATATTTCCACGCCAAATTGATGTTATTTGGTATGTACCAAGTATTGCATAGCCTAAACTTTGGATTAAAAATTCTTTTGCACTGCCTGTGCTAACTATATATTTAGAAAATCCAAATCCAAAAGTTCCAGCTTTTTCACATTAAGATGAGCTTTACCATTTCAGGATGGCACTATTAGCTTTGTTTTCAACATAACCAATTTACAAATCTATGGCTCCACGCCAAATGTATTAATGGTATTTCGAATGTTTATGATCACGAAATATTAGGATTAAAAGTACTTTTGCATGGCCTACACTAAAAATGTACATCAATAGCTCTACCTTTTCCATTCCTAGATTAAACTATTAGCTATTTTTTAAACACAACCAAATTGTCTAAAGGCGGAGATGAAGATTTATTATTGCATGCTCACTATCAAAAGAACCATATATTGATGGGTTGAGTTACGTGAAGGTTACACTTTAAAAATACGAGTGAAATCGCGACTTTACAGATTAATCTGTGAGAAAAGAAAGAAAGAAAAAAATAAAATATATCAATATGTCACACAAAATCATAAAATTTCATTTAACGAGCCAGTCAATAAAATATTTAAATATCTTATTAATAAAGTAAAGTTTGAACTATTTAAAAGTCGTTCTATAAATCAGGATGAAGCAAAAAAAAATCAACACTGCAGATTATAGTTATTTGTTTTTTAAATATCCGACCAAAATATATATTGCAATACGCATTTTTTAATTTGTTTTCCTAAATGAGCTCAAAATGTATTTATTATTAAAGTAACTTGAGACAACCTCACGAACATGAATATCTATATATTCAGGCTATTTTTGGTTTTTATCACTTTTATTATTATTAAAGTGCAAATTCGAGTTGGTTAACTTAGAAATTTAAGGTTTCGGATCTGCTAACAAGGTGAAAAATGCACATAAAAAGTAATCTTCGGAAATTGAAAAAGAAACTGAACATTAAAAAGGTAATCTTGGGAAATTGTAGAATATACTGCACATAAAAAAGAATTTTATGAAATTGTAGAAGAAACTTCGCAAGTTAACGTCTTCACACTGCAGACATCCCTTTTTCAAAATTCCCCAGAAGCTTCAAGATGAAAACATTTTGAATAATTTTTAAAGATCGATCATTTTTTAAAGAACTGTTTAAAAGATTTATTGGTGAAAAGATTATTTCTTGTATCAATCTGCATCTACATTGCTGCACATGATTCAATTTTCTTGAAAAATTTTTAATTGAATTTTGAAGATTTCTAAGTGCGAAATGTTCAAAATCTTAAATAAAGAATTAAAGATTTTTGAAATAGTGCACTTGATTTTAAATAAATATTTGCAAAGTTTGGGAACATTTTAGAAGTAGTATGGGGCGGCATTGCTTACGCATGTTGAGGGGCCAAATTGTTAACTGAATTTTGAAGATGTCTGGGTGAAAAATGTTCAAGAATCTCAAATAAAGAATTCAATATTTTTGTTATAATCACACTTCCTTCCAGAAAAATATTTGTAAAGTTTGAGAATATTTTAGAAGTAGTATGGGGCGGCATTAGTTACGCATGTTGAGGGGCCAAATTGTTAACTGAATTTTGAAGATGTCTGGGTGAAAAATGTTCAAGAATCTCGAATAAAGAATTAAAGATTTTTCTTAAAGTTACACTTGCTTCTAGAAAAATATTTGCAAAGTAGGGGGATATTTAAGAAGTAGTATGGGGCCGGCATTAGTTGCGCATATTGAGGAGCAAAATTGTTGATTGAATTTTAAAGATGTCTGGGTGAAAAATGTTCAAAAATCTCAAATAGAGAATTCAATATTTTTGTTATAATCACACTTCCTTCCAGAAAAATATTTGTAAAGTTTGAGAATATTTTAGAAGTATGGGGCCGGCATTAGTTACGCATCTAATAAAATGGCTTCAAGCAATTTAACTTTAAGATTGTTCTTCGATCATTTTGTTGTATGCACCTTCGTAATTCGCACGTTATTTGTAATTTTATTGCTGTTATTTTGTAACACTATTAATTATTCTGTGATTAATTTTTAGTTGTACTTTATTTTGTAACCCTGTCAAAGGACATTGAGTCTGTTGGGTTTTGTAAATAAATAAATGTTGAGGGGGCAAATTATTAATTGAATTTTGAAGACGTCTGGGTGAAACATATTCAAAAATCTTAAATAAAGAATTAAAGATTTTTGTTATAGTCACACTTGCTTCTGGAAAAATATTTGCAAAGTTGGGGGATATTTTTTGATTTTATGAGGCCGGCATTAGTTACGCATGTTGAGCAACCAAATTGTTAATTGAATTTTGAAGATTTCTAAGTGAAAAATGTTCAAGAATCTCAAATTAGGAATTCAGGAATTTTGTTATAGTCACATTTGATCGTAGACAAATAGTTACAAAATTCGGGAATATTTTCAAAATAGTATGAAGTCTAGATTAATTACGCATGTCGAGGAGCTAAATTGTTAATTGAATTTTGAAGATTTCTGAGTGAAAAATGTTTAAGAATCTCAAATTGTTCATGTTGCAAGACCTTTTCTTTAAAAAGATTTTGCAATATTTAAAAGTTTTCGTGATTACTGCACATTAGGCTGGAGCGAAAAGATTGATTTCGACGGCCCTTAAAAATTAGTTTTTATCAAAATATTATGTGCTACAATCTTATTGGGCCATTCTAAGCCTGTTTACAGCTCCCACAATTGCCCTGAAAATGACAATTTTTAGCGATTTTTGACGTTTCACCATTGAAATCAAAGTATGAAAAAATTAGGAAACTCACAAACGCGTTCAAATTTGATTTATTTTAACTTCTCGCTTCGATAAATAGACAATTAAGTGTTTCAACAATTTCTGGTGGAATGGAGTTATTATAACTTCCAAGAAACGTAAATTTGTGTCAAAAATGCCGCTGAAAAAATTCTTGAAAAAAAATGTTCCTCTTCAGTGCCAGTGTTTTAGTACTCAATACCTCTTCAGTTCATACTTATATGATAAAACGCCAAAATGGCAATTTTCTGGGTATTTTCGGGAGCTGTAAACATTCTTGGAATTACCTAATAATATTTTGATGAAAACTTTTCAATTTTTAAGGGCCGTCGAAATCGGCGAGATAAACCCCTTCTTCGCCCCGGCCTACTATACATACATTAGTTTTTCTTTTATAAATAATTTGTTTTTAATCGACCTCAAAGCCATGCATACGAAACAGTGCCTAGTTTCTAAAATTTTGGTTAATATTCTTGTTGATATTTTTTTAAATTTTTACATTCTAAATAACTCATCGATTAACTAAAGTTATGAACATGTTCGGACTCCACGGAACTACTCTGGATATGCCACTGCTGATATTTGTGCCTTTTCTTAATGATTGAAGGTAATATTTTTTAATAACAGACAGTAACTTCTTATCTTCCAGGAAACTGTCAAACTAAAACGGATATCGAAAAATGTCTACTATTGACATGAATGATTTGAAAAAATCTATTTTATGTTGTTTAGTCTGTTTATGTTTAAATAATATGCGTGTGAAATTAGTACTTCCTTAATTTTTGAAAATATATACCGGTTTCGGTTATTAACCATCATCAAGCAAAATTACAAAAATAATTTTCGTATAAGTTTATTTTTGAAGTTTTGCCTGTAATGGTTAATAACTGAAACCGGTAGCAATATACAACGTGTCCACGTAAGTATGCAACATATGGGAAACTTTTTTATTATTAATTTCTCAGAAAATTTTAATATTTATAAAAGTTGGTGCTTGATCTTAAACTTACAAAAAAGACCAAACAAATGACATTCGACGCTATACAGGGTGGGGCACCGCATACGACACGACTTTTTAAAAGGAACACCCTGAATTTTTTGTCATTTTTGAATTCTAGGGAACAAATAAAGGGGAGTTACTTCAATATTCCCTATACCTATCGTTTACCGTTTTCATAATATTTAAAGATTTGTTGAAATGAATGGTTCACGGGAAATTTTATTTTTGCCCCAGTGATTGACGTTAAACCATTACAATCATTTTTATTATTTGGTTGAAGGTTCAAACTACAGCGCCATCCATGATTTAGTATAAAAAATTATACAGGGTGATGAAACATAACGTGGTAGAAAATCTTAACTTATAAAGTTGAATAACTTCATTTTTTTCAAATGGCACACCCTGTATTTAGAAACCTATTATCACGTAGAATCCAAATATCTATCAGATTATAATAATAATTATTGATATGAAAATCGCCAAAAACAAGAAAACTATTGAGATTAGAAACAGAGAACCCTAATACAATCTGAAAGAGAATTGGATTCTGTGAGAATATGTTACTAAATACTGGGTGCGCCATTTGAAAAAAAAAAACGAGTTATTCAACTTTATAAGTCAGGATTTTCTACCACATTTTTTTCATCGCCCTGTATAATTTTTTGTATGAAATCATATTTGGCGCTGTAGTTCGAACCTTCAACTAAACAATAGAAATGATTGTAATGATTCAATGTCAATCAATGGGGCAAATATAAAATTTCACCTGTACCCTTCATTTCAACAAATCTTTAAATATTTTGAAAACGGTAAACGGTAGGTATAGGAAATATTAAAATAACTCACCTTTATTTGTTCCCTAGAATTCAAAAATGACAAAAAATACAGGGTGTTCCATTAAAAAAAACATAACTTTGATGTGTATCTTTTGAATGGGACACCCTGTATAACTGGTAATAATTTTAAATTGTGCATACAACGATCCTACATCTATCCATTTGAAAAGAATAACACAAAGTTGCATGGTTTTCCATAAAACAACCGTGTCGCATGCGGTGCCCCACCCTGTATAGCGTCGAATGTCATTTGTTTTGTCTTTTTTGTAAGTTTAAGAGCAAGCACCAACTTTTATAAATAATAAAATTTTCTGGGAAATTAATAATAAAAAAGTTTCCCATTTGCATACTTACGTGGACACGTTGTATATTTAAAAAAATTAAGGAAGTACTTATTTCATACTTAAATTAATTAAATCTATTTTAGCATATAAATTGAAACTATGCAAGATGAATTAATTGTATGCCAAACAATTTTTTGAGATTATTATTCATTTATAGCATTCGTCAAGAACAACTTCAGTGGAATATCTTTTTGAAAGTACATTTGTATAGATTATCCAAGTACTACTGAGACACCTGTAATTCATGTGGTAGTCCAACCTGTAAGCCCAAATATTTGCCCAATCTTGGACATTATTTTGGTAGTGCGGGGTCTGCATTAGTTACAAATTTTAGCGATCCAAATAGTTAAATTGAATTTTGGACATTGCTTTTTTAAAAAGGTGTTTTTGTAATATTTAATGTTCATTTAGAGTTTTCTGCAAGAACAACCTGAGTTAAATACCTTTTTTTAAGTGAAATATAATTACAATAAAACACTTTCAACTTTGTTTTGTATAACTTGAGTCACAAAAATAAATATATAAGTTATACAAAACAAAGTTGAAAGTGTTTCATAATATTTAAAATGTGTAAGGAAGTAGAAGCCTCCAGCACAAACAATGAAATATAATTTTTAAACTATATTTTTTTACACAGCATTATTGGGTAAATTGTCCAAATGCTGTGCGGTTGAGACACCTGCAATTGTTGGCAAAAATTCTTCAAATATTGGACCATATTTTTCAAGTCATGTGGGGTCCAAATAATTACGAATGTTGGCGATCCAAACGGCTAATTCAGTTTTGATGATTGGTTTTTGGCAAAGAGGCGTTTTGTAATCTTCAAAAAGTTTCAATACTTACTGCTGACATATTCAGCTTCTTTAAAAACGTTTTTTTTTGTAATATTAATGATAAATAACCGTTATTATAAAAACTAGTATTTAAAATGGCGCCTAATTTTTCTAAAATTGGCTTGACATTCTGGCATAATAAAATCATTTGTTTTGATCTCATTAATTTCGATTTAATGAGAATTCTTATAAGTTTTAAGATAACTTCATGTATTTAACCTTTGCTTACGTCACGGACTATATTTTATATTCAAGACATTGTTCCAAAATGCTTGACTTTATAAAATTCTAAAAAATCTGTATTTGTACTACTTTTAGAAAAAAACAACTGTACTTTTACTACTTCTGGAAAATAATTGTACTTTAATAGTAGCTTTTGAGTATGTTTTAGAAATAGTTAAAATGTTTGAGTTAGTATTAGTTTAAAAATTTGTCAATTTCTTGAAATGAGCAATTTGAAGAATTGGTCGTAACATAGACAAATGAACAAAAATAATAATAAAAAAAACGTCCTCAGTAGGTAAAGAACGCAAAAGTCACTGGTTATGGCGTCACTTACAAATATAATATCATATTTTATAAATAATGCGCTGCACTGCCTGTTAAATGTAGTGTTCTGCACATTACAGCACACATCTGGGTCCTAATCACGTTGTGTTTAATTCTATACACCACCTTAATAATTATTATATGCATTTAAAGTCACGTCCATAAGATAGGAGGAGGACAGGCGGGGGCTTTATGTCGGAACCTTGGAGACGGCTTTCAGGAGGTCGGCGCCGCCGGACTTGTCCAGGCCCATCTTCATGGGGTCGTGGTGGTGCTGGTGCAGCGAGGAGTGCGTCTGGCTGTCCATCTTCGCCTGCTGCTTCTCCTGCTGCTGCTGCTTGTGTCTCTCCTGCTCTTCGCGCTCCCTCCTCGCCTGCTCGTTTATCTCTTTCACCGCCCTCAGCTCTTTTTTCAGCTTCATGCGCCTGTTTTGGAACCAGATCTTTATCTGTCGCTCCGTCAGGCACAGGGCGTGGGCGATTTCGATGCGCCGCCGTCTGGTCAAGTAGTGGTTGAAGTGGAACTCCTTCTCCAGCTCGAGGGTTTGGAAGCGGGTGTACGTTTGTCGGCCTCTTCGCCTCGGACATCCGTTTGGTCCTGTAACAACGAGACGAAACAAAAAATCAATACAACTTATCAAACTTTATCATGAGGATATTATCTACTAATTACTTAAAAATGGTGATGTGGCCATCATGTTACTTTCTCCGACTTGATGGTGTCATAGCCATTTATATTTACGTTTTCATGGTTTATTTTCAATTGAAATCATATTTCAAATGTTCATCGAGCGTTGTGTAAACTCGGATGAAACTGACCTTTAAAACGTCAAAATTATGAAAAATAATCTTTATTAGAAAAATGACACTCTACTCAAGTAATTTTGGTTTTTTAAAATCCAATTTTCAAGCGAGTTACAGATTTTTGAAATTTTTGATTTTCACGTACATTGGAGGAAGAAAAATTAAGAAAAAAATAGTAGACGTATCGGAAAAATTACACAAAAATTAATTTTTATTAGGAAAATGACACTCTACTCAAATAATTTTGGTTTTTGAAAATCCAATAATTTTCAAGCGAGTTACAGATTTTTAAAATTTTTGATTTTCACGGCGTCAAATTTGTACATTAGAGGAAGAAAAATTAAGAAAAAAATAGTAGACGTATCGGAAAAATTACACAAAAATTAATTTTTATTAGGAAAATGACACTCTACTCAAATAATTTTGGTTTTTGAAAATCCAATAATTTTCAAGCGAGTTACAGATTTTTAAAATTTTTGATTTTCACGGCGTCAAATTTGTACATTAGAGGAAGAAAAATTAAGAAAAAAATAGTAAACGAAACGGAAAAATTACACAAAAATTAATTTTTATTAGGAAAATGACACTCTACTCAAATAATTGTGGTTTTTGAAAATCCAATAATTTTCAAGCGAGTTACAGATTTTTGAAATTTTTGATTTTCACTGCGTCAAATTTGTACATAGGAGGAAGAAAAATTAAGAAAAAAATAGTAAACGTATCGGAAAAATTACACAAAAATTAATCTTTATTTGGAAAATGACACTCTACCCAAATAATTTTGGTTTTTGAAAATCCAATAATTTTGAAGCAAGTTACAGATTTTTTAAAGATTAAAGATTTTCACGGCCGCAAACTTTCGTATATTGGAAGAAGAAAAAATGGTGATGTGGCCATCACGTTACTTTCTTCGACTTGATGGTATTATTTATATTTACGCTTTTATGGTTTATTTTCAATTTAAATCATATTTTAAATGTACATCGAGAGGATGACACTGACGTTTAAAACGTCAAAATTATAAAAGATGGAAAAATTATACTTCAAATTCAAAAACTCTATTTACTCAAAAACTAAAGGCATTTCGAAAAAAACTTATTCTTTAGAAATTGTTCATTTTGTAATTTTCTACAATGATTATTCACATAAATTTGCTGTAACCATTATCGTTTCATAATTATAAACCAAAAATTTTAAAAAAATTAATAAATTTTTTTCTCGAATAGCAATGATTTTATAAAAAATATTTTCAAGCAAAAGATATTAATTTCTTTGTTATCTTTAATGTTTGTTTAAAAATTTTTGTGATATTTTTCATATTTAAGAAAATATTGGCAAAAAACAAAAAACAGTTAAGGTAAACACCCACTTCCGGTGTACGAAATTTTACCAAAAGCTTTTCAGTTCTTCGGATTATCAAATAAGACGTATGTTCAAAGTTTCATATCAATTGCTCTGTTAGTTTTTGAGATACAGCGCACACAGACAGACACACACACACACACACACACACACACACACACACACACACACAGACACACACACACACACAGACACACACACAGACACAAAAATTTTTTTTCCAGAAATTGTTGAAATGGTATCTAGGGACCCCAAAACGGATATTTCCGCAAAAAAAATTTTTGAAAAAAAAATCACGATCACAATACTTTCTCGTACTTCGTAACGGAGAAAGTAAAAATTAAAAGATTTCATTTAATTACAAAGAAACAAAATTATTTGTTTTTGTAATTTTATATATAATCGAATAAGAATCGTAACAAAGTTGCCATCTACTTCTACAACTCTAAATTGAACGGATTATTATTATTAAACTCAACTGAAAGATTTACTATTTTGCAAAAAAATGGTGATGTGGCCATCATGTTACTTTCTCCGACTTCATATTTACGTTTTCATGGGTTTATTTTCAATTGAAATCATATTTTAAATGTACATCGAGCGTTGCGTAAACTCGGATGAAACTGACGTTTAAAACGTCAAAATCATGAAAGATGGAAAAATTATACTTCAAATTCAAAAACTCGGTTTACTCAAAAACTAACGAGATTTCTAAAAAAACTTATTCTTTAGAAGTTGTTCATTTTGGTATTCTGTACAATTATTATTAACATAACATTTCTGTAACTATTATCGTTTTATAATTATAAACCAAAAATTAAAAAAATAATAATACATTTTTTTCTCGAATAAAAATGATTTTATGAAAAATGTTTTCAAGCAAAAGATGTTAATTTCTTTGTTGTCTTCAAAGTTTGTTTGAATGTTTTTGTGATATTTTTCATATTTAAGAAAATATTGGCAAAAAACAAAAAACAGTTAAGGTAAACGCCCACTTCCGGTGTACGAAATTTTACCAAAAGCTTTTCAGTTCTTCAGATTATCAAATAAGATGGATGTTCAAAGTTTCATATCAATTGCTCTATTAGTTTTTGAGATACAGCGCACACAGACAGACACACACACACACAGACACACACACACACACACACACACACACACACACACACACACACACACACACAGACACACACACACACACACAGACACAAATTTTTTTTTACCAGAAATTGTTGAAATGGCATCTAGGGACCCCAAAACGGATATTTCCGTAAAAAAAAATTTTGAAAAAAAAATCACGATCACAATACTTTCTCGTACTTCGTAACGGAGAAAGTAAAAACAAGCGTGGTGGGCCTAAGTGAGGTTGAGGTCATGATGCTGATGCTACAACTACAAAAATAGTTGCCATCTACTTCTACAACTCTAAATTAAACTGATTATTATTATTAAACTGAACTGAAAGATTTAGTATTTTGCAAAAAACAAGCGTGGTGGGCTAAGTGAGGTTGAGGTCGTGATGCTGATGGTACAACTACAAAAGTAGTTGCTATCTACTTCTACAACTCTAAATTTAACGGATTATTATTATTAAACCGAATTGAAAAATTTACTATTTTGCAAAAAACAAGCGTGGTGGGCCTAAGTGAGGTTGAGGTCATGATGCTGATGCTACAACTACAAAAGTAGTTGCCATCTACTTCTACAACTCTAAATTTAACGGATTATTATTATTAAACTGAACTGAAAGATTTACTATTTTGCAAAAAAAAACAAGCGTGGTGGGCCTAAGTGTGGTTGAGGTCATGATGATGATGCTACAACTATAAAAGTAGTTGCCATCTACTTCTACAAGTCTAAATTTAACGGATTGTTATTATTAAACTGAACTGAAAGATTTACTATTTTGCAAAAACAAGCGTGGTGGGCCTAAGTAAGGTTGAGGTCATGATGCTGATGCTACAAATTTAAAATCCGACAATTACAAGACTAGGCATCTCTGCCTTAGCCTCGGATGGTAGTATTACTATTTGTTTTAAAGAACAATAACCATGTACAGTTATTTTTATTCCTCAAATATATTTTTGAAGGCTGAAAGATTCGGTCGATGGCCATTTGAAAGTTCCAATAAAATGTGTTTACTATTATTATTATATTATATTTTTGCCTACTCACGTGGAATTTTAAAATCCAATTGCTTCATTAGTTAATCAATGATTGGTTACAGATAGTCATTCAATATTTTGTTTTATTTTTGTCTTTACACCTATAAAATAAATTTTATTTTCCAATTTATCTATTACATTACAAAAAGTTCTCCTCGCACACATTTATCCAAACAAGTGAAATTGCATTTCGAATAATCCGAAATAAACCGAATTTCGTGAGAGAAATGTGGCAGACGAATTACATCGCCTCGAATCCATTTCCACTTCGCACATTCGGCGCTCGAGAAAATATGATCATTTTCGTCATCGAGCAAGAGGGTTGTTTTCAAGGGGGATGATGCGATCCGGCTCGATTTTAAATGGTGCATAGTACGAGGGGCAATTTCCCTCGTGCCGTTCTATTCCCCATCATTCCCATCCTTCACGATAATTTCTTTGTTCGTTCCATTCGAGAATTCGCATTGAGAAAGTTTTTATAGATATTATTTAAAAAAATAGTATCACACAACGGAAATTCAGTTTCATTATGGAAAATTTTATAATTTAGTTTATAATTTGATCGTAAGTTTTTCTGTATTTTTAAGTAAAACAAGATGTATATTTTTGAGAATTATTAGTAGAGCCATCCCAAAATGTCGTGACACCTGGAGGTAAAGTTTGCGCAAAGTGAGAAAGTATTCCGAAATAATGCGATAATAAATGTATGCGTGGCCGCACCACCGAATTGAATAGGAATTATCATTTCGCGACCGTAAATATTTCTGTATTTTTAAGTAAAAGATGTATATTTTTTTGAGAATTATTAGTAGATCCATCCCAAAATATCGTGACACCTGGAGGTGAAGTTTGCGAAAAATGAGAAAGTATTCGGAAATAATGCGATAATAAATGTATGCGTGGCCGCACCACCGAACTGAATAGGAATCATCATTTCGCGACCGTTTCTGTGTCTATATTTACATTATATTCACGCGGCGCTTGGTGAATAATTATGAGTTTCTGGCGTACCCTCTCTTAAAATTTAAGATGTTCATTGCGCAATGTGACACCAGATTTTGGGATGGCTCTACACTCATAATTATTAAGGATCGTTATTATTAAGATTTGACTTAAAAGGACGGCTAATAAGAATTCGGCGGAGGAGAAAAAAACGGAAACTTAATGTAAAATAGTGACTTGGTATTGACTAGTGATGGGTAAGATCGATCAAAAAAGATCGAGTACACGATCTTTGCACATGATCGAGCGGCTCGATCTCTTGATCGATCAACGCTGCTCGATCTTTTGATCGATCATCGCCGCTCGATCATTTGATCGATCAACGCCGCTCGATCTTTTGATCGATCAACGCCGCTCGATCAACGCGGCTCGATCTTCACAAACTTTACTTTAGTTACAAGTAACAGCCTCATTGATCCGATAAATAATTAATTCCATTGAATATCCAAAAATTTGATTATATACGCGTTAAAGTTGAAATCGTCGGAATTTTTGCAAAAGGTCCACTTTCACATTTTCGAAGAATCGTTTGCAAAAAATCCTTTCGGGATGTTTTGCTAACTCGTTCCAAGGCAATAAAAAGCAATAAAGGACACTTTCACATTCCCAAACAAACCCTTTGCCTTTTGTTCCGCGCATCGGCCACGACTTTCTAATTTGGGCAATAAAGTTCCTAAAAATGTGCCGTGAAAACGAACCCCTTGTAAATGTGAAAGTGCTCCTTTTTCAAATTCTAGTCAAGTTTTCGAAATCGAAATAAATGTAAGATGTGTAGAATGGGATTATATTTTTACAGATTGTAATAATAGTTATTTAATATGGAATAAATTGGCAAATCTGTGTTAACAGATTTTTTTAAATTATTTTTTATTACACTGGCGGAAAAAAAATTAAACACTTGAAATTCGTAAAATTTCGACCATTTTCAAACCGCTATAACTCCGCGCATTTTCAATCGATTTTGATGAATCTTCAAGGACGAAAAACTTTAAAGTGTCTTCTTTAAAGTCATGTTTGCGAACTTAAGCGTAACCCCTTCTGCCCCTCTCTAGCACCCATGTGAAAACAAAAGTTTTTTTAGGAAACCAAAGGTACTAAATCGTCGTAGAAACTTCGTTCTTCGAGTCCTGCATAGGGAATTGATGAAATTTTAATGCCTTTACGGTGGAATGATTCGACAAAATTTTTCCAACTCCATAGACATTGTCAAAGTTGGACATGGTTTCTAGAAAAAAAAATCGTTTTTCACAGGGGCGCTAGAGGGGGGCGGAAGGGGTTACGCTTAATTTCGCATGCATGACTTTAAAGAAGACACTTCAAAGTTTTTCGCCCTCAAAGATACATCACATTGAAAATACGCCGAGTTATGGCGGTTTGAAAATGGTCGAAATTTCACGAATTTCAAGTGTTAAATTTTTGTTTTCCTTCAGTATATTTTTAAGATCTATAAAATCTATAATCTATAAAAATTTTAAACACTAAAAATCTGCATGCGATTTTAGAAAACCAATTAGTATCTCCTAATATCTCTAAAGTAGTCGGAAAGAAAAATAATAAACAGTGAAAAAAGCATGTCAAGACACTGATGGTGGCCACTTTGATCAACACACGTAAGTTTTGCGATACTATTCCAGATTAAGAAGTTGGATTTTCTTGTGATATAAAATGTTATTCGTAGTTTCAATAAATGATTCAAACATTATTTACCTTTATTCTGATTTAATTTAAATTTATCAAAAAACTAACAACTAATAGGTCACTTATGATACACCCATAAATTCGGAGGCGAATTAAATTATGTAAAAACATACAGGGTGTTCCATTTGAAATAGAAAAGTTAAGGTAATTTTCGGTTAGACCGGAAATGGAATTTTTATTAAGTCTTTATTCCCAAAAAAACACCATACTTACGATTCATAAAGTTATAAGTAAAAATGCAAATAATATTTGGGGTCCACCAGAATTCAATTACACCCGGTATATTTATCGATTTTCTTGCAAAAACTAGTGGGATTTTGAAAAAAGCCTATTGCTTATAAGTTGTTTATTTTGGCATTTTCTGCAATTTTTGTTTTTATACGATTGTTATAAGTACCATTATTTCATAATATTAGAACAAAATATCTAGTAGTTTTTCTATTTTTATTTTTTTTCGAAAGATGTGTGGATTTCCATCTTCAACATTTATGTAAAGATTTTTGTAAAATTTTAACATAGTAACTTTTTTTGAAAAAAAAAACCAAAAAACATTCTCCTCCGGTTTCCGGAAGACGTTTTAAGTAAATTGGTCGTAGATTTTTTGTATTTGTAAAGGCCTATAATTTTTGACGTAATTGGCTTAACTTATACTTCGATTCGTGTTAGAAAAATAATTCATAAATGTTGTCAACATTGTGTAAGATTTCTTTAAGAGGGTCTAAAAAACCAAAAAAATATTCTCCTCCGGTTTCCGGAAGACGTTTTAAGTAAATTGGTCGTAGATTTTTTGTATTTGTAAAGGCCTATAATTTTTGACGTAATTGGCTTAACTTATATTTCGATTCGTGTTAAAAAAATAATTCAAAAATGTTGTCAATATTGTGTAAGATTTCTTTAAGAGGGTCTAAAAAACCAAAAAAAACATTCTCCTCCGGTTTCCAGAAGACGTTTTAAGTAAATTGGTCGTAGATTTTTTTGTATTTTTAAAGGCCTATAATTTTTGACGTAATGTGGCTTAACTTATATTTCGATTCGTGTTAAAACAACGATTCAAAAATTTTGTCAATGCTGTGTAAGATTTCTTTAAAAAGGTATATTTGTGACTGATCTTTCACATTAAAAAATAAGCAAAATTTTATTGGGTTCAAGAAAGTTTAAAGTAATTGGTTTATTTTGACTAATTACACAAATTTATAAATTATGACAAATATCGTTCACTGATTGGTCATTTGCCAACACCGCGTGTTTATAATTAAATTACGAAGATTTTGTCATGAAAATAATTTTAAAAAGTTGTAAATGTTTGAAGATCTTTATCAAATTTGGGCATTTTTTTGGTTTGTGTCATTTTCTAGTCATAATTTAAAGTAAAAATCAAAACCGGGTATTAAGAATTCCAACAAAATTGGAAAAAGCAAGTTACTAATTTTCTTGAAACAAGAAAGTTCTAATAATCCTAAGAGGGTCAAAAGAAAACTGCTAATGAACGAAATTAAAAAAATTGTAATAATTATGTACGATGAAAACATATTGATGATTTTAGATGCATAATTAATTGTAATCGAAACATTGAATTTTTAATTTATTCACTAACAATATTGTTTTAATCATCTAAACGTTTTAAGTACAATGGATTTTTTTGTAATAAACTATAACTTTCGAAAGCGTTGTGCGTAATATGACATATTTTGAATAAAATCGATAATTCGAATGCCAACATGAGTACAATTCGATGGTGTTCAAAAAATGTAAGATTTGTAAGATTTCTTTAAAAGAGTCCATTTGTGACCTTTATCTTTCGTAATTAAAAATAGGTCAAATTTTATTGGGTTCAAGATACTTTTTTTTGCCCATGTGAGCGCGGTATAAGTTTTGTTTTGTTTTTTCAGAATTTATAAATTATGACAAATAGCGTTGGCTGTTTAGTCATCTGCCAATACTGCGTATTATAATTTTATTTTTTTGTTTAAAGCAAATGAATCGTAGATTTTAGCAAAAGATTTAAAACATTTTTTTGTAATGCCTACCGTTTGTTATTAATTTAAATCCACAACTGTTGTTGAGCGTAATACTTATAATTTAATACAGTCGATGATTCAAATGTCAACATAAGAAGAATTTGACATGAAAATAATTTTAAAATGTTCTATAAAATGGGCATTTTTTGGGTTTGCTCAATTTTTGGTCATAATTTAACCCTTAAGTCCCAGGGGTCGTTGGAAGCACATGGTCGAAAAAACAACAAACAGCGCAATACAGCTTGTCTTTATCGATTATGAAGAGGCCGGATAAAAAATCTTTTTTGAAAATAATAAAAACCACATGATCTATATTCTTCGTTATTTTTACATCCACAATTATATATATATATATACATATATCTTTGATTTTGTTTAAAGAGGCTACCGACCGGCGGTCTTTCTACCAAAATAATGTTAAAATTAAAATGTTGTAAGATAAGAATTTTTATGATTTACGAGTTTTTTTTTTCGGAAATAATTTCGTATGCAATTTTTGATATAATCATTTAGATTTTCTTCCTCGGGGGCCTGTCCCATAATTTGGGCAGAAAGTCGTCTTAAATTTTATGCTCCGCAGTAATGGGAGTTTGGGGGCGCACCCATAAAATTTCGGTAACAATAAAGTAACGATTTGAAAATTTTTATTAGATTGATTTATCATGGAATCTTCGAAAGCTCAAAATTCATTCATTCAATCAAGATACAATTGCCATGGCATAGGTCAATGCTCACTCCAAACTTAAAAAAAAAATCAAAAACAGGATTAGCCTATTTGAAAAATTGTAAGAAAATTACCAATCAAGGAATTTGTTTTAAAAGCTCAATATAATAAACAAATACAGTTCATAAAAAAATTGCAATTCTAGCAGGAAACAAAACGGCAATATTCCAAATTTGATTGGAAAATTGAATTATCGATTTGGGAGCCTCGGTGGCTTAGCGTTCCTATAATATCTACTTAAAATGGAATGTTCACAATATCTTTGGTAAAGGCGGGCTTACACCAAAGTTGACAACTAAAAGTTGACAAAATATTGTTTGCAGAAAACTAAAAATTGCATTTCTCAAATTAGAGCAACAAGTGGAAGATTTTTTGTAGAAAACTAAAAGTTGCTCTTCTCAAATTTAGAGCAACAAGTGGAAAACTTGCTCTCAAGGATGCACCGACACCACTCTTCTCTTTCTTTGCCTCTCTTGTTCTGAACTTCGAATTTATCAACTTGCAGCTGAGCTGCAATTTCCCTCAAAGCGCGATGCAACAAATCAGAAAGTACATATTGATCACAATGCTGTAGTGAATTACATTTATCCGTTTTTTTTTTTTAGCGTCTATGGCGTCGTGCTTGCTCATCAGCAATGATGAGATAAAATTGATAAGATTCAATCCAGTAAAGGAGTGAAAATGTTTTGATTCGAAGATCGTCTTTAAAATTCGGCATTCAAATAAATTTAATGTCGTTTTTTGTTAGCAGGAAACATAACAAAGGATTTGTCTAACTGTCCAACATAATTCCTCAGTCGTCTAATTCCGTACAACAATGTATGCATAAAGAATGATTTATTAATACTTCAAGAATTTAGTAAACCATTTCCTCATTTTTAGGAAAACCCAAGACACAAACAATACAGAAAATCCGCAGCACTCCCAAACAAATCATTAGCGAATGAATACCCAAAAAATAATTAAAACGAAAGGAGATAACATAACAACACATTCATTCCGGATTTCTCGTTATTTTTTTTTTGGCGAGGTGTATTGTGTTACACGGCGCGGGAAAAGTTATGGCCGAAGCCATTTAATGAATTATTCATATTTCAGTAGGACCAAAGTCGAGGGGAAAGGAAGGAGGTAACTTATTACACGTCCCCCCATCACGTTTCTACCTTGGGGCCAAATTGTTTGCTAATTTTTCCAGGAGATAACAAGATTTCGACGTAGGTAGCATTTTATCGACGCCTGTTAGATCAAACGCAGATAGATCTTGATTACCAGGAATTAAAACGTATTCAATCAGCAGTACTGATCTTTAAAGTGCAAATATAAGCAGAAGTTGTAATGTATTCTGAATAAATCTCTTTATCTATGTATTCCAGTTAAACTTTTGAGTTGGATGGTTCGTACAACAGAGATATGTTGATAAAACTGATATTTTGTACACTTAAAATTAAGAACAGAAATAGATGGATGAACAGATTTCGTGATTTATCAGCAAACACTAATGTTTACATGTGGGGTCGAAGCTCATTGGTGCTGCTAATATTTCAGCGGTTCTTGTTGCTTCGTTTGTGACTACGTGACCTCTTCGGCCTTCGATCTTACTTCATAATTACCAGACATGCCAAATAAAGTCTGGCCGCGCTATGAAGGCATCTGAGGAGCTATCTGTGGCCTTTTAAAAACCACTGATGTATAAATAGAAGTGGATAGTGCACCAATAGCTAGCAAGTAAAGTGTAAACATCTGTGAATGTAAACTAACAAAATATCCAATTACTTCTGATGAGGGCGGTCCTTCCGACCATTTGTTCACCTCAGACGCCTTCATAGCGCGGCGAGAGTATATCTTCAAACGACTATATATCTGTGGCTTGGTGCTAAAAGGGCCAATTTCACAATTTACTGTTTGGAGTTAAGCAGTATATTAGATAAGTTTTCTCAATATCTTTAATATCCTGAAAGGGTCACCGTCTAGTTCAACCAATTGCAGATTTAAAAAACTTAGACTTTACAAAAGCGGCAAATAAAATCATTTTTAATTAAAAAAAAATTATCTCGATTATCTCAATTGTAAAATATTTGACATTGACCGTTTTAGCACCAAGCCACAGATATTGTAATGACTTCGCTGTTTATTTCTGAAAGAGCTCAAACTGGAATGATTCCCAAATTTTAAAAAGTTCTGAAAACCTCAACATACCCCATAATTAAAGCGACCAAACCAATTACTAATAAATACATAAGGTTAACGTTACACTGCCAACCAATTAAGATTTGCTCTCTGCCAAAGCTCCAGAATCACCTTTACATCAGAAATAATTACCATCACTTGCGTAAACCACACGCGTATAATTATTTTTACAATTTCACTCAGCAGTCCACAAATTTGACTTCATTTATTTAACCTGGCTCGTAATTACCTAAACGCGAACCGAAACGAGCTTCACGAGTTGACCTTCACGGCACGTTTGTTGCTCGATTAAGGTGTAATGAAGAAATACAATATTCACAATGTGTTATTATTAGAGCAACAAAAAAGAGTGCAAAGGATTTCATAACCGCCCATCGAGAGCCATTCGAAAACACGTGTAAATCTGGGCGTACGCGCTCTTTGAAGTTATTACCAAATATTTATACTGTTGCGCGATTTATTATTATTTCCGCATTCGACATGTAGTGCGTGTTATAACATTTTTTTATTATTCTGCTATTTTTGGTGATTCTACATGGAATTTAAATATTGAGTTTTGCTAGAAGTCATACGACGAATAAAAGCTGGAGAAGATAAGCTGGAGAAGACAAATGGTCAAAGCTATGCAAAAAAAGATAAATGAGGAGATATGGAGAAATATGGAAGAGAATATGATTGGACACATTACAAACTTTCACTTTCTCTACTACCACAACTTCTTTTCTATCAACTTCGAGCAGGAATCTTATAATTTGCTCTTTCAAATTATGAATCTTCATCTCTTTATTAGCAAGCTTGTTATAGAAGGAAAGTGTCTGATCTGAATTTCTTTACCCCAAGAGACTTTAATAGAAGCGAATGCTAGCTAGACATTTGGTCTGAGAGATCATTTGAAGATTTACCTTCATTTTATTCAAAATGAAGGTAGCGCGGAATAAACAGACCGAAAATGAATAAGAATGAGAGAAGGTAACAGAAAATTGAAATAAAAGTTCTCATACTTGTCATATTTGTCCAGACAAAGTAAAATACAAAGAAAAGGCGAAAGCTGGTTTGGTGTGCAATTTCGATTACAGGGATATCAAGACATTGGACAAGTAAGGGACGAAGTTCTAGACTAGTGTCGGGCGAAATGACTCTTTTTTGTGAGTCGACTCATGGCAAAGATGATAAGCAAAAAAGGTCATTACTTCGAAAATTTTGCAATTTACCCCGTAATAATTCTGGTTTATTACATTTACAAAGAGTCCAGTCATAATTACAGAGTTGACTTTTGGAGACGATATAATGTTTTGGCCCGACTTGACTTCCCGCTATTATGCCAGGATATCATAAAATGGCTTAATCTTAGTGATTAGAACGTTTTGGATGGAAAAAATCGCCGAATCTGATTATTAAAATAATCGATGACTCCGATCATCCAAAGAACCGTTGAAGCCGAATCTGGTAATAATCTATTATTTTAAAATCATCCGATTACGGTTCCGAATTGAATTAGGAAATTTTGATTCCGACTCGAATTCATATTGATTGATATGAGTATTTTTTTCTTAGCTTGGCAACGCTCCAAACTTAAACTATAAAAACGAAAATTTCCTAAGATTTTATCTTAGAAGCTTAAAATCCATAAAAAAATTACCCGTTTATGATTTCTCTTTATAACAATTGCCATACACCGAGTGGAAACAAAACAGCAACGCTGTATATAGAACTATAAAGAACATTTTTGGTCATCAAAATCATTTATAAATGAGGCCAAATAGCAACTCTAGATTTTTATAAGTTGACCATGACTTCGAATGTTACGCATTTCAGGAAATAATTATTTTAAGAAAAATTGTCCTCCAATTGTTATCTAATATTGTTAATAGAACTATAAAGAACATTTTTAGTCATAAAAATCATTTATAAATGAGGCCAAACAGCAACTCTAGATTTTTATAAGTTGACCATGACTTCGAATGTTACACATTTCAGATAATAATTATTTAAGAAAAATTGTCCTCCAATTCCTATCTAATATTTTTATTTGTACTATGAAGAATATTTTTGGTCATCAAAATCATTTTTAAATGGGGTCAAACAGCAACTTTAGATTTTTTTTAATTGAGCATGTCTTCGAATGTTACGAATTTCAGGAAATAATTATTTTAAGAAAAATTGTCCTCCTAATGTTATCTAATATTGTAAATAGAACCATAAAGAACATTTTTGGTCATCAAAATCATTTATAAATGAGGCCAAACAGCAACTCTATTTTTATAAGTTGACCATGACTTCGAATGTTACGCATTTCAGGAAATAATTTTTTTAAGAAAAATTGTCCTATAATTCCTATCTAATATTTTTAATTGTACTATGAAAAACATTTTTGGTTATCAAAAATATTCGTAAATGAGGGCAAACGGCAACTTTAAATTTTTTAGTTGACCTTGTCTTCGAATTTACTTATTTCAGGAAAAAAATATTTGAAGAAAAATGGTCTTCAAATTGTTATCTAATATTGGTTATAGGACTACGAAGAACATTTTTGGTCATCAAAATCATTGATCATGGGGTCAAACAGCAACTTTAGATTTTTTTTAGTTGACCATATAACACATATATCATTTCCTGTAAAAACAATTGCCATATCCTAAGTAGAAACAAAACAGCAACGCCGCAAACTTCAACTGTGAAATCAAAATTGCATCTTACGATTTGAAAAATTGTAGAAAAATTACCAGTCAAAGAATTTTCCTAAAAAGCTCAAGATTAATTAAAATACAACACATATATGTTTTTATGTAAAAACAATTGCCATATCCTAAGTAGAAACAAAATAACAACACTGCAAACTTGAACTCTAAAATCAAAATTTCATCTTACGGTTTGAAAAATTGCAGAAAAATTACCAGTCAAAGAATTTGCTTAAAAATCTCAAGATTAATTAAAATACAACACATATATGATTTCCTGTAAAAAAAATTGCCATATCCTAAGTAGAAACAAAACAGCAACGCCGCAAACTTGAACTGTGAAATCAAAATTACATCTTACGGTTTGAAAATTAGTAGAAAAATTACCAGTCGAAGAATTTGCTTGAGAATCTCAAGATCTGTTAAAATACAACACATATATGATTTCCTGTAAAAACAATTGCCATATCCTAAGTAGAAACAAAACGGCAACGCTGCAAACTTGAACTGCGAAATCAAAATTGCATCTTACGGTTTGAAAATTTGTAGAAAAATTACCAGTCGAAGAATTTGCTTATAAAGCTCAAGATCCATTAAAATACAACACATATATGATTTCCTGTAAAAACAATTGCCATATCATAAGTAGAAACAAAACAGCAACGCCGCAAACTTGAATTGTGAAATCAAAACTGCATCTTACGGTTTGAAAAATTGCAGAAAAATTACCAGTCGAAGAATTTGCTTAAAAATCTCAAGATCCATTAAAATACAACACATATATGATTTCCTGCAAAAACAATTGCCATATCCTAAGTAGAAACAAGACAGCAACGCCGCAAACTTGAATTGTGAAATCAAAATTGCATCTTACGGTTTGAAAAATTGTGGAAAAATTACCAGTCAAAGAATATGCTTAAAAAGCTCAAGATCCATTAGAACACAACACATATATGATTTCCTGTGAAAATAATTGCCATATCCTAAGTAGAAACAAAACAGCAACGCCGCAAACTTGAATTGTGAAATCAAAATTGCATCTCACGGTTTGAAAAATTGTAGAAAAATTACCAGTCAAAGAATTCGCTTCAAAATCTCAAGATTCATTAAAATACAACACATATATGAGTTTCTGTAGAAACAATTGCCATATCCTAAGTAGAAACAAAACAGCAACGCCGCAAACTTGAACTGTGAAATCAAAATTGCATCTTATGGTTTGAAAATTTGTAGAAAAATTACCAGTCAAAGAATTTGCTTAAAAACCTCAAGATCCATTAAAATACAACACATATATGATTTCCTGTAAAAACAATTGCCATATCCTAAGTAGAAACAAAACAGCAACGCCGCAAACTTGAACTGTGAAATAAAAATTGCATCTCACGGTTTGAAAATTTGTGGAAAAATTACCAGTCAAAGAATTTGCGTAAAAAGCTCAAGATCCATTAAAATACAACACATATATGATTTGCTGTAAAAACAATTGTCATAGCGTAAGTAGAAACAAAACAGCAACGCTGCAAACTTAAACTGTGAAATAAAAATTGCATCTTTCGGTTTGAAAATTTGTGGAAAAATTACCAGTCAAAGGATTTGCTTAAAAAGCTCAAGATCCATTAAAATACAACACATATATGATTTGCTGTAAAAACAATTGTCATAGCGTAAGTAGAAACAAAACAGCAACGCTGCAAACTTGAACTGTGAAATAAAAATTGCATCTTTCAGTTTGAAAATTTGTGGAAAAATTACCAGTCACAGGATTTGCTTAAAAATCTCAAGATTCATTAAAATACAACACATATACAATTTCCTGCAAGACCAATTGCGATATCCTAAGTAGAAACAAAACAGCAACGCCGCAAAATTGAACTGTGAAATCAAAATTGCATCTTGCGGTTTGAAAATCTGTAGAAAAATTACCAGTCACAGAATTTGCTCAATAATCTGAAGATCCATTAAAATACAACACACATTTAATTGCCTGTAAAAACAATTGCCATATCCTAAGTAGAAACAAAACAGCAACGCTGCAAACTTGAACTCTGAAAAATTTTTGGTTATCTATTTTATCACGCCAGGAGTTTATATTTATTCCTCATATATTTCGATATTTACAATTCCGAATATTTTTTTCGATTACTTTTCCCCGATTCCGATGCTCAACAGATATTCCGATTACGATTATCATCCGATTATTACCGTCATTGAGCAGCACGGGCTACTGGATTTAGTTTAGGATAATTATTTTATTAATTACTAAGTTGTTAATTAAGTTTATTACAACAAAATATGGTTATATATTGTGTGCCAAAACAAAAGGATTGGTTTTCTCATTTGAATTTTATTTATCTACAAGAAGTCGGAGAATTTTTACTTCAGTATTCAAAGAGTTAGATAATCACTACTGAAGCAATAATCAAGACTTCTCATAAAAACAACACACGCATGATAAGATAGAAAAAGCATCACCAAAACTACCACTACAACAACTACACAAAATTCATCTACCCTCATCACATCACACCTGTGAAGAAGCTATACTGCAGTATCCAAAGAGTTCGACAAACAATATTAAAGCAATAATCAAGATTTCTTCTGAAAACAGTATACGCATTTATCGATGGAAAAAGCATCACTAAAACTATAACTACAACAACTAAAATAAATTCATCTATCATCATCATTACATCACACCTGTAAAGAAGCTATACTTCAGTATCCAAAGAATTCGACAAACAATATTAAAGCAATAATCAAGATTTCTCCTGAAAACAGCATACGCATTTATCGATGGAAAAATCATCACCAAAACTACCACTACAACAACTACAGAAAATTCATCTACCCTCATTACATCACACCTGTGAAGAAGCTATACTTCAGTATCCAAAGAGTTCGACAAACAATATTAAAGCAATAATCAAGATTTCTCCTGAAAACAGCATACGCATTTATCGATGGAAAAAGCATCACTAGAACTACCACTACAACAACTAAAAAAAAAAAATTAATCTTTATCACAACTGCTAATCCTAGATAACTAAACTTAAATCAGTATTACTCTGTAACTAATCATTTGGCTACGAATTAAAATCAACAGTGAACGCCTCCAAGATTTAAGAATTAATTAAAATCAAGTTAATTTTTTTAATGTTCTTGAATTATTTTGAACAAATTAGCTTGACTTAAGAGAGAAATTATAATACTTCTATGAAAATATAGAAAAGTGCTAAAAATTAGCGTTTGCACTCCAGGAAGATGGTACAAGTGAGGTCTCCATAATTGTCTTCACAAAATTGTCAGAAGTCGGTAGTCTATTAGAATGTTTAGTTGTCTAAGGTTAAGAAGCTATACTTCAGTATTCAAAGAGTTGGACAAACACTATTAAAGCAATAATCGAGACTTCTCCTGAAAATAATACATGCGTGATAAGATAGAAAAGCATTCACCAAAATTATCATTACAACAACTACAAAAAATTAATCTGGACTCATTTCATCATACCTTTAAAAAAGCTATACCTCACTATCTAAAGAGTTGGACAAACACTATTAACGCAATAATCGAGACTTTTCCTGTAAATAGTACATGCGTGATAAGATGGAAAAAGCATTCACCAAAATTATCATTACAACAACTACAAAAAATTAATCTAGACTCATCACATCACACCTGTCCAAAAGCTATACTTCAGTATCCAAAAAGTATTGAAGGAAACACTATTGAAGGAATAAACAAGACTTCTCATGAAAACATAAGCTTTATCCTTCAATCTGGAACGCCAACACCGACCAGTTCTCTAACGCGAACACCGACCAGATCTTGTTCTCTAACACGAAGTAAAATGTATTGGACTTTATCTAGAGAAAGATCTAAACGTAGAAAAACTAAAGAAGGTAACTTTGAACAATGGACTACCATATGGTAACGGTCGCAACTATCATCTTCATAAAACTAAAGAAATGAGAACACAATATACACCAGAAGAATTGGCTTATGGGACGCACATAAGTTGGAAAAGCATCACCAATACCAGCATTGCAACAACTGCAGGATATTCATGTACTCATCATATAACACATCATATATTCTTAAGAATCTATGGACGAGCAGACGAAAATTTCGAAAATTTTCACTCGTAAACATTTTTCCGTTCCTCATTTACAATAATTTGTTTTCCAGAAAATACGATCGCAGTAAAACGTATTACTTCTCCCACTGCGTGATAATTAAAAAAGACCCGAGGGTCGTAAATCTTGAGAGGGCGGAATTAATCTGGAAGCCGATCGCTAATTGCGTCATTGAATTATTCCGAGGTGGTGCTCATAAATATTAGAAATCATGACAGCTCTTTTGTCGAGATGCTTCGGCAATTTTGAGGTTAATTAATTTGTAAGCAGCGCGCGCGGGCATGTTTTTCTTTTAATTGTCCTTGAGCATGAATTTTGGCCGATGATTTATTGTGTGAATAGAGATTAATGCGTGGAGGATGATTTATTTGGTTGTTTGTTGGCTTGTCTTATTGATGTCAAATGGAATGGATGATTTATCGTGTTGGTTTCATTTGTTTAATGCCGGGAGGACACGCTCGCAAAGGCGACTCGAGCGTAAGACCCATTTTTTTCAAAATAAATGGAACGTCGGGAAAATGGCTGGAAAAAATGTAAAAACAATTGCCACACTTTGAAACTTTCCAAATTTACTCAAAACCGATTCTGCTTTATGTTTTAATCAAAATCTAAAAACGCCCCATCGCTAGATTTCAAGATAATTACACGAGAACACAGCTTAGGGTGATGCTGAATTTCCTAAAGTTTCGATGGTTGGAAAAAAAATGTAAAAACAATTGCCACACACTTGAAACTTTCCAAATTTACTCAAAATCGATTCTGCTTTAAGTTTTAATCAAAATCTAAAAACGCCCCATCGCTGGATTTCAAGATAATCACACGAGAACACAGCTTATGGTGATGCTGAATTTCCTCAACTTTCGATGGCTGGAAGAAAAATGTAAAAACAATTACCACACACTTGAAACTTTCCAAATTTACTCAAAACCGATTGTGCTTTATAATTTAATCAAAAACTAAAAACACCCATCACTAGATTTCATAATCACACGGTAGAGACCGGACCTTATTTTGCATTTAGATTTCGTGCCACTTCTTTAACATTGCGTTTGACCTTCTGTACTATAGGCTCCATGGCGAGACCATTCGACTATTCGAGACGAGACCCGAGAATTCCGTATACACACACATTTATCCGTTCCATGCCGTACCGATAAATGTGCGTTGACTCGTTTACAACTGTGTTAAGCAATTTTACCCGATGCGTGCCGTCCGTCCGATTCCGACAAGTGTGCGCGTAGCTTAAGGGCCCAATAGTTTAATCACTAACAAATGCATTTTCTACTCAGTGCCTCATTCATCATTTCATTTAACTTAAACTTCATTCATTATCAACAACTTTTTCTAATAAAAAATTTCAGTTTTCGATATTCTCACCAACCATTTTAGTTCCAATCATTACCCATACAAAGAACAAATTTGAACCAATCGTATTTTGAACACCAACAACGCAAATTATTCAAAGAAAATCTGACACGCCCAAGACGAAAAAAGCTAATTATGCACACTTTCAAATTTATTAAAATATTCCGGCAAATTATTCATTCGCGCCCAAAATTTATTTATTTATTCCAGCCGTTCCCGCTTTCCGCAATATCTCTAAGGACGTTTTTAATTGCTCCGAAGAAACAATTTCGGCCATTCCCATTCAATTTCTTATCGGCGTTTTTCGAAAACCTGGCGATAACACTTCGACAAACAATAAGCGTTATCGCCGGTTTGAGGTGTGAAATTTTTTTAGTTGGTCGTTCCCCTTATCGGAATGTACGGGTTATGTAGGGGTTTTACATGAAAATGTGCCATTTGGAAATTTTGATTGGACGTTATAGTTATTAACACGATAGTTTGGGCTTTTATTTGATGGAGCTACTAAACTTTATTAACTTTTTTATGGTTATAAGGAAATTATGTTGTGTAAGAATGAGCTAGGTCATTTATAAAAATTACCTCGAAGAAAAACACACACAAATGACTTCATATTCTTTAAATACAAAGTATCGGATAATAGTATCGTATGGTACCGTGTGAGCCACAAAATTTTGTTTCAGAGTTGGCTGTGAGATAAATGAGGTATGTCATTATGAGACTAGATTAGTTCAATTGAATTAGATTAAAAAAAAAATGAATTAATCTCAGACATGACTGCTATGTTTCTCTCTTTTAGGCATGGCCAACTCATAAACAAAATTCTGTGGCTCACACCTTATGATTAGTTTTCGGGTTATCATCTGAGTGACTTGCATTTCCATGACGATTCGGTAGACTCTCTTTTTAAAGCCTGGAAGAAGAATTTTTTGGATTTTCCAAGCGAAACCTCTTGAAAAAAAATACTATTCACCAATCCTTCTGACAATACATGTGCCCGTAGACATACGGAGCCACTTTGGGCTGAACTTAAGGTTTTGTAAAATGTCCAGATCTTCTAAACATAAGGATAAATACAATCCAAAATCATGTCATTTTGTAAAAAAATAATATGTTTGCGGTAAAACACAAAGGTGGGGGAATAACATTTGGTTTCGCAATCCTTCTGCCATATAGGCGTTGAAAGCTATTGAGCTACTGCTAAAGATTTTGAAATTGAGCAGATTTTGTAAATTTAAGCCAAAATCATGTGATTTTGTCAAACATGAGCGAAGGACGCAAAAATTCTAATTTTGAAAGACTAAATTATGTGCAAACAAATGAACACATGCTTACAACATTAGCAATATTATCGTTCATAAATAATACCGCAAGAATGTCACAATTTTCTTTACGATTACAAAATTTAATCTGAGGAACGCATACATGTGTCAAGTATATCAATCAACAATGTTTATAAATAAAAAAAATATCAAATTGCAGCATACTTTTGTACATAGCTTCTTACCATTCGTAAAATTATTTAGTTAAGCGTTTGTTTAGATAATTAGCATGGCTGGAGCAGATTACGGAAGCTCTCATCTTTACAAGGGAAGCTGGGCTTTAGCGATGTTTAAATCTTGAGCTAATAACGCGATGGATATCTTATGAGTAACAGCAGGACCAACACTTATATATTGCTGGGCTCAGGGGCGGCTCGTTATGTAGAGCCGAGGAGCTATAGCACCACCACTAATTTCAAGCTCAGCAAGGATTTTTTAATTTATGTGGTAAGTAAAACACGTGTGTTGAGAATTTTCACAAATTTTTGATGTCGAAACACTGCGACATATGTTTCGCCACACAGTGGCTTCATTAATAATTATTCCAAATCCGAAGACTTTCCTTCGCTGAATTTTAAAATAATTATACAAGAACACAAACTACTCGCATTATGAAGTTGTTCAATTGCCCAGAGCAGAAAAAGTTATAACAACATTTGCAACAAACGTGAAATTTTCCAGATTTACTCAAATTTAATTCTACTGTAAGATTCCTTAAAAATCCGAAGACTTCCCTTCACTGATTGTCAAAATAATTACATGAGAAAATAAATTGTTAAAATTCTGAAATTCTTTAATTGTCTAGAACAAAAAAATATAGAAACAATTGCTGTAAACGTGAAAATTTCCAAATTTACTCAAAATTAATTCTACTACAATATTCCTCAAAATTCTTTCGCTGAATTTCAAAATATTTGCACTAGAACACAAATTGTTTAAATTTTGAAATAGTTCAATTGCCTAGAGCTCAAATAAATATAAAAACAATTGCTACAAACGTGAAATTTTCCAGATTTACTCAAACTCAATTCTACTGTAAGATTCCGTAAAAATCCGAAGACTTCCCTTCACTGATTGTCAAAATAATTGCATGAGAAAACAAATTGTTAAAATGCTGAAATTGTTCAATTGTATAGAACAAAAAAATATAAAAACAATTGCTACAAACGTGAAAATTTCCAAATTTATTCAAAATTAATTCTACTACAATATTCCTCAAAACTCTCGCTGGATTTCAAAATATTTACGCTAGAACACAAATTGTTTAAATTTTGAAATAGTTCAATTGGCTAGAGCTCAAAAAAAAAAAAAAACAATTGCCACAAACATTAAACTTTACAGATTTGGCTAAGATAAATTCTGCTTCAAGATCCCATCAAAATTCAAACACTTTCCTTCACGAGATTTTGATTTATTTTCGCGAGAACACAACTGGTTGAAATTCTGAAGTTTTATCAGAACTCAAAAATATATTTAAAAAATTGCAACAAACTTGAAATTGTCTAAATTTGCTTAAGATCAATTCTACTTCAAGATTCTATGAAAATCAAAAGACTGTTCTGCGTGAGATTTTAAAAGATTGAAAAATTTTGAAAATGTGAAAAATAAAAAAAAATAAAAACAATTGCCACAAACGTGAAACTTTTCAGATTTGCTTAAGATCAACTCTGCTTCAAGATTCCATAAAAATCGAAAGAATTTCTTCCTTCACGAGATTTCGATTGATTTCCGCGAGAACACAACTGGCTGAAATTCTGAAGTTTTATATTTTATCAGAGCTTAAAATATATGAAAAAAAATTGCAACAAACTTGAAATTTTCTGGATTTGCTTAAAATCAATTCTATTTCAAGATTCCATAAAAATCAAAAGAGTGTCGTTTGCGATATTTCTAAATATTTGCGCGAGAACACAAATTGTTGAAATTTTGCAGTTGTTCAATTGCCTAGAGCCCAGAAAAACATAAAAACAATTGCCGCAATTGCGAAAATTTCTAGATTTACTCAAAAATAATTCTACTATAGGATTCCTCAAAAATCTGAAAACTTTCCTTGATTGAATTTCAAAATAATTGCACGAGAAAACAAATTGTTAAAATTCTGAAGTTGCCCAGAGCTTTTCATTTTTATTTGATTTATTTAATGCTTCTGTAAAGGTTTTCTTTTTCAATTATCGTTAGTTTTTTCCTTAAAAAGAAGGCATTCAATTGTAGGCTAAGTGGCTCTACTATCAAAATGTTCCACCAGCCGTCACTGAAAGAAAATATAAAACATGCAGGCAAAATTCTATAAAAAATTATCCTCAATGGCCGAAGTACCGCTTATTCAAAATTCGTTTGGATTTTGTAAAATCGACCATTTTCAATAGAGATATAGATTTTTGAAAATTGTTGTTTTAATTTTTGGAGCACTTTAACAAAAACATCGCAGAAGGAAATATAAAACATGCAGACAAGATTCTATAAAAAATATCCTCAATGGTCGAAGTACCGCTTATTCAAAATTAGTTTGATTTTTGTAAATTCAACTATTTTCAGTAGAGATATGGATTTTTGAAAATTGTTGTTTTAATTTTTTGAGCACCTGAACAAAAACATCGCAGAAGAAATGTCACAATTTTGGTGACTTTAGGTAGCAGTGATTTTAAGTAGCGGTGATTTTAATAAGCAGTGATTTAAGTAGCTGTGATGTTAAGTAGCGGTGATTTTAAGTAGCAGTGATTTTAAATAGCGGTGATTTTAAGTAGCGGTGATTTTAAGTAGCAGTGAAATTCTCCTATTAGTAACAGTAACGACCTGTGATTTTTCAATACTAGTGAAAAATCACAGGTTCGTGAAATATCGTCCATCGCTAATGCATAGCAACAAGCGTTACTTGACAGTTGATTTTTGAACAGGTTGCAGTTTGAAAGGTTTGTGATCAAATGTCTTCTGATTCGGAAATAGCGTGCACACCACCAGAAATCCGGGCGGTTGCTAATACGGCAACTCAAAATTTACTACCCAAAAAATCAAAGCCAAGGTACGAACTGGTATATAATAATATTACTGCTCGAGTTAACATAACCTTAAAATATTGTATAGAGTAATTTAGTTTGCGAGTTTACTCACCTTTTAATTCATATAAATGCTTCTCTAAAATGTTCTCCAATATGTTTGGTTACATTAATCAATAATTATCGATTTACTTTATTACTGTGCTCTTTGGCGTGTTTGGCTTACTAACCCTAACCGGGAAGACGGATTTCTCATTGCCAATAGAGCGCGTGAAACGTCACTTTCGAGGCTGAGTTAAAAAAAAATAACTTCTTTCACGTCATTACTCGAAAACTTTAAATTAAAGTCATTGTCCGTAGAAATATAGCCATAATTCATAGACCACCAAAATTGAGTGGATTCAACATCCATAGAGCATATTTAGTATTTTTCCCTTAGGTTAGTTCAGTAAAACCTGAGGTCGCCAAAATTTAGTTACCATCCCTAGAAAAATTAGGTTGGGTTAGTTCAGCTAAACTTTTACTTTGTTTCTAGACAGAAAATAATGTCACATTCCAACTCCTTCGTGCATTATCACAATCTTTTCGCGACCATAACGCACATCTCGAATGCTGCATTGCTCAAGGATGTCTCCGGATAAGCATCGGCAGTTCAAATAACTCACTCACTCTTCCTAGCATTCCGATGCCTTTTAAATCTGCCTCGTAAATCCGCCTTTCAGCAAACCATTTCAATTTCGCAAAACGAGCCTTCGACTCGCGCACATCACGAAGCTGTAAAAGATATCCGCGGAACACGGGAAGACATTTACTGGCGCCATTAACATCTACCAGCGATGATAAACATCCTAACCTCGAGTTGATACGATGCCTTCGCCCCGGTGTCGTTACAAACCTGCCATAAAATTGATGGTTAAGCCGGCTTCAGGTCATCAGATGTATAACGAAAATGGGCATTTACCTTCGGATTAATATCACGGGATCTCGCATGTGTCATTAGCTTGATGGCTCTGAATCCGCGCGCTAATGGATACTCGCGTATTGCTAATGGTGCCATTTTTTTAGGCCCCTTGCTGGGATATGCTCGTGAAATTAAATAGAATTGGTCGTAGTGTAATTCGTTTAATTCGCCGCGATCCGGTTGTAAATGATTATTTTGGTCGATTTCAAAGCTGATAAAAGTTTCCCACCGACTATGGATGCATGTATTTATTTCTTCATGAACTAATTTTAGCAATTCTGGATGGATAGAACTGGATTGAAAAATTCAACTAATATTAACCCTTTGAGTCTCAAGCAGTGCTATTGCACTGTTTGGCGTTTTTCGAACATGTGTTTCCAACGGACCTGAGTCGAAATCGTGACAATCCAAAATCCCGAGAGGGTCGAAACTCCGACAAACCAAAATCCCGTCAAATCATTAATTCTGGATTATTCTTAATAAGATCAATTAAATTGTAATCATTGTCGGGATTTCGACCCTGTCAGGATTTTGGCTTATCGGAATTTCGGTTCGGGATTATGTCCGGATCCCGTTTCCAACGACACCTAGGGCCCAAAGAGTTAATTGGTTATGCTTAAAACATAGTGAATTCTCCAATTCAAAGACTTTCCATTAATCTCGCAGTCCTTCAATATTTTTTTTAAGGTAATTATTTTAGCATGAATATTCAGATTTATGTAAAAAGAACACAATTTGCATCAGAGCTTAAAAAATTATAATAATCTCCTTAGAGAATAATATAAACCAACTTCAAATCGTATAATTATAATATTTACTTCATCATCTGAGCGTGAAATAACAAAAAATTGTAACGGTTCAGGTAAAATTTTCGGTTGTAACTTTTCTAAATTACACATTTGGCGTTTGCATTTAACTGTAATAATAATCAGCTTTATGTTTTATTGCTGTGCCCAATTAAAATAGCTTAGGTAAATTGTAAGAGCTATTTAATAGAGCAGCTCAGCGAGCACGAAATTTGCGATTGTAGTTAATTGGGTGATTAAATTTAAATTGCGATATTAATTGGTAAACAAAAAATACACACTAGTTTAACAAATACGAAACAATTACAACAAAACGGACGAAAAATTCTGATAGTGGAAATTAATTACTTGAAAGGCTTCGCAAGAAGAGACAGAACTGGAAGTTAATCAATAACGGAGGAGACTTGTTCTTAATTTATCCAATTTATCAAATGTCTTGGAGGAGTCAGTGCAGATTGTGCCAACTTGACGTGTTTTCAAGGCATTTGATAGAAACAAGAATCTAGCAGATTTGAAATAGTGGAGCGGGATGGCATAAATGTATGTTGATGTGATAACAGAGCAGGTAATACTGCTTCTAAAAAAAATGTACGTTCGTTCATTCAGGATCGGTGGTAGTGAAAGAAGGACCAATTATCATCTCCAATGAGGCCAGCCCAAACATTGCAAGAAAATTGGTGTTGCCAATATACCCCCCCCCCCTACATTTTTGAAGAAAGAAAGAACGATTTATCTTCCCAGACCAAAGTAACTGCCGAAAGAGTGTTTTAAGAATGGATTACAAATTCTCGCTGAGCTTGAAACTACAAGTAGTATGGCTCCTTGGCTCTAGATAACGAGCCGCCCCTGTTTTCTTCTGCGATGTTTTTGTTAAAGTGCTCAAAAAATTTAAACGAACATTTAAAAAAATCCATATCTCTATTGAAAATTGTTAAATTTACAAAAACCAAATTGATTTTGAATAAGCGTTACTTCGGCCATTGAGGATATTTTTTATGGAATTTTTCCTGCATGTTTTATATTTTCTTCCGCGATGTTTTCGTTAAAATGATCAAAAAATTTAAACGAAAATTTTCAAAAATCCATGTTTATTGAAAATTGTTGAATTTACAAAAACAAAATTTATTTTTAATAAGCGATACTTCGCCATTGAGGATGATTTTTTATGGAATTTTTCCTGCGTTTTTATATTTTTTCTGCGATGTTTTTGTTCTGGTGCATAAAAAATTAAATCAACCATTTTCAAAAATCCATATCCCTATTGAAATTGGTTGAATTTACAAAAACCAAACTAATTTTGAATAAGCGGTACTTCGGTCATTGATGATATTTTATTATGGAATTTTTCCTGCATGTTTTATATTTTCTTCCGCGATGTTTTCGTAAAAATGCTCAAAAAATTAAAACCAAAATTTTCAAAAATCCATATCTCTATTGAAAATTGTTCAATTTACAAAAACCATATTGATTTTGAATAAGCGATACTTCGGCCATTGAAGATGATTTTTTATGGAATTTTTCCTGCAAGTTTTATATTTTCTTCTGCGATGTTTTTGTTAAAGTGCTCAAAACATTTAAACGAAAATTTTCAAAAATCCATATATCTATTGAAAATTGATCAATTTACAAAACCCAAATTGATTTTGAATAAGCGATACTTCGGCCATTGAGGATATTTTTTATGTAATTTTTCCTACATATTTTATATTTTCTTCCACGATGTTTTCGTTAAAATGCTCAAAAAATTAAAACGAAAATTTAAAAAAAAAAATTGTGGAATTTATAAAAACCAAATGTATTCCTAATAAGCGATACTTCGGCCATTGAGGATGATTTTTTATGGAATTTTTCCTGCGTTTTTCATATTTTCTTTCTGCGACGTTTTTGTTCAGGTGCTTAAAAAATTAAAATTAAAATTTAAAAGAATCCATATCTCCATTGAAATTGGTTGAATTTACAAAAACCAAACTAATTTTGAATAAGCGGTACTTCGGCCATTGAGGATATTTTTTATGTAATTTTTCCTACATATTTTATATTTTCTTCCACGATGTTTTCGTTAAAATGCTCAAAAAATTAAAACGAAAATTTAAAAAAAAAAATTGTGGAATTTATAAAAACCAAATGTATTCCTAATAAGCAATACTTCGGCCATTGAGGATGATTTTTTATGGAATTTTTCCTGCGTTTTTCATATTTTCTTTCTGCGACGTTTTTGTTCAGGTGCTCAAAAAATTAAAATTTAAATTTAAAAGAATCCATATCTCTATTGAAATTGGTTGAATTTACAAAAACCAAACTAATTTTGAATAAGCGGTACTTCGGCCACGGAGGATGATTTTTTATTGAATTTTTCCTGGGCTTTTATATTTTTTTGCGATGTTTTTGTTCAGGTACTCAAAAAATTAAAACAAAAATTTTCAAAAATCCATATCTCTATTGAAGAGGGTTGAATTTACAAAAAACAAACTAATTTTGAATAAGCGGTACTTCGGCCATTAAGGATAATTTTTTATAGAATTTTGCCTGCGTGTTTTATATTTTCTTCTGCGATGATTTTTGTTAAAGTGCTCAAAAAATTAAAACAACGATTTTCAAAAATCCATATCTCTATTGAAAATTGTAAAATTTACAAAAACCAAATTGATTTTAAATAAGCGTTACTTCGGCCATTGAGGATATTTCTTTATGGAATTTTTCCTGCATGTTTTATATTTTCTTCTGCGATGTTTTTGTTAAAGTGCTCAAAAAATTTAAACGAAAATTTTCAAAAATCCATATCTCTATTGAAAATTGTTCAATTTACAAAAACCAAATTGATTTTGAATAAGTGATACTTCGGTCATTGAGGATGATTTTTTATGGAATTTTTCCTGCGTTTTTTTTATATTTTTTTTCTGCGATGTTTTTGTTCAGGTGCTCAAAAAATAAAAATTAAAATTTTCAAAAATCCATTTCTCTATTGAAAATTGTTCAATTTACAAAAACGAAATTGATTTTGAATAAGCGATACTTCGGCCATTGAGGATGATTTTTAATGGAAGTTTTCCTGCGCTTTTATATTTTTTTCTGCGATGTGATCATAGTCACAGTTAAAAATCACTGATATTAGAAAGTAGCAATCACTGGTAGCAACGTGATTTAAAAGTAGCAGTTTTGCCCATCTCTACTATGCATTCATGGTCTGTTTTTTTTTCAAAAATCAACTGTCAAAGTAACAATACGAGTCCGAAATTCGGTCGACTGATTGAAAGACCTTCCATGACCAGTCTGTTGAGGCTTTAATTTACACATTTCATCCTAATAATGCTCGGAATTTTGGTAAAAATGATAAGAATTGCCATTCGCAAAATATGTCAATCTCAACTCCTTCAGAATTCCAGGAGTACGTGAAGAAGCGATCGAAGGTATATTTCTATGCAAGTCAAGCTTTTACAAGAAAGAGTACCAGAAATTTGTGAGCTGGTACTCTGTTAAATATTTAAGTAATATTACATAATTTTGATTGATTGATTTCTATTAGATTTGACATTTAGTACAGGCGTGACGATTCCTTAAAATAAAAAGTTACCAAAATTTATAATCACTGAATAAAACACTTACTATGTTTTTACCACAATTTATTTGATGTATGTACAAATATTACATATACATACATATCAAGACTTAACTTTCGACATTACCAAAATTTAACCAATGAAACTCATTCCCTTACTAAGATTAGAGCGAGGTAACTTATTCCAACATCGAAACAGAGAAACGTTTTTAAGAATTTCAGCTTTTGAAGTGTGAACTATGTTCATGAAAATAAAGCAGTAGTTCTAAATATTCACTACTTTAAGTTACAAGTTATAGCCCGTTCTCTGGAATCTGGGGGCTGTGGTCGTAAAAGAGGGCCGGAGCTCGGTAAGTAGGGGACGTAATATTTTGTATCTCAAACCAAACTTCGTTGAGAAGTACTGGTGTGAAAGTGCGTATACCAATAGGAGCGAAGGACTGTAATAAATGTATGGGATGCAATTAGACGAACCAATGCCTTTTCTTTGAGGGTGCGTCGATCCAACCATTTTACGACCTCGGCCGCCAGATTCCAGCGAACGGACTATACCTTAATAGTTTTAGAACTGAATGACGTTTGTAATTTTGCTTATTTTTTTTTACAACAGTGATTTCATAGTTTGATACTGAACTCTAAATTTCAGATGTTTTGAAGATGACTTTTGAATTATAGATTTCTGGAAGTTCGACTTCTGCATTTGGTTAATGCTTGAGCATTGATTCTTTTTGAACTGTTTAATGCTTATCTGGAAAGGTCTTTAAGAATTTCTGCTTTCAACGTGTTAACTGTGTTCATGAAGATAAAACAATTTTGTTGTACTAGGAATTGTAGCTCTAAATTTTCACTTCCTTTAAAAAGTTGCCTTAATAGTTTAGGGACTAAACGAAATTTATTTTCTCCTTGCAACAGTGATTTCGTAAAGTCTGTTTAGGGTTCGTAACTCTGGATTTCAGATATTTTTTTGCAAGTTCTGTAGATCCGATTGATGACTTTTGAATTATAGATTTCTAGAAGTTCATACGACTTCTGCATTTTGTTAATGCTGGAGCATTGGCTTAAAAAGAACCAATTATTTTTGAATAAGTAATTGTGAAGGCTTTCACTTCGTCCATGTTAATAAAGTGATACCAACAAAGTTATTCGTTTTATTTCAATTATTTTTGAACTATTAGTACTTATATGGAAACCTCTTTAGCGTTTCAGCTTTTGGCGCGGCAATATGTTTTACTCGAACAAAAGGAAGATGAGTATTGATTAAAACCGAAATTGAAAGCACCACTAGCCGACAGCGGTCGGTCGGTAGTTAGCGGTAGGGGTGTACGGCCATCTGAATCGTCGAAAGGGTCTACGAGGGGGTGGGCGAGACGTAATTTGCGGTGCTACAAGGGAACAATGGCCGGGTGATAAATTTGGCGAATGCGTAGGAATTAGGTGGGGCAGAGCGTTAGGGGCCCTATTGAGAAAAAGCCGGCCAATTTAACAAATCACTTGATGACTGTTTGGGAAGATTAGGAATTGCATGTAAAATGGTTGTCGCGGAGCCGTTTGCCATCATCGTTCCGGGAGGGCTAGATATGTCGGCCCTCGGTCGGAAAGTTATGGGCGAGGCAGAATGCCTAAGTTATGCCTGTAAACAGACACTTTACATAACGAGATGTTAACCCCGAAATGGGGAAGGGTCGCCCCCGCAGCGATAGAGGTAGACAACAAAGACCACGGCCATTTTCCTTGTTCTTTTTTTCTGTGTGTACGGAATACATTTTTGGTTAGATTTAGATCAAAATTACTTTTATAAAAAATATACATTTTCGTATATTTTTTTTTGCCTATATTTTCGGAATACATTTTTAGCTAGATTTAGATCAAAATTATTTCTAAAAAATTAATATTTTTAAAAATTTAAGTTTTTGACTACGACCATTTTCCTTGTTCTTTTTTTTTCTGCATTTACAGAGTATATTTTTAGTTAGATTTAGGTCAAAGTTACTTCTAAAAAATATATATTTTTTTTTATTTTTTCTTTATTGTTTTTTTCCTATCTTTACGGAATACATTTTTAGTTAGATTTAGATCAAAATTACTTCTAAAAATATATATTTTTAAAATTTTAAGATTTTCCTTATTATTTTTTTCCTATCTTTACGGAATACATTTTTAGTTAGATTTAGATCAAAATTACTTCTAAAAATATATATTTTTAAAATTTTAAGATTTTCCTTATTGTTTGTTTCCTATCTTTACGGAATACATTTTTAGTTAGATTTAGATCAAAATTACTTCTAAAAAATATATATTTTTAAAATTTTAAGTTTTTGACTACGACCATTTTTCTGGTTCGTTTTTTCCTGTCTTTACGGAATACATTAATTAATTTGGATATCGATCAAAATTATATATTTAAAATTTTGTTGCCGGCCCACTAGCCGCGTGCGTTAGCGCGTCAGAACTAATGTGGAGGGTCCTGGGTTCGAATCCCGGCGAGGGCATGGGTGTTGGTGGATGTCTATTTTCATTAAAAATGAATAATATATTATAAATAATCGGTTGTGGTTGAATGACCTACGCTATATAAGTACCATATCATCCATAGTTTCCTTAACCCAAATTTCCGTCAATCAAAAAAAAAAAAAATATTGTAATATTAATAACCATAAAGCAATATTTGCAAAAAAATCTGGAAAACAATCCAAGCGCTTTTTTACTATTATTATTATCATTAGGATCATCCCGTACATCGTAACGGAGAAGGTCAAAAGTCTGAATGAATTACAGTCATCCGGTAGCTCGATAATTTCTTTTCTCGATTGAACGAATATGAATATCACTTAATTCGCAATTTTCCACTATTCTATCTTTCACAATTTATTCTAACCATCCTCAAACTAAAGCACAATTTAGAACACTTTACGCCCATCTATATTCCCCTGATCCGCGTATCAAAGTCCACACCTGCAATCCAATTTTTCCATCATCCCCACTGTTTCCTCCAGATAAGACCGTTAGATACCATTCCGATTATCCAACCCCCTCGTTTCAAGGAAGCCGTTAAGAAACTTCGCGAGAGTTGAAATGCAAATTCCGCTTCTCTTCCGAGGACGTGGAAACGCGAATTGAGAGATCCGACTGTTTATGCAAGCGCTTCAAAATCTCGTCCAATTAACGCCGGAGATTATTAATAACTCGGAATACTTAATTGGGCTTTTGATTTGTGGAAATTAGTCTCCTCGATCTTCCAGTGTTTTCAGTACGGAATAATAAAAACGTCAATGTGCGGTGCCGTTCGAATCGATGCGGACGATCTAAAGCGGTACTCTGGGAATGGGAAATGAGTCTTTCTGCTGGCTTAGTGGTTTATTTATTGGCTTTAATGAAGGTGGTGATAAATTAATGGTTAGATGTTTGTTAGAAGATGCGAGAGAAATACATTAGAATAATGGGTTAATCTTAAAGTTTTGAAATTAATTGTAATGTATCTGAGTTGTATCATATGGTCTGAAGATCTTGGCAAAAATCAACCAAAATAAACGACTCTTGCATAGAAAAAGTCTAGAGATAAATTAATGCATCAGCTTAGTGGTTTCTTTATTGGCTTTAATGAAGGTGGTGATAAATTAATGGTTAGATGTTTGTTAGAAGATGCGAGAGAAATACATTAGAATAATGGGTTAATCTTAAGTTTTGAGATTAATTGTAATGTATCAGTTCTGAGGTGAATTGTATGGTCTGAAGATGCTGGCAAAAATTAATCAAAATAAACTACTCTAACATAGAAAAAGTCTGGAGATAAATTAATGCATTTGCTTGTAATGAGGAGTCAGTTTGAAATATGATGTTATTTAGTAATGGTAATTTTGAATTTATCAATTTAAATCAGCGGAGGCTCGTAGATCTTCATAGAGGAGGCCAAGACAGAGATGTCGCTTCTGCAGCACAAAGCTTTTATACTATATTGACACTCCCACGAATGTAATATCATTCTTTTTGGAAATAAATAAATAGAAATAGAAATAGAGGAAGCAAATATTTTGCTGCTGTTTTGGTCAAATTTTCTTCCACGAGTCGCCGCTGGTTTAAATGTTATTAAAAAACCCATGGCCACAAAACAAATGCCAAGCAACCAGACAGCTTTGAAGACATCCTGGCCATCGAGAGATATGAAGAGATGAAGACATTCCCAGTCTTAAACATTAAGAACGTCTTGATGAAAATTATTTCCATAAAGCGGTTATCGACCAGCACTGAATGTCCACTTTATTACCATTAAAAAAAATCGATCACCCACAATAATAGCCAAACGTGCACTTCAATCACGTACTATTTACCAAATAGCACCGGCCTAACCGACCATTCCGAAAATTGTTATGTCTGTATAAACACATTAAACAACACTTTGTAATCGCACACCACACGCACCCATCGAGTAAACAACGAATCCTGCAGCTTCTCTTTTCCGACGTCCGTCGCCGGGGCAACACTGTGTTGCATGTTGTGTGTGTGCAAAAATAAAGGAGCGTTGCGTGCCGCCAGTGCATAAAGCTAAACGTGTGTTAATTCATAACACAGAACATTGTTTTAACAACAGCCGGTTTATTTATTTCAAGAATGTAATGGGCCATACATTCCGTATGTAAATCGCTGCCGTAATTGCATTATTATACGGCGCATTTTTATTAACAATAAATCCCGTTTAACGGTCAATTATCACACTTTAATTACGAGCGCACTTACACATAATCACACGACACCGCGAATCGACCAGGAGACAATTACTAATGGTATTAATTGCTTCTGGTGTGCGTAAATTATGTCATTGGAAAGTGTGATTTATCAGCAGAACCAAACTATATTAAATGTTTTCTCTACAAATCTTTACATGATCCCCTCGACGCCATTGGTTCCATTTCATCTCCAAATAGTTTTTTCCAAATTATAACAACCCCTCAACGCCATTGGTTCTATTTCATTTCCAAAGTATAACTACGAATCTAAGGGCATAAGAAATTTCAAGGTCAATCCAACCCAATGCTGTGGTTTAGAATTTTTTGGAATGGGTCAGAGTTGAAATCCGAATAATGGGTAAACGCACAATCCTTCTCATATTTTTCTGTCTGAACAAAACTAAAACTCTAAATTTTCCATTTGTTTTTGTCAAAACGAATGATGCTTTTCTGTGGAGACAGAAATAAAACATCTACAGCAACTATGTTTGCCAACATTAAAAACCTATAAGTAATTTTAAGAAAATGGGAAATTTTGAGTATCGAGTTTTATTTCTGTCTTCAAACAAAATCATCTGGACAGTGTTTTCCAGAAAAATAAAGAAGCTTCGAAGGAGTTTCTTGTAGCACGATGAAGGAAACGATGATGCCTTAACATCATTTTCCAAAATTATTTTTAGAGGACCATACATTCTGCTAAACGTAAACAAGCATTTATCGAATTTTTATCTAAACTCATTAGTTTGAAGAACTTTAAGAAAACGATGGGGCCATGGGTTGTTCATCATTGGCCCAGTTGTAGGGACCATAATTAATCCATAATGATCTAAAGTTGTTGTTCATCGTTAAAAAGATTTAAAAAAATTATACAAGTTATTACTAAATTGAAAGATTTTAAGGGGTGATTTTTCAGCAAAAATTAAGGGGTCTTTCATATATTTTTTTGTTCAAAACCCCTTCCTCTCCAAGTATCAGCCCTCTAAAGTTAAGGGAAAAAATATGTTTATTTCATATATCGTCTAGGGAAGAATTTAGAAAAATGCAATTTGGCAGATAACTAATAAAATGGCCTATTTGATTTTTCTTAACGAATAACAACCAATCTGTGAATTTATGTCAAATGGATCTGAGCATTATTTTATTTTTTGTGATCAAACTAACAATTTAAGGAGAAAATGCCAAGAGACAAAAAACAAGTTAACAGTTTTCGAGATATTTGTTTTTTATAATTTGGTGATTTTCACAATTCAGTTTAAAAATACGTATCTCCGAACAAAATAAAATCCGAGAGATGTAATTTTGGCTGTAAAAAGCTAATATCCGAAGGTACCAAGTAGTATATTATTTTTGGTATTATAGAATACACAGTGTTCAAAATTACTTACCACATTCAGTCAATTTGAAACCATTAAATTTCCATTTTTTGTAAATCGAACACCCTGTATATTTTTACATATTCTACCGCAGAATTAAAATCTGCATTGATTACACCAGTATTTCCTACACCTATCTTTTTACTTTTTCCGTTACGAAGTACGAGAAAGAATTGTGATCGTAATTTTTTTTTCAAAAGTCCCTTGATGTCATTTCTGAAAAAAAAAATAGTGTCCGTGTCTGTCTATGCGCGCTGTATATCAAAAACGAATGGAGCAATTGATATGAAACTTTGAACATACGTCTTATTTGATAATCCGAAGAACTGAAAAAAGCTTTTGGTAAAATTTCGTACATCAGTGTTTACCTCAACTGTTTTATGATTTCTGCCAATATTTTTTTACATATGAAAAATATCACAAAAACATTTAAACAAATATTGAAGACAACAAAGAAATAAACATCTTTTACTTGAAGATATTTTTCATAAAATCATTGTTATTCGAGAAAAAAATTTTTTTTTTTAAATTTTTCTTTTATAATTATGAAATGATAATAGTTACAGCAAATTTATGTTAATAATAATTGTAGAGAATGCCAAAATAAATAACTTATAAAGAATACGTTTTTTTCGAAATCTCTTTGGTTTTTGAGTAAACTGAGTTTTTGAATTTGAAGTATAATTTTTCCATCATTCATAATTTTGACTTTTTAACCGTCAGTTTCATCCGAGTCTACAAAACGCTCGATGTACATTTAAAATATGATTTAAATTGAAAATAAATGATACCATCAAGTCGGAGAAAGTAACATGATGGCCACATCACCATTTTTTATTAGGTGTACACAAAAGTTCTTAGCTTTTTTGCAAAATTCAAAATTTATTAAAAACAAACAAAAATATATTAATTAACGAAATATCCCCCGTTTGCATCGATGACCTTTTGGCATCTTTCGGGTAGATTGCGAATTCTCTGATGATAGAAGCTCACTGGCTTCAAAGCGATAAAGTCATCAAAGTGTGTTTCAGCCAAGTGATGCTGCAGCGACCGGAATAGGTAGCAATCTGAAGGCGCCATCTCTGGGCTATACGCCGCCTGCAGGAGAAGTTTGTAGCCTAACGCAAAGATATGGTCCTGAGTCGCCTCCGTAGCATGTGGTCAGGCATTGTCATTAGAGCACTGCGCGGGCCGTTTTTTAAAGGCCTGACCCGGCCCGACAGGGAATATTCAAAAGCCCGGCCCGATGAAATACATTTTTTTGTCGGCCCGGCCCGGTAGAGTATATTCAAAACTTGGCCCGGTCCGGCCCGGAATAGTTCTTAATTTTTTTGCTGTTATTTAAAATAAAATAAATATTGAAATATTTTTATATAATCAAAATAAATAATATCGACGTAAATTTCAAACAACTTTTCACTTTCACAATTTTCGTATTCGTATTTTTATGGCCCGGCCCGGTATTATAAATTGAGAGACCGGCCCGACCCGGCCCGGCCCAAAAACACAGCATTAAAGGAATGGCACGGACCGGCCCGAGCGTGGGCAGGGCCAAGGTCTATTCCGTGCAGGGCTCTAATTGTCATGAAGCAATATCACGTAACGACAAAATCTCTCTCTTTGACACAGATTGTAAATTTCACGGCCATCGGAAAAATTTGATTAAGTGCCGCGAATTATCCGCCTCTGGTGTTGCTTAAGGCCAGCCTGCACGGCGAATGACTTGTTGCGCTTTTGTCCGCCATGTTTTTGTAGTTACTCTCCGGCAGTGGCGTGACTCATGGCTGGGCCAGGGTAGTCGAGGTGGTAATAAAGTTGGTTACAGGTCGATTGACTTGGATTGACGCATTCTCTTAGTAAGTCGAATTCTATTAGATGAGTAAAGATGGGTTGTCTTGACCAATCTCTGCAGCCGCTGGCCCACAAGCCACCACTGCTCTTTGTAGAGGTAGAGACGTCCTGGCAGGATATTTCAGACGGCCCTATTAAAAAGGATTCAGTCCTACCGTCTTAGAAGCTGATAACCTCTTTATACTCTAACTTAGATATTAGTGAAGTTAAGATAAAAAAGAACAAATTTGTTACGTACAGGATTAATCTACGGCATTTGAAGCTAATGACGTCTTTACATCTTTATTTACGTCCACATATTGGTGAGGATCAAGCAAACAAAAATTGCCTACGCCCAGGACTACAAGAGCAACTGGAATCATCTTGAAAAGGACACTCGTCCTACTCCAGAAACTTCGCCAGGAAACGTCATCCTGCATGTGTAGAAGAGATACTTCTCATCACGTTGTCCGACTCTCACCAGTCTTTCGGCTTCTAGGAGGCATTCTTAGACAGAACTTGAATGTTTGTCACAGTGGATTGAAGCGTTCGCACTAAAAAAATCGCTTAACTTTCTTGGCCATTAAAAGAATAAAGGTTAAGATAAAAAGAACAATTTTGTTACGTACAGGATTAATCCTACGGCATTTGAAGCTAATACCGTCTTTACTTCTTTATTTACGTCCACATATTGGAGAGGATCAAGCAAAAAAAAATTGCCTACGCCCAGGACTTCAAGAGCAACTGGAGTCATCCTGAAAAGGACACTCGTTCTACTCCACAAACTTCACCAGGAAACGTAACTCTGAATGTGCAGAAGAGATACTTCTCATCACGTTGCCCGACTCTCACCAGTCTTTCGACTTCTAGGAGGCATTCTTAGACAGAACTTCTCACCTGGAAACGTATTTTTAAATTTTTCCTTCATGTAAAATCAAATTCGAAAATGAACACGAAAAACCTTTTTCGCCGGGAAAAAATTACAGCACACGCAGACAGACAGACAGACAGATAAACCGATAGACCGACAGACCGATAGACCGATAGACCAATAGACCGACAGATAGATAGACCGATAGACCGACAAATAAACAGATAGACAGACAGACGGCCAGACACACGCACACGCACACGACATGCACACGACATGCACACACACCCCCACACGTACGTTGTTAATAAAGCTTAAGTTCAAAGTTTGATTTTAAAATCTTTTTTATAGCGTCCAGACACAAAGATTGTAGGGACCTCAAAATGAATATTTCGGTAAAAAAATATTTTGAAAATTTACACGGAGAAAGTGCAAAAGTCTTAATACAAAAATTTTCCGCGTTTGTTGGAAAATGATTACGTATTTTTTTTCATATTTAAAATTTCGGGAAAATTAAATAAATTTGTGGCCAATGGCCTTTTGTAAATGTTTAGATTTTAATCATTTCAGTATTGTTTTTATGAAAAAATTGGTAATCTAGAAATAAAAACAATATTCAGTAATTTTGGAAAATTTCTAGTTTATTCAGATGCACAGCTTGAAATATTAACTGTCTCTCTCTCATGGAACTTTTGAATTCCATACAAAACTCATTATTATTTCAGACAGAGTATACCAAAATCAATTTAATATGATTTTTTTGTTGGAAAGCAAAACATTTCGAAAGAACATTAAATAAAACATAATTTACAAAATTTACAATTATTGTTGATATTAATCTAATTTTAGTATTAAAACTTCATAATTTTGTACAGCAACGCTTAAGACAATTGGTGTCTTAAGCAATCGATATTTTACTCTAATACGATGGGATTTATTATCTTACAGTGGGTTTCACAAAAGTGGTTTAAAAATAACTCCGGCTTAAATTGACATAACACTGGTCTTATATTTTCGGCTATGTAGACGATCTTTCAGATGGTAAAGGGAATGCATAATTTGTAGTTGGGTTCTGCGATTACATTACACATATTTTAATTGATATTCACAATGTTTATTAACAAATTATTTTCTATTTCGATGTATTTTTACCTTAAATCCTCTTCTGAGGCTCCATTTCTAATTTAAACAATAATGATTTAAACATGTATTCGGTGTGGTGATAGTGACAGGCAATGACGCACGAAGAATGTTTACACAGCTAAAAATATAATAGCGGCTTACAAAAAACCAATAAATGTTTGTAAAATACACCGTTAATGATGTTATGCAATATAAGATACGTATTTCAACGTAGTTTCAATCGCAGCCGCCTATGGATTGAATTGCGCAAGTGTCGTAGTTGTCATTCAAAACACGGTAGTCAATATGAGAAATGTTGAACAATGCGCAAATAGGTTAGAGACATGAGCATTTCAATGAGCAAACAGTTGTTTTTATGGCCCATATTACTTTAACTTACTTACGAAACTTTAAGTCACAATCTGTGAGATTTTTAAAGCTGTGAACTACGTATGAATAAAGTCTTATCGTTGTTGGCCCTTACGACTGAATAAAAATAAATTTCCCACCTGTTAAAGTGTTCCCACCTACAAAATACATTTTTGTGATTATTCGTCAACTTTTGCCCTCAATATCAAACATTGCTATAGAACCACTATAAGGTGCTACAAGAGTTGATTGTGCCCTAATGCAACTTTTACATTTAGGTTACTTTGTCGTAACAAATTACTTGATTTTCTCACTCCGTTCGATAACGAACTTGTAGATTTTGGAAACAAATATTTTCAATTAACTGGTCGTGTCCGTCTGATGGCATTCATAGAAGCCGACGATGGGTATGGGTATTCTGTGGTTACCAGCCACATCCACTCAGGTAAATTATGGGATTTTTTGTGTTTCAATAATTTATAAGAATGAAAGAACATGTGGTCGAGAGCAAGTGGCGACCGTGAGATTTTCGAAAGTGTGCGTTTACATATACAAAAAAAAAAAGATGCAGCCGCGAAGATTAGTGGGGCTGGATGAAGAATTTATGTAGCGGGTCCGCGGAGGTGCACAAAGCAAAGGGGTAGAGCGCGGCCGAGGACATAAACAATAAGTAACTCTAGTACGTACTAACACAAAGCGTTAGATAGGCACTATCAGGTTATTAATGTCTTATGCCTGTCGCTATGCACATTAGAGATAAGATACTCAGTCCAGACACGACACAATGGAATCCGACATGGGCAGGCAGCGAACATGGCGGACGCGCGTTGCCATGGCGACGGCCCTTCGACGCAGGGCCGACCCTCCCGCCCCGGGGCCATAAATCACCGGCAGACTTCTGCGGGCCCGGCGGATTTACTGTGTGCTGGAAGGGCGGTGGTCGACTTAATTAAAATTTAAATGGCCGCGCAAAGGGTATAGGGTGTATCGGAAGTTCGCGTAGGCGGCCTAATCCCGCCGCGGCGCCATCTGGAGCTTGTGTGTGATTTTATGCAAATCAAATGCGGACGAGAGCGAAACGTTATTCTACGCACGTAGTTTCTCCCTTTTACTTCGCATTCCTGTAGTGGAGCAGCGAGGCAGCCGGCGCACGGATCGTGACTCTTACGGATATTACTTTTTGTTTCCTAATCGAGCTCAGAAACAATAAATATCCGCCCCGGAACTTAGGTAGCGGCGCGAGGGAAGAAGAATGAATAACGTATATGACGGTCGCCGGTTTGCCAGTTGAGTGAGCAATGTTTATACGGCTAACGTGATGCTAAGGGAACTTTGATTCGGCCACGAAAAGGGCCAAGTAGCCGACAAGCTGCATTCATGAACAGTTGTTCAGTTTTGTTACTTTTTAGCACGAAAGCTGCATAATCATCTATAGTCTGTTCACGGAGAAGATGCAGTCGTTGTAAACACAATCTCGTGAGCGGTGCGATTGTACAGGGGCGCCACTCGCGCTTTTTTTGTGCTCTGCATTATCGACATTTTAAAGATCAAACGTTTGGTTTAATTCGATATTCAGACATTTTGGCACTGGCCAAGATTCAACTGGATGAATCGAAAATTGCCGATGCAAAATTTTTGTGACAATTCTCGAAACCTATAAATCTTGAAGACATGCCGAAAGGCAGAAGAATTGCATCACCAAAAAGGGAACCGAAGACATGCCGAAACGCATCGTTAGGCTTCCAAGCTCCCTTCTTGTTGGCTAACCTGGCAGGGCCAATTTATCTAATTGTAGGCAACTATTCATATGGCATTAGGGTTTCAAGGCTTATCGGTGCAATTATAGAAACTTTTCATGATGATAAAGGAATTATCTGGCCAGAATCGGTAGCTCCTTTCAGAATTGCTTTAATCAATTTACCAACGAAAGGAACGGAGGCTGCACATAAATTATACAAAGCTTTAAAAAGCGATGAACGGAAGGAAGTGTAGGAGTAAAATTTGTTGGATCTGATAGGCTTGCCGTGGCACCAGAAAAAATAGCTAACCTGGTAGGGCCAGTTTTTCTAATTGTAGGCAACTATTCATAGGCCACACACCAGAAAAATGCCGAGGCTTTCAAAAAGTGGATCTACCGATGATCCTAAGAAGAAGGCGGGATTGTTTCGAGCATAACCTCTATTTGGTTGTAAATAAAATTTGTATTCCATCGACTAATAATAATAATAATAAACGTTTATTGTACTTACTAAATACATAATAAATAATAAATACAATGGCCATCGACCGGAGTCCTTCAGCCATTCCATCGACTATTTACATTGTTGTTTAATTTTTTGTGTGAAGTTCCAAGTTGTCCTGACTTCAAATTACGGTTTTTGGCCATGACACAATTGCATGCAGATGGTGACGAAGTTTTTGTTTGTATATTCAATTTCTTTAATGGATCATTACGGTTTTCATTTCTGCTGACTAATTTTATTCTTTTAATGGCCAAGAAAGTTAAACAATTTTTTAGTGAGAACGCTTCAATCCACTGTGACAAACATTCAAGTTCTGTCTAAGAATGCCTCCTAGAAGTCGATAGACTGGCGAGAGTCGGGCAACGTGATTCTGCACATTCAGGGTTACGTTTCCTGGTGAAGTTTCTGGAGTAGGACGAGTGTCCTTTTCAGGATGATTTCAGTTGCTCTTGAAGTCCTGGGCGTAGGCAACTACCGTAGGAATAATCCTAAATTGTTCTTTTTTATCTTGACCTCTATTCTTTTAATGGTCAAGAAAGTTAAGCGATTTTTTTAGTGAGGACGCTTCAATCCACTGCGAAATCATTAACAGTTATATTACTTTACGTCTTTAAATTCCTTTTACACATTGGTTTTATTTTATAGTATTCTAAATAGTATAGAATTCTACTTTACATAAAATAAAAAAGGCTTTATCTTTCTCCAGAGACAGTAATATTTTCGTGATTTTTCGAATTCGAAACTTTAATGTAAGTATTCATTTTGAAGTCTCCCAAAACAATTACGACCTTTTTTTGGAAAAAGTTCCATCTCTTCGTGTGTTGTGTTGACCTGTCTGTCAGTTTGTGAGAAAGAGAAAGAAGTGAAAAGGTTTTGGTAAAATTGTAAGTACCGCCAGCAGGGTGTTCTTTTGAACATTAATTTATTATTATATTTATTTGTATAAATATTCCAAAAATATTTATACAAATATTCAGGGGCGGCTCGTTATACAGAGCCAAGGAGCCATGGCACTATCTGTAGTTTCAAGCTCAGCAAGATTTTTTAATTAATTCTTTAAACACTTTTTCTCCAGTTACTTTAGTCTAGGAAGATAAATCGTTCTTTCCATCTTTCTTCAAAAAATCAGGGGCGGGAAGGGAATATTGTATAAGTGGCTTTACCATCACACTTTTCGCCAGTTACTTTGGCGTTTCTTCAAAAAATAATGACGGCCCATCAACATGTTCCACGAGCCGCCTCTGATTATAGCTGGAAACAAAATGACAACTATCAAAAGTTGAAATTCACAGAAAAAAAAATTCCAGTCTGCGCTTATAAAAATTATAAAAGAAATATTTCGGCCAAAGTAGGCTTCAAAATTTCAAAATGCATCCAAAATGAACCTAATTTTGATAACCCACTTCAATATTTGATACATTATGGCTGGAAACAAAATGGCAATCCTCAAAAGTTGAAAAGCAGAGAAAAAATTGCAGTCGCTGCTTATAAAAATCGTAAAAAAATAATTTCGGTCAAAGAAAGCTTCAAAATTTGAAAATGCATCCAGAATGTACCTAATTTTGATAATTCACTTCAATATTTGACATATTATGGCTGGAAACAAAATGGCAATCCTCAAAAGTTGAAAAGTAGAGAAAAAATTGCAGCCGCTGCTTACAAAAATCGTAAAAAAATAATTTCGGCCAAAGAAAGCTTCAAAATTTGAAAATGCATCCAGAATGAACCTAATTTTGATCATTCACTTCAATATTTGACACATTATGGCTGGAAACAAAATGGCAATCCTCAAAAGTTGAGAAGTAGAGAAAAAGTTGCAGCCGCTGCTTACAAAAATCGTAAAAAAATAATTTCGGCCAAAGAAAGCTTCAAAATTTGAAAATGCATCCAGAATGAACCTAATTTTGATAATTCACTTCAATATTTGACATATTATGGCTAGAAACGAAATGGCAATCCTCAAAAGTTGAAAAGCAGAGAAAACATTGCAGTCGCTGCTTACAAAAATCGTAAAAAAATAATTTCGGCCAAAGAAAGCTTCAAAATTTGAAAATGCATCCAGAATGAACCTAATTTTGATAATTCACTTCAATATTTGACACATTATGGCTGGAAACAAAATGGCAATCCTCAAAAGTTGAGAAGTAGAGAAAAAGTTGCAGCCGCTGCTTACAAAAATCGTAAAAAAATAATTTCGGCCAAAGAAAGCTTCAAAATTTGAAAATGCATCCAGAATGAACCTAATTTTGATAATTCACTTCAATATTTGACATATTATGGCTAGAAACGAAATGGCAATCCTCAAAAGTTGAAAAGCAGAGAAAAAATTGCAGTCGCTGCTTACAAAAATCGTAAAAAAATAATTTCGGCCAAACAAAGCTTCAAAATTTGAAAATGCATCCAGAATGAACCTAATTTTGATAATTCACTTCAATATTTGACATATTATGGCTGGAAACGAAATGGCAATCCTCAAAAGTTGAAAAGCAGAGAAAAAATGTCAGTCGCTGCTTACAAAAATCGGAAAAAAATAATTTCGGCCAAAGAAAGCTTCAAAATTTGAAAATGCATCCAGAATGAACCTGATTTTGATAATTCACTTCAATATGTGACATATTATAGCTGGAAACAAAATGGCAATCTTCAAAAGTTGAAAAGCAGAGAAAAAAATTCAGTAGCTGCTTATAAAAATAGGAAAAAAATTATTTCGGCCAAAGAAAGCTTCAAAATTTTAAAATGCATCCAGAATGAACCTAATTTTGATAATTCACTTCAATATTTGACATATTATGGCTGGAAACAAAATGGCAATCCTTAAAAGTTGAAAATTAGAGAAAAAATTGCAGCCGCTGCTTATAAAAATCGTAAAAAAATTATTTCGGCCAAAGAAAGCTTCAAAATTTGAAAATGCATCCAGAATGAACCTAATTTTGATAATTCACTTCAATATTTGACATATTATGGCTGGAAACGAAATGGCAATCCTCAAAAGTTGAAAAGCAGAGAAACAATTGTAGTCGCTGCTTATAAAAATCGGAAAAAAATTATTTCGGCCAAAGAAAGCTTCAAAATTTTAAAATGCATCCAGAATGAACCTAATTTTGATAATTCACTTCAATATTAACCATATTATGGCTGGAAACAAAATGGCAATCCTCAAAAGTTGAAAAGTAGAGAAAAAATTGCAGCCGCTGCTCGTAAAAAAATAATTTCGGCCAAAGAAAGCTTCAAAATTTGAAAATGCATCCAGAATGAACCTAATTTTGATAACCCACTTCAATATTTGACACATTATGGCTGGAAACAAAATGGCAATCCTCAAAAGTTGAAAAGCAGAGAAAAATTGCAGTCCCTGCTTATAAAAATCGGAAAAAAATAATTTCGGCCAAAGAAAGCTTCAGAATTTGAAAATGCATCCAGAATGAATTTAATTTTGATAATCCACTTCAATACTTGACATAGTATAGCTGGAAACAAAATGACAATAATCAAAAGTTGTGAAAGACAGAAAAAAAATGGCAGTCTGCGCTTATAAAAATTGAAAAAAATTATTTCGGTCAAAGTAAGCTTCAAAATTTCAAAATGCATCCAAAATGAACCTAATTTTGATAACCCACTTATGGCTGGAAACAAAATGGCAATCCTCAAAAGTTGAAAAGCAGAGAAAAAATTGCAGTCCCTGCTTATAAAAATCGTAAAAAAATAATTTCGGCCGAACTAAGCTTCAAAATTTCAAAATGCATTTAGAATGAATTTAATTTTGATAATCCACTTCAATATTTGACACATTATAGCCAGGGGTGGCTCGTTATATAGAGCCAAGGAGCCATGGCACTACCTGTAGTTTCAAGCTCAGCAAGAATTTTTAATTAATTCTTTAAACTCTTTTTCTCCAGTTACTTTGGTCGGGGGCGGGGGAGGGAATATTGTATAAGTGTCTCCACCATCAACATGTTCCACGAGCCGCCACTGCAAATATTTGAGATACAAAGAAATTACAACTTTTGTTAATAAATAAATTTTGTAAATTCATTGAAACTCGGAAAAAAAAATTGCTTTTAAGGGAATATTTTTTCAAATTTGAGAAAAAAATCGGTAGAAATGCAAAACATCCGAAAAAACCATAAAATCAGAAAACGTAACATGATGGCCACGTGAACATTATTTTCAATTTATTATTACTTTTTAGTCTTTAAATGTGCAGCTTTAAGTTGTTAAGGTTTGAAGTAATTTTTAGAACTGATGCATTCTTTCGCTTTACTTTTTACTTTTTGTTTAAACAAATCGATATATGTAGAGGCTCGTCTACTCTGCGTAATCTTTATTTACTGCAGTGCCGAATGTGTCCATTCTAGTTTTAGATATAATTGTGCTAAACGCAGAGTTTACTATAACAAAAAGTTCTCTTACGGGCTAAATCATATCCAAGTCGAAATTTCAATCATCTGTCGAAATCAATGTTAAATTCTTTAAAGCAAGTTTTGGGGATGTGTGTGTCAATTGGTCGGCCAGTTTTGGTTACTGCAAAGTTCGGATGATTTTCTTTGGTCACATTACTTACGTAAGGTTAATTTGCTAAAATCTTAAGCATTTGTCAAAATAAATATAGAATTCCTAGTACATGAAACTCTTCCAGAGCAACTAATTTTGTCGCTACAAAGTCAAAATAATTTTCTTCGTCAATTACAAAAACAGCATCACTATTCTGTGTTCCAGGTTCAAATTAAAAAGAAAACAATTCTACTGGTCACACTTGTGGCGCGTCTTTTAAATGATTATATGTTTATGATTCGGTAGTACCTAAATAATCTTCAGGGTCCTAAAATTTTTCGGGGATACGTACCAGTATTTAAGACTTTTGGTAGCATAATTTGAATACCATTAATATCATCTATTGCTTTGAGAAACATTAGAATTATCATGCCCTGACAGTTTGAATTATATTCACGAGTCGATCAAATGTAGGTCTTGCATGTTGTCTTTTTTCATATATTTGTATTACAGCTCATGGCCAAGCGCAAGCTGAAGAAATAAAAAAAATATCGTCAACTAACGTCTTATTAACTTAAATTTAATAAAGACGAAATATAGCCTGAATATATGAATATTTAACCTGTTAGTGACAAATTAAGTCTTACTAACAAGGGGAGGATCAGATATGTGACTCACCGATTTGATCCATCTTTGGCACACGTGTAGGTCATAACTAGGAGTGTATAAGGCGCAGGTAATAGGGCGCACTATTCAGCCGTTTTCGAGAAATGGTTTTTTAATTTGTTCTTCATTCGTATGTTTATATACCTTTTGCGTTACCTAACATATACCGACCTATTGGCGCATCGATGAAACCTCCGATTCGTAGTCGGAAGGTCGAAGGATCGAACCCCATTGTTGAAGTTGGGTTCATTCATTTTCATTTTATTGTTTTTATAAATATTATTTAAATATCTTAATTTTAAAATCAATCATTTTTTTCTCGAAAACGGCTGAATAGTGCGCCCTATTACTTGCACCTGTTACACTTCTAGTCAGGACCTAGACGTGTGCCAAAGATGGATCAAATCGGTGAGTCACACATCTGATCCTCTCCTTGTAAGACTATAAACAAACAACTTATTGAAACAACTACTTCCCTGGCTAGTGCCATGCCGGATATTGTCTTATTTACAGTCATCATTGCATGTCTTCTTATATACACCGGATCGATTGGTTAAGCAGTGGGATGATTCAGTCACGACTCAGGACTACATCTCGCCGGTGATTCCCCACGGTCGGATTTGATCAGCTCCCTCGGAAAGCGCCATTCTCCACTTATTTCAGCTTTACATGAGGCGAAACTTTATTATACCGGCACGACAAGACCGAACGATATTTTCCTTCCGCAAGGAATATTCCTCCTCATTATCGTGATCTTCAAAAGGTACATAATCGCAAAGGCTCCTGCAGAGCACACGGAAGCCTATTTCTGATCCGACAAAGGCATTTGCACATTGGGATACGTAATAATCGTACTTAGCAGCGAACCTAACGTGAACCGGAAATGTCGCATTAACATTAAACTCCATATTTAACGCCGATCCGTGAGTTCGGGGTTAATTAACAAGCGCTTTTACGGTTTCCGTTTGTAAACAGATGCGACCACCACTGACCGACCCTCCAAGCCTAATTCATGTGTTACAACTTTTGGTGAAAAGTTGGACTAATAAAATAAAAGAATGCGTTAGTGTTAATTAAATTTATATGGATTATAAGGGATGTTTATTATCGTGTTTTAATTATGGAAGTTTTAGTGACATAACAGAATGATTCTAGTCATAATACATGAAGTGAAGTTGCTTAAACAATAGTTATTTTTATACAAAGGGCGCGAAAAAGATGTTTTTTATTGCGTATGAGAATGTCACTAAAAGTCATATAATATAATAAGTGGTGCAATTATTATCAAGAATTTTTTATGAATGCCATGAATGTAAACCCCAACATGAGTTGCATTTCCGAACAATTTTATTTAGAAAGAGAATCTAACAAAACAAAATATTATAATAAAACACTTTTAACTTTGTTTTGTATAACTTATATATTTATTTTTGTGACTTAAGTTTCGGTAATACAATTACCATTTTCAAACAAGAAGTGTGCAACTGAATGAGGTTATGTGACAGGTGACGTGTGTCCGTCCATTCAAGCAGTTGATTGGCGCACATCAAATCACGTGACTTCTGCGTTGTATTGCCGCTGAAATAATGATGCTATTGGTCCGCTTAAGTTAAATCTCGGAAGTTCATTGGTGTACAACACGTGAGTTGTATTCCCAGTGAAAAAAATATATTTTTTCATGTATGAAAAAAATGGTTGCCTGGGATTTGATGATTTTTTACAAGTTGAAAAATTGTAATATTCGCATTCTGATAGCGATTTAGACTGTTTTTCGTCTTTAATTAATTTACGAAATTTAGGTAGCCACAACTTAATTTATATTTTATAGTTGATCTAAACAAAAGTTTTGAGTTTAGCAGTGTGTGTAACGAACAGATTAAATATTCATATATTTCTTTTCGTCTTTATTTAATTAATTTAATACTTCTGCAACAAGTACGGCATTTCAAATTTAATTATTAAGAAAATTTCGTGTTTATTCAATTTAATTAATGTTGAACTGTTCAGACCAATGAACCAACGAAAAAAACTGTTAACAGATTTCTAATCGGCATTTCATTTCGAAATTATGCTTACATATTTTTGCACACATTAGAATTAGAATTATTTACTTCCATAATTTAACACCATTATGGTGATAACACCGGTCCCCTATTGGATGCAGATAGCAACATAATTTATTGCATTTTAATAATGGTCATAAGGCCCCGATGGCATAATTAGAATTGGCATTAATGCTTCATTAGCAATTACCACAGTTATAGAAAAAAAGTTAGTTGGAAATGTCCAATTAGAAGGAATCGGCTTTCTTTAATCGAAAGTGGAACATCTGCTATGATTAGTAATCAATGTGTGAATTTGTTAAAAATAATGGAGATAAGAAAAACTTATTGAATATTATCGCTATATACAGGGTGTCTCGTTTCGAGTGTGGCAAACAAAAACAGGAAGTAGATAATGTAGTTCTGAACAAAAAAATTCAAATAAACATACGTCCGATTTCTTACCGTTATGGAGATAATCTAAAAGATTTTTTGATCGTAAGAAAATCTTACAAATTTTCAATATGAATTTAAATAAAAATATTTGAGCAGGTTCATGTTTGACAGTTGTTTATACAAAAATAACAGAGCAACCTGTCAGTTGTGGTCAGTTACACCAAGTAACTGAAGACACACTATTCAAGATTAATCTGTCATAGTTTCATTTAATTGTCACATTGGATATAAAATCTACAAAGATGTTTCTGCTAAAAGTCACTTTTTCATCAAGAAGTTTCACTTTTGATTTTCACCATTGTTCTTTCAATGATGTCAGAATAATTTTGATGAGGAATTGTCAACGACACACTATTTAAGATTAAGATGTCACATCTTCATTCAATTGTCACTTTGGATATGGAAACTATAATGATGTTTCTGTTAAAAGCCAGTTTTGGATCACAAAGTTTAATTTTTGATCACCGCCATTTTTCTTCCAGTAATATTAGAATAATTTTAGTTGATCATTTCTGAAGACACACTTTTCAGGATTAATCTGTCATAGTTTCATTTAATTGTCACATTGGATATAAAATCTACAAAGATGTTTGTGCTAAAAGTCACTTTTTCATCAAGAAATTTCACTTTTGATTTTCACCATTTTTCTTTCAATGATGCCAGAATAATTTTGATGAGGAATTGTCAACGACACACTATTTAAGATTAAGATGTCACATCTTCATTCAATTGTTACTTTGGATATAGAAACTATAATGATGTTTCTGTTAAAAGCCAGTTTTGGATCACAAAGTTTAATTTTTGATCACCGCCATTTTTCTTCCAGTAATATTAGAATAATTTTAATTGGTCATTTCTGAAGACACACTTTTCAGGATTAATCTGTCATAGTTTCATTTAATTGTCACATTGGATATAAAATCTACAAATATGTTTCTGCTAAAACTCACTTTTTCATCAAGAAGTTTTACTTTTGACTTTCACCATTTTTCTTTCAATGATGTCAGAATAATTTTGATGAGGAATTGTCAACGACACACTATTTAATATTAAGATGTCACATCTTCATTCAATTGTCACTTTGGATATGGAAACTATAATGATGTTTCTGTTAAAAGCCAGTTTTGGATCACAAAGTTTAATTTTTGATTACCGCCATTTTCCTTCCAGTGACGGCCGTGATTCTCTAAAACAGAGGTAGTCAGCGGCGGCTCGTGGATTTCCGTGAGGTGAGGCAAAGACAAAGATGCCGCTTGTGCTGCACTACTTACTCTAATAGAGGAAGCAAATATTCCGTTGCCTTTTCGGTTAAATTTTCTTCCGTTGCTTCACCGCCGAACATCCACGAGCCGCCGCTGGAGGTTGTCAACCTGGTTCGTATTAATGGGTGGTAGGGCTTTTGATGGTGCTTGGTAAGGGTTTCGGTCCAATGGAAATTTCCGAAAGAAATCGTGTATTCCTTCATTACCGCCCGAGTGAAAATTTGACGAACGACATGCAAAAAAAGGAAAATTAACGCACAAGTTGAAAGCGAGGAGCAGGATTCCAATTGTAAAAGTGAGGAGCAAAAAAATGTTAAAGGAACGCAGGAGTTCCAATTTTGAAAGGAAGGAGCAAAAAATGTAAACGAACGCAGGAGTTCCAATTTTGAAAGTAAGGAGCAAAAAAGGTAGAGGAACGCAGAAGTTCCAATTTTGAAAGCGAGGAGCAAAAAAGGTAAACAGACGCAGGAGTTCCAATCTTGAAAGTAAGGAGCAAAAAAAGTTAAAGGAACGCAGGAGTTCCAATTTTAAAAGCGAGGAGCAAAAAAGGTAAACGGACGCAGGAGTTCCAAGTTTGAAAGTAAGGAGCAAAAAAAGTGAAAGGAACCCAGGAGTTCCAATTTTGAAAGCGTGGAGCATAAAGGGCGGTGACAAAATTTTACTTTTAGCAACAATACTCAAATGAGCGGTAGGTATGAGAAGATTGACTACACTTGCTCTAAAGCAACAAGCACACACACACACACACAAATACAAACATCTACATTTCTGAAGGATCTCGCAATCGATGGCCGGTTAGGCAATTTGCTTTACAACCAACAGTATTGCAACATATTACAAAATGTATGCTACTTTTTAATAGTGGGCAATAAATAATACGTTACTAGAAATATTAATGAATTATCACGTGTACAATTACCGTAAATATTTGCAACAGTTGTATAGCCAGGAAATGCTAAATTCATCATAAACTCAACGGCTGCAAATAAAATAAACAATATTTAATTGTGTATTAATTATTATAACTGCTGCAAATATTGCTTGTAAACGTTACTGTTTGTGTCATGTAATTTGCAAATATTTTATGCTATAAATGTCAATTCTGTAATTTAACAATTCTTATCAGTAATTACAACCATCAACTACTATACTAACTTATTCTAAATGTCATTCCTTAGATTAGTGGCATGATGATTGTGGTCTTACGTATCAGATTTAAAAAGAATTGTAATTACCAAAACTAAATCTTACCAAATATACTGAAGGAAAAACATTTCGACCATTTTCAAACCGCCATAACTCGGCGTATTTTCAATCGATTTTGATGAATCTTTAAGGGCGAAAAACTTTTAAGTGTCTTCTTTAAAGTCATGCATGCGAAATCAAGCGTAACCCCTTCTGCCCACCTCTAGCGCCCCTGTGACAGAAAAAAGTTTTTTTCCAACTTTGACGATGTCTACGGAGTTGGAAAAATTTTGTAGACTCGATCCACCACAAAGGCATTAAAATTTGATCAATTCCCTATGCAGGACTTAAAGAACGAAGTTCCTACGACGATTTGGCACCAAGTTATGGGTGTTTGAAAAAAGTGCATTTTGAGGTTTTTCGCACATAACTCAACTTTTCTGGAAACCATGTATAACTTTGACGATGTCTACGGAGTTGGAAAAATTTTGTCGACTCGATCCACCATAAAGGCATTAAAATTTGATCAATTACCTATGCAGGACTCAAAGAACGAAGTTCCTACGACGATTTGGCACCAAGTTATGGGTGTTTGAAAAAAGTGCATTTTAAGGTTTTTCGCACACAACTCAACGACTTTTCAACTAAATTTAATGACATCGTCAAAGTTGGACATGGTTTCATGAAAAAAAATTTTTTCACAGAGGTGCTAGAGAGGGGCGGATGGGGTTACGCTTAAGTTCGCATGCATGACCTTGAAGAAGACACTTAAAAGTTTTTCGCCCTCAAAGATTCATCAAAATCGATTGAAAATACGCCGAGTTATGGCGTATTTTTTCCACCAGTGTATTTAAAGTCCCTTTAATTCGATTCGGAAACTGGGCGTCAATTTCAAAATTCACCAATTCTCGGCCGAGAGAGAGAGAGACAATACATTTATTGACCTCAATAAATTCAGCCTTTTTCGGTTAATTAATTTTTGAAAATCGAAATATCGAAACGAGTCCAGTGAGAATCTAGTAGAAGCTTCAAGATCAACAATATATTTTTATAATTTTCCAGGCCTTGAACGAAATTTTATTTACTTAAATTCATGTTTAGAGTGCCACATTTTATTGCCTGTTTGAGTGTGTCAATTATTTATTGGGAGTGATTAAAATCAACTATTTCTGAACGAATTTCAAAGCACCAAAAATATTTTATTAATACTTTTTCAAACCTTAGAAATAATTTTCTGCGCATGTCTCTGGTGAACGCGTTTTTGCACAATTGTCAACATTTTAGAGGTTAACTGTCTGAATGACAATTACAAATGTAAACATGACAACTACGAATGTAAATATGGCAACTACGAATGTAAACATGACAACTACGAATGTAAACATGACAACTACGAATGTAAACATGACAACTACGAATTTAAACATTCCTTAAAGGCTTAAAGCCCGACCATGATATGACTCTGGGCCGGACCTACCGATGGATAATTTGGATCGGGCTTGGTTGGTTTGAATTTTTTTATGATCTAGAAAGTAACAACTAAACGGATTTATCAAGTGTATTTTGCTTGTAATTTTTTTTCTGAAAATTCGAATTTTTAGGAAAAAGTCAGACTTTAGTTTTTAGGATTTTAGGATTTAGTACTTTGCAATTCGAATTTGTAGGAAAAAGTCAGGCTTTAGTATTTAGGATTTTAGGATTTGGTACTTTGCTTGGGGTGTTTTTCTGAAAATTTAGATTATTTTGAAAAAATTACACTTTTAGAACTGGGCCAGGTCGAGCCAGGTTTTTGAATTTTCTTGCCAGTGCCTAGTCAGGATCAACAGCAGTGCAAATGTTTTTCACATGAGGCTGGATTTCATTCCTTCGACTTTAGCTCGACAGATCTCTATGATCTCGGCAGCCCTCGGTAAACTAAAGTTAATTTTAAGAGATCCAGATACACCCCTAGGATTGAAGAGAGGTAATATGTGCATTCCCTCGGTCATGAAATATGGGCCCATAAAAAGAGCAGACCGACTAGTAACGAAAACAACATGCAATCGAAAGGGCAATGTTGGGGGTGAGCTTAAAAGACCGGATTCAAAATGAAGATAAACGAAACGGAACTCGTGTCCACGATGTACGATTAACTGGAGCTGGACAGGTCATGTGGCCAGAGAGTTTCTAGATCATTTGTAGGAAACTAATCAAAGTGTTCTCCTCCGATTTGAATGAAATTTATTGGATTTGTAGATGAGGCCAAAATATTCTATACATATTTTTTTTTGTTCCGACTAAAAAAACATGTTCAAAATTTAAAGCCAAGAAAACAAAAATATGGCTTATTTTTGATGGGCTTGTACACCCACTAAACATGTTTTTTAGCCGAAACAAATATTATCAAATATTTTGGCCCCCTCTACAAATCCACCAAAATTCATTAAAATCGGAGAGGAACACTTGGGTTAGTTCCCTTGTTAGTTTACCACACTGGCAACCGAGGCAAAACAATCAAAGAATCGGAAGGCCACAGAAATGATGGCAGGAAGGATGATATCCGGGAGATAGTGGGAACCAAGTGGTATTTGGCTGTAAACGACCGTAAAAATTGGCAAACTATGAGAACTATGGGAGAGGTCTTCGTTTAGAGGTGGACAACTTAAGTCTAAAGAAGAATAAGAAGAAGAAGACTTGGTTTTGGTCATGAATTAATACATAGTTTTCATGATTCGCCCATCACTACCATCTACACATTTATGACAGACTGACGCCACATGACACATGACCGACAAAACTCTACAGAATGGTCGATAGCCCTTTGGCAGAATAAGACACTAATAATCATTTGGTAATATGGCTTCCTTTGGCAGAATAAGACACTAATAATCATTTGATAATATGGCTATGTTATCTTATAATAATCAAAAAAATGAAGGGTGAATGAAGGAGAAATATTTCCATGAAATTAGAACGATTTAGCCATTTCAGTTCACGCTCCAAGACACTATCCCTTCATATTGGTTTCATCTTTACATAATTTCAGGGAATTATTATCCTTAAAATTCAAATGAATGAAAAAAAAAATATGAAGGTACTTCATCACATGAAGATATTTCTTATAACTACAACGATTTTATATCTTGAAATATTATTGTTTAAATCCCGTAAGCCACTAAGGAAATTTGGTTAATATTACATTCCGATAATATATGAGTTGCAGAAAAATTTAAGAATTTTGCCGAAGAACCCATGAAAATAATTCCATAACTTTCGGTTGAACATTTACATGCAATTACACCGTTTTAAAATGATTTCAACACTCTTAAAAACACGTTACATCGGCATTACCACTAAAATCAAAGAGCTTCAGCGATTTAACGAAACAAAATCGTCCCATCATTTCGGTAAATGGAAGGTATAACCAGGAACACTTTCATTTTGGATCTACCAATAAAGAGATCCGTCCGTAACGAGCGGCGATTTGCATAAACCGAACACCTTCCAACGGTGAATCCAAAAATCTCCAACCAGCAACGGTAGAAGTCGTTTGCGTTCCTTTTGATTCCATAAGAAATCCATAAGTATATCATTAAGCCAAATTGGGCATTAAGAGATTTGTGTATTTATTTATATTGGGGTCATTACGGCGGCGGTTAAAATTAACGGTCGTTATAAAATATAACGAAAGCCTTAATTATTGATCGAATGGCCGAGATAATAAAAGTCTTGATTCCTTCTTATTAATATGTCGACCAGAATGAGAGAGAGAGGCATCTTATCACCGTCTAATTACCGCGACTGCCAGCGTTGAAGCTAATTGAAAAAAGTTGTTGGCGGAGCAAAGAGAGTTGAGAACAGATGGTTTGGAATGCGTTTGGAGATGGTATCTTAATATGAAATTGGATCGGTGGAAAACGTGTAAATATTTTGCTTATCGAAACATTTAAAGACGATACTGGTGCCACCCATTGAGGTGAATTTTCTTTGAATCAGGTATCACTGCGAAAAAAGTAAGAATATATTTTAGAAAAGTCGAAGGAAGATAAGTTGGATTTGCGATCTTTAAAAATTAGATCGGTGAATATTTTGCTTATCAAAATAGCTTCATAAAGAAATCTTGGTAGTACTATCCGTAAATTTGTAGGAATTAAAGCAATATTTGTTTTTCACGGCGGAAAACAACTTAAAGATATATCTTGGAAAAGTTGTAGGAAGATAAGTTGGATTTGAGATCAATATAAAATACGATATAACTAGAAGTTATTGTAATATTTTCGGTAAAGAAAGAAATATATTAAAAATAATCCGAAACATATATCAAGATAAAAATCCGTTTTTTACGAGGAGAATTATTATATTGCCCCATTGTATTGTATTTCTCTATTTAGGAATATTTGTGGTTTCATTGTAGTGTAGAACTGGCCCGTAGGTGTTTACACATGACCATAAAAAAGCTATAACATGCTGGGCATGTATAAATGGAAGCGGGGCCGCGTGGGTGGAAGTCTTCCGTTTACAAGATGAATAATCATGACTGCATTGCGTACAATAGTTGATAAATAGTCAGATTGTGTAGAAATTCTAATACAGCGGAATAAATCAAGAAAAATGTATTTACTATCCCGTAACTTTGATATTTACGGTTAAGAAAAAAATACATGCGGAAAATCTTAACATGCCATTCTTGGAAATAAAGAGTTCCGTGAGCATTGTAAAATATAAACGCAGGAATATAAACTTGTTTGCAAAAGCGCATCGGTATCTTCAAACTCTTCAACTTCAACTCTTAGCTTACAATATTCGTATGCCAGAATAAAAAAAAACTAGGCTTGAAGCTAGACGGGAACGACTTTGGCTATATTTATTCAAATATTTTCAGCTGGAGAAGTCAAACAACTGTAGCAAAGACAGTTAAATAAAATTTTGAAAATCTCAAAAAAGTAAATTTACATTAGCTTTGCAACTCTTGCCAAGAAATCAAGTAATTAACCAACCATTGGCCGCTAGCCACGTGCGCCAGAACTAATGTGACGGGTCCTGGGTTCGAATCCCGGCGAGGGCATGGATATTTGTGGTTGTCCATTTTCATTTATAAATGAATAATATATACAAATAATCGGTTGTGGGTGAATGACCTACGCTGTCTAAGCTAATGTCCCATATCATCCATAATTTCCCAACCCAAAAATTTCCATCTACAATCCTTCTTAAAAAAAAAAAACCAACCATTGGCTCACAAACAACGTTTTATTTTAGAATATATTTTTTCTTGTTTATGCTGGAGGCTTCTACTTCGTTATACATGTTGAATAATATAATAAAACACTTTTCACTCTGTTTTGTTCTTGTTACCAAAGTTACCGAAACTTAAGTCACAAGAATAAATATCCACGTTGTACAAAATAAAGTGAAAAATACGAGCGTAGCTAGACGGGAACAACTTTGGCTATATTATTGGAGCCTCAAGCCTAAATTGCAATTCCTTTCAGCAGAAGAAGCCAAACTATTACAGAGATGACAATTAAATAATTTCTGAAAATTATCATAATAGTGAATATTGATTTGACAATACCAAGAAATCAAGTAAGATGACTTAATATAAAGTAATTTAACATCGTTCGTGGACTACAACGCGTTTCGTTTTCATTAGAATTATAATTCATAACCACTTAATTAAAATTCTAGAAAATTGTTTTATCTTAGACTTTGAACAGAATTGTTGTATTTTACACTATTATTGTTTCTCATTAGCAAATTTGTTCCTCGATACAAATATAATTGGTTGGGTTGTAAGATAGGGTCCACCCACCAGCCTCCGAATCAACTTTAACACAACCAAAAAAACTGTGCGATTGAATGGAATTTCTATGTCGATTTTTCGATTTTGGGAGTTAAAGAATTACAAAGACAGAGTTTGTGGTTGAAGTTAAAATTAATACGAAGGGTGGTGGGTGGGCTCTATCGTATCCTCCAAAGAGTATAACACGAACGTAGATTTTACAGATAGAAAATAATTAATGAAATGGAATAATTTGAATTTTTAATTATTCTCATTCGCAAATTTGTTCCTCCATACAAATTCGGGCTATATATAATTGGTTGTATTGTGGGATAGGGACCACCCACCACCCAACACAACCTTTAACACAACCAACAAAACTAAGCGATTGAAAGGAATTTCTTTGTCGATTTTCGATTTTGTAAGTTAAATAATTACAAAGACCGAGTTTGTGGTAGAAGTTAAAGTTAATACGAAGGGTGGTGGGTGGGCCCTATCCTACCCTCCAAAGAGTATAACACGAATGTGGATTTTACAGGTAGAAAATAATTAATGAAATGCAAAAATTTTAATTGTTCTTATTCGCAAATTTGTTCCTCCATACAAATTCGGGCTATATATAATTGATTGGATTGTAGGATAGGGACCACCCACCACCCTCCGTATCAACTTTAACACAACCAACAAAACTGCGCGATTGAATGGAATTTTTTTTATCAATTTTTCGATTTTGGAAGGTAAAGAATTACAAAGTCCGAGTTTGTGGTTGAAGTTAAAGTTAATACGAAGGGTGGTGGATGGTCTCTATCCTACCCTCCAAAGAGTAAAACACGATCGAGGGTTTTACAGGTAGAAAATAATTAATGAAATGCAAAAACTTTAATTTTTAATTTTTCATTCTTCGCAAATTGTTCCTCAGTAGAAATTTGGGCTATACACAACTGGTTGGATTGTAGGATAGGACCCACCCACCACCCTTCGTATCAACTTAAACATAACTAAAAAAAAACTGTGCGATTGAATGGAATTTCTTTGTCGATTTTTCGATTTTGGAAGGTAAATAATTACAAAGACAGAGTTTGTAGTTGAAGTTAAAGTTAATACAAAACGTGGTGGGTGGGCCCTATCCTACCCTCCAAAGAGTAAAATGCGAAACACGACCGAGGGTAGAAAATAATTAATGAAATGCAAAAATTTAAATTTTTAATTTTTTTCATTCGCAAATTGTTCCTCAGTAGAAGTTTGGGCTATATACAACTGGTTGGATTGTAGGATTGGACCCACCCACCACCCTCCGTATAAACTTTAACATAACCAAAAAAACTGTGCGATTGAATGGAATTTCTTTGTCGATTTTTCGATTTTGGAAGTTAAAGAATTACAAAGACAGAGTTTGTGGTTGAAGTTAAAGTTAATACGGAGGGTGGTGGGTGGGCCCTATCCCACCCTCCAAAGAGTAAAACACGAACAAGGGTTTTATAGGTAGAAAATAATTAATGAAATGCAAAAACTTTAATTTTTAATTTTTCTGATTCGCAAATTGTTCCTCAGTAGAAGTTTGGGCTATATACAACTGGTTGGATTGTAGAATAGGATCCACCCACCATCCTCCGTATCAACTTTAACATAACCAAAAAAACTGTGCGATTGAATAGAATTTCTTTGTCGATTTTTCGATTTTGGAAGTTAAAGAATTACAAAGAAAGAGTTTGTGGTTGAAGTTAAAGTTAATACGAAGGGTGGTGGGTGGGCCCTATTCTACCCTTCAAAGAGTAAAATACGAACGAGGGTTTTACAGGTATAAAATAATTACGAAATGCAAAAACTTTAATTTTTAATTTTTCTCATTCGCAAATTGTTCCTCAGTAGACATTCGGGCTACAACTGGTTGGATTGTAGGATATTGTTATAACATTAAACCCAAGTCCGAAATGGCAATTCTTTTTAGATGTTGAAGTTAGACGGGGAAAGATTTTGGCTATGAGAGCCTTAAACCCACAATGCAATTATTTTCAGATGAAGAAAGAAGCCAAACAATTATAGAGGAAGCAATTGAATACATTTTGGATATCTTAAAAAAGCAAATACAGATTTGCAACTCTTCAAGACTACACCAAGAAATCAAGTAAGTGAATAAATTAAGTTGACTTAGTATTAAGAAATTTAACATTATACGTGGATGCAATGGATTTCGTTTTAATTAGAACTATAATTCTTAACCACTCCGTTATGAATCTATAAAATTGATTGATCTTGGATATTGCTTAACTTCGCCAGAATTCTCTCTTCTAGAGCGCCCAAACTTTCTACATTGACGAGGAACTAAACACTTTTTCCTAGTATTTTTTTATTTACTCGTCACTCTTCTGTAACCTCCAGTTGAAGGCTGAAGTTGAGTAAGAAATATTTTGTTGAATTTATAAGAAAGGGATGTGTTAAGCTACGCGCACACTTGTCGGAATCGGACGGACGGCACGCAACGGATAAAATTGCTTAACACAGTTGTAAACGAGTCAACGCACATTTATTGGTACGGCATGGAACGGATAACTGTACGTTTCCAACAAGATGGAGCAACTAGCCATACAGCAAGAGTGTCAATGGTCCTTCTAAAATTGACAAAAGAAATTTATCCCCAAAAAAAATTTTTTTTTTGGGATAAATTTCTTTTTTCTTTGTGACTCTTTTCACTTCAAAATAAGTTGACTCGTATCACCTTTTTCCAGACTTTTCACTTTTTCAACATCGGTCATAAGCCGGCACCCGAAGTCGCCTCTTTTTACTCGAGGCAGCTCACAAAAAAGAGTCATTTTGCCCACTTTTAATCCTTACAAATGTTTTTTTTTTAAATTTAATCAATTTTTTAATCTGTATCTAATTTAAAATGTTTTCACTGCTATAGTTAAATAAAAATTGTATGAAGATTCTTCGGATATAGCGTATATAACTTTTAGTTGTTGCAATTATTTTGTTACATACAATATCGCATAAAATGACGATGTTATACTCAAACAAATAAATAAATATTACAATGAAGATATAATGTCTAATAGTGATATCAGGCGCTATTAATGGGCCGCCGAGCATCCGACAACTGTAAAATTGATAAATTTTGGCACAACCGATTTTATTGAAGTTCTTTCTTGCAAATTATTTTCCATTGAAAATATTCCTGAAGCAAAATATGGCTTAACTAAAAACCACGAATGTACACTACGTGTAAATGCATAATTAGGAAAGAAGCCGACGAAAGCATCAAGCTGGGAACATATTCAGGTCTGGGATAGAAAAATCACTACCCGAAAAGCAAAATGTTTGATATTGGAAGATCAAGTTATACACAATTGAATATAGTACCTGGTCTGTTGGTTAACCAAAGATTTGGATCCATACCTGGAAGTAAAGTAAAAAAATAAGATTAGAATCGGCTGACTAGAGAGTGAAATTTTGAAGTCTGCTTTACGACTGGGATCTTAGAGTGGTTAGATGTGTTAATATACAGTATTACTTTATTTCACTGGGGTTTGGATACTTCAATCAATGCCGTTGAATGTCTAAAGGCGTTCGGAAAGTGGGAAGGTTCTATAGAATAATATGGGTTTAACATTTTATCATTCGAGTAGCTAGAGGCTACAACCTGGATAATTGGAAGCTTGAGCATGGCACTTGTTGAAAGAAGAATAGAAGTCTAAAGTCGGGACTACCATTGTTGGTGAAAACTGAAGTTCGACAGGTGGTTTTAAACAAAATTCCTTAAAGTATTTTCCAGTTTTTATTAATGGAGATGGCACCATAATCGTAAGTTGATGGAAGAACGTGATCCAGACTGAAGCATCGATAGGGTTCGATACCAAGACGTGATGTGAAGTAAAAGAACTTGACATCCTTTTCTAGAATGCATAACCAGCATTTGCCGGCATGTTTAGTTAGGGCCGAAAAATGTCTTCTCGTATTCCAGTTTTTGGTTTTGATTAATTAAAACACTTGGTTTTGTTTCACTATTTTTATTTGTCTCTCGAAAACTGACTAGTTTCGACCTTTAGTCATTCTCCCTTGAGAATATCTCCTTAGATATGTTTTTGGATTTACTGACCACTTCCTGTAATCTTCGTAAGGAAGAAAAAAAGAAATAATTGGGCATCCCTATAAGGAAGGTATATGCCGAGGCGAGTGAAATTAACATAAAAGTATCTCTTTTTAGTGCTTAGTTCCATGAAGAGTTTTCTGATGAATCCAGAAAATTGTTTTATTTTTTATTTTGCTTAATTTTAACCAATTTACGTCCAAATTTTTAGCATTCACCAGCACATTTTTTTTCTTTGAAATTAAAACAGTTTCCTCAAATTTGCTTTCCTGTTATGTTCAGTTAAAGTTTAAAGTTAAAGAAGAAATATTCTATTAAATGTATAAGTAAGATATGTTCATCAGAATCGTCTCTTCGAGAACTTCTTCTGCATTCACCAGCAATTTTTTTTGTAACTAAAAATTGTTCCTTAAAATAGCTTTCCTGTATCTTTAGTTAAACTTTGAAGTCAAAGGAAAAATATTTTGTTGAATGTATAAATAAGATATGTTCAACAGAATATATCTTCTAGAATGCCCAAACCTTCTGCATTCGGCACATTTCTTCCAAGAACTAATAATTATTTCATCGGATTTTTTAATTTATTCGTTGATTTCCTGTAATCTTCAGTTGAAGAGTGAAATTAAGGAAGAAATATTCTGTTAACTCTATTCCAAGAACTGGAACTAGAGGTTGTTTTTTGGGATTTTTGATTTCATTCATTGCTTTCCCATAATTTTCAGTTTAAAGTTCAAGAAGAAATATTCTGTTAAATCTATTCGAAGAACTGGAAGTTATTTCTTGGGATTTTTGATTTTATTCATTGCTATCCCGTAATTTTCAGTTGAAGATTGGAGTTCAAGAAGAAATATTCTGTTAAATCTCTTCCAAGAACTGAAAATTGTTTCTACGGATTTTTGAACGTATTCGTTGCTTTCCTGTAATTTGCAGTAAGATATGTTCATCAGAATCGTCTCTTCTAGAACTGCTTCTGCATTCACCAGCAATTTTTTTCTTGTAACTAAAAACTGTTCCTTAGATTCTCTTTCCTGTTATCTTCAGTTAAAATTTGAAGTTAAAGAAAAAATATTTTGTTAAATGTATAAATAAGATATGTTCACCAGAATCGCCTCTTCTAGAACTTCTTCTGCATTCACCAACAATTGTTTTTCTTGAAACTAAAAACTGTTCCTTAAATTCGCTTTCCTGTATCTTCAGTTAAAGTTTGAAGTTCAAGGAAAAATATTTTGTTAAATGTATAAATAAGATATGTTCACCAGAATCGTCTCTTCTAGAACGCCCAAATCTTCTGCATTTGGCACATTTCTTCCAAGAACTAACAATTATTTCATAGGATTTTTTAATTTGTTCGTTGATTTCCTGCAATCTTCAGCTGAAGAGTGAAATTGGGGAAGAAATATTCTGTTAAATCTCTTCCAAGAACTGAAAGTTGTTTTTTGGGATTTTTGATTTGAATCGTTGGCTTTCCCGTAATTTTCAGTTGAAGATTGGAGTTCGAGAAGAAATATTCTGTTAAATCTATTCCAAGAACTGAAAGTTGATACTTGAGATTTTTGATTTTATTCTTTGTTTTCCTGTAATTTTCAGTTGAAGATTGGAGTTCAAGAAGAAATATTCTGTTAAATGTATTCCAAGAACTAGAAGTTGTTTCTTGGGGTTTTTGATTTTATTCATTGCTATCCCGTAATTTTCAGTTGAAGATTGGAGTTCGAGAAGAAATATTCTGTTAAATCTATTTCAAAAACTGAAAGTTGTTCCTTGGGATTTTTGATTTTATTCATTGCTTTCCTGTAATTTTCAGTTGAAGATTGGAGTCCAAGAAGAAATATTCTGTTAAATCTATTCCAAGAACTGAAAGTTGTTTCTTGGGATTTTTGATTTTATTCTTTGCTTTCTTGTAATTTTCAGTTGAAGATTGGGGTTCGAGAAGAAATATTCTGTTAAATCTATTTCCAAAACTGAAAGTTGTTTCTTGGGATTTTTGATTTTATTCGTTGCTATCTCGTAATTTTCAGTTGAAGATTGGAGTTCAAGAAGAAATATTCTGTTAAATCTATTCAAAGAACTGAAAATTGTTTCTTCGGATTTTTAAACGGTGAATGCAGAAGAAGTTCTAGAAGAGACGATTCTGATGAACATATCTTACTTATACATCTAACAGAATATTTCTTCTTTAACTTTAAACTTGAACTGAACATAACAGGAAAGCGAAGAGTGAATTCAAGAATTTAAGGAACAGTTTTCAGTTATAAGAAAAAAAATTACTGGTGAATGCAGAAGAAGTTCTAGAAGAGACATTCTGATGAACATACCTTACTTATACATTTAAGAGAATATTTCTTCTTTAATTTTAAACTTGATCTGAACATAACAGGAAAGTAAATTTGAGGAAACTGTTTTCATTTAAAAAAAAAAACATGTGCTCGTTGGATTGGCAGACTGTAAATTGGGTAAAATTAGGCAAAATCCAAAATAAAACAATTTTCTGGATTCATAAAAAAACTTCTTCATGGAACTAAGTACTAAAATAAGATACTTTTATGTCAATTTCACTCGCCTCAGAATATACCTTCCTTATAGCTTTGCCAAAATATTTCTTCTTTCTTCCTAACGAAGATTACAGAAAAGTGGTCAGTAAATCCAAAAACTGGGATACGAGAAGACATTTTTCGGCCCTAACAAAACATATGCCGGCAAATGCAGATTTTTGAACGTATTCGTTGCTTTCCTGTAATCTGCAGTTGAAGATTGAAGTTAAAGAAGAAATATTCTGTTAAATCCATTCCAAGAACTGAAAGTCGTTTCTTGGGATTTTTGATTTTATTCATTGATTTCCCGTAACTTTCAGTTGAAGATTGGAGTTCAGGAAGAAATATTCTATTAAATCTATTCAAAGAACTGAAAATTGTTTCTTCGGATTTTTGAACGTATTCGTTGCTTTCCTGTAATTTGCAGTTGAAGATTGGAGCTAAAGAAGAAATATTCTGTCAAATCCATTCCAAGAACTAAAAATTGTTTCCTCGGATTTTTGAACGTATTCGTTGCTTTCCTGTAATTTGCAGTTCAAGATTGAAGTTAGAGAAGAAATATTCTGTTAAATCTATTCAAAGAACTGAAAATTGTTTCTTCGGATTTTTGAACGTATTCGTTGCTTTCCTGCAATCTGCAGTTGAAGATTGAAGTTAAAAAAGAAATATTCTGTTAAATCCATTTCAAGAAATGAAAATTATTCCTTCGGATTTTTGAATTTATTCGTTGCTTTCCCGCAATTTTCAATTGGAGATTGGTGTTTAAGAAAAAATGTTCTGGATAATTTATTTCAACTGAAAAATATTTTTTGGGGTTTTTGAATGTATTCGTTGCTTTCTTGTAATCTTCAGATGACGATTAGAGTTAAAGAAATAATATTCTGTTAAATCTATTCCAAAAACTGAAAATTAAACAATTTAAATTATTCGTAGTTTTCCTGTAATTTGCAGTTGAATATTAAAATTGAAGAAGAAATGTTCCGTTAAATCTATGAGAAAGAATAGTGTTAACGTGAAGAATGAAAGAATTTTAATTCAGTCTTTGGTTTGATGATGATGATGCATCCAGCAAATTGGAACGTTCTAGAAGAGATGATTCTGGTGAAGTGAAGCATAATCCGAAAGAAAGCATCCATAGGTAACAACCTCAATAATCGGAAGTAGATGGTAGAAGATTTACTTCTCATAAAGGCGTGCCTTAGTATTATGTAAAAATATTTGATTTTTTTTATTTAATGTCCAAATGCCAATAAAGTGAGTACTAAAACAGTAATTTTTGAAAACGTACGAATCACCTTAATACTTGATGTAGAATAATCATGTGTGTGTTTGTGTGTGGGCTTCATATCGACGACACCATCACTGGCTTGCGGTAACAGAACTGAACGTGTTTCTCAAACTAAACGGCGATAATTGTGAATACGAGGACGAGCTGAATACTAATAAGGACGCCTCATTATTATTATGATTAAACTACTTTTCGATGCAGTTAGGGCTGATTCAATTGCGGGGAGGGATATGGGTAGATTATTAAATTACCCTTAGCTCGTGTATGCGCGGGGACGAGATTAAATGCGTGTAAAGAATGTGAAATGTGGAGAGGCGACCGGAGGAAGTGATAACTATAAAAGTAACTGGAGTAAGGAAATGAAAAGTGCGAAGAAAGGTAGGAAGCAAGGTCGTGCGCGCCATCTAGAGGGGCCGTTCGCAGACTTTACGACCCGCTAGATTGGTAGGGTGTGTGTGTGTGCGAGCATGTGTGTGTAGGGATGAAATTGAACCGGGGGTGGTTGCCATTAGAGAAAAATATTATGGCGGTAGTGTGGGTGTTGATTTTAAAATGCATCCTGTAGCTTTGTTCATTGCCCGGAATGGCGCATCGGCCGCTGCACACATACCAATTATGTCTGGCACATACACATCCCCCGTCTTTATCCCACCCGGGGGATGAGAGGGCGTCGCGACGCCCGCCAGAGGGCAACACGGGCGCATTGCCGGGGTAATGCGGCGTTATCTTCATTTGCGCTGCTCGTGTTGGCCTATTGGGATAGGATATGTTCACATGTGTTCCATTACGACCAGCGATGCTGGATCTTGCAGTACGTGGTTTGCATAGCTATGTGGCCCTCGAAAGCCTTTATCTATTAATGCAAATAAAACTATTACATCGATGAATTAATTATCTACTGCGGAATTTTATTGCCTCGAGAGCAAAAAGGCAAACCTGGTGACTCCAACGACAATACCAGACTAGACAGGGGGGAATTATTTGAGTTGACAATATCAAATCGTGAGGATTAATAAACATAAGGTTTTTCCTTGATGGTAAACGAAAAGATGATTGATTTTGTTCACATGTAATATCTCGTGTATTATTGGATACCTCCAGAATTTTACTTTTACCTTTACTGAAAAATAACGTTTCTTTCTAAATTTTAAACTTCTCCAATTATTTTCTGAAGAAATCTCTGGATGGACACGTAATTTTATATAACAGTACTTTTGTAGCGTATTGAGTTTTGTAAGTTCTAAAAAGTCACGTACGCACCAAATTTTTAGGGAAATGACAATCGAGCCGTTTTTTAATACCTTTAGTAATAGGTCCTAACGCCAAACGAAGAAGACACGACAAACATTTTGCAAATAAATTCTTCATACTCCATCGTCAACAAGCTAGCTAAGAGAGCTAATCAAAAAGTGGAGAACTAATTTGAAACAGTTAAAGGCATGGTCCTTACAGTGCAAGACCTGTAATTGTTCCAAGTAAAGAAAATAATGGCTTATAGTGAAGGTATAGATAAGATTTATTATAACTTCTTGAATACAATAGCGATTGTAAAAGGAAAACAATGCTCATGGCTTCTATTTTTTGGAAAGATATGTTCCTACAAGCATCAGTACTTTTGATGACTGGAAATTTACTAGAAGCTTTGAGTGCCATCTTCTATATCAGATTTTTACATATTGCCAAACCACAGAAAATATGTCCTGATGTTTTTTTTTAAATATGTCCTTCGTGGGAGGAACAATTTGACCCAAATCTAAACGTTGAAAAAATACAAGATGAACTTCCCAGTGGAGACAACAAAGCTAATTCTTCATATACAGTGATCAAAAAGTAGATAGTCACCGAATTTTAAACCATTAGAGGTATCAATGAAGATGGCTCTTACAGTCCAAGATCTCTAAATGTTACACTTAAAGCAAATAACTTACTGGTCTATAACGAAGCTAGTCCTGATTTTTTTGCAAAGATTTATTATTTATTAGATACATCATTGAAGATAGTTCTTACAGGGCAAGATCTGAAAATGTTACAAGTAAAGAAAACAATGAATTCATGGTCTAAAGCGAGGTTAGTCCTGATATTTTTTTTAAATACATCCTCCATCCTTATTCGCTAAACAAAAATGTAAGCTAATTTTAAAGGTTCTGGAAAATATAATAAGATGCAAAGAAGTTAATTATTCGTACTCAGTGACAAAAAAAAATAGACACCGACTGCTTAACTGTTGGAGGCATCATTGAAGATGACTTGTTACATGTAAAGCAAACAATAACTTGCTGGTCCATAACGAAGCTAGTCTTGATTTTTTTGCAAAGATTTATTACTGCAATTGAGCTGAACACATACAACAGCGGTAAGAATAGTGATACTAAAGATAAAACAATTGCAATCGCTTCAATTTTTTCGGAACTTAAAGGCTAAGCATCAGTAGTTTTATTAACTGAAAATTCATCAGAAGCTTTGAGTGCAATCTTCTGTATCAGACTTCTACAGTTTGCCAAAGATCAAAAAAAAATCTGCCCGCGAAGGTTTATTACTATATTTTTTTTTAATTTCAAGGAAGGATGTGGATGGAACTGCCGGTTAAAGAGGTTGAATGATTAGGGAAATTGGCAGCGGCTACAAGGACATCTTCCACCACCGTTGGTTGTATTACTACAATTGAGGATTTATTTTACAATAATTGGCGGTAAGAACACCCTTAAAAGGTGATTATATTTACGACTTTTATTTTTTGGGACATGTGCTCCTACAGGCATCAATAGTTTTAACGACAAAAATTCACAAAAGGCCTTGAACGTTCTTATCTTCTTTAGCACACTTCTATTTTTTAGGTCTTGAAGTCTTGAATATGCACTCCTCAAAGAATGAACAGTTTTGATGACTTAAAAATCCCAAGCAGTGTTCAGCGTTTTCTTTATCAGACTTCTACATTTTGTGCTTGAAAGTCTGCTCCTCTAAGCATTAACATTTTTATGAATTCAAATTTGCAACATCCTTTGAGCGCTCTTATTTTCTTTAACTGACTTCTACATACGGTCATGGCTTCTATTTTTTGGAACTTGAAAGCGCGCTCCTCCGAGCCTTAATAGTTATGATGACTAAAAATTCATCGGAAGCTTTGAGTGTCATCTTTGTTATCAGACAATCTAAGTAATTGTAGTATCTACAAAGATACTACAATTACTTAAATTGAGCATGTATCAGAACAATTAAAGCACAGGGGTTTAATCTTAAAAGAAGTAAATGGTTATGGCTTTTATTTTTCGAGACTTTAAATACTTCCAAGCATCAATATTTTGATAACTTAAAATTCACAAAAGGCTTTAAGCGTTCTTATCTTCTTAATCAAACTTTAAAAATTGCCATGGCTTCCAGTTTTTTGTGACTTGAACCTGTGCTCCTTGAAGCATCAGTAGTTACGATGACTGAAAATTTACTAGAAAACTCAAATATACATACGGTGTATTGTAAATTACAACAGAGGTCAATCACAGGGGTTTACGCAAAAAGGAGGTTTCTAGTTTTGGGACTTGGATGTGTGTTTCTTCAAGCATTAATATAGTTGATGACTTAATATTTACAAGAAGTTTTGAGCATTCTCATCTGGACTTCTGCGTACGGTTAAGGCTTCTATATTTTTGGAACTTGCAGGTGCGCTACTCCAAGATCAATAGTTACGATGACTAAAAATTCACCAGAAGCTTTAAGGATCACCTTCGTATACAAATTGCTAAAGCTCATTTTTTTTGGGAAGATGTATACTACAGTATTTAATAATTACGGTCAAACCGGTTATTTGAGAGGGGTTTGCCCTAATGAGAAGACAATGGTCATAGTTTTTATTTTTTGGGACTCAAATGTGTACTCCTCCAAGCATCAATGATTTTGATGGATTAAAAATTCATAAGAAGCTTTGAGCGTTCTTATCTTCTTTTTTTTTTGATTTCTGCGTACGATCGTGGCTTCTATTTGTTGGGATTTGAAGGTCTGCCCATCCAAGCATCAGTAGTTATGATGACTGAAAATTTACTAGAAGCTTTGAGTGACATCTTCTTTATCAGACATCTACAAAATGCTAAAGCTCAATTTTATTTTTGCAATGATGTATACTACACTTTAGCATGTATTTAATAATAACGTTCAAACCAGTTGTATCACGGGGGTTTACCCTAAAGAGAAGACAATGGTCATGGTTTCTATTTTTTGGGGCTTTAAATGTGTACTCCTCCAAGCACCAATAATTTTGATGATTTAAAATTCACTAGAAGCTTTGGGCGTTCTTATCTTCTTTTTTTGGAATTCTACGCACGATCATGGGTTCTATTTGTTGGGACTTGAAGGTCTGCACATTCAAGCATTAGTAGTTATAATGACTGAAAATTTACTAGAAGCTGCGAGTGTTATCAGATTTCTAAATATTGTCATAGCTCAAAAAAAATTTTTTGCAAAGATTTATTACTACAAATGTTGAGATATGCTCGTTTTATTTTTAATCTGAGCTTAATGTACATTCTTGACTTTGTTGCTACACTAGCAGAAATAATATTGTTTATGCAGGAGGCTTATACCTCGTTATACATGTTGATAATATAACAAAAGTTTTATTTAACATGTACAACGAAATAAAAACCTCCAACATAAACAATATTATATCTGCTAGTGCAATAAGAAAAGACAATAATATACTTTAAACTCCGATTTATTACTACAATTAAGCATGTAGTAAATATAAACAATAGCTGAAACACAGTGGATTACCCTAAAAAGAAGACAAAAAAATGTGTACTCCTCTAAGCATCAATAGCATCAATGGTTTCACTTCGCTTCAAATTCATAAAAGGCTTTGAGCTTTTCCATCTTATTTATCAGACTTCATATTGCTTAAGAACCACCAAAAGCATTCTTTCTATAGCAGAAAATGTAGCAGTTTTGCAGACCAACAATTTTACTAGAATATCGATATTACAACATCCATGAGTCTGGTATGAATGCTTGTCAAAAAAATGCAAAAGACTACTTATGTAAGACTACAATTATTTTTAATCCATCGACGAATTAAGCAATGCGTGTTGAAACATTTTTCGGGTATGCAAAACCAACCAAATAAATATCCGAAAAATACGCTAAGATCGTAATTGAATATATTATTGATGACGCTTTGTTATTTGTTGAAAATGCATAATTACATGTTATAAAGCCAAAACATGTTATTCTTCGCTAAGAAGGTGAAACACTTGTGTATTTTGCTATGTTATTTACTAATTTATTTAATAATGACATGATTATAGTCAATTGATTACAAATCACCATTTGCTTATGATTCGAACATATTTTCGGAAGCATTCAATGGCCGTTTAAAATTCGATTCGTTTTTAGAAGGAATAACAAAAGTGTAACCTTCGACAATAAATCTATTTAGCAGTTAAGTTATATCAAATTTTGTATCTTGACGTAGGTCGAAATATTGTCGACATGAAAACAATCTTCTAATGGTTTTAACTTCTGTTGACAGTTCCAAGACTGCACATAGGGGCATCCTGGAAATCTAACATCTGTAAGCAAAACTTTAGTTGACGCTTCTATAGCCAAAATAGGTCAAAATTACGTCGACATTAAAAAAACTTCTAATGGGTTTAACTTCTGTTGACATTCCCAAGACTGCACAGCGCGCTTGTAATCAAACTTTCGTTACAAAATCACCTTTATATCCAAAATGACTTAAAATTACGTCGACATTAAAAAAAACCATCTAGGTATTATCTTCTGTTTGAACTACAAACGCAATCCTGAGTACAAATGAAACACGATATTTCCTTTTTCAAATATTTCCTCTTCGCCTGTATTTTTTGACGCCGCACATGAGATTACAGAATAAATACATAAGGGAAGTGTATCTAATAAATAAACAAAAACCCGATAGCGCATTAAACCCGAGGGATTAATGATCGATTGCCCCTTTTACAAATTGCGGAGGCAGCGCATAAAGGATTTGTATCTATGGCATAGGTTTTTGAAACAAAGAATCCGGAGCATTTACGATACTCGGGGCGGCCGTTCCGGTAGTGGAACATTTGAAGCTATCTGGGTATCGATTGGGGGGCGGATGGAGGTGCTGGAAAAGGGAAAATTACGAGGAACGGTTAACGATCCGGCCCCTCTCTCCCGCGGCCTGTGTAGCTGGCAGCTAGAACTCCGGCCGGCGGGGCTCGGGGTAATTGCAATTTTTCCAATTGATATTGCAACCCTAATGCAGATCTACGATATGGCGCCCAATTAGGGGCGCGATGCGCGCGTTATTAAAACGAGAGTCCTCGTTCGGGATGCAGTAGTCACTACACCAGACTAAAGCTAGTGTAATTTTGAAAAATAAAAGAAGTATTTTAGAAAATAGTTTTCATCTATTTAAGCCGCAACATTATCACTACTACTTCCAGATAAAATTCATTTTGAATATCATGACATATATTGGATTGATGAGGCTGTTACTTGGTAATCATCTGCCTGATGAAGCCACTTCGAAACATATGTCGCAGTGTTTCGACATTAAAAATTTGTGAAAATTCTCAACACACGTGTTTTACTTACCACATATATCATGACATATGTTTAGAATATCGTGTTTTATATGGAATTGGTGTTTCATTTGTATCTTATTTGTGAAATTGGATGGAAGATTGATTGAAATCAAAGCTAAGGAAGATGATTTAGGAAACTATAATAAAACACTTTTAACTTTGTTTAGTATAACTTCGATATTTATTTTTTTTTTATACAAAACAAAGTTAAAAGTGTTTTATTATATCGTGTGAGGCACAAAATTTTGTTTCAAAGTTGGCTGTGAGATAAATGAGCTATGTCGCATTATTACGTCATGAGACGAGATTAGTTCAATTGAATTAGTTTTAAAAAAATTATTAAATCTCTCTCTCTCTCTCGGGCATGGCCAACTCTGAAACAAAATTCTGAGGCTCACACCTTAGTATTTAAAATGTATAATGAAGTAGAAGCCTCCAGCATAAACAATGATTTAGGAAATTGGGTTGTAAATATTTATTCACATTTTTAATAAATTGGACAAGCACTGAATATTCATGAAACCACAGAGTAGCAATTTCTTGTAAAAAAATCTTTCTCTATATAAGAGGAAATACAGTTGACAGGATTTCTGATTAAGGAAGAGCGGATGATTTAGATAATTGTTATTGCCAGCTTACGCATTCAGCCATGAGTAATGTGTGTAAATATTAATTCATACTTTTAATGAATTGAACAAGCACTAATCAGCTACGAAACGAAGAGGTAATTTGTTAGAAAAATGTACCGCCCGGGTAAAAATCAAACCCACAAACTTGGGATGCAGAAGTAAAAATTGTAAAGACAAGTTTACGTTTAGTAGGCATGTGAGAGCATTTTCTCTCTTTTCCTTCTCCCAGAATTCATTGGAAAACAATAATATTGACATGTATGCTAATATTTCAGCGGTTATCCTCATAGAATTTTCATAAAATAACAACACTCAAAACTTCAACTATAACAAACGAAAATTGCACTCAACGATTTAAAAAATTATAAAAAACTGAAATCTTATAGAATTTGCGTAAAATTTTCCAAATCCACCCAATATAAACCTATCTTTAGCATTCCTTAAATAAATTAACATATAACAGCTAAAATAAAAATAACAACACGCAAAACTGCAAGAAACGAAAATTGCATCCAACAAATTGAAAAATTATAAAAAATAAAACTCTTAATGAATTTGCATAAAATTTTTCAAATCCACCCAAAATAAACCTGTCTTTAACATCCCTTAAAAACAATTGGCATATCACAGCTGAAGCAAAAACAACTCTCAAAATTTGAGCTGGAAGAAGCAAAAATTGCATTCAACGATTTAAAAAAGTATAAATAACAAAATGCTTCTTATATTTGAATAAAATTTTCCAAATCCACCCACAATAAACCTGTCTTTGACAACCCTTAAAAACAATTGACATCACAGCTGAAACAAAAATAACAACAATCTAAACTTGAAAATAAGAAACGAAAATTGCATTCAACGATTTGAAAAATTGTAAAAAATTTAGGAATTTGCATAAAATTTTCCAAATCCACCCAAAATAAAGCTGTCTTTGACATCCCTTAAAAACAATTGGCATATGACAGCTGAAACAAAAATAACAACGTTTAAAACTTGAAAATAAGAAAAGAAAATTGCATTCAACGATTTGAAAAATTATAAAAAATTGAACTCTTATTGAATTTCCATAAAATTTTCCAAATCCACCCAAAATACACCTGTCTTTGACATTCCTTAAAAACAATTGACATATCATAACTGAAACAAAAATAACAACACTCAAAACTTTACAATAGGAAACGAAAATTGCGTTCAACGATTTGAAAAATTATAAAAAATTGAGTTCTTACAAAATTTGCATCAAATTTCCCAAATCCACACAAAATAAACCTGTCTTTGATATCCCTTATAAATAATTGATATATCACAGCTTAAACAAAAATAACAACACTCAAAACTTGAAAATAAGAAACGAAAATTGCGTTCAACGATTTGAAAAATTATAAAAAATTGAGTTCTTACAAAATTTGCATCAAATTTCCCAAATCCACACAAAATAAACCTGTCTTTGATATCCCTTATAAATAATTGATATATCACAGCTTAAACAAAAATAACAACACTCAAAACTTGAAAATAAGAAACGAAAATTGCGTTCAATGATTTGAAAAATTATAAAAAATTGAGTTCTAACAGAATTTGCATCAAATTTCCCAAATCCACTCAAAATAAACCTATCTTTGATAACCCGTATAAATAATTGATATATCACAGCTTAAACAAAAATAACAACACTCGAAACTTGAAAATAAGAAACGAAAATTGCATTCAACGATTTAAAAAATTATAAAAAATAAAACTCTTACAGAATTTGCATAAAATTTTACAAACCCACCCAAAATAAACCTGTCTTTAATATCCCTTAAAAACAATTGACATATGACAGCTGAAACAAAAATACCAACGCTCAAAACTTGAAAATAAAAAACGAAAATTGCATTCAACGATTTGAAAAATTATAAAAAATTGAACTCATAGAATTTGCATAAAATTTCCAAAATCCACCCAAAATCAACCTATCTTTGACATCCCTTAAAAAAATTGACATATCACAACTGAAATAAAAATAACAACACCCAAAACTTGAAAATAGGAAACGAAAATTGCATTCAACGATTTGAAAAGTTATAAAAAATTGAACTTTTATGGAATTTGCATGAAATTCTCCAACTCCACCCACAACGAACCTGTTTTTAACATCCCTTAAAAACAATTGACATAACCTAGCTTAAACAAAAATAACAACACTCAAAACTTCAGTAAGAAAGGAAAATTGCATTCAACGATTTGAAAAATTATACAAAATTGAACTCTTATTGAATTTCCATCAAATTTTCCAAATCCACCCAAAATACACCTATCTTTGACATTCCTTAAAAACAATTGACTATCACAGCTGAAACAAAAATAACAACACTCAAATAAAAACCGAATAAAAACATCGCAGAAAAAAATATCAAACATGCTGGAAAAATTCCATAAAAAATAATCCTCAATGGCCGAAGTATCACTAATTCAAAATAAATTTGGTTTTTGTAAATTCAACAATTTTCAATAGAGATATGGATTGTTGAAGATTTTCATTTTAATTTTTTGAGCACTGGAATGAAAATATCGCAGAAAGAAAATATAAAACGCGCAGACAAAATTCCTTAAAAAAATATTCTCAATGGTCGAAGTATCGCTTATTCAAAATCAATTTGATTTTTGTAAATTAAACAATTTTTAATGGAGACGTGGATTTTTGAAAATCTTAGTTTTATTTTTTTGATCACTTGGCCAAAAACATCGCAGAAAAAAATATAAAACGTGCAGACAAAATTCCATAAAAAATTATTCCCAATGACCAAAGTACTGCTTATTCAAAATCAATTTGGTATTTGTAAATTTAACAATTTTCAGATTTTCGTTTGACTAAAAACATCGCAGAAAAAATTTAAATCATGCAAGCAAAATTCTATAAGAAATTATTCTCAATGGTCGAAGTATCGCTGATTGAAAATCAATTTGGTTTTTGTAAATTAAACAATTTTCAATGGAGATATAGATTTTTGAATATTTTCGTTTTAATTTTATGAACACTTAAATGAAAACATCGCAGAAAAAAATAAAAAGCGCAGACAAAATTCCATAAAAAAATTATCCCCAGCGGCCGAAGTATCGCTTATTCAAAATCAATTTGGGGCTTGAAAATTAAACCATTTTCAATAGCGATATGGATTTTTGTTGTAATTTTTTTGAGCGCCTGAACAAGGAGCATTTGGAAATTTTCGCAGTTTTTATTTTTTCAGTTCATGAAGTTTGCAATTTCAAAATTAGTTTCGAGGTATTATTTTAAAATGTATGTTTAGATATTTGCACTGAATCTTAAATTTAAATGAATTTTGAGTCATTTTGGATTTATTAAGTCATGGGATTCATTACTTTCGTTCACAGCGAGCTTGTGGTTCAATTCCATGCCGGGCAAGATATTTTTGTTGTTTTTATGAAATCTCAATTAATTAATTAATCATTGTTAGTACATAAGTTGTAATTTATATCATTTTATATGGTATACTATGGCATTTTATCCATATTTGTCTTATTTATTAAAAAATTATTCAAATTTTAAATACAATACCCCGCACAAATGAGAGAATAAAGTAATGAATATTAAATAACATTTAACATTAAATAACCTTGTACTGTCTTCTTACAATTATGTTTTAAGTAACAATCACAGTTTGTCACAGTTTAAATAGCAGTGATTTTAAGTAGCAGTGATTTTAAGTAGCAGTGATTTTAAATAGCTGTGATTTTAAATAGCAGTGATTTTAAATAGCAGTGATTTTAAGTAACAGTGATTTTAAGTAGCAGTGAAATTCGCCTATTAGTAATAGTGACGACCTGTGATTTTTCAGTACCAGTGAAAAATCACAGATACGTGAAATATCGCTCATCTCTAGTGTTTACTACAAATTTTATTGAAGTAGTAATGAATTTGAAAAGCGATGACCTTTTTTTTGCTCTTCGCTGTCATGTACTGTAATACTTATGATTGTCATGTAACTCTTTTGAGCTGACTCGCCGAATCGACTGTTTTAACTGATTGAGAGTCGGATCTAGTAATGCAGATCACAGAAATGAGTCATTTCGCCCATGTCTAATTGACACGTTTTATTGAAGATTTATCAACACAAAGTAATAGCTTCTGATATTTATAAATAAGACACAAAAAGTGAGACAATCGCAAACACTCAAAAATTACAATTATAGTTTCCATCCCATTACACATCTTTCACATGATTTCTGCTCTAATAAGTAAGATATTTTTAATAGAATTTTCCTTCTGCGATTTTTTCGCAACACAGTAAAAATTTCCTTAACTATGTTATTAATCTTTCGCATTTTTTCATATTTTTTCCCCAATCTCTATAGTTTTTGGATTTTCCCTTTTTCGACTTTTTTCTGCCTCATACTTCCTTATTCTCTAAAATATGAATATTTCTTGATTTATTCCACTAAACTTCGTTTTGACTCTCCGCTTTTGATTTTTTTTATCTATAATTCACTAATTCTATAAAACCAAATTTCTCATGCTAGAACAAGATGAATTGCACATTACCACTTTTTTTTTTAATTTTGCACCATTTTTTTAGTTTGAATAATGATGAAGACTTAGTGGTTCAGTTTCCTATTTCTCCAAGCTTCATATTTTTGCAAACGACGCGATTCTAAATTACTCACCCTCTTACCCAATGTAAGAGAAGATATCCGATTTCTGTACATCCTTTACATTTCCAAATAAAGCCCTGCAACGATCTGCAGATTAGGCATGGTTAATCCGCAAATCTTGCGCAGTTCTCTCTCCGCTGGTTCTTAGGAGGTCGTAATTTTTGAACGCTCGGATTAAGACGTCGATTTTTAACCGTCCACAAGCATGCACGCCAATTCCTTACGGTAATCTCCTATAGATTAGAGGGGGTTAATTCCGGAACGGATATAAATTTGTCGGGCGTCGCGACGTTAACACGAAATAAATCCACCCCGACTACAAATTGTTACGTTTATTTCAGAGAGTTGGGATAGGTTAAACTGCATTCAGTTCATTAATCTTAATTTACAGCTGCGTATATTCGGTGCTGAATTTGTCTTTCAATCACCTTTCCAAAAATCTATAAATATACAGGGTGTCCCATTTGAAATTCTGAAGTTCATGTCATTTTTCCGAAAATGGAGAAAATTATGTATTCATTTTAAAGCCACCAAATTACGTTTTCGAGATATCGGCTGTCTACTACCTCGTGGGACACCCTGTATATTTAATAAAGCTTTAGAAGCCCAGATGCACATACACGCACACAAATCCACGCGGCTGTAGTATTTCGCGATCGATGACCAGTTAGGTAAATTACCTAACAAATACCACTGCTACTAGCACTAAGATTTTAGTAAATTCTTCCTTATGACAAAAAGAACAAGAAACCGTGCTTCTTACAAGGCAACTCGAAAGTTATTTTAATTACCTGAAAGCGTAGTACCACGTAGTAACTTTCTCAACCATCATCTTCATGTTCTTCTTACATTTACAACAAACTGCTCGTATATATATATATATATATATATATATATATATAAAAAAAACTTTAATAGGAGCGAAATTGTGTCCATAAATACAATTTTCAACCGTAGTTTAATTAGTCAATCATAAATTCGATGACGATAAATTTAATTTTACGACGTTATTACGAAAAGTGGTCATAATTGAGTGTGGAATTTGCAAAACGGCTCACTTAGCGACTCCTTGATTCTTTCCACATAACCGCTCATAAATAAATCGTAGCCAGTTAATTAATAAAAATCACGATATTCCAGTTTCTTTTTTCTTTCGTTCTTGAAAAATAAATTAACATTTGAGGAAATATTTAAATTTGCAATTTTTTTAACGACCTTCAATGGTTCAAATCTGTTATCGTTATTGGCTCGTTCCGCAGGAATTGAATTAAGCTTGCACTGTCTGCAGAATCATAGCAACAGTTGTCAATCCTTACCTTCAATCAAGGGCGTTCCATCCAACTAGACTAGGGGGGGGGGGGCGGTAATAAAAAAAAGATAAATAAACTGGTGCTTCCGCTCTCATACACCTGTTCCGTGAAATCTCCCTATCATTTTCCAACGTTTTAAAGCGTTGGAAAAATTTACCGGTTATAGTATTTGTTTGGAAAATGGAATATCAGTATTTTTAAAAATAAAAATTGGTAAGCGACAAATTCTTAGGGGGGGGGGTAATTACCCGATTACCCCCCCCCCCCCCCCTGAAACCGCCACTGCCTTCAATGGTTCAAATGGAAATATTTAAATTTGCAATTTTTTTAACGACCTTCAATGGTTCAAATCTGTTATCGTTATTAGCTCGTTCCGCAGGAATTGAATTAAGCTGTCGCTAAGTCTACATTAAAATCGCAACAGTTGGCAATTCTTTGCCAAGTGAATGTAGGTTATGTATAGCCGTCAGGGTTATTTTTTTATTCGGATTATTGAATGGTAACTGCCGTGGACCGGGTTTTTTATGCACTTCCGTCCATTGGAAAACTTTTGGATCGATGGTTCAGGTCGAAAGGAACTCTAACCGTATCTCATCCGCTCTTTTTTCTCCGTTAATTAAAGTGAGGGTCTGGCCCGGGGGGCGGCTAATTTATGGCGGCGTACGTGTGAGATTACTCCGGTTAACGGCGTCTCCCAGGGAACTTTCGAACTCGTTTCGCTTCGGCGGAGGAAGAAAGGGCAGCGGCGGCGAGTCGCGGAAAACTTCCCCGGGGGTGGGCGAGCGACCGCACAAGACAGAAAGGGCAAAATAAAATATAAGTTATGTGTTTTAATCTCGGCTCGGTTGCTGTTGGGGAAAATGCGCTATAAATACCACAGCTCCGCCTTATATATATGTATATATATATTTTCGTTAGCGCGCGGGATTCCAGACGGGGAGATGATGATGGTCTCTCCGTTGTTGTTGTCCAGCTTTTTCTTGTAGCGCCGAGCCGCAATTCCGGAACGTCACGTGTGGTAAATTTATACGATTTTATTTAAACGTCGTAAGTCTTGCCGAGAGACGTTTACGACTTACGGATTTTTATGGCCCCGTATGAATTTACATTCACCGAAGAAGTGGCGCTTTCTCGAAACGTTGAACTTCTTCATGCGTTGTGTGTGTGTGTGTGTGTGAGCGTGCGCGCGCGAGTGTGACGCAACGTTGCGTGCTAATAGCCCTAGTATTTGTGGTTGTTGAATTGCAAATTACAATTTAGATAAAATTTATTTGGACGTAAATAATCTGTTTTAAACATTATTTGAAGGGCGGCGGTTTTTGTGCCATGGTATTTTTGTTATAGTCCTTTCTCTCAACACGCTACTATAGATGTAGCTATTAATTATCACAATATGACCAAAACGTGCAATTTTCGCATTGCGAAAGGTTTTCTGTGTTTCTATTCGTTTCGGCTGTCATTTAATGCCAAGAGATGCAAATAAAATATTTTATTTGGAAAGATTTTAAAATGTTTAAGCTAAATCAATAAGGGATTAATTTTGTGCAATTTTTCAAATGCAATTTTTTATTGCTTCAGTTTAAGCAGTCAGTGTTGTTATTTTTGTTTCAGCACGTGTCGATTATTTTAAAAAAATATCAAAATTGGGTTCATTTTGGGAGAATTTAAAAAAGGGCTTAACGGGATAAGTATGCAAAATCTGCCCCGCACGTATTAAGCTCTAATTAATGACATAAGTTCGCATCCTTATGTAATGAAACTCTACCAAATTTTAGTCTCAGAAATTTAATTTTTATGGGAGATTTGAAGGGGAAAACAAAAATTATTGTTTCAATATCAAAAAGACAAAAAATTATGTTAGAACCATTAATTTTCTAGAAAAATAGAAAAAATGGTGATGTGGCCGTCATGTTACTTTCTCCGATTTGATGGTATCTTTTATATTTACGCTTTAATTTCGTTTAAAACGTCAAAATTATGAAAGATGGAAAAATTATACTTCAAATTCAAAAATTCAGTTTACTCAAAAACCAAAGAGATTTCGAAAAAAACTTATTCTTTATAAGTTGTTCATTTTAGCATTCAGAATAAATTTGCTGTAACTGTTATCGTTTCATAATTATAAATCAAAAATGAAAAAAAAAAATCTCGAAAACATTTTCAAACCAAAGATGTTCATTTCGTTGTTGTCTTCAATTTTTGTTTAAATGCTTTTGTGATATTTTTATATTTAAAAAAATATTGGAAAAAAATAAAAAACAGTTAAGGTAAACACCCACTTCCCGTGTACGATATTTTACCAAAAGCTTTTCAGTTCTTCGGATTATCAAATGAGACCATGTTCAAAGTTTCATATCAATAGCTCTATTAGTTTTGAGCTACAGTGCGCACAGAACACACGCTGACCATTTTTTTTTTTCCAGAAATTGTTGAAATGACATCTAGGGACCCCAAAACGGATATTTCCGTAAAAAAATCACAATACTTTCTCGTATTTTGTAACGGAGAAAGCAAAAAATCCGACAAAAATTTCACGTGATTTTTTTTTTGTTTTGGATTTTTTTTGTCGAGATTATGTTCTATAGTGGCACCAACCATTTTCACATATATATTCCTCAAAGTGTGTCCTTCAACACATATTTTTGCCAAATTTTTTGGAATTGTGCAACATTGTGAAAAAAATGAATAAAAATCGTGTAGGTGATACTACGTTATGTTATGGCGTACCGCTATTAAGGGGTTCTGCTTATTGCATTTCTTATATCCGAGAGGTATTATTGTTTGAATTAGCATGTCACTACAGAACATAAACTCTTTTTTTTTCTCGAAAAATTCAAAAATTTCAATAAACTTGACATTTATGTAAGTGTAATAAAGACGAAAAATAGCCTGAATATATGAATATTCAACCCGTTATTTGTTTGTAGTCTTAGTAAGACTTAATTTTGTAGTCACGAACAGGTTGAATATTCATATTGTATTCAGGCTATTTTTCATCTTTATTACATTAATTAAACAAAAAAATCCTGAAATTTTTGTCGATTTTTTTTACTTTTCCAAAAAATAGTCTCATTGATAGTTATAAAGTATATTTCTTTCTTTGAAATCGGTTCAGCCGTTTTTGAGAAAAATATATTTTTTTTTCTTTGCTCCTTCATGTCTCCATAACAACCACAATCGCGATGCCCTACTTGTTCTTAAGAATAAAGCATTTATTGGGCAACTGTTTTCTTCCGAAGCTTCCTCCGCCGAATTTTCAAGAGCCGCCTCTGGTTCTTGGCAAAAAGTTAACGATTTCATATTTTCATTTTATAGCAGTTTACTCTCATTGTACAGATTCCGATGCTTGCATTTTCTGTTGAGAAATGATTTCGCACTTGTTTTTTTTTGCTGCTTGATAAATATCTTTATCGCGAATGACTAACGACAAATAGTGCTTAAATCACATTTTGCAAGCTGTGGTTTTTCTCGTGAGAGTATGTTTGTTTATCATTGTAATAACAAATTGTGTAATCACCATGGTATCCGCTTCCAAAACAAATTTACCACCTCATCATGCAAAAACATATCAACAAAGGCAATTCTCGTTGCAGCCACTGAATTGTAAAAAAAAATAACAAATATAATTCATATACAGGGTGTTTTATAACCTCCTTGCATAAACTTGGGGAATGCTAGTTTGCAATTGGTATTTATGATTAATAAAGAAAAATCTAATAAAAGAATACTTATATTCCAATAGTAATCTCCGTTTCCCCATCAGCAACTAACTACACTGATGAGACCTGAAAGGTCGAAACCGGTCTGTAGGTGTTCTGATGGAGGAACAATATTTAAAAGTGTTCTATTATTAAATTATATTTCTATATTATTCTTATTTCTAACAACCTGAAAACAAATAGTTGATGATTATTCAAAATTGATTAGTAAATTAACTATGGAATTTCATAAAATGTTATTAAGGGAAGATATAGACGTAGCTTGGTCGAAAAATAGATTTTCTTGAAGTTTGAAGATCTCAAGAATATTTGGTGGAAATTTCAAGTTAATATCTCAATAAATGACACTTTGAACGGCCGTAGCGGTTAAACGAAGAATCCAATTTGAACGCGGATTTTAAATCTGAGTTCCTTGTGTGTCAATTAGTAGGATTTAATTAAAATTGGCGATTCAAAATTTTTGATAAAAGTGATAGCTATGTAAGTTGAAAAATTTCATGATTTACTCATTGACAAATTTTCAAAAGCATTTTTCTCAAAACCACGTTTTTCAAATCGGTACCCAAAATTTCTCGAAAAGCACTGAACCAATTGCCTTTTTTTGTGGTTATTCTGTACATAATTATCTAGTCTTTGCCGTAGGATATTTTTTTCTTTGTTACTTAGTTTTTTTTATAGGCAAAATTATTGTTGTATCGAAAATCGCTATGTTATGTTCGAAAATTTATATTTTCAAAATCGGCTACGACAAAGACTACATTATAGTATCTATGATAGTTTAATAATTTTTTGGTTTTTTGTTTCAAATGATTTTTGAAGAAACTCCACGGGTACCGTTTTTATAGATTTTTTAAGGCGCTCCGAAAAAAATACCATAATACCGACAATTTGGGATTTTTTTTAATAAAAAAAATTGAAAGTATTCCTGAATGTGTATACTTTTAGATAGAAAAACTCCAGATCCGATATTTCAAATAGTTTCCCTTTAAAAAAAATACAAAAATAACCTTTTTTCCGGCTCCTAGATGTATATCTCCCTTTTAATCAACTATTAATTTCTGTCGGAAAAATCAACTGTGATATATGTTGAGGTTATACGAGGCGGGTGTTGTTATATATGCTACCTAATACACAATGTACATCGGGTTACCTACTACATACAGGGTGTAGTGGAACGAAACGGAACATAGGATTTTCAATGTTAATTTCTTTATACTGGAATATTATCTTCCCTGATCATTTTAGAAGAAACATGTAAATAAATGTTTTGTAGAGTAAAAATTCCTACATGCAGTCATGCTATTATTTACTTTTTAGCATTCATAAAAACCCTAAGAAATGATAAAATAAAAATTAAAATCCTATGTTCCGTTTTGTTCCACTACACCCTGTATATGCAACCAATTGTGATGTGTCTAATGAATAAAGCAGTCTACGCTTAACCGCCTTTTAATGCGCACCCGCCTCGTATTACCTCAACATATAACATGGCGCAGTCGGTAGGATATATAACAAACTGTGCCTTATGAGCCAAAATTAACTTTAGAAGGAGGAGTGGGAAAAACTCATTCTAAATTAAAATAAATGGTCATAGACATGTAAAGTTTCGAATTAATAAAATCTTGATAATACCTTACAATCCATATTTTAAAATTAAAATTCACACTCATTTCAAGACGTAATTTTAAAACCAAACAATTAATCGCACTCCCCATCTGGTGTATTCGCACACCGCCTCTCTCTTAATCCAATTTAAAACAAATTGCTCATTTTAGCGTGTAACAGCTGCCAAATTGCCTCTGCATGGCCCCCCTTTTAACATCTTAAAAACACAATTACACGACGTCATCCTTCAAACGAGTTCTCATCTTAATCTCATTACGATCGCATCCTCTTCATGCAAATGGCCACGCGAAGTCATCGAGTCATCGTGTGCAATGAAACGAGCCGGAAAACAAATCCCGGGGGATGATCCGCCGGGCCCTCCCCCGACTTCAATTTTAAACTAATTTGAAAAAGGGCGCAGCTGCTGCGCCGCGCGATTAAAACCGTTCTCCGTGAAGTAAATCACACCGAAGGGCGCCATGTTGCGATCCGGCAATGGCCTCCCTATGGTATCATTGTTCCCGATGAGATTTATGGTTTTAAGAATGGTGGGTGGAGAGAGTATGGGTGGAACACTCGCGGGATGAGCAATCGAGGAACCGGTCTTTAAATTTCAGAAAATGGGTTCTTCATAAATATTTAATAGTTTCCATTAGTTCTATAAATCTAGTGTTTGGGTTTAAAAACTTAAATAAAAAATTGAAACAAATCGATGGAATAGTAGTGTGGACACCATAATGCTGAATTCCGATGTATAGGCAAACGTGACTTAAAGTGGCATGTCTGGTAATTATAAAGGAAGATCGAAGACTGAAGCGGTGGGGGGAGCATAGTCTCAATCAAAGCAACGAGAACCGCTGAACTATTGCCGTGTCCACACATGTAGGTAAATATTATTTGATTAATTAATGTCTCACTTAAGGGGGTAAGTGCCTCGCACCAGAGTTAGACCAGAATGGTCTAATAGAAAATGATAATCGCCACAATCTTGGGCCTGAAATTTTACCGAGTACGTAAATTTGTTTGTACACGCCTCCAGGGTTGATGCAAAATATTACATGCAGGTGGCGTTCATTACAACGGCGAAAATGAAGCAAATTCTTGTTTGTAGAGGTGCAGCTCTTACGTTTTTGCGACTTTATTTGATAACTAATTACAATTTTATTACGTACATATTGTTTTCAAAGGTATAAACTATGTTTCTGTAGCAATACATTTTTAGTTCTTTGCAGAGAAAAGCTTCAGATATCCATCAAATATTGGTAATTTTCAGGATAAATTATACAGTTTGTCTGGTGATTTAAAAAAAATCAAATTCTATAGACGAATAGTTTAACCCTTTCTCTCTAAATGTGCAAAATATAATTTCTCAATATTTGATATTAACTTCAGAATTATGTATATGCTGACCATCAAAAATGTATCGATTTTCGACGCCGAACTTAACCCCTTATAACCCGTGGTGAAACATTATTATATAATTTTTGTTTCACTATTTTTATTTGTCTCTCCGACAAAACCAAGTTTTAATTATTAAAAAAAAGTTAATATTATTGTTACCCGATAAACCTCGCACCAATGAATTCTAATCAACTTCGCTCACATGTCATATTATCCCAGTTCGGACTATATAAAATTTATTTTCTACGTTCATTAATGCTGATGATGTAAGCTTATAATAAATAAATAATATTAGGCCACTAAAACTAATCAAGAATCACCACTGATAACTAAACAGGCTACTTTTTTTTGATCGACCAGATCATTCACCCGTTAGCCCATGAGCTTATTCTCCGATAGAGAAACACGAGCTTCGAGATAACCGCAATAAAACCATTAGGCTCCGGGTGGTTCGATGGATTCAGGTGTGCCTATTTACGATCCCATCCGACACCCTCCTAATTTATCTCCTCACTGCACCCTCGGGCCCCGTGGACCCCGAGACCATTCCGGGCCTTATTTATATGCCTGATCCGCTCGTTCTACATGATTTACGTCGTCGGCATTAATTAATTTCCCATTAGAATTTCGCTCTCGGCTCGTAAATACGTCAAACGTGGCCATCCGAGAGGGACCAGGTGCCAAATTTCGGAACACCTCGACGCCGGGGGCTTGGCTTGATTAACATTTCGAAAGCGGCGCGGACATCAAATATTAATTATGCATTTGCGACATATGATGCGGTGTTGGTGAAAATATTAATGTCGTGGGTTATCGGAATCTGAAGTTGTTCAATATTTGCTCAGTTCGTAGAACAAAGACTTGAAATGGCGTACCTTTATTTCAAACAGCGTAGAATTTTGAAATATTTCTGAATACGCCCCTGAAGTATAGCATAGTAAAAAAATGGTGATGTGGCCATCATGTTACTTTCTCCGACTTGATGGAATCATTTATATTTACGTTTTCATCGTTTATTTTCAATTTAAATCATATTTTAAATCTACATCGAGCGTTGTGTAAACTGACGTTTCAAACGTCAAAATTATGAAAGATGGAAAAATTTTACTTCAAATTCAAAAACTCATTTTACTCAAAAACTTAAGGGATTTCGAAAAAAACTTATTCTTTATAAGTTGTTTATTTTAGCATTCTCTACAGTTATTATTAACATAAATTTGCTGTAACTATTATCGTTTTATAATTATAAACCAAAAATTAAAAAAGTAATAATAATAATTTCTCGAATAAAAATGATTTTATGAAAAATATTTTCAAGCAAAAGATGTTCATTTCTTTGTTGTCTTCAATGTTTGGTTAAATGTTTTTGTGATATTTTTCATATTTAAGAAAATATTGGCAAAAAACAAAAAACCGCCCACTTCCGGTGTACGAAATTTTACCAAAAGCTTTTCAGTTCTTCAGATTATCAAATGAGACGTATTGAAATTGTTGAAATGGCATCTAGGGACACCAAAACGGATATTTCCGTAAAAAAAATTTTGAAAAAAAAAATCACGATCGCAATACTTTCTCGTACTTCGTAACGGAGAAAGTAAAAAAACTTGATTGAACCGATTTCCCATCACGAGTCTAGAGCACTGAGCAGGATTTCAAAACCGGTCTTTAGTTGACGGATGCACGAAAATAGATATATAAAACTTAATGCGGAAGACAATTTAATATATTTTGGTCTTAATACCATTATACAGAGTATCCCAGAAGGAATCTGCCAAACTTTAGGGGTGTATTACCAAGGTCATTTTAAGCAAAAAAAGTTATATCAACATTGGTCCGATTCGGAAAGTTTAGTGAATTATGGCTTGTTGAAGGAGTAGGCTTTGGAAAGTAGTGCTTAGCAATTTCTTGTTTTGCTGTCACTTGTAAGTTACTGGTTAATGTGATTATTTCAGACATGCCTTTAAAATCACGGTATTCAGATGTGACGAGCGACTATGAGAAGTCATGTTAAAGAGAGAACAAAACTGGAGGCGTGGCTCACACAAAGGCGAGCAGTGTTGCCAACTGATCACATAATATTTCCGCCAGATAGCCAACCTAATTCCACTAGAATTCCGCCAGAAAATTTGAAAATATGAAGTACGAAATCAAGCTATCTCTTATTTAAACAGTTAAATTTAACGTTTTGCGTACGAATTAGAATTGAATATTAAGTAGAACAATGAAAAAAAACGAAAGAAAAATAAACATTTATGAATGAATGAATGAATTTTGAAAATTAATATTTTTAGTAGTTGAAGACTTGCACAAAAAAATCTAAATATAAATAAATAGAATTCCACAAAATTTTTAAAATCTTTACAAAACACCTACCTTTAAAACCAACTTAAATTTTTGAAAATCTGCCAAATTCTCCGTGAGTTATGAATTTTTGAAAACTAATTGTCGAACAATTGAACAAAAAAATCGAAAGAAAATAAATTCTTTTAACATAAATTTTGATTTTTGAAAACATGTCAATTTCTGCGTGAGTTATAAATTTTTAAAAATTAATTTTTACGTGGTCAAATATTTGAACAAGGAAAAACCGGATACAAAATCATATCGATTTAATTGAATACTTTAAAAACGCTGATGCAATCATATTAAATTTACCTCTAAAATTAGCTTTGATTTTTGACAATGAGTCATGAATTTTTCAAAATTAAAATTTTCAGACATGAATAAAAAAAATCTAAAAAATAAAAATACTTATATAATAAAATTGCTCATAATGTTTAATACATTCACAAGATATCTACCTTTAAAATTGATTCAAATTTTTGAAAATGTGTTAATTTATCCGTGAGTTATGAATTTTTGAAAATTAATATTTTCAGTTGTCGAAGACTTGAACAAAATAAAATAAAAAAATAAATAGTGATATAATAATATTCCACAGAAATTGTAATATCTTTACAAAACATCTACCATTAAAACTAACTTTAATTTTTGAAAATGTGTCACTTTTTCTGTAAGTTAGGAATTTTTTAAGTGTTTGCTTTTTCTCTTATAAAATATATGTTTTGAAAATAAAGTTTCAATTTAAATTGAATTACTCTAGTTTTCTCAACAATCCAATATAATTCCGTTAGAAAATCCTCCAGCCGCTAAAACGAAAATTATTCCGCAATTCGGATTCAAAATCCGCCAGATCTAGCGGATTTTCCGCTGACATGGTAACACTGAAGGCGAGAACTATAATCACGCCCCCTTGAATATATTATCGTTATTAGCATCCACCTGATTGGAGAGAAGGGGATGAGCGCTACTCGTGAGGAATGCGTTGAACTAAATTTCGTCGCGCGCATACAACTTTTAAGCAATTTTAAGAAATCTAACTTCTTATTGAAGTTGAGTAATTGGCAATCAATAATGATGAGTTTTAGTATGGTCACTTTAAATTGAATTATCTATGCATCAAACTCAAAATAAGTTACTATAAAACAATTTTACGCTAATTAATGACAAAAAAATAAGAATTTGTTTTTTTTTTACAATAACACATAGTTCAAGACATAAACAATTTAATTTTATTTATAATTTTTGGTTTCTTAACTGTTTACAAGATCAACTTCAGGAGAACAATATGAAGTTTCAAGAAGCGTACGAATTCCCTGCCCAATGAAGATTTAGTAGGGTATTACAATATAATGATTTTCCAGCACGGCAGCTCTAGCATCGTTACCATTACAAATGTAGTAAATAAAATTAATATCTGCATATTTTTCATTGATGAACGCAAAAGGCATGTTTAAAATAATCATATTTACCAGTTAGGTTAACTTACAAGTGACAGCTAAACAAATAAGCTTTCCAAAGTCTACTCCTTCAACAAGCCATAATTCACCAACCTTTCCGATTCGGACCTTTGTTGATATATTTTTTTTTGCTTAAAATTACCCAAGAAATACACCCCTGAAGTTTTACAGATTCCTTACGGAACATATAAAAATGAATGCATCTTTGTTTGTCCCGTATGCGTTCCTATACCATTTATCTGATTGCTATGAAACTTTGGTGAGTCGTTGTGCGCATGCCCGCGAAGGTTTCTTAATTAGTAGAACAATTTTATAACAGATGGCGTGCAAGTCGTTTAAAAAAATTAGTGTATTCTATATAGTTTAGCGGTAATTCGTGTGTCAAAAACACTTCAATAGGCATCCTGATTTAAAAGTTTCAACGTTTCGTTATTTTTTTTTAGTAAATTTGCTTATATTAGTGGTATTTTTGTGACTCAAGTTTCGGTAATACAATTACCATTTTCAAACAAGAAACTTCTTGTTTAACAAAGAAGTATTATAATTGTATTACCGAAACTTGAGTCACAAAAATAAATATATAAGTTATACAAAACAAAGTTGAAAGTGTTTCATTATAATATTTAAAATGTATAACGAAGTAGAAGCCTCCAGCATAAACAATATTATATTAGTGGTGTTGGATAAAACGTTACACTGCACGCATGGGCCAAGTAAGATATGACCACTGGGGAAAATTGATCAACTTTTCCTCTCGGTGAGTAATACCTTTTAAAAGTTGAGAAGTGTCACATTACAGACCGCTACTCCTCTCCCTCGTTTTATCTCGTTAGCGACTGCTGCTTCCCCACCTTCAATTTCCGGCCACATTTCAACTCATTACTGACCGCTACTTCCCTTCCTCATTTTTCGCCACTGGCGTTTATTTAATCTGGATGGCACCTCCCTCTCTCATTTTCGCATTTATTTGATCTGGATGATTGACAAGTAAAAAGATTTGCTGCTTGTGCAGAGAATATGTGGAAGTATATGATGAGACGAGAAAGGAGCAAATATCATACAAGGACGTGTTGGAAGAGGATTGGAGTAAATGCAAGGTGCCATAAAACGGTAAACTGAATTAAATACGAAGTTGAAATTAAAGAAAATGTATTTTGTTAAGTTAAAGAAAAGGATAATTCAGTTTCAAAAGGATGCATTGTATTTGATATGGTTAATTTCAAGGCTAAAAGACTATGATATGAGGAAAAGGGAAAGTGGAAGACTGATAAAACCGGCGGTAAAATGGAGAACTGAGCGCAATTAGCTACTTGTAGAAAAATTAAGCAAGAATTTTAAAAGAAAAAATCCAAGATATCCAAAAGATTATCAAAAAAAAGCGTAAATTATATAAGGACGAGAACAATAAGTTCTACACCAAGTATCGGACATCACTGGCGCCCTGAGCAGAAGGCTTCTGGAAAAATTAAACAATAAATAATATGTGGACACACGAAAGATGAAATTTTTTCAAGCCTGATGAAATGGCTACAAGAGGGAGACCTTCGGCGGGATTGGCAACGTAAAAATTAAGTAAGATTTTCAAAAAATCTAAGAAATGAATCAAAATTTGCAAAAAAAAAGTATTGTACGGGAGCGCCAACCTAAGGTTCTGCACCCAGGTGTTGGATACTACTGGCGCCTTGAGCAAAAGACTGATGGAAAAATAAAACAATAAATAAAATGAGGAAACAAGAAGAACTAGGCGGAATTAAAAACAGAAAATGAAGCAAAAGTTTCAAATGTAAAAATCAAAGAAATTAATAAAAATTATCAAACCGAAAATTGTTGCACAAGGGCGCCAACTTAAAGTTCTGTACCTAGGTGTAGGATCACTGGTACCCTGAGCAAAAGGCAAATTGGAAAAATCAAAGAACAAATAATATAAGGAAATACTGATGAAATGGCGGTAAAAGGGTGAATTGGAGGAATTGGCAACATAAAGAAAAACTTAGGTTTTCAAAAGAAAAAAATGAAGGAAATTAATAAAAATGAACAGAACGAAAGGGACAACACTTGCGCCCCAAGCAGAAGGCTGATGAAAAAATTCAGTTAAAAATTAATGGAAAATGAAGAACTGAACAAATCTGACGAAATATAGAAAGTTCCCCTATTTTTGTGTTATTTGACATCACGACAAATAAAGGGTTTTTTAATAAGGGCGGGTCAATGTTGGCAGCCTTTGACGGCGTCTGTCTAACCCAGAGGTCGCCAAAGTGGTCTATATAGACCCCCAGGGGTCTATTTAAAAAAAATAGGGGTCGATCTAAGCGAGGGGGTCTAATGGGAGTCGATCCCAATCGGAGGGTCGATTGGGGGTCGAAGGAAAAACAAGTGTAAAAAAATTGAAAAAAAAATGTAAGGAGATATAAACCTCAATTTTCATATTTTCCGCTAGTGAACATGAAACCTTTTTTAGTGGAAAAGTTTTATTTAGTGGAGATGTGTAAATATATATCTTTGGATCCCGCGTTTGGAAAAAATTATGAAACTATTTTAGGTCATCGTCATTTATGTCTTTATGTATATTTTTTTAACGAATATCATTATTACGGGAAATACGAGCCATAAATATCAATAATTCTTTTTACAGTCCCAAAGTAGTCAATACATCGATCAAGACTTGTTCAGAAGTTATAGCCAAAAGACAAAAATATGGCTGATTTTCGAGGGGCGAATTCACAAAAAAATACTTTTGTGGGGGTCGATGGAGTTTTCGAAAAATTATATAGGGGTCGATGATCAAAAAAGTTTGACGACCCCTGGTCTAACCTAACCAAACCTAACCAGACGCGGTGGCCCTTCAAAGTCGACTCTCCAACGTTTGGTGGCCAAATCCGAGACTACCGGTTCGGTAAACGATGAGTCAATACCCGTACATCAAGAGAACGCCAGATTGGCCGAGAACATCGCCGCTGTAAAAAAATGTGCAGGAGAATCCGAGACCGTACACAAGAACTCGGCCTTTCGCAGACTTCAACTTGGCGAATTTTGCGTCGAGACTTGGGCCTGCACCCCAACTGACCCAGGAGCTCAAAGTTGATGACCATAGACAACGCCGTTTGTTCGCTGATTGGGCTTCGAAGCAATTGGAAGAGGACCCCAATTTTGGCCGAAAAATCATCTTTAGCGACGAGGCACAATTTTTGAATGAATGGCTATGTTAACAAGCACAATTGCCGTATATGGCACGACGTCAACCCACAAGTGATTCACCAGGTAGCAATGCATCCACAAAAAGTTACTGTTTGGTGCGGATTTTAGGCCGGCGGCATCATTGGTCCGTACGTTTTCGAAAACGACGTTGGTGAGGCCATCACCGTCAATGGCGAGCGCCACAAAGAACCCGCTCAAAGTGTAAGTTTTGCAAAGGTTATGGCCACACCGCGAATAAATGCCAGAAAGGGGAGAAAGCGGACAAACCACGTCCAGAAGAAGTTTCACGGACTCCGATGTCAGGTGTTAGTAAGAGAAACTGCCCAAATTGTTCGAAAACCAAAACGGCAGCAATGGGATTCCGTTCAGCTGACCTACGACAAAAATTCTAGGCAGACCACTTTAGTTGGTTGTCAACACGAATACCTAACACTGTCACTGAGTTTGAGGCGCTGGTAATCTGTAATCTTTGCGTCTTTAGATCATTCAATTTTAATTTGTGATCATAAAACCTTTTAGTTATCTTCTACCAAATTTTTGAGATCATTTTGATTATTACCATGACTACAAACAAAGGAGGTGTCATCTGCAAACAAGATAACCTTGGTCGGGGTCTTATACATTGGTAAATCGTTTAAGTAAATGATAAATAGCTCGGCACATCTTTTCCTCCTCTTAATACTGAGGTCAGTAAATTTAATATGTTTTACAGTTGTGCAATCAAGATTTTAATGGCCAGATTAGGAAAAGATAATTCTTCAACAATATATTAAAAACGCGCCAAGTAAAGAATCTTATCAAATTTTGGTGACCTTGAGATTTTTCCTAGGGTGTAGAAGCTGTAAATGTTGCCATAGCAATGAAACAATAAAGGCTAAAAAATATTAGTCATCTCTAGATGCTATTTTAAAAACTAAACAACTTTTACCTCATTTTTAGATTTGGTGTATAATGTATGCCATGCTTTCTAAACATCCCGCGTAAGTATAAAATTGAGCTCAATCTGCTTCTAGCAATCGTGAAAAAATATTTTTTCAACAATGCGTCAAAACCCCCAAGTAAAGAAGATTTATCAAACTTTGGTGACCTTGAGGCCGCGACAACCCCCTCGGGAGGGTGTAAAAGCTGCAAATTTTTCAAAATTTATTATTTTTGAAAATTAATTACATGGGGTAATATCCGACGATACCATCTATCATCTAAGCAACTGATTATTTTTTCAACCCTTCACCACCCCCTGGGGTGATTTTTTTTCATAATAATGCAATATTCTTTAATTTTGTGCATTTCCTCGAGTAGTCATGCCCTGGTATTTTTGAATTCCAAGCGCGGGTCATGCTGAAGATTTTTTTGGCCCATGTGAGACTGGCATAAGAAGCTTGCCTACAGACAATCAGGTATCTAGTGTTGAGGGTTAAATTGGCGATTTTATCTTTGATACTCTTATGATGTATTATTGGGGTAAACTTAAAAGTGTGCCTAATGTACTTTTAGAAATCATTAAAAAATAAAATTTCTACAATACATTAGTAACACCAAATGAAGATTACTAACTTTCAGTGACCTTCAAACTTGCTCTAGCCCCCTCGGTTGCAAATTTTCTCTGGAGACCAAAAAAATATATACGGTGTCATTACTTGAAAACTATCGTGGGGCGCAGATGGGGAGCCCTAAAACGGGTATCAAGTCGGCGATCCCTAGTTTGCCCCTGGAAGCGCGTCGCTGGGAGTAACCTAAGTTTTTTTGCCGCACGAAAACGTACAATGGGCGCTGTCCAACACTGATTTTGTAGGCTAGGACCTTCTTTTTTGCTCTTCGGTATTTTTGGAAGTGAGGACGTTTTTTTCTTTGCTCATCACTTTTTACAGACATACTTTTTACTTCTAGGAGTCATGTCACATATGTAACGGTCACTATCATCCTGTTTCTTAAAGATTTTGTTTGTGTCTTCTCGTGATCTTCATGACTATAAGTACATCTGTGAATTTCGTATGTTTTGCAGTTATGCAATAAATATTTTAATACCCACATCTTTATCAGATTGAACGTGTAGTAGTTATCACATGACTAATCTTTGAATCAAACTCGAAGAACAGTATATTCCTGTGTAGGTTACGTTTTGTTTCCCCAAAACTTCATGTATTCCAGACGGTTATTTCTCAATTTGACAGATATATGCAGAAGCCTACTTAATTTAGCATTCTCGTGCCATACTTCAATGGATTGTTACCAGCATGGAACGTGTTAAAGATCTCTCGGACACGGCGTAGCGCGTAAATATTTGTCTTCTTTTTTTTTTTTTTTCATCCAGCCGTATAATGCACGCATCCTACTGTACGCCTGCAGCAAATTCCAATTTATTCACCAGCCGAGCAGTTGCAAACAATTTACAATTCCGTGTTAGAGAAAATATATTGCGATTTGATATTTACGATTTCCCGTGGCCCGCGGTTTCGCTAATAATAGCGGATGACCAATTGCGATCCTTTGATGCTCGGCAATTGAGGCATTTTTCCTTGTTGGACCTTAAGTTTTATGGCGGCCGTAAATTACATTCATTGCTTCATTAATTTCCCACTTACGATCGCGCAGCAGCGCCTTTTTTGCTCGTTTCGAAAATAACACGCGCGCGCGCTCCGCCGCCTTCGCGCGGTGTTTAGTGCTTCAATTGTTATGCTGGACTTAACGAATGTAAAGCAATGTGGCCTTATTGTCGTTGAGATGATTGTAAATCAATTGGTTGACTTCCAGGAGATGCCCAATAGTTTTCTATTTGCAGGTAGTAACAGGTTTCAATATGGAAAATTATAAAGATCTTGTACATGTTGGACTGGAAATGTTACAAATAAATCTAAAATCTTTTTTCGTCCAAAGTCGTTTACAAATTTTTGAAATCAGGATGGTGGGTGATAGGTGCATGTTACTCAAATCGTTACATCGGTACAGTAACAAGTGGGTAACAAAATATAATGTTTAGGTTAGTGGCTAAAATTAAATTAGATCCATCTAAAAATCAGCCCAATATGTTTAACCCGCCACTGGTGACGCAAATTTAATGGTAACGTCGGTCTCTTCAACGGAAGATTTTTCGAAATGTGTTACTAATAGTTCATGTTTTTTTTTTATTTATGCTCTTTGACAATAAAACAAAGATATTTAATCAATTTAAGCTCTGCAATGCGGCAGCTACTCGAAATTGCAACAAAAAACAATAACGGAGAATAAAGTTATTCGACACATCCGGTCTCACAGACCTGAGGGTCACCATTGGCGGTTGGCAAACTTTGTTATCATAAAATGCATGGCGATTTGATGATTCAGCCTATGTGACTGAAAACACGTAAAGACATAACCCAAGAGATCGTTGCAATCATTCCAAACGAAACTAATAAAAGAATCACGCATTAACCGGATGAAAACAATAAAATAATTACTTCGTCGAAATCCCAATTTAGAAAATGGTCGGGCCCCATCACTACCGCCGCGAAGAGACGGGGCCATAAATTACAGACAATGGCCGCATTTTACATTGAACTCTTGTGTGTCCATCGGCCTTCGCTCCCATGCAATTTCTGATATGCAAATGCAATCGCGTCAGTACATCTCGTTTACGGAACAAGAGCCCATGCACAGATTACGCTCGGCCTTTTCGGGAAAATTTAAATTTTCATTGGCGAATTCCATTAGAGGGCCGCTAGTGTGTGTTAGGTTGGTATTCCGGAATAAATCAACGGTCGCGTTTTACGGCCACTCGGGCAGTAAATGTCGCGTGGCGGATTAATGTGCGGATCGAGGAACTTTGGATAAATACATCTGGAGGGATTAGTTTGAATATGGAACAAGGAGCTTAAAATCTGTTAAAAATGCAATATTTAAAATGCAGGTGCATCTTATGTGCAAAACATCAGATGCTGCTTTCGAGGGCATCTTTCGCTAAATTACGTTTTTTTTGGCATGGGAAGCTGGTCCATTCTGCCAGAGGTATCATTAAACTATTTGTATTGATTTCTGAATATTTATTTATATATAATAATTATTAATTATATAATGAATGGGGGGGGGGGCATACACTGGGCATCCATGGACCCGAACTTCATTCCGAAAAAGTGACCGTCCGCATGGGATTCGAACCCACGACCACGAGGCCTGTGAGCAGGAGCTCTACTCACTAGACCACCGCGGCCCTGCTAAAATACTTATTACTCCTTTTTTGCAGCTATTACTTACTACTTATTTATTTCCATAGGTATTGTATATTATTTGTAGTTATTATCCTGTTACTGGACAACTATGTCTGTTGGGTAATAAAGACCGTTATTATTATTGTTATTATAAGCATTAGATCTTGTGTTAAGACCTGTGGAGGCTGCTAAAAAATTCGGAGGTTAGACTACGGGGAAAATATGTTTTCAATACTTGTTTCCCCTCTATACGAGCGATTGTCATGGAGACGAGTCTTCTCTCTCTTCCACCACCTCACCTCCCACTTTTCACGCAGGATTAGCATAGTAGAAGACGGGTGTGCATTCAGCCAATCATAAGAGTAGGTTTAAGCCCGTAAAATTTGGATCGATCCTTCTAAATTTTAAACAAGGTGTACTAATTAAATGAATGTAAAGTTGCCTTGCTGTGGTAACTACAATAAAAATTTTCTTGCGGGTTTCCTTACAAACATTTAATTACTGAAAAGCTTCCATAGCCAACAACTATTAAAGAGCGCTGATCTAGATTAAGACCAATTTGAAAAATCATATGATTTTTTTTTCTACTTTTCGTCAATGCAACGCATACAAATAGTAACATCACGATGTCATCATATATCACTATATTTATGTCGAACTACTTGAACATAATGTAGCCCGGTACGATCAGTAATTAAAAATATCACTTTTTTGTGCCGTATAAATATTTCTTGAACAAAAAATTACATAGAATTTTAATTATACAAAATAAACTTAATCTCCCTTCGTACCTTTTGCCTAATTGTTTAATATTTTACATAAACATTTTATATTGCAATTTAACACGAATTTAAAAACTCGCTACGAATTACTCTTTTTAAATACGCGTAATCTCCGTCGAATCAACGGTACTAAAACAATAATTTTATGACCGTAAAAGCACGTAACAACCCCCTAACGACGCTCGATAAAAACGCACTTAGCTTCGCTTCGACTACAAAAGAAGTATAAATCGCGCTTTAGGCAGCAAATTAAAGCAGCAAATCATTTCGCCTTTGTGTCTTCGCGCCCTTCTTAGAATTTTCATTGGTCGACTTAAAGCATTCATGAATTAGATCAAAATTTAATTTGATTGGCGGGGAAGGGATTTAGTTTTGTTCTAATAAATTATAGAAAATAACAAACACCAGGAAAGACGATTTGAAGTGGAAGTTATTTAATTTTGTTATAGTTGTTAAGAAGTGATTCGTTACTGCATCGTTTTGCCTTTAGAAAATAAGCTTTAAGGAAAATCACCGTTACTGATATTTTTCAATAACGGTTAAAAAGTAGCAGTTCGTGAAAATAAATTGAAATTTGGGTTATGTTGTCTTGCATAAAAATGTGATTATGAATTCAAACACGCCCTTTGTAAATATTACACGATTTATTAACAGCGACAATAGTTTCAAACTCCTAATTGTAATAAAAAGAAGGAAAGCTGCGCATTTGGTACATTAGAAGTGTTTAATATTCTGCAGCTTATCATAAAAGGCAAGAAAGAAAATGTCTCGTCCATATTTCATGTTATTGCATATTTTGATATTTGGAAAAAAAAATCACTTGCTTAAATTATACCATAAAAACTGCCTTAAATGAATAAGAATTCAATAAGGATGGGTCGATGTTGAATTGGAATAAAACAAGCTGTGTGTGAGGTATTAAAGAAATTCTTTTTTTTATTTGAAAGGCCCATGTATGCCATTATGTGTGGAATATAACATCGTTCAAATGTCCGCCGCGGCTTCTCGCGTTAGCACGGATCCGAGTGGTCCAATTTTCAATAACTCTGTCGCATAGATCCGTCTGAATTTGAGGGATGGCCTGGGCTATGTTGACTTTAAGGGCATCAGTCGATTTCGGCTTATTGGCATAGACCTGCGACTTCAGAAAACCCCACAAGGAAAGTCTAGCGACGTCAAATCGCACGATCTTGGTGGCCAATTCACGTCACCTCTGCGAGAGATAACCATACCCTCAAATCGTCCATCGTGGCGCCCGCTGTGTGTCACGTAGCGCCGTCCTGCTGGAACCACATGTCGTCCACGTCCATATCTTTCAATTTGGGCCAAAAGAAATTGGTTATCATCAGGCACTCCTGTTTCTCCTGCAGGCGGGCTTTTAGTGTTCCTATTTGGTTCAACAGGTTTCTGCTGTCGTTCTCGTGATCCTGTCTACAAGCTAGTATTTTAGGAGACTGTAGATCTTGACTAGCTGCGTATCTTCTGGCAGCGGTTCTGTCAACAGGGCGAGCAAAGCACTTTTCGCTACGATGAAGTTACAAGTATCTGGTCTGCTTTGTGCGACCTCGTTCTGGATAAGTTTCTGCTTATTCCTCTTGCAGCACCTTCTAACATCATTCTCTTCCCTTGTATCGCATTTTCATATGATATGCCGTTACTGGTTATAGAGAAGTCTATACTCTCCAAGAAATCTTATGCTGCCTCCGGATCTCTGGTACCTCTGAAGTGAGCTCTGCAGTAAGTAAAATAAAATGCTGTCCCGGTTGGATGGCTTGGAGAAGCTGCTGTAGCTGATCTGCTGTCAACGCTCTCTATGGTTTTTCTAGTGGTCGTAATTTTTACTCTAGCTTACTTTGTCTGACACTATTTATTTTGTCTCTTACTCTGTCCCACTCGAAATGTCCAAGAAATCTTATGCTGCCTCCGGACCTCTGGTACCTCAGAAGTGAGCTGTGTAGTGGGTAAAATAAAATGCTGTCTCGGTTGGATGGCTGGGAAAAGCTGCTGTAGCTGATCTGCGGTCAACGCTCTCTATGATTTTTCTAGTGGTCGTAATTTTGACTCTAGCTTACTTTGTCTGACACTATTTATTCTGTCTCTTACTCTGTCCCACTCGGTGGGCATCAGTTTCTGAGGGCTGGCTCAGAGTAAGAAACGAATTGTTCACAAAGTAGTTTTATTTGCAGAAATATGAAGTGTATGCAAGAATTTAAGCGGAGTAAAGCGTAGCAGCAGCTTTGGCGAGGCAGCTGACGGCGGCTAAAGGCTGACTCTGCCCGTATGGCCATCAATGTCACAGTTTTAGTGAAAGCAGTAGCAATTTCTTATTCTTCTCCATTTTCTTCTGCCTTTTCTTCTCTTACTCTGTCCCACTCGCTGGGCATCAGTTTGTGAGGGCTGGCTCAGAGCAAGAGACGAATCGTTCACAAAGTAGTTTTATTTGCAGAAATATGAAGTGTATGCAAGAATTTAAGCGGAGTAAAGCGTTGTAGCAGCTTTGGCGAGGCAGTAGTTTTGGCGAGGCAGCAGCTTTGGCAAGGCAGCAGCTTTGGCGAGGCAGCAGCTTTGGCGAGGCAGCAGCTTTGGCGAGGAAGCAGCTTTAGTGAGGCAGCAGCTTTGGCGAGGCAGCAGCTTTGGCGAGGCAGCAGCTTTGGCGAGGCAGCAGCTTTGGCGAGGTAGCAGATTTGGCGAGGCAGCAGCTTTGGCAACGCAGCAGCTTTGTCTAGGCAGCAGCTTTGGCGAGGCAGCTGACGGCGGTGAAAGGCTGACTCTGCCCTTATGGCCATCAATGTCACAGTTTTAGAAGTGAAAGCAGTAGCAATTTCTTATTCTTCTCCATTTTCTTCTGGCGATGCAGTTTGCGTCTTTTGCGGTGATAATAAACTTGACTCTTCATTAATAATTATAATATTTGGCGTTTCAGTATCAGTAACACTAGCATCAGCGATTGAGGTTGGGGCTGGGATACGTGCAGCGTCCAGCAGGTTTTACAAATCAACAAAATATCGGCTATCGATTTCGATACTTTTCTACAACAACAGCCAAATCACATATTCGAACCGGATCTGTGACCAAATCTACCAGTCAGAAAAGAATAAATGACAATATTATGTACGAACATTTCTATTTCTTGTTGATAATTATCAATAATGAAAATGTGTTGTGTTTTTGGTCGTCGCCGGCGCCAAGCCATCTGCGCTCTAGGCCCTAGTGCCTTATGGATAATCCGGCCCTGTTCAGGACTCAATGGATCACTCGATAAAACAAAGTTTACAGTGGCCTCAAATGATCTATTCACCGGTAATCTGCATGATGAGATGATTGGTTTCTACTCCACTGCTCTCTTTAAGGGAGGGTTTCTGAGAGATGACTACGCTGAGCTACAACATTTGATTGCTTTCTTTTTCGCAAGGGTTCCGAATAGACACATCACACCTGAAGGTCACCATCATGCCAGATGAATAACCAAGGCCGTTAATTCCTTAAAAATTTACCTCTTCAGTTATCTGTCAGTTCGTGGCACTCGTATATATCAAGCATTGGCACAAAGCTCCTGTTGCTACAGAGGCTTCCGGACCAACCAGGAGCCGTTGTGGCTTTCAAGCGACATCTCTGCTACTTTGCGGAGCTTGTAGTCCAGAATGTAGAAAAATTTAATACTGCCGCCCAAAACCAAGAGACTTAAATAACTGGATGGGAAGTTTTTTGACATCTTTGGTACTTTACGGAACTTGCCAGACTAGCAATGAAAAAGTCCGGAATGCAGAAAAATTTAATACTGCCGACCAAAACCAAGGGACTTCAATGCCTGGATGGGAAGTTTTTGACATCTTCGGTACTTTGCGGGACTTGCCAGGCTAGCAAGAAAAAAGCTGAGAATGCAGAAAAATTTAATCCTGCCGGCCAAAGCCAAGGAACTTAAATGCCTGAATGGGAAGTTTTTGACATCTTCGGTAATTTGCGGGACTTGCCGGGCTGGCAACGAAGAAGTACAGAATGTAGAAAAATTTAATACTGCCGGCCAAAACCAAGGGACTTAAATGACTGGATGGGAAGTTTTTTGACATCTTTGGTACTTTGCGGAACTTGCCAGACTAGCAATGAAAAAGTCCGGAATGCAGAAAAATTTAATACTGCCGGCCAAAACCAAGGGACTTAAATGCCTGGATGGGAAGTTTTTGACATCTTCGGTACTTTGCGGGACTTGCCAGGCTAGCAAGAAAAAAGCTGAGAGTGCAGAGAAATTTAATCCTGCCGGCTAAAGCCAAGGAACTTAAATGCCTGGATGGGAAGTTTTTGACATCTTCGGTAATTTGCGGGACTTGCCGGGCTGGCAACGAAGAAGTTCAGAATGAAGAAAAATTTAATACTGCCGGCCAAAACCAAGGGACTTAAATGACTGGATGGGAAGTTTTTGACATCTTTGGTACTTTGCGGAACTTGCCAGACTAGCAATGAAAAAGTCCGGAATGCAGAAAACTTTAATCCTGCCGGTCAAAGCCGAGGGTCTTAAATGCCTGGATGGGAAGTTTTTGACATCTTCGGTACTTTGCGGGACTTGCCGGGATAGCAACGAAAGAGTTCAGAATGCAGAAAAATTTAATCCTGCCGGCCAAAGCCAAGCAACTTAAATGCCTGAATGGGAAGTTTTTGACATCTTCGGTACTTTGCGGGACTTGCTGGGCTGGCAGCGAAGAAGTTCAGAATGCAGAGAAATTTAATCCTGCCGACCAAAGCTGATGGCTGGATGGGACGTTTTTTGACATCTTTGGTACTTTGCGGAACTTGCCAGACTAGCAACGAAGAAGTCCGGAATGCAGAAAAATTTAATACTGCCGGCCAAAGCCAAGGGACTTAAATACCTGGATGGAAAGTTTTTGACATCTTCGGTACTTTGCGGGACTGGCAACGAAGAAGTTCAGAATGCAGAGAATTTTAATCCTACTAAGGGATTTAAAGGGCTGGATGGGAAGTTTTTAAACTTTGCTAACACTCTGGATTTCTATGTTAATGGCTTAAATGGCTAGATGGGAAGTTTTTTGACATCTTTGGTACTTTGCGGAACTTGCCAGACTAGTAACGAAGAAGTCCGTAATATAGAAAAATTTAATCCTGCCGGCCAAAGCCAAGGGAGTTAAATGGCTGGATGGAAAGTTTTTGACATCTTCGGTACTTTGCGAGACTTGCCGGGCTGGCAATGAAGGAGTTTAGAATGCAGAGAAATTTAATCCTGCCGACCAAAGCTAAGGGACTTAAATGGCTGGATCGGAAGTTCTTTGACATTGCCAACACTCTGGATTTCTATGTTACAGAGAAGGCGGCCAATGTATTTGAAGTTCTTTTGGAAAACGGCAAGAAAATGGCAGTGGAGAGTTTCTTTCTCAAAAACCTACTCAGTGGGCCAGAGGATTCAACCTACAAGTTATATCAGGAGACATCTATACAAAAGGAGAGGCGAGTCGCCCTGATCCAGCAATACAATCAAAGTTTAACAAAAGATAAAACCCAGAAGCAGCAGCTTCTGCGCCTCCATAGAAAGGCGTACCTTAAACCTTCCAAAGACGCCTTCTTTCACAAGTGATCTAGAAATGTTATGTTTCCATAAAATTGGTTCAATAATAATTATAACGTTATTTGCGTTTGTTCCAATTTGTGGAGTAAATTTCGTTATATAAACAATTTTTCATATATTTGTTTTATTTTGAAATTTTGCAGGGCTTATTATTAATATGTAAGGAACAAGATCCCTTGAAGAGAAACCAATTTGTAACTTTAATTTTTCTGGACCATCCTAATGCACGGGATACAGCTAGGAATAACTATTCTAGGATTAATTGATTTCATCTTTGTTCGACGCATGTCATGCGTTATGCGTCAAGTAAAGTTGGCCCTGGAATTCTGAGCGTTACTCCGTGCATGTAAAGTCGGGCGTTAACGGTGTAATAAGGAATAATAGCAGTGAATCAAGCGTGTTCCTCTGCCAAGCAAGAGAGTGAAGATAAATGTGTATAAAACTACCATTAGTTGTCAATGGCAATCAGTATGAATGTCATGCACCTAAAATACTGACAGTGGGACTGTTTAGTCCTCGTTGGTCCTGAAGAAACCAAGTCTAATACTTGTTCTGCTCATTGAAGTCCTTCAACTTGTATCTATTTGAATCATTCATCATTATTTGTTGTATGTATATAGATGTTTACATTAGTGTAGTCGTGGGTGTATCCCATCCATTCGGGATATGTTCGTCGCGGGTGTCGTTTGCATAACGAGGAGATCGGATCGTTTCCGTTTTTATGTACGAGGAGGCGAGGGGAATGATATTGTGAGGCTGGACATGTAGACACCCCCGTAATTTAAACGATACGTGATTATCATACGCAGTTATGGTAGTTTAGATTGCATCCACCCTTTGGGGGTGTTTTTTTTTCTCTCGTCCGGCTTGGAACCTGTGGGTCGTTCTTATTAATTCCAACCGCGTCCACATAAATTGTGTTGTGTGCAATTCCCCAAACCCCCAAATTAATTTGACCCTTTGCACGATGAGTTACGGCCCCATATCCATTAGGTGGCATATTGCCAGGCGATTGCAGCGCTTTGGCGGCGTAATTAGAAAGCCTCATCGCAGCGACGCTCCACGGAGGACTGGGAATGTAATTAATAAAGAATTTAGCTGCCGCAGCCACTCGCTAATATCTCTCGGAATACTTGCGACATAGAATTTAATGTTGGCATTAACGTTTTTTTTTTCGTCTTAATTAAAATCCATCCAGCGCCGGAGATAGCGGGGATTTTTGGGCGTCGCCGCGCTGCGCCAGCAACCCCTTCAGCGCCGACGTCATTAGACAATCAGCGTCCATTATCTGCCGCCTCGGTGTCTCCTTTATGCCTCGACAAAATGGCGATAAAGTTACACGGAATGGCTCCTTTACGCGTGTTTATGTATCCTTATGTTCGTGTTCGCGCTTCCACCCAAACGACATCGCATTATCTCGGTCATTAATCAAACCGTCGAAGCACGCCACTAATTACCCCCCGGTTTCCCCCAGTTTTGCCCGATACGAAAAATCCATCCCCCGATATCCAGATCCATCCCGTGGACTGTCACCGTGGGCAAACATTCAATTAGGCACGTTCCTGTGGACTCATGCGATATGTAAATGAGGATGGGGATTAAATTCGGTAAGTCACGCGAGCTTTCAGGCATTAATGATATCATAAAGTACCTGGATTACTGTGGTTATACAAAGTTAATACCGTGTAACGTTCCTCTTTATGGGCCGCTGCCCCGACGGGTCCATCAGTTCGCGATAATTTCCCCCACACCCGAGACCTACCCGCGTCAACCGAATTGAGGACGTAAACAACCACCGCACGGCTAGTGTATGAACCCCTAAGCCTAAACAATCATGCACTGAATATTAGCAAGAGAATTTACATCGCCGAATGGGTTATCTCATATTCTATAGGGAACACTAACATCAACAAACTTCTCAAAATTGGCCTTTGACGTACGCTTAGTAAGTTTACCTTTGGAACTTCAGCTTGCCATAAGACTGGGATCCGAAAAAGACAATAAGAAAATTGCGATCAACCGATTTTCAACGTGATGAAATGTGCATTTCTTAGACCCATCATGAACGTTTACATATTTTTCGTCTGCCTCCACCGAAACCATATATTTCGGCCATAAAAATCGGGCCAAAACTATGATTTAGCGTATCGAGGGCCGAAAAAATAATATGCATAATCTAGACAACCTTCCGCGGAATATGAGTAGGCTATGCAAAAATCTGACAGTGACAGTTCAATGGTGCGCGATATAAAATTTCCTGAAACACTGTTTTTACTTAAGGCAGGCGACAAAATATCGAGTGTAACTCATGCCGAAATGCTTTAGCAACCCTTCGCTTTTAGCGGCGGGTTGCTAAAGCCTATTTTCGGGCCTTGATACACTATATATAGAGCTATTCAGCAGAGATGGCGGTCGGGGTGTCTTGTTCATCCGAATCAAGTAGTGTCCGTTGCAATTTTCCACCATAGGCTAAATCGATACCTACTATCTTGCATTAAATATCATGGGCCGAAATTAGACCTCCTAATTTTACACCCGGCGGTAGACCGCAACAACCCATAAAAATTAGGAGGGGTACCTTTTTTTTGATCCGTTTGTCACCGCTATTACGTTCATCAATCTTAACCCATTTTTAATCTCTAACTATTCCTATAGTGGCTGGATCTAGTTAACGAACCGCATTATCAACGAAGTGAGGCCATTAATGATCGAACAACTTCAACAATTACTAATACGGAAGTTTCCTTCGCCCATTCCGATTAGCGAAATTGCACTCCAAGAAGGAGATTGGCTATAATTTAATATCGCCAGTGCAACAGTGTAACAATCTCCCATCCGATCCACATAAATTCATTCTTTCAAATGACATTGGGTTTAATTTAATCTCACATTCAAACTTCATCAATATTCATACTTTTAAATGACGATAACGCCTGTTCAAAAATATAACAATATCCCATCAATTCAATAATGGCTTAATTAAAATAAACATTTCTTTCTCACGATTTTTCAAGGTTGCCCTTTTGTACGTTACAATGTATACGCCACAACGGATTTATCGTTAAACTTTCCCAACTAATTCTTGCACTTGTTGTACTCGGCCGCTATACGATTCCGCAAATCCATTAATCCGCTCGTTAATTATCGGTAATGGCTTTATGAACTTTATGGACGTTGTAAATGTGTAAGTGTTCGCTTCTTTGTAGCAGTAAAGTTTTATTGGATGTCGTGGTGGAGAAGCCGGGACCTCCGAATGCGTAACACGGGAGAGGGTTGCTCCTGCGAGCTTTAAATGTCAACAATAAATAATTTGTCTGGGAGCAATTAAATTTATTCGTCGCGTGATGGAAATTTAATTCCATATATACTTGGATAAATGGTATTGTTGGGAAAGTGATTGCGTGAGGCTAAATTTAGGTTTAGTAGTTTTAGTGGAATTATGTCGTACTAAATTGAAAATTTAAAGATGGAGATCTAAATAGATAAGATAAACAGGAAAAAACGGAAAGTAATAGTAATTCATGGTAAAATCATCCGTAATCTTCGTGATTGGTTAAAGGCCAACAAATTTAAAATCTCTAGGCGAAGATTATACGGATGGCAATCTAGCATCTTCTTTCTCTGGTTCACATTATGGTGGAAACTTAATTGTTTCCTTGTTTTAAAAGAGGCACTTAAACCCCGGCTTGGTGAGTCAAATAGCTCAAAATAGCGGCGAATCGTGCATTGGGGTTCCAATTTTTCCGGGAATGTGTAGGGGTGGTCCCTTGAACAACACCTAATAAAGTCTCATTTCAGCCGCCGCGGGGGGTGAGGGGGGTCCCAAAGGTCGCATTTTTAGTTTTTGGCTTTTATCTCGGAAACGGTGCAACGCTTAGAAATTTGTATACCCTTAAAAATTAAAGCTGATCAAAATAGTATATCCGTGTATGTACCGAAGTGTTGCAGTTTTTGAGATGTTAGCAGTTGAATATGAAATTTTGTCAAAAAAAGTGGTAGCGCTTCAGGTATCTCGTCTACCTTCCTCTACTAACTGTTTTCCCTTCTATTTTACAGAAAACTCATGGGAAAGAAAGTTGTAGAGCGAAAAGTTTCCTTCAAAAATGTGTGAAAACATAGATGAAGCCTGACAAACGCCGTAAAGTATACAATGTGCGAGACAATTAGAAGACGCGCTACTGCTCAAAAAGATGATTGCGGGATGGCAGTTTTGACAAGCATGAGTACTGCGGAAGATTTACATGCGGCTGATGCTAAATACCATGAAGACTGTTATATGAAGTTCTTTTTATTGAAACCGACTGGAAAATGAAAGGCAGACCGCTTTAAGAATTTATTTTAAAAGCCATGGATGAGATTTGCCAATATTTGGATAATGAGGATAAAGGCCAGTACTCGATTAATGAGATTATGGAACAGATAACTGGGGACAAACCAGATGTGAGGACTGTGATAACAGGCTGTCTGATTACATTCAGAAATCTTAGTGCAAAAACAACTGTTGCCTGTTTCCGAGATGTTGGTGACCAAATTTTGAATGATGCTTGGTATATGGCTAGGAGTGACAGTGATATTGATGACAAAATGAGAATTGTTTAAACGACTGCTGCAATAATGAGAGATATCCAGTCGAAGGCCGACGATTTGACGAGCCAACCGATGAGTTTTTGAATGATATCAAAGATATGGTATGGTGATATTGATGACAATATGAGAATTGTTAAAACAGCTGCTGCAATAATAAGGAGAGATATCCAGTCGAAGGCCTACGATTTGATGAGCCAAGCGATGAGGTTTTTAATGATGCCAAAGATATGGTACCTAACACTCTCTGGTTTTATGAATGCTCTTAACCCACAAAAAAAAGTGGTAGGAAAGAAGATTAGAAAAGCGTTAGTATTAGCTACGCTATAATTTCCGCCATTCGTCCACGCTCATTCATTTCCCCGATCCTCACAGGCATTTCTTCCAGAACATTATTATTAAAAAAAAACAGGCATTTCTTATTACATACACAGTAAGTTTGGGTCAAGGAGTTTGATAAATTTACTGCCTGGCTTCGGGTTTAGTGCGTCATATTTTTATGCTCCGCAACTGGAACTCTCGTCCCTCTGCCATCTCACGAAACCCACACCTGACAGAATATTTCGGCAATACGTTTTTGATAATGCCGATTTTGCCTGGATGGGCGGGACACGTTTCACTGCCTCGGGGGTAATAAATGTATAACACCTGCTCAAGCTCTTCCAAAACCCGATAATATCCAACGGCTTACAACTGCTCCTGCTACACTTGAAGTGGGAAAGCTGGTTGTTTTGGAATTGGTCACCCATGAAAACACTTGAAGTGGTAACGCTGGGCATTTTGTAACTGGTCACCAATGAAAACGTGCAGGGAAAGGGACTGTTGCCTGGATGGGCGGGACACGTTTCACTGATTTGGGGATATTAAATGTATAGCACCTGCTCAAACTCTTCCAAAATCCGATAATATCCAACGGCTTACAACTGCAAGTGCTACACTTGAAGTGGGAAAGCTGGTTGTTTTGGAATTGGTCACCTATGAAAACACTTGAAGTGGTAAAGCTGGATATTTTGTAACTGGTCATCAATGCAAACGTGTAGAGAAAAGGACTGAGAAATGCCATGTTCAGGAGTTGAACGTTTCCACTCGGTGATGAACTTATCCCAAACCTCCAAGACACTCTGTGGATAACAGGAAAATGGCTATCTCTCCTGAACACCTCAGGGATACCAGAAATCCCAGAGTGGAAGGGCTTGTTGCATGTGGCTTCTGATCCAATCAATGCTGGGAAAAGTGCAGTCGTACCGATTGCAATCAATTCACCTCCACGTGATGTTGATACTTTGTACACAGGAATATGCTGCAGAAGATTGTTTCCAACTTGCTTAGTAACAATGGATCAGCCACTATATCTCAAAGCTAGAGAAATCGATCATCGATTGGGTAAAGTAGGAATGATTATTGGTGTTTTTCACATGCTCATGTCGCATAGGGGTTGCATCGGACAAACTATGGCTGGGAGAGGCCTGAAAGAACATCTGTACTGCGATTTTGCTCCAAATTCAGTAGACATAATGTTGAACGGAAAATCTTACAGCAGAGCAGTAAGAGAGCATTTACTTGTACAAACCATTTTAGCTCAGATCATTTTGGAAAATGTAGGTATTACACCATTTGAAAAAGAAGTAGTTCAGTTACTTCAGACCTCAATAAAAATTACTACACAACACATTTCCAAAAATGTCACGTTTCAAAGGTACTGGGCCAACAGCAGCTTTCTGGGTCCAGTATTTTGAAATGATGGTGTTGATGAAAAAATGCATTGCAGCACAGCGGAAACTGGGAAGATCATATGACTGATGATACCTTATTTCCATGCCAGCAGGCATTTTTATAATGCATAGTGTACTCACCTATATCAGAGATGAGTAGAGTTATTGACAACAGAATATAAACGGGCGAGTTGGTTTTTTTCGTCCACACGCTAGCGGCACCTAATAGGAAACAATCCGAAACAGGTAACCGAAACAGTCATGTGATCTTATTAATATGTCAACGTCAATCTATTCATCGGCCTAAAGACGCTGAGGAGCAAGAGAAAAACGCTCCGGGAAGAAAATTTTAGCGGGCGTGACAAGGGATGGTGTAAGAGAGGAAGACATAGTAAAGAGGAAGACTTGGGGTAAACATTGAGTGGAGTAAGATCACATGATTCTTTCGGTTACCTGTTTCCGATTTTCTTAGGTGTCACTAGAGTAGGGACGAAAAAAGTCAGCGCGCCTGTTTGCATTGGCGTTAGCGATTTCTCTACTCATCTCTGCCTATATGCACCTGGTGTGCAGCAACTGTCAAGGGTCGTGTACAAACAGTGTTCCGATTCTTGATAGTGAAGAACTTTTTCCGAAGTATTAGATTGACGATTTTTAATAAATGAGAAAGCAGCAGATACACATTATACGTACAGGTAAACAGCAACAATTAGGTACAAACATAAATATACCATTTACCGGGTAAAGTTAAATTAGCATAATAAATGTTTGAAGGAAATTTTTCACTCTACAACTTTCTTTGCCACGAGTTTTCTGTAAAATGGAAGGCAAAAAAAAATAGAAGAGGAACGTTGACGAGATCCCTGAAGCGCTACCACTATTTTGGCAAATTTTCATATTCAATGACTCATATCTCAAAAACGGCAAAAAGAGTTAGAAGAGGAACGTTGACGAGACACCTGAAGCGCTACCACTATTTTGTCAAATTTTCATATTCAACTGCTCATATCTCAAAAACGGCAACACTTGGGTCCATACGTAAAGAAGGGAATTTTATCAGCTTTAATTTGAAAAGGTAAAAAATTTTCTGTGTAACCACCGTTTCCGAGATAAACGCCTAAAACTAAAATGGAAGCTTGGGGACCCCCCTCCCACCCCCCACGGCGCCTGAGAAGGCGCTGTTTAGGGGACCACCCACACATTCCTGAAAAAATTGGAACTCCAGAGATGAAAACCTAATTTGACTGGACTATAACGCATCTCTGCATCAATCACTAATACTGCTCTACTTACACTTTTAGAGGAAACTACAAAGTGCGCACATAAAACCGGCCCGTACCAGTTAAACAAGTTGCCGCGCATTCCTAGTATAACGTGCCCGTGCAGTGTAACTGTGTTCAGACGATTATTAATCATTGTTAAAAGTATAACTCTAGGTCATGCGTTACTCCATTGATCAGCGTGTGTTCATTGTTGAATAATATGAGCGGTTTGAATCCACTAAGTTGTTCATGACAGTTTTCATGAAAAGTTTCCTGATGACCCAGCAAAACCAACGATCCAGGAACTAGTGAAAAATTGGCGTTTAACAAGCAGTGTTGTTAATCCACGCAAAGTCGTGGCAGACATAACGGCACGAATTCAAAGAATCCCTAACAAGTGAACGCGACGGTTATCACATGCTTCGACGTGCACAACTTTGCTTGAATGTTGGCGTAGAACATTTCGAATTCGTTTCTAAAACTCTCTGTTAATTATACTGTAAAATAATGTAATGTCGATTACGTTTATTGATATTCCTTTCGGGGCCGGTTTTATGTGACCCACTATATAGTATAGTAGCATAGAAACGCTGATATGGATTTTTGTTGGCTTCCCCCCCCCCCCAATTTTGACGAGTTACTACTGGACTTGAATAGACTATGTGTATAAACAATTTAAATATGTTACGTGAGCGAATGAAGGAAAATGGTAAGAACAAAGTTAGCTGAAATAGTCACTTTGAATACCAACAGAATAAAACCTCTAGCAGTTATTTACTGTCAACCCGATTTATAGTAAGATTAAGTGAACTGACGTTGAGCAATGCGTTACCAAATAAACAGCCGTTAAACCTAGACCGCAGTTTACATAATCTATAGCTTAAACCGCTATTGAATAATCGGCCCCCTTATTTATAAAAAAAAACAAAGTATCTATTGGTAGTTCAAACATGCATATTTGTCACAATATACCGGGTGACCCAGCGATCTGTAAAAGCCCCATAACTTATTTTCTATTTGAGATATCGAGTTCTAGTTTTTTTGAACTGGTACCCACACTTATTCTGCATGTTTTAAAAATATAAATATTTTTGTACAGGGTGTCCCAGTATACATAACAGAGCAAAGTTATGTTTTTTTAAATGGAACACCCTATATTTTATACTCTATTTTCAACCCTCTTAAGAAGCTGATAAAAATAGTACTAAATACTATGGGTCTATAATGGACGGTTGGTTAGTTTTATGCAAATTTGTGACAAAAACAAGGACACATTGAAAAAATTGCAGAAGCGCTCCTAGAAAAGCTAGCGTCATTTTTTATACACTAAAGAATTTTCCACATCATGAAGAATAATACAAATCGGCTTTGGTTCTTTTTTGTTCATACTGCTATACAGGGTGTCAACATACGCAAAATAATGGATAACTATTTTTTTTCAAATGGAATACCCTATATATCTTGCCACCAATGCATGGCATTTTTGATAAGCTTTCCAATGATGTACAATTTGTATAATAAAATATTCATTAAATTCTTAAGATTTACCATAAAAACATTTTTCTTTTGTCACCTGCTCATTTTTGGATTTTCAGCGAAAACTATCCATTTTCTGAAGAAGTAATAGGAGACCAAAGCTGTGGAGCAAAAAATTTTCGATCGATATCGGTCTTTCGACTTTTCCAATAAATCGTGCATTGCCCGCCAGAGTGCGCAAAATCGTGACCGTATATGCATTTTAGCGTTTTTTTCAAATTTAATTTATTAATTAATTCCACGCCCTCTAGCGGAAAAACGGGTAATTGTAGAATAATTCAAATGACCTACATCGATTGAAAATGTTCCGCTCTACAATTCTTAATAGAAGCAATTTTTGCTCTAAATGCATAGTTTTCGCTGAAAATTCAAAAAACCATTCAAAAACGCGAAAATTGATACAAACATTTTTAATTTGCATTTTTAGCGAAAACTATGCATTTTGGGCAAAAATTGCTTCTATTAAGAGTTGTAGAGCAAAATATTTTCAATCGATATTGGTCATTTGAATTTCCCTATAATTTCCCGTTTTTTCGCTAGAGGGTGCGGAAAATAAAGTATAGTGCAATGTATTAATAAAAAGTTTGAAAAGAAAACGCTAATATGCATATACGGTCACGATTTTGCGGGCTCTGGCGGACAATGTACGCATTATCTCAAAAGTTGATAGACCTATACCGATCGGAAATTTTCCGCTCTACAAGTTTGGTCTCCAATTACTTTTTCAGAAAAAGGATAGTTTTGGCTGAAAATCTAAAAATGAGCGGGAGTTGACAAAAGAGAAATGTTTTTATTGATAAATCTCAAGAATCGTTAATATTTTGTTATACAAACTGTATATCATTAGAAAGCTTATTAAAAATGCCATAGATTGGTGGCAATGTATATAGGGTGTTCCATTTGAAAAAAAAATAGTTATCCATTGTTTTGCGTATGTTGACACCCTGTATAGCAGTATGAACAAAAAAAGACCAAAGCCGATGTGTATTATTCTTCATGACTCGGAAAATTTTCTAGTGTATAAAAAATTATGCTATCTTTGCTAGGAACGCTTCTGCAATGTTTTCAATGTGTACATGTTTTTGCCACAAACTTGCCCATAACTAACCAACCGTCCATAATAGACCAATAGTATCTTATACTATTTTTATCAGATTCTTAAGGGGATTAAAAATAAAGTATAAAATATGGGGTGTTCCATTAAAAAAAACATAACTTTGATCTGTTATTTATACTGGGACACCCTGTACAAAAACATGGATATTTTTAAAATGTGTAGAATAGGTGTGGGTACCAGTTCATGAAAATTAGAAGTCGATATCTCAAATAGCAAATAAGTTATGGGGCTTTTACAGATCGCTGGGTCACCCGGTATAAATAAAATGCAAATTATCAGCCTGTTACGGTCCTGGCGACGACCCGCACACGCATGAGCGCATGTTTGGTTGCACTCCCCGACATTTTTTGATGGTAGTACCATTTTTGTATTCACACAGTTGTCATCGTTGTGAAATAACGAAAAAATCTTATTATCAACACTGTTTTTTTAGCCCCAATTAACCACACTATGTTCTAGTTAGGATTTTATCTTGACAATCAAACACATCCTACAAGACGAATGCATCAAAGACATCCTAAAAGACAAATGCTTCAAACACATCCTACAAGATAAATACATTAAACACAGAAAGAACAGCGCGCTTCTGAAACATCGGAACAAGATTTGCATGGTCGAACTTTCTATACATGCTCATCATCTTTTCTTAATAACGCATGTTGCAATTAAAAAAAAGAAATTTGAACTCTAAAGGCAGAGTTTTGTATACGAGATAAACGAGAAATTCGATTATGCGGTGGAGAAAGTTTCAAATTTATGCTAACACTTTAGATAGAAATGTTAATTCATTTAAACACAAATGGCGTGCTATTATTTGGGAGACTGATGGTTTTTTTGAAATTAACACTAACTCTAGCCAGTATGCGCTTTTGGGCATTCTTGAGGCGTCTTCGTAAAAAAATATTTTTGTGGGAGAATCATCAATATCACAACCAAACACTATGTCACAAAAAAAAATATTACGATTCAAATGGGAAATCATGGAAAGGCTACAATTTACGATCGTTTCCTACGATATCCATTCTTTTCGACATTTCCGAAACCATTCGAATGAGAATTAGTTAATTGCTTCTGTTAATTTTCATTCTCGGTTGCGTATTCTTGTGTAACAACAAGTTTAATTACAAAACTGACATTGAACTAGTGCGAGTGCACTTTACATCGTTATTTGCTTAATTTCGCTCAAAGTGAGCGACCTGTCAGAGTTTCAAAGAGAGAGCCCGTCTGGTCAGTACATCGGTAACCACAGTGGCACAGCTCTAGGGGGTATTAAGAGGTAACGTCTCGGAGGTCATGGCAGCATACAACGTTCATGGCAAAACAACATCTTCGAGAGAGAACGGTGGAAGGAAAAACTAACTGCGAGAGGCAGGCGGGTATTCACGAGGTTTTTGACCACAAGGAGGAAGACCACGGCGTCGAAAGTGTCAAACCAACTGCGAGAGGCAGGCGGATATTCACGAGGTTTTTGTCCACAAAGAGGAAGACCACGGCGTCGAAAGTGTGACTACTGAGCTGAATGAACTACAGAACCCAGTGTTGACTAATATTTGCAATGAATAAACACAATACTCGAAGTAGAGCTGCTATCACAAAACCCCTTGAGACGGATTTGAATCGGAAACAATTAGTACAGTAGTGCAGGCACCATGATACTTGGACTGTAGATTAATGGAAACATGTATTGTTGTCTGTTGAATCCGGTTTCACACCATTTTCCGCCACGGGACGGGTTTACGTATGACGAACACCCGCGGCAGCCTACAACCCTTCCTACCGTGAGGTGAAGGTGGTTCCGTAATGGTTTGGGGCCTCATCACGTGGTTTGGTTTGGAGCGGTCGAGAGGCTGGTTTTATTTTTCTTAAGTTTTAGGGGGCGTGGAGCTAGAAAGATTGAGAAATGCTGACTCAAGCCAATATAGAGATGATATCATTGGAGGGCCGGAGCTGCAAAGGTTAAGAAAATTGACCTAAGATATCATAGAGATCATATCGTTCTGATTCTTGTGGTATCGACGAACCCAAGTATATATTCAAAGAACTCAACTGCCAAAAGTAAGAGTTGGAGAAACTGGTATAGTATTCCAATATCTCCATCGTGATTTGAGATATTTTTTTGGTCGCTTTTCATAAAACCATTAAGAGATTGGCCGTTTTGCTGATTTATAGTAGTAGACGACAAATCCTCGTTAAGGTCGTTTGCTACCTTAAATCAGCAAAACGGCCAACCTCTTATAGTTTTATTGAGGTGCGGTCCTAATCCACCTTCAAGAAATATCCCAAATCACCACCAAGTGTAATACTATACTGCGGTTTAAGAAGAAAGGAACATTTTTTCTCTGAGATCATCATGCTTCTCATGCAAGGTAGGTCAATTAGTTATGAGGGAAAATCAAAGACCTATGGAAACAACAAAATAACACTTTTTCAAAAATGAATTTATTTTGAATTCATTTTATTTTTCTTGCGTTTTAGGGGGCAGTTTAGTAAAAAAAGAGGATCACCGACCTAAATCATTATGTGGATGATCACGTTTTGATTCTTGTGACATCAATAAACCCGTGTTGGTATATGCTAGAAGGATTTATTCTGCCAAAAGTAAAAGTTGGTTCAAAGCGAAGCGAAACAGAGAACATCATGCTTCTGAAACAGCAAGGTAGAGTTAATTTGAATAGAGAAGAACCATGCACACGAATGAAAATTGATTGGATGCTGTAAGGGTGTGGCAGTGTCTCATTGGCGTAGTTGATCATACTGGTTTTGATTGTTCTTTGTTTGTTTTGCTTTCATTTGTTTTATGATTAAGAATATTATTATGGATCACATGTTTACTACTGAATAGTTTATTCACTATTTGAATACCTTTAGTTTATATTATTTTATACTCTCCCAAATAGTATATTTACTTGAATTGCGTACGCCACTGACAACAAGCAACCTCTACGATTTAGCGCATGCTTAGGTTCTTCTATTTTCAAACATACTTTCCGTTTAGTCAGTGCCTAATTAATTTTAAAGTTAAAATGGAGGCCAAGAACGAGTTCAAAACCCTACAAAAACATCAAAATAATTAGTTCTGAACAACACTTAAAATGTAATACTTTATTTAGTGAGAGCAGTTAAACAGTATTGTTCTTCCTTTCATTAAGAATTACTAGTGTTAAATATTATTACGAAATCGGGTTCATATTTCAACGCAAGAGTTTGGGGTAATGCTTCTGAGAAAATTGTACAAAATGAGGAGGCAAAGAGATTATTATCCACGTTTTACATCAAATAATTTGCTTCCCCTTTTTGAACAATTCTTACAGAAAATTATCCAGTGACAATGGTTATAATATAATTAAGCAATTAATTCTTAAATCATTTGCAGTGAAATTTGTCCAGGCCAGAGAACCTCTAATAAGAATTTATTTGTTTTATGCACATCCTGAAAGGCCTTTAATTAAGTGATATAGTACAACAGACAATTAGTAGCAATTAAGAGGCAACACTCAAACAGTTTGTGTATAGACAGTGATGATACGGTGACTTATTAAAGAAAAGAAGTCACACATGGAAGACAAGATTCTGCTTGTGTGCATCAAACCTTTTGATGAAATAAATAATTAGGAATGATCTATACAAATATTCTATTTTTGATTTTTTGTTACACCAACACTTGCTGGTTTAACTATCAGAGAAGCTAGAGCTTTGATTATTTGTTACATCAATACTTGCTGGTTTAACTGTCAGAGAAGCTAGAGCCCTACATTAGCCCCTCTCTTTCATGTCCAGTCAGTGGAGCTGGCCCAAGCATGAAAATTTAAAGCCCAGTTCGAAAAATTTTAATTTTTCAAAGAAGTTTCAAGTAACTAATTAGTATTTAATATGTAGGAAGCTTCTACTTCGTTATACATCCTTTTTTTGGAAATAAAACACTTTTTCCTTTGATTTATTTGTTTGACTGCAGTTTCAGCAACTCAACTTGCCCCATTATAAAAACTAAACGAAACTGCAGTCAAACAAATCAATCAAAGTATTATACAAAAAAAATAGTAAAAAGTGTTTTGATTAATAACTAATTAACGTTTAAACATGTTTTAATGGGATACCATTAAATAATCCACACCACTATTTATATGAAAGGTTGGTATTTGCATACTTAGAATTCAGACTTTAACGTTATTCACACCCTCGAAATATTTTAAAGGTTTTCCTAGAAGTGGAAAACAAACATTCCAGGAAGTCTCAAAATGAAGCCAATAAAGTACTTTCCAAAATTTCCTGGATTAAGATATTTGTAAACTCGTAAAATATAACGAACATTATTACTCCTTATGTTCCACATAGTGCTAGGGGAGATGCACTAACCTTAACCATCGTCTCGCCCTTTTTTTACGATCTCGATGGACGGCTGAGTAGTTTATTTTTTTGTAAGGGGTGAAATATAATCGCGAATTATGACAGTTTTAGAACCGTCGTTCGGGAATGGCTTTACAGCCCTCGTAAAATTACTACTTGTCAACATGCAATAAACTCTTTTCCATAACTGGAGATAATTGGCGTACGGAGCAACGATTACCCCAGAGAGCTCTTCGGCAATAAAAGTATGTTTTTTTATGTGTAAATCTCGCTAATTTGTTATAAACTCATTGGTGTTTTGAGCACAGTGATTACACCCCAATGAGCTTTCATTATAAAAAAGGAGAATAAAAGGCACTTTTTACAAATTAAAACTTCAGTGGGAGATATAATCTAGCATTTGTTTTGCTTTCCTAGGTCAGTCATCTCGTCATTTATTATAAATTCGAAGGCCACGCCCTTGGGGCAAGGGGTGATTGTGCTATAGGATGCTTCGGGGGCGATCGATACAAAATGCTCCCTTATCTATTCAATGAGGAGGCATTGTTGCCGTTTATCTCCCTTTCCAGGCCGCCGTGTTGCTATCTCTTGGCAGCGTTTTAAATTAAACCGCTTGAAAAAGAAGGAAAACAATGGTCGGTGCACGACCCGCCCTCGTTCAAATTTCGAAGAATGTGCTGTTAACTGAACATGCTTTTCGATAGATAGGTTCTAATTGTCTTGTAGAAAGTTGGGTGTTTTACAAGTTTGATTCATCGAATTGCTCGTCAATATATTCCAGTGAATTTAAATACAGAATAATAGGAAAATACGAGAAGTTTTGTAATCTATAGCAAGTCCTAGTAATAGTAATACTAGACTTGATTGTCCAATAGAATAGCAATTTACAGTATAAAATAAATAAATAAAGTATTTTAACAAATTAACTTTATTTTTTAATTACTAATAACTAACATAAAACAAAATCAGAAAATACATCTTCTAAAAGTTTTTCTTAGTCTTAGAAAGACTACAAAATATTAATATCGCACACCTACTTGCAAAGTGTCAACTCAAAAATTGTTTATGGTGGAGGCTTCTACTTCGTTATACATGTTGTAAATATAATAAAACACTTTTACTTTGTTTACTATAGTCAACAATAAAATAAAATTTATGTTATACCAATAAAGTAAAAGTGTTTTATTATATAAACTCAAAAATTAATGATTTTGAGAAAATTGCGAAAAACTATGAAGTGGCCTTAACAAAAAAAAAAAAACAATTACATATATAATAATTTTGCACTCTAATGGGAGGAATTTAAAGCTAATTTTGTACCAATTTTGGACCAATTTTTGCCATGGTATACAGATTTTTGACTTGTGGTACTTTGGAATTAGCGAAATGTTCCACTAAATGTAACTTTAAATGAAACAACTTTAGACGTTTTATACCACTATTTATGTTCAACTAAAACGTGTGAAACGTTTCGTGAAAATTTGCCCTTGCTATTCGTGAACAGGCACCTGACAAAATATTCTTGATGTTTTTGTCTTTTATTGGCCATTTCTTTGAAAGGAACAATTTTTTCTTAATATCTGAAATCGTAAATATAATCTAGTTTTAAGTTTACCATTATTTAGATAGATTTTAAAATTCCAAAAAATAAAAAAAAACTCTCTCAAATACATTAGCATGTACAAATTTCGCGATGAATGAACTCAGGCTCCCACAATTAAATGCAAAAGCATGTTCTAAATCCGCGCTCTGAATGTCGGAAGATAAGTGAACGCGATCGCGTCGCTAGCTTAATATTCATAAATTTATAGTGGGAAACAAAGGATCTGATAAAACTGTTAAAGTAAAGCTGTGCAAGTAAACAATTGTTCGTGTGTTCATTAAGGAAAACTAACGACATTCTCATCACGCCATAAAACATTAATAATGTAAGTAAACAGAAAAAAACAAAACAATAAGTAGGAATATAAGAGTGTTTAGCAGGGGCGGCTCGTTATACAGAGCCAAGGAGCCATGGCACTACCTGTAGTTTCAAACTCAGCAAGAATTTTTAATCAATTCTCAAAACACTTTTTCGCCAGTTACTTTGGTCTAAGAAGATAAATAGTTCTTCAAAAACGGGGGGGGGGGGGTATATTGTATAAGTGGCTCCACCATCAACATGTTACACGAGCCGCCACTGGTGTTTAGACTGTATTCTAAAACCAAGAATAGAATGCTACGATTGTGAGACATCAAGAGTTTTTTGAAAAAAATAAATAAAGTTTGTATATGAACCTTTGATCCAGGGCTAAAAGCAGGAAAATATTAAAATATGTAAATTGGATGAAGCTGATCACTCCTAAGTTTTAAAAGATGATATAAAGAAAATTCAAAGCAAATCAACAAAATTTGATTGATGACTTACTTACTATTCTGATTATTCTTCTTAGACTAGGACTGATATTTGTTCACTTCAACAGACTGTGGTTCCAGTAGGTATCAGGAGTTTAGATTGGCGCAAACTTCCCAAAGGGTTGGAAAAACATTCTTGTCAAAATAAGTAATTTTTAAATTGATTATTAGATGATTACTTGATAGCGACTTCAATCTGCACAAGAAAGTAATAGTTCTGGTAGGTATCAGGAGTTTAGATTAGCGCAAACTTCCCAAAGGGTTGGAAAAAAATTCTTGTCAAAATATGTAATTTTTTAAATTATTATTAGATGATTAGTTGATGGCGACTTCAATCTGCACAAGAAACTAAAGGAAACAGCGGGAGTTTACAACGTCATTATCAAACAACAGTCTACTGCAGTGATGGCGAACCTATGACACGCGAGCTCATTTTTGGTGACACGCATCTTCAAAGATAAAAAAAATCATAATTCAAATGTTTGTCTCTCATAACGGCCAGAGTTGGTTATTAATAATAATATTATTACTTACGTTAATAATAATTAACAAAATTATAATGAATTGATACAAAAATTAAAGTATTTCTATTTTTTTTAGTCACGAAAATTATGTTTGGATTTTTCAAAATTTTGACACACCGAGTTCAAAAGATTCACCATCACTGGTCTACTGTTTCTTTGATTGTGATGCAGACATCGAAACTCGCAATATAAAGATTGCAAAGTGGATTGAAAGTTGAAAGTTTCAGGTACAGAAATAAATTAAAATTTCTTTTGGGAACGAATTTTGGGTTTAAAACGCATTGATAGGTGCGGGTTTTGAAATTTCGAAAATCTTTTATATAAAAATTAACTAAAATACATGAGCAAACTTCATAGATTTATTATTGAACTACCAATTATTTTACCATCAAGAAATTTAGGATTTGAAATTTCGAAAATCTTCTATATAAAAATTAATTCAAATACAAGAGCAAATCATAGATTTATTATTGAACTACCGATTATTTTACCATGAAGAAATTGAAACAATGTGAATGTTTTTTTTTTCAAAATAATATTTAAATCATTTTCTTGCTTTGAGTGAAAGGTTTAAAGTTGGTATTTTCACATTTTGCTAAGATTAAGCACACATATTCGAACTGATGGTTATCCAAATTTATGTAACGACCCAAGACGAAAAATATTTACAACACACCTCAAATTAAAACTTTCTACAAACAATTTAGTAATCTGCAAAAAAAAAACATGGTTTCACACTTTAAAAACTCGCAATTCTAACGGATTTTAAGAACGTCGGTTGGTAATTTTTTCAGGTCGTAAATTTGAACTAATCTTAGCAGTAGTATGCAAATATTCGAACGGATCCGAAAATTTATGGCGGACAAGAAAGTAGGACCGTTTTGTTTTCGAAATTAACCGGTCACGGAGAACGGACACATAAATTCGGATGGTATTTTCACTGTGCTCTAATATTTGGGCGGAGGGATAATTAATGCCGAGGTAATCGTGACGTTAATTAACTGGGAAACAGATGGCATGTTGGTGGGTACCGTACGTGGGGACCTGTTTTGCTCGATTTGGTCAATTCGACATTGCTACCATCAGGTCGATAAATATTCATTTTTTTGGCTAAAGTGATGGTATTATTAGTTGATGAGCGCAATGTAAACCCAAAAAATTAATACAGGAACCATCCATCACTAAATATGTAACTTTTTTTTTTAATTTGTACACGTAAAGACTTGTCATAACAAATGATCTAAATAACCGTTTTAAATAAACCATTTTTTATGTTGGATTCAGATATTTTTATTCTAAAACTTCAACTTTATTTCAATTTTCGAGTTTTGAACTTTCAAATTTATGAAATTTGTAGTATTTATAGTAAATTAATCATGTACCGATTGTGAATTTTGATTTCGGTTTCTGAATTATGATATTTGGAGACTGATCGTGCGCTTTGTTTGGGTTGTATTGTTTTCGTGTGGTGTTAATTTGAAAAAAATCATAACTTATGATTTTCAAAGAAATTTCTTATGGAAAAATCTACCCTTATGGAAAAATTATGTGCGTGAAACTGGAAATATTTCCAGCAATATCCTAGCGCCTCCACCATCACTGACAAATGTTATGTTGTATCGAAGTAAGAATTTTGCACCATCTTGCATAAAAAATAAGTCTAACCAAATACAAATAACGAAAAATTCATACTGACGTTTACTGCCAGGCATTTCAACAATTTTATCACCAATTGTTTAAATAATGTATCTAAAAATAATAGAAGCAAACAAATTTACGGGAACTTGCACTGTTTAAAAAATTATATACTCCACCAGTAACAAAAAAAATCATACATGAAAATAAAAAAAATATTCCACGAGTAACCATTAAGTTCACATATCAAAATTTAAAAAAAAAAAACATTACTTTGGTTGTCAGGCTCTAACTTTAATTACTCCATTACCAATTGGTTATTTAATACGAGCAAAAAAAATGGAGAAATTCTACTGTTCAGATAAAATATGAAAAATCATAACTTTGGTTGTCGGGCCATATTTTTAATTATTTAAATAATGTATCTAGTAATAATATAAGAAGAAAAAATGAGGGAATTTCTACCGGTTAGAACAGTAATGGCGAACCTTTTTGGAAGTTGGTAAAATTTTGTTCATTATTTATTTAACAATAACCCGTGGGTCACTAAGTCAGCGGCCTCGGAGGGGTTGGTAAAAAGGGTACCAATAATTTTGAAACACCGAAGATTTGTAACAGTTTTGACCCATTCTTTATGATCTCACTTTTAAATTCCTCTGAAAATATTTACGTTTCCTTAAAGTGGCGCACGCATTGAAAATATGGCGCAGCCTGGGGTTCTCCTCTGATTAAATGACCTCTACATCCCCGAAATATTCTTTAATAAATTCGACATTCAATACTTATTATTTTTTTATATCTTCGTCTCTTCTTTTTTTATGATATAAGAGAAACAAGTTTATAGAAATCAACGCCTGGGTCATTTAAAAAGCATTCGTGGGTCAGTGTCTGACCCGCGGATCATAGGTTCGTCTCGACTGAGTTAGAAGAAAAAAAAACATTCCACCAGTAACCATTAACTTCACAAATAAAAATGAAAACAATCATAAATTTGGTTGTCAAGCCCTAATTTTAATTATTTCATCACCAATTGTTTACATAAAGTATCTAGTAATAACAAAAGCAAAATAATTTAGAGGAATTTCTATTTTTTAAAAGAAAAAATATTCTCCAGTAATAATATGAATTCGTACATAAAAATTAAAAAGTTCATAACTTTGATTCTCAGATCATATTTTTACTTTTTTCTACACCAATTGTTTAAATAGTGTGTCTTGTAATAATACAAGTGAAACAATATTGTGGAATTTCTACAGCTTAAAGGAAAAAAATATTCCACCAGTAAACATTAAGTACACACATCAAAATGAAAAAAAAAATCATAACTTTGGCTCTCAGCCCTTAGTTTAGATTATTTTATCACCAATTATTTATATAGCATTTTCTGTCTTGGTTAACCCTTAACGGGCACTGTGGGTGCAATAGACCCGGACGCACACTTTAGCTCAATTTTGTTTTCTATTCTCCCTCCCATATATACAGGGTGCTTCAAAAAAATGTATACACACTTTGAACTTCCATAGAAAATTTATTTACCGTTCTACAAACTTAAATTTCAGGAAATTAGAAAGCTGAAGTCCAATGTAAATGAAACATAAATAACAAATGTTAATACTGTTCAAATTGGTGACCTGCAGCATCAATACAATTCTGAGTACGAGTCACCACTGATTCTGTACATCGTATCAAAACGTCCAATGAGATTTCTCTACACACGGCTTGAATCTCATTCCAAAGAATGTCTAGGTTACGTGGTTTACGTTTGTACACCTCATTTTTTACTGTGCCCCATAAGAAGAAATCCAGTGGTGTAGCGGTTCGAGGTCGACCTGAATGACCTTTATGCACATCACACACTGTTCCATGAACTTCGAATTTGTCTCGTATGCGTGTAATTGTTAATCTTGAAGGTGGTTCTGTATCATACTCCCTTCTCCACTGTCTTTGAACTTCATTTACATTCTCAAACTTCCAGTACCACTTAATAACCTGCTTACGTTCTTCAAAACTCAAACGTACGTCCGCCATGTTGATATTACAACTTCCAACTGACAATATAACATAGAGGGACGATTATGCTGCCACCTGGCGAAGAAATATAACATTAGCCTTGTAGAGTGGGAAAACTACGATAGATTAAAGTGTGTATACATTTTGTTGAAGCACCCTGTATTTCAAAACTATTTCCCTATTAGCTGTGTATACCTCAATCCTATCGGCTATTTAGTTTTCTCGTGATAATCAAAATAAACGGACGTCTTATTTTGTAGGTCTAATAGACCCCAAGAGTGCCCGATTCGTAATAAAAAAAAAACAAAATTTTTTTTTTCGTATTTTGGTGAATAAATACGAAAGTAAAACATTTATCTAGCACTTTAAATAAAACAGTTTCTTTGTTAATATCACACTTTATTTTTAGTTCCAAAAATGTATCACGAAGTTGCTTCCACCATCAATCAATTTATCTAGCAATTAATTTTTACTTTCTCCGTTACGAAGTACGAGAAAGTATTGTGATCGTGATTTTTTTTTCAAAATTTTTTTTTACGGAAATATCCGTTTTGGGGTCCCTAGATGCCATTTCAACAATTTCTGGAAAAAAAAATTTGTGTCTGTGTGTGTGTGTGTGTGTGTGTGTGTATGTGTGTGTGTGTGTGTGTCTGTGTGTGTGTCTGTGTGTGTGTCTGTGTGTGTGTGTGTGTGTGTGTGTGTGTGTGTGTCTGTGTGTGTGTGTGTGTGTGTATGTCCCCACATATTTGTGGCACTTTGTGTGTGCTACATCCTGAATTGTGGCGGAGGCGCGTTCTTGTGGCACCTTACCCTCCGTGCCACAAGTACATTCGGCTATTTCTCCATTGCTTCATATGTCACACTTACGACATTTAGTACCAATGTTAAAGAAGATCAGATTATTTCAGTTATCTATACGAAAATTCTCTAAAATCATTCTCACGAAAGTTATGATACCTTAAAAATAATTGTGTGTATGACGCCACATCATGGGTACCGATCATGTGTGCTACACACCAAATTGTGACAACCCTTGTTGGTAGCGCCACCTGGAACAAAATATGCTGCGTTGCCGACCTATCCCACATACCTACCGAGGGGATCGCATTGTTTGCTCAATTCTCGGGTTGGAAATAGATTTACAGTTGGCGTTAGGACTTGCAGTGTCCATTCATAAATATTTCAATTAAATAAATAACATAAATTATTAATAAATAAATATTGAAATATTAAAATATTAATGAAATAAGAAATTGTGAGTAGAGAAATTAATTAAATTAATAACAGTAATTATTAATAAATAAATAAAAATTGAATTATTTATGAAACATAAAATTGCAAACAGAGAAATAAAATGTACAATTAAATGTTAAAAATGCACGGAATTTCTTGTAATTGTCTAAATTATTATTGTTCTTGACAATTAATACCCAACTTAAATTGATTTTTTTGTTCCCACTTTACTTGAATTACAGTTAAAATTATGCATAAATTATGCAAATTCACCAAATTAAATAGCATTTATTTATATTAATTTATTGGATTCTGTTTTAAAGTTTAAACGGGTTCGGGATGATAAAATGATACAAATATTATTACAATCTTTATATGTATATAAAAAGTGCATGTAATATAATTTATTTCGTATTCAATTAACAAAATTTTCCCACTTTCTTTGAATTTTTAATTTTATCTATATGATTTTTAACACAAAATTTAATGTCAGTCCAACCGCGTGAAGATAATATAGAATTGCTATTCATACATTGTATGCAGTTTACTTTTCCTGGTACAGTATTTCTTTTTATGTGCGTTGCAAAAAACTTCAACACTGCTCCTTTCTCTGCACTAGAGCATTATACATCATATTAAGGATACAAATAGTTTATGATTAATTTTGAAATAGCACTAAACAATATTAATAAATATCATTACCTGAACATGTACGGGGAACAGGTACTTGAGTCGACACTTATATTAAAAAAATATTTTTTTAATGGAATAAAACATGTTTAAATAATTCTAATTAATCCCATCATATAGAAAAATAATTGATTTATATTACTAACAAAAATTTGCTTCAAAATTATATGATAAAATATACATTAACACAAGGTAAAAGTTTTAGCATGTAAAATCCTATGGCCCACGATAAAAAACATACTGTATATCTAACGGTCAATCCATGTCAAATCAACCAATGATAGTCGCTAATTTTTTTTTATTTTCCAGAAGTTTTAGCTATTTTTTAAATTTCTAACCAAAAAGCTAATAAAGTCTCAGTGATGAAATTTTAACCACTTAGTATAACACCATTAAAGAACGTTTTGTGAAAATATTGGGTTTTTAAAGTGTGTCCCTTCCGAGATATTTCAGATCGAAAATACCTGATTTTAGGAAAATTGCAATATTTGAAGACCCTTTAAAAAAGGATGTAACTCTCTGGCCTGATACTTTTTAGGGAAGTAGTATACTATAGACACTATATCCACAAAAAATGAATTTGAGTCTTCGTTTTATCTTTAACACTTTTAATTTTTAAAGAGAAGCTTTTTATTTTGGAAACGTTAACATTTACCTATTTTCTGCTAATTTACAATTTAGTATAGGCCTATATATATATATATATATATATATATATATATATATATATATATATATATATATATATATATATATATATATATATATATATATATATATATATATACTTAACAGAAAAAATTGTACATTTTATGTTCTTTAACATGGTTTCTTTTTGAACCAAATATCTCCAAAAACCGAGGAGCTACAGAGTTTAACGTAAATCTCTACAAAATGCAAAATAGGCTGACCCACCAATACAAAATGGCTGTTCACAAAAAAAACTGAACATCTGAAAAATTAATGCATAGCTGTTTTCAACTCTCTGAATATACTACAACATAGGTAAAAAAACGAAAATAGATAAATTTTGTCAGAGACCTTTTCAAATTAAATTGGTTGATTTGATTGACCCCTAAGAATTTTTAGTGACAATCTAAAGACAATAATCAAACAAACTGTTTTAAAAATATGTTTACTTCTTAAAAATAATATTTATTGTTTCAAAATTGTCTAACAATAAGTAAGAAGTTCGTTTGAAATGCATCTCCCTAAATATATGTTCATGAACGCTGGAATATTTAGGTTGGTTCATATACTTACATGTTTGTTTGCAAAATATTAGGAAAAGTTGATAAAAACCAAAGAAAATATGAGCGATTAGATTTTTCACCATAATTGCTTTGAATAGTATGAGAGTGCTGTCTTTATTCTGACAACAATTAAAATGTAACTCATTCTAATTTGGTTTCTGTATCGAATAGAAAATTCAGCAATGTACATTGGCGATTTACATTGTATTTATATGTTTATGCAAACTCCTGCTTCCCATACAGATGGCAAAAAAAGGCAATAGCATAACAAAAAACGTGTATTGTAACTTGTTACTCAAGAGTGAAAAAATAAAATTAAAATATTTGGGATTTCACACGAGTTACCGCGCTTGTCATCAATTGAAAATCTATAAATAGATTGTTAATAATTTTCTTAAAATACAATCCGGAATGAATTTTGAGTAAATTTTCAAATCGATGGTAATTATTATTACATTTTTTCACTTAAATTATTACAGATTTTCAAGAACTTATACTTTATTCTCATGGATTTATCCCACAACTTGCGGATGGGGTGTTTGCAGGTTTCTATGGATTAATAATTATAATTAATTTTTAGTAAATTTATAAAGTTTATAGGAGAGACATATTTCATTTCATTTTTTCATTTGAATGGCAAAAATATTGTTATTTTCAAATAACAACCTACCTTGTTGTTTACTTTTTAGATAGAGCATTTTTAACTACAATACAATACTATTTTTTCTCCACGACCACTGTAGAATTTAAGCATTCTGAAATCAATTTTGATCATAGAACGTACACATTCTCACTCTTGTTATGGATCAAAATAAAATGCACTTATGCGTTTTGCATGTAATTCATTCCATAATAACTAATGGAATGAATATTCTCACACCGTTTCGAATAAAACAATTAGCCTTGGATATCACAATTGTCAAAATACTATAAACATAACCACAAACGCGATAATAAAACGTAAGTTCTTTGTGTTAATTATAATTAATATACTAATACAATAATTATTGTATTAGTCTATTTTATCTGGTCGAGGAGAAAGTATAGTCTACTACTAGGTAAGAATGGAAATTCTGATGCTAGTCCACTCGCATCGAATTTCCATTTTAACCTTGTTACAGAGTATACTATTATACCCTCGCCTAAGGCATTTTTCAAGTTAATTTGACTAAAATAAGCGCTGCGTGTCTAAAATTTGTCGCATAATAACATTTTTTTTTAAATTATTTACCAAATTCAGTATTGCATCAAACTAAAGTTGATTATTTTGTTGCTATAACAATACACTTTTTTATTCTTTATGGAGATTTTTCTCTAGTAATTTTTTTTAAGTTGCATTATTAGAAATTTTTTGAGTAATTTCGTTTTGAAAATAAAAGCAACAGTGCGTTGTCCTAGCAACAAAACGATAAGTTCCAACGAATATCCAACATCATCACTAAACGCATTATTAAATTCCAAAGAACTTGTATACAAATCATTTTCGGATTCGGTAAATAAAATAAAAGTAAAGTCATTACGCAAAACCCTGACCGCTTATTTAGTCGATTTTTTTTTGAAAATGTTATTGTATTTGCAACCACATTTAATTGATGAAAATAACATTTTCTCATACCAGATTTACATTCCTTCCTTACAATTAGTTCAGTGATTTTTTAATTAAATTACGTTCATAAAACTCACATAAATGGATATTTTGTATATGCTGCACTGTCAAATAAGCTCCAATTATGTGTCTAATATTAATTTCTTGGTTTATTTGATCCATTCTCATTTTACTGTAAATGTGTAAATGTTGTTATGTGTTAATTGCTATTGTGTGTTAGTTTGGACCGGATATTGGGATGTGACGCATTCATTCGACGAATTCCTTTTAAAATTTAAAGGTAGAACACTTGGGGGTGACGAATGCTAACATCTGCGAAAGATAAATATTTGAGGCCTGGCTCCTACTTCTATACATATTTAAAAATAGACTTTTATTATTGCTATTTAAATTAATAACTTTCTGTAAATTTCTTGCTCTTTCAAACTGAATTTCAATGGCTATTGTAATGCACGCTAGAGAAATAAATCTTCGATTTTTTTATTACGTCCATTTTCTCAATAAAACTTTATTCATATATTTCTTATAGATTTTAATATAGAAATAAATACCAATCAATAATAATAACTTACTACAAAAAATAATGTTGGTAAAAATCAAACTATTATCTTTTAATTTTTATGCTATTAAGGAATTCATTATTTTTTGCTGCCCAAAACAGCGAATGGATAAAATAAACCATGAAATGAACATTAGATACATAATTTGCGAATATTTGAACGTGTGAAATACCCGAAATGTCCATTTATGTGACGATTATAAATTCAAAACTTACTAAAGTAAGGAGATATTGTAAATCTAAAAAAAATATGACTTACATCTACATTCAAATCCTTATTTCGAATAACTCTATCGACTTTTTTCTGACTACATAGTTTCGACAAATAAGTGTGTCAGTTTCGGACATAATTATTTTTTAAATGAGAACCGAAACTTTCAAATGACGAGTGTATCCTAAAATAAGTTTTTCAAAGCAAAAATTTTGTAAATCAGGGCTTGACGTTACTAATATGGCGGAATCGTAAGTGGTTTTTCTACCGTTTGTTTACTCATGACTTTACTAGTTTAGAGTTTTTCGAACAATTCTAAATTGTATATAACATTTACTAAATTAAAAATTGGTGGTTAAATAATAGCCTAAATTATACTATTTCAAGTAACGTTCGATGATTTTATAAACTTATATTTGCCTGAGCTATAAATCTGAGATATTTTTTCAGCTAAATCGCCGGAAATAAATAATGAATACCAATATAATATTTAATAAAAAATGTATTGGTTTTGATTTTCAAAAGTAAACTGATTTTTCTTCGAATAATGAATAATGCATAATTTACGGTATTAAACCTGTATTTGATAATCCTTTTGTGCCGTAAATTGTGTGTGTAATAGAGAAAAGTTAGACAGAACAACATAATGACAAATCTTTTTTTTTTCATTTTAAAATTTAATTTGAATTCATAAATTTTAGAATAATTTGCCTAATATTATAAACATAGTAAGATATGCTAAATTTGCGAAGTAAAAAAAATATAAATTGTGTTAATTGTGAGTTAAAATTATAAAACGTATCGGGAAGCAGCTGAAATATTTAATAAGAAACATCAAACACACAAATGTACATACAATAATTAATATTTTGAAATGAAAATAATTAAAACATATGGATATGTTAAAAATAAATTAAATAACAAACGTCGATAACTGAGGACTTTAAAGTGAGGACTTTAAATGTAATGTTATCTACAATAGAATATATTAAATATTAGCTGCGCAAAAGGGTAAAGATATGATGGCAAATATTTTGAAAGCACACAAATTCCACCCATATAAACCACATTAAAACCTAGAGATTATGTTAGTGGTTTCAATTTTTGTTCTCTTATCCAAGGAGAGTTAGAAGAGCATCCATTTTGGGTTAGAATAATCATGTTTGAAGATGAAGCTTCATTTAATTCAAATGGTACAGTGAGTTCCCAAAATTGTCGATGATGGAATGACCTTCAACCCTAACTAACTAACGAAATAAATATTCATTACTGTAGTATTGTGTACATTTTTATCTGGATGTTTGTTATAATATATTTCAGCTGCTTCCCGATACGTTTTATAATTTTCAATCACAATTAATACAATTTCTATTTTTTCTCCAAACTCAATGTCACCGGAATTACTATTCATTTATAATGTTTAAATAATATCTGATGTTTAATGACAGACCTGTCACTGTCATTTCAACATTTGAAATATCAATGTGCATGTATCACTGTAGAGAAAAAGAAAAATTACAAAATCTTATTTTTAGCAACAGGTATACATGACTGTATGATTGAACCCAGTTTTCAATTCTAAATAACTTTTCTTTATAACAGTTCTTGATATTGTCAAAAATAAAGGTACTTTATTCTGGAACAAAATTCATATTTTCACACAAACTCCGTATATGACCAATAAAATTTGACAGCTGATGGTTGCATTTTAGGTTTTGGACCATGCAGAACTTTTTATAAAGAATAACTTTTTTCCTAAAATTAATTTTCAAATGGGATGGTTGAGAAGCTGCAAACTAACATCATTTATTACAATGCAAAAAAAAAATTAAATATATTGATACCAACATAAGCACAACTTATAAGATGAATTGATATGTAGTGTATTTTTTACTGTGAACTTTTAAAGTTTTCATATTAAGTTTTAAGTGGTACTATATTAAAATTTAATTATTTAACTGTTGATATGTTAACTTTGATAACCGAAATACGAGAAAATGTAATTCATGTCAATGTCATTTTCCAAAAAATTAAGCAAAAACCTATGAATTACAATCTATTGTCTGTTATAAAAATGTTCTAATTATAAGAACAATCAGTTCGCTGTAAAAAGATAAAATTTTAATATGGATTTTAAGCAAATATTTTCATATGTTAAAATATGGTCCAAAAGTTAATTTGCAAAATCTTAACGGCCGTGGTAATAAAATACACGGCATATTATAACATACCCCCTAAAAGCATAATCTATTAATAATATATCATCTAAACCTATAATTTGACTAAATTACAATGTTCGAAAGACATTTATTAGCAAAATATGTAAATTTAGAAAAACAAATTGAAATTGTATTTAATTAAAATATTTGATACAATTAAAATTATTTACCGTTTTGTGCCAGTTATTGAATTCAAATCACATAAATTCAATGGGCAATTGACTCTTAGCTCGATTCGTACTAGATGATACTTGTAATAATCATAATACTGAAATAAAATTGCAACGGATATGCCCGTGTGTCACATCACTGAAATCAGCAAAAAAAATCTGATTTAAATATGTATATATCATAAATTGTGCCCACAATGAAAACGAAAGCTAAGTGTAAAAAAACAAAAACTAACCCTGTAGATAAAAATCGTTCGCCATTTGATAAGACGTAAAAAGATGCCGTAGGAACGTTTTTACGAAATTACGATTTACACTTCTTTCCAAACTGCAGAGAAACCGTTAAAATAATTTAAATGTTAAAGCAGATTATTAATCAACATAAAATTCTGCAAAAGTGTCGAATTTAAACCTACCCTCTATTTCCTATAATAAGCTATATCCCCATACTCGCCCTCGAATTTCAATCACCCTTTATATTTCACCCGATAGCTGACGAGGCAATTCAAGTACAATTACTCAAAATATAGCTTTAAAACATTTTCGTATATTCTGTTATATTTTTTATACCAGAAAAGTTTTAAATGTATAAACCTCACTAAAGACGGTTGTAACATAATTAGTATTATCAACCTACCTAAAATAACTGGATGTAACAATAGTTTCAAAAAGGCCAATAATTTTAATCCTATTACAAAAGTTTGCTGTAAAAGTTGTGAGCTTTCATACATTTAAAACATCAAGAGACTATTTTTATTGTCCCAGCAGAAATCTTGGAGCATGTCAAGCACAAACATAAAAAATCACTTTTTGTCAAGGTTATTTAATTAAGCCATGCATATTCTAAAGCTATGCTTATTCTAAAATATTTATTTTACCATTTTTCAATTAGTTTATAAGGCACATTTTGATCATAAACCCAAACTTAAAATGTTTGTACAATAAAATTAGGTTAAATTATTAGTTCAAAGGGTATGGTTTAATACTCGTTTTTTTATAGATATTATATAAATTTATGGTTTCATCGTACAAATCCTTGTCGTGTGGGACCCAAAAATATTTATGGGGGCCTATTTAGGTTATTGGAGAGATAATTTCGGAAAAATTGTATTGTCATGCTCCGCTGTTTATAATTATTTAAATCCGAAGGGTAAGTACATAAGAAATCATTCTCGTTTTTCTCCTGTGCTAAGTTCCTTTATTATCCAGTAACCAATATTTATAAATTATTGTTTTCTGTGGTTACATACAAAAGTATTTTAAAAGGATAACAGACAAGAGTTTGCTAATATGCATAATTATGTAATATTAACGTGATTATTTCCGTTTTTGGCCTCTTCAACTACCATTTTTTGACTTCGATTTCGTTCTGAGCCGAAACTTTGTGATGGTTATAAATTTAAAAAAACATATAAATAAGGAGTCTAAATCTAGTTCATAGCGTAGCTTTGAGTGGGTTATCTTTCAAATTGTATTAACAAAAAAAGTCATTGCTTCAATTTGTGGATATTATTTTTATTTCCTTAATTTGAAAGTTAATACAGACATTTTCATATTTATTTTCAAAAACAAAACTCTCATTAGCGTAATGAAATTGATTTGCCAAAGGCAATAAACTTTACATGTGGAAACATTTTGGGGGTTATTAATATTTTGAAAAAATGATGGGATGTTCAAATTCAATTTTTGAACATGGTAAGGAAATTACAAACATACGTTAGCCCTTATGATAAAATTGACACTGACAAATTGATTTCATGACATTACCAGTGTTTCGTTTTCGGCTTTGAATATGAAAATTATAAATTTAATTTATCTTGAATTTGATACTATTTTAAATTGAAAATTCACGTGACTTTTAAACGTTTAATTGTAAAAAACTGTAAGAAAAATAATATTTGTCTACCTTTTAAATTAAAAGGGAAAAAAGGTTTAAAAAACTACAAGAGCTTAAAACAACTGAAGACGGAAATTTTTCCTCACGAAGATACTTCACGATTTATAAATGAGGATTATATTCAAGATAAAATAATTCTAGATTTAAATATTATTCACGTTAAATCTTTATATTGAAACTGCATTTTTAGTGTTTATAGTACTAGGAAAGTTGTATTTTCAAACATTTATAATATCCAGATGTCGGCATTGTTCGTCTCAGCAGTCGAAAGCAGGTACCAAGCGTCCCTTTAAATTTTTAAAAGGAATTCCTAGAAAAGAGGACAGACGACTCATTTCAAAATCCGGTTCAAACCAATATCATTCATATTGTTTATTCTGGAGACTTCCACTTCTTTATACATGTTGAATAATATAATAAAACACTTTTCACTTTGTTTTGTATAACATGGTAATATATTCAAATTGAACCGGATGAGAAATGCTTGTTTTATTTTCATGTTTGAAAATGGTAGGCGTTGTTAGCGAAACATATTATACAACATAATTCATATTTTATTTATCCTTCGAGTATATTCAAATTCTAAATAGTATTTCTCATTATCTCTATAGTTGTGGTTTTTATAGTCGTTTGTAGCGATACTTGCCGCTACATAGTAAATTTTATACACAAAACATATAACTTTTAAAAGTAACCTGATAAATTATAAATACATTCATGAATCTTTTAAATAACTTATAATCCTTAATAAATGAACCATTTATGTTAATACTATAATTCATAGAAGTATATTTTTTTAAGTAAACAGAAGTTTTTCAATATATCGAAATTTTGTAAGTGATAAAAGAAAATCATTCGTTGTAGATAATTAAGAGAAACATCTTATTTTTAATTGTTACAATAATACAAATGAGTGAAATAAGTAGAGTTTACACTATATTTAATGGTAATGCATATCTATAGTATAGATCTTTATTTAATAAAAAAATTATCAAGTTGACTTTGATTTTAAAATACTTCATATGCAACTTGTAATTTTTAAAATGAAATTGCTGAACTTTCTAATTGAACCCCTGTATAATTAGAAATAGATTATAGCAAGGTATAATCATTTTAAATTACGCACAAGACATTGTACATAAATTATTAACAAAATGTTTTGTAGCGTTTTTATAATTAAACATTTTTTATTTTAAGTAGAAAATGTGCATATTTTAACAAAATATAGAAAAACAATTGGTACAAAAGTTGTGCAGAATAGTGACTTGCACATTATAAAAAAAAATCGGAATTTATACAGGGTGGTTCAATAAAAGTTATACACAAAACTTTTCTTTTTTTTAATGGAACACAATATATATTTTTACATTTTTAGATTCCTCATTACGTAAGGATTATTGAAACGATATAAAGTTCTATGGGTTTGAACCATATCGTTTCTATGTTATTCAGTTGTTTATATAAAAATTTGAACACATTTGTCCCAGCTATAGTTAATTTAGTTGTACAGTTTTTTTGATCATTGGTCTTCAAAATTACTGATGAGATTTCGAAAAGTACTTAATCTTTATAAAGTGTTCATTTTGGAAATCTCTACAATTATTGTTAATGAAAATTTCATGTAGAAATTATTATTTGATAATATTGGAACGAAAATTTCAAATTATTTTCATTATCAATACTTGTAGAGAATTCTAAAATGAACACTTTATAAAGAATAAGTATTTTTCGAAATCTCACTAGTCTTTGAAAAAATTGATATACCGGGTGTAACTGAATTCTGGTAGACCCCGAATATCTTTTTTATCTTTACATATATCGTTTTGAAATTTAGGATGGTGCTTTAAGAGAATAAATTGGATCAGCAAGCGGAATTTTAATAAAAAATCTATTTCCGGTTTAACCGGAAATGGCCTTCTTTTCTATTTCAGATAGAACACCCTGTATATTTTTACATAATTTAATTCCTATCTATATTCTGAGTTCATAGATGTATCATAAGTGACCATCCGGTTGTTTATTTTTTGTTTAAAATTAATTTAAATTTGTTTTTTGTGTAAATTTAATTTAAATTTAAACAAAAGACTAACAACCAAAAGGTCACTTATGATACGTCTCTAAACTCAGAATTTAGAGACGAATTAAATTATGTAAAAATATACAGATTGTTCCGTCTGAAATAGAAAAGTTGTGGTCATTGGAAATGGAAATGGAATTTTGATAAAAAATCCACATGTCGATACACTTTATTCCCTTAAAACACTAAACTAAATTTCATAAAGATATATGTAAAAATGCAAATTATAGGCATCAAATATCATTTGAATAGTGTTCTTAAGGAACAAAGTATGTCAATATGTAGACTTTTAATAACAATTCCATTTCCGGTTTAACTTTTCTATTTCAAATAAAAATCAAAATTAAAATTACAATCAAAATCAAAATTTAAATTAAAATCAAAATCAAAATCAAAATTAAAATCAAAGTCAAAATCAAAATCGAAATCGAAATCGAAATCGAAATCGAAATCGAAATCGAAATCGAAATCGAAATCGAAATCGAAATCGAAATCGAAATCGAAATCAAAATCAAAATCAAAATCAAAATTCAAATTGTAATTACAATTACAATTGAAAAAAAATTAAAATCAAAGCTAAAATCTGTATTATTATCATAAATCGCGTTCTGTGAATCAAAGAGCGAATTGGCGTGTTTAATAACCATATTAAAAACGCAAATGCGTGTTTAATGAAATTAAGGCTTGGTCGAATGTACTTAATATTTTATATGCAGCTATTTAATAAAGTATTATATAGAAAATGTACCCCATTTATGCTGCCCATACAATTTAATAATGCGCATATTATAACATTTTCGTGAACAAAGATATATATATATATATATATAGATATATATATATATATATATATATATATATATATACATATATATATTTATATATATAAACATGCAAATGATATTTGGGGTCTATCAGAATTCAGTTACACCCGGTATATAAGATACAAATTGCAATATTGTGCTTAATGTTAAAAATCTTGAATCTGAATCTTTATGTTTTATTTTAATTCATTTAATTACTTATATTTTATTTATTTATTTATTTGGTATTACATTTTTATTTTATTATCTATTGGAAGCGTTGCGCGGGCAAGAAAATGCGTGACAAGGACTTTCTTTGCAAATTATAAGACGGTCACATCTCCACGGCAACATTGCTTTTCACACACTTACACACATTTTCATGGCATGCAATATTAGTGGCACCATAAATTGATACCAGTCATATTTGTGACACCATGTGTTAACTTTTCACGTTTCATAATATTTGTGGCACATTTGATTTTTTTGCAATAACTTTTGTTATATGGAGGGTATCGTAAAATTAACCACATATTCAGAAATAATGGAAAGAAGCGCAGCGGAACGACAGTATCTTAACAAAAGCGCCACAAATGGGGATATATCATGCGGTGCCACAAATATGTAGGGACGTGTATGTGTGTGTCTGTCTGTGTGCGCTGTATCTCAAAAACCAATAGAGCAATTGATATGAAACTTTGAACATACGTCTTATGGTAAAATTTCGTACACCGGAAGTGGGTGTTTACCTTAACTGTTTTTTGTTTTTTGCCAATATTTTCTTAAATATAAAAAATATCACAAAAACATTTAAACAAACATCGAAGACAACAAAGAAATGAATAGCTTTTGCTTGAAAATATTTTTCATAAAATCATTGCTATTCGAGAAAAAAATTTAATAATTTTTTTTTAATTTTTGGTTTATAATTATGAAACGATAATAGTTACAGCAATTTTATGTGAATAATAATTGCAGAGAATGCCAAAATGAACAACTTCTAAAGAATAAGTTTTTTTCGAAATCTCGTTAGTTTTCGAGTAAACCCAGTTTTTGAATTTGAAGTATAATTTTTCCATCTTTCATGATTTTGACGTTTTAAACGTCAGTTTCATCCGATTTTACGCAACGCTCGATGTACATTTAAAATATGATTTCAATTGAAAATAAACCCATGAAAACGTAAATATAAAGTCGGAGAAAGTAACATGATGGCCACATCACCATTTTTTTTTACAATAAGTAAATTGTACCTCTAGTTTGATAATGATCATTGTTTGATCGAAACTGCAGTCACTAATAAAAAAACAGTGTGATATTAACTAAGTAAAAGAGAGTTTTATTTAAGTAAATTATGATTTTTATGTATTTTTTTACTATATATAATTTTCAGAGCTAAATTTTTTGAACAATGACCTATAAAATTTGGGATTGCGTCAAAATATCGATCAACAACTTCTTCAGGACGATATTCCCCGCTATCGAGAATCTGATTCAAGTGACGATTCGGATGGTGCAATCTAAGAACACATTCCACAATTTTTTTGTAAAAAAAAATTATTGCTATATATGATTCCCTCTAAAAAATTAAAAGAAAAATTTCTATGCCTCATTTCAAACTAAAAAATTAATATAGTTTTTGCAACGAAGACCTTAGATTTGTTTTACTCGAAAAATATTTCAGCAAGATGACCTGAAATTTTTAACCAAATACAAGGTGTCTAAAAAAGACACCACCAAAATGATATGGTGTATTCCTGAGACAAAAAAAGAGCAAATTAACTAAATTTATCTATATGATAAATTACATACTTTCCAAGATACCGCAGATTTTTAAAATATTTTAATCTATATCTCGAAAATGGCAGATGAGAATGATTTGTTTATTTTTTTCTGACAACTACATTAGGTGTACTACATTGTTTAAAAATTTCAAGAAATTTCTTCAAGTACAAAGGTGCTCCAGAGGACACTTTCTTTCAAAATTGTTTTTGGACACTAAAAAATTGTTTAGTTTCTACCATATCTTAACCTGCATTTAAATATGTCCTAAGCAGTTGTGTAATTTTTTTCTAGCCTTCAATTTCAATATTGACGGAGATACACAGCTTCAAAGGTGTCCGGGTCTATTAGACCCATAGTACCCGTTATTATTATATCGAAGTGTGCCCGTTAAGGGTTAAATCGGCTAAATTTCACATAAGTTGTAGCTTATAACATGCTGAACAATAAAAGCAATTGGCTCACTTTTATGCAATTTTTTTAATAGCATTCAGTCACAAATAAAAAATTCAGTAGTAACCCTGGTTTGACCTTGTGATGTTTTACTTTTTTTTACCTTATTTTTGTTTTTTTACAATATGTTTTTATTTTTGTTTTGAGTAATTTTGTAAAAGATTTACCGTAAAATAAATCTAGAAACCTAAATTTTTATTACATATTCATGTATCTAATATCAAATACTACAATTTAATCATTTTACTGGCATTACTGCGCGTGTTACGCTATTGCGTAAATAAGTACAGTAACTCTAATAAATCTTATAACTCTGAAAGTGCTTAATAAAAAATAATTAAATGATAGTGTTTTGAAAACGTCTCGACATCAGCTGCAAGAATTTGTAACAAATTTTCTACTTAAAAAATAAGGTTGTCTTTCACCTGACCTTACGTAGATGTCACAAGGTCACTATTGTTTTTTTTCAGAAATTGTTGAAATGGCGTCTAGGGACCCCAAAACGGATATTTCCGTAAAAAAAAGAAATTGAAAAAATTATCACGATCACAATACTTTCTCGTAGGTTCTACCGGAGAAAGTAAAACGAAGATTTTATGTGCCGTGAGGTAAGCCTAGGAACATAAAACTTCACCATAGATAAGAGATCTGGGCAATCAATGTAATTGTGAATTAATTTGTGCAGAAATGATGCACTGTTTATATCTCTGCGATTAGAAAGAGAGTTCAGAAGATGACGCTGGAGTAGCTGGTCATATTCTGTTCCTCTTTCAGGAAGAGTTGTGTCCTCTTTGAAACTTGGATATTTAAGGAAGCGACGTTGTACGCTTTCAATTTGTAGTGACAAATGCGCATTGAGGATACAAAATTGAAGAAGCGTATTCTAAACGACTTCCTGCAAAATAGAATAGAGACAGTCACTATTATTAAAGTATTTACAAGCACGGATAATGAAATCCAACATTTGGAAGCAGATGAACATAAAACATTTATCTGTTTAACAAAAGTTATCCGAGAGTACGCCCAAAGCCTTTGGGGGATAACTATAGATATTATAGCTGTAGCTTACGCGCGAAGGACGTGAGAATGTGAGAGTGGCACATTGATTGATATTCAAGTTCAATTCGTTATTATTACACCGCCTAGAAATGAAATTAAGATTATCTTGCAGCTTCGGTGAGTCTTGGAGATTACAAATATTTAAGAAAATGTTCAAGTCATCCGCATATGCTAATATGAGGCAAGACAAAGAAGAAATAAAATCCTTATTAAACATGATGAATAAAAGCGGACCAAGGTTAGAGCCCTGAGGCACCCCAGAAGTAGAAGTAAATATTTGAGACTTCTATCCGTTATAGTGTACATAGTTAGATAGACCATATAAGTATGAATGAAAGAAATGAATAGACCAAATTCTGCAAGTTTATTCAGCAAGATAGTATGGTAAATACAATCGAATACACCAGAAAAATCGGTGTAGATTATATCCATTTGAGTTCGATTTATAATGGAATCACTTGTGTTGATTCCAAGATTGGTAACTGTGATGATGGTGAAATTAAAGTTCTCATATACCCATACAAGAAAGTGTACAACATTTGTTCGAAAACTTTAGAAAAGTTTGAGAGAATTGGTCGGTAATCGCCGACATTGATTTTGTCATAATAATAATAAACATGAATTACAACAATAAATAACATTTAGCGGAGATGGTGGGGGAAGATATTACTGTAAATATTGTCTGCTTCAGACACATGAGAAAATCATATATCATTTACATGACCTTTTTTGACAGTTTTCAGCAACACAATCATGATGTCCAAGCCAGTTGTTTCCTATTTGTGGTACGCGTACCGGCATCGGTATGAGAATGTTGAGATACTAGTGCGAGTTAAGTACATGAAATAATAATGAAGACTTTATTGTTGAGAGAGGGTCAAAAAGTCATCACCTGAGAATTTTGTCAGGACTCAGTTTTTCAAAAAAATATTTACCCGCTGCTACGCCACGATATTGGCTACTACATACAGGTAAAACATCTCAAAAAGAACGGAAATCTCTGGTCTAAACCTTGTCAACGATTTTTTTTATACATTACATTAATTTTTATTTTGCCAGTAGTACAGTGAAGTTAGAGGTTAAGACAAGATGAATAATTACCGACTACAATTTATAAATCATGATGTCCTTCTAATTATCAAGCAAGCAATTAATAAGGTGTAGCTCAGTCAGCTTTAATGAGCAATTAACATGTTTGGTTTCTTCCTTTCCGCGAGCGCAAGGCAATTACCCGGATTCGCCCGGAGCATTGTCGCGATGGCGGATGCCGCCGCGCTTTTTTATCTTCTAATTAAGATACGCGCGTTTTCGTCCCTTCAAAAAATCCCCATAAAACTGATTTATCGCCGAATATGTTGGGGAAATTAATTAGATAGTTTAATGAAAGAATTAATTTACGATCTCGGTAGTTATTCCCGGCAATCATTAATCCCGAATATGAGGCATAAAACAGTTAATAAACAGGCACCGATTACAAAGAAAAGTACCGAATAATTTATGGTGGACGGAGAAGGAGAGAGAGATGAGGAGGATGGAAAAAATACAAATCCCAATTTAGATAGGAATGAAACATGGCAGGTTCCCTGGGCGCACAACGAATGAATCAAGCTTGTAGGGGGGCCGAGGAGGAGGTGTGTAATTTATACCCCGGTACCTCGATCAAGCCCGCTCGCCTGGGCTTGGCAGGAGGGAAGGGAAAAAGGCTATAAAATAGTTTGAAGAGGGCCCCCGAGACGTCTCTGAGCACGGCGCGAGACTCCGATGCAACCGGATTCAGCGATATTCCACTCCCTTACACCTAGTATATGTATGTAAACATAACCCCCACTAAGGGTGCACCTTAAACGCACACGAACTGATACACGATACACCGAAAATATTCCCCTGGAATTAAACGTCCGAGCCTCGATTAGCATATATTTCCTATCGTTCTTGGGAATTTATTGGTATCGCTCGAGCATTCCTGAAGTCTGGTATTGCAGTTCGACGTTCGCTCGCTCCGACAATTTCCAGCTCCTGGCGATAATTTTCCTATAAAACGTACGAATTGAGACGCCATTAATTAAAGCGTCCGAACGTTAACCAACTGATGGCGCACTTCGTCGCAACAAGAACATTTGCCCGTTTACAAAACAACGGCGCAACGTTTGAAAGCCCTGCAAGTGAAATATTGCAGGTTTGGAGGGAAGCATAAAAGTTATTCAATGGAAATACCTCATCACATCCAGTACTTCCTAGTTCAAACAACGCTGGTTCGTAATGACTGTATCACTTGACAATCCAACTGGAGTGGAGTTTTCCTTCGAGTGAAATAAACATGTGAAAAAATTTAAAAACCGTCACTTGTAGATGCTTTAAATAAATTCACTGATTTATTGTCCATTTTATATGGTATGTTCGCGATTATTTTAAACACACGGTAGGCCATGATATTTTTTCCTGAGGCTGCCGTTAGGTCCTAGAATTTGGCATTAGTACAATATTCACACTGTTAACATTTTTATCAAGTGTGTCGGCTCAAAAGGCCGAAAATAATTTCAGCCGTTTAGAAAATTTGCGTTCAAAAGTGCTTTGAAGAATTTTAAAAACTTCACTAATGAAGACATCTTCAAAAGGCTCAAAAGAATGTTTTAAGTAATTTTTCGTTGAATTATCGATATCTTAAAGCAAAGTTCTGCCTAACTAAAGCCTTCCTTATTGTTTCGTTTTAATACAATTTTTTTATTTTGGAGTAATGAGTTTATTTGTTGAATTTGGTTCTCGTTTATCACGTGGTGAAACATTTTAATTTTTGGCACTTGGTTGGTTTCACAATTTGTGCCTAATTCCAACAACCTTTAATAATGAGTTTATTATTAAAAAAAAGCTTTAAACTGGCAACAGCGTAAGTTTCGACTGTCTACTGAAACATCTTCGAAAGGCTTCAAAGAATGTTTGAAGTAATTTTTCGTTCAATAATCGATATCTTAAAGCAAAGTTCTGCCTAACTAAAGTCTTCCTTATTGTAACGTTTTAATACATTTTTTTTATTTTTAGAGTAGAGTTCATTATTAAAAAAAGCTTTAAACTGGCAACAGCGTAAGTTTCGACTGTCTACTGAAACATCTTCGAAAAGCTCCAAAGAATGTTTGAAGTAATTTTTCGTTCAATAATCGATATCTTAAAGCAAAGTTCTGCCTAACTAAAGTAGAGTAGAGTTCACTATTAAAAAAATCTTTAAACTGGCAACCGCGTAGGTTTCGACTGTCCACTGAAACATCTTCGAAAGGCTTCAAAGAATGTTTAAAGTAATTTTTCGTTCAATAATCGATATCTTAAAGCAAAGTTCTGCCTAACTAAAGTCTTCCATATTGTTTCGTTTTAATACATTTTTTTTTATTTTTAGAGTAGAGTTCATTATTAAAAAATCTTTAAACTGGCAACCGCGTAGGTTTCGACTGTCTACTGAAACATCTTCGAAAGGCTTCAAAGAATGTTTGAAGTAATTTTTCGTTCAATAATCGATATCTTAAAGCAAAGTTCTGCCTAACTAAAGTTTTCCTTATTGTTACGTTTTAATACATTTTTTTTTAATTTCAGAGTAGAGTTCATTATTAAAAAAAGCTTTAAAATGGCAACAGCGTAAGTTTCGACTGTTTAATTAGACATCTTCGGAAGGCATCAAAGAGTGTTTGAAATAATTTTTCGTTCAATAATCGATAGCTTACAGCAAGGTTTTGACCAACTTTCATCTTCCTTATTGTTCGTTTCGATACAATTTTTATTTTGGAGTAATAAGTTCATTCATTATTTCATTATTAAACTGGCAACAGCGTAAGGTACAACTGTCATCAATTATTGCTTGTCAACAAATTACAATTTGTCAGATTTTCATGGATAGTGAGAATCTAAAATAATCGTGAATATAAGGCTGAAACACCTCTGGTCAATTGTCTGTTGAGATCATTTGTCTCAATAAATCTATATATCGTGAATATATTATAGGAATCGACTCCAAACAATATTTCTCGTTTCAAATGCTTTTATTTTCAAGATCTTATAATTTTTGCCCATTTCCCCTTCGTCAACGTTTTTGTCAAAGTCAATCACGCACATGAAAACAAGTCTCGAGTAATTGGACAATGTTTGCAATAAAGAAATGGTTATTAAATTATAGTGCGTGATTGACTTTTATTTATTTAATAACCATTTCTTTATTGCAAACATTGTCCAATTACTCGAGACTTATTTTCATCTCTGCGAATTGACAACACCTTGTAAACAACCATCTTTTGTGAATTCCGAATATATCTTCTCCGTTCTAAATATATTCTTCTCGCAATTCCGAATTCCGAATTTATTCCAAGCACAAATAAAAAAATAAAAAATAACGTCCATTACCGACTGAGTAACGACAGCCGTGACCATTTTCACGTGACGAATCCAAAGCTCGTCTTGCGCCGTGTTTTGTCTGCGATCGTGTGTTGTTTCAGCTTGCACGCACGGCCTTGAACCCTTTTCCGAGCACCTACTTTGATTCACTTTTTTCATTCCCGCTTAAAAGGTCAAGTTTAACGACCTCGTTGCCTTTAACCTTCGCAATTATTGTCCGCGGCGGAATTTCTCGTGCTTGCATTTTCCTGAAATTTTGCAATTTTTTTTTCGTGATTTTCTTCATTGTTTCTCTTTGTTTACTAGAACGGTTTGAGAACAAATCACAATCTGAATGGATGATAAAAATGTAAACCTTTTTTTGGCTTTGGCTTTTAAGCCATTCAGCCACTAAGGATTATAATATTTAGAAGAATAAAATTGTGTCCGTACATTTTCTTTGCCTAGGATATGGCAATTGTTTTTTATAAAAAATCGGAAATGTATGATTTTTATGGATCTTTAACTTATTGCAATATAATACGCAAAATGACTTTTGTCGTAAATAGCGCTTAAATCGACTGGAAATGCCTAAAATACCACTAAATAAAAAAAAAATTCAGAATTTTCTTTCTATTTTTTTCATGTCCAAGAGCTCATTCTGAACACTATTAGTCTATAAAAAAAATTGTGGGACTTCCAGGAACGGAGATACACCAAATGACTTTTTTCGTAAATAGTGCTTAAATCTACTGGAAACGCCTAAAACACTATAAAAAAAATTCTTCAACATTAGTTTTTGTTTTTCTTTCAAGTCTAGGACCTCATTCCGAACACTATTTGTTTATAAAAAAAATGTGGGACTTCCAAGAACGGTGATATGAAATGTTTCTTCGATTTTTTTTTTCTATTTTATTCATGTCGTAAGAGCTCATTCTGAACACTATTTGAGTAAATAAAATTTTGTTGGACTTCCAGAAACGAAGATACACCAAGTGACGTTTTTCGTAAATAGTGCTTAAATCGACTGGAAATGCATAAAACACGATTAAAATTTTTTTTTTCAATTCTGGCTCATTCTGAACGTTAATCGTCTATAAAAAAATTATGAGACTTCTAGAAACGGAGATACGCAAAATGACTTTTGTCGAAAATAGTGCTTAAATGGACAGGAATGCCTAAAGTACGACTAAATAAAAATTTTCTTTAGAAAATATTTTCTGTTTTTTTTTTCAAGTCTAATAGCTCATTCTGAACACTATTTGTCTATCGTTCCAGTTTTTGAAAAAAAAACATTGACAAATATGCAAAACATCAAAATTCCTTTTGGTGGTAATAAAGGAGAAAGTTACATGATGGCCACATCTAAATTTTTCGTTTTTACCTTTGTGTTCAAAAATTGAGTTTCATCACGTATAAAAATCATAGGTAGATGGTTTCCGTAATTTCATTCTTGCTTTGGAAACAAATTCAGAGATCGAACGCAGTTTTCCTGTGCCCAGTTTAAAACTGGAGTTTTGATTTTTAAGAAAAAAAAAAAAAAAAGTAGCAAAATGTTCACTATTTTGACCTATTATTATAAAATTACATCAAAAATTGTAGAAAATTCCAAAATGAAGAACTTATGGAGAATATCCATGTTTGGAAATTCTTCCAGTTTTTGAGAAAACGTTGCGAAATATGATAAATTGCTTATAAAAACTGGAAGAATATCAATTTTTGGAATTTCTTTCAGTTTTTGAGAAAACATTGCGAAATATGATAAATTGCTTACAGTGCCAAAATAAAGAATACGCATTTTTCTAAATCGTTCCAGTTTAAAAAAAAAAAACTTTGATAAATATGCAAAATATCATAAAAATTCCTTTTGATGCTACTAAAGGAGATATTGAGCATTTGGAACAAGTTCAACGATTGCTATTTATTAACAATTTTTAAAATCGTTGAATGCACTTTTGCACTTTTCCTTTGCCCAATTCAAAATTTGAGAGATTTTGATAATGGAGAAAAAATTGGAAATAGAAACTACATCAAAAATTGTAGAAAATCCCAAAATTAACAACTTATAAAGAATACGCTTTTTTCGAAATCCTTCTAGTTTTTGAAAACACATTGCTAAATATGATAAATTGTAGAAAGTGCCAAAATAAAAAACTTATAAGGAATACCCATTTTTCGACATCCTTCCAGTTAAAAAAAAACATTGATAAAGATCCCTCACATGGTAATAAAGGAGAAAGTTACTTAACTTATACTTATGAAGAATACGTTTTTTTCGAAATCATTGCAGTTTTTGAAAAAATATTGCTAAATATGTTAAATTGTAGGAAGTGCCAAAATGAACAACGTTTTTTCGAAATCGTTCCAGTTTTTGAAAAAAACGTAAATGTGCAAAACATAAAAATTCCTTTTGGTGATAATAAAATAGAAAGTCACTTGATGGCCACATATATAATTTTTGGTTTTTACCTTTGTGTTCAAAAATTCAGTTTCATCACATATAAAAATCATAGGTAAATGGTTTCCGCAATTTCATTCTTGAGTTTGAAACAAATTCAGAGATCGATCGTTGAACGCAGTTTTCCTTTGCCCAGTTTAAAATTGGAGTTTTTATTTTTAAGAAAAAATAATAAAAAATAGAAAAATGTTTATTTATTTTGGCCTATCATTATAAAATTACATCAAAAATTTTAGAAAATTCCAAAATGAAGAACTTATGGAGAATACGCATTTTTCGAAATCCTTCCAGTTTTTGAGAAAACATTGTGAAATATGATAAATTGCAGAAAGTGCCAAAATAAAGGACTTATAACAATAAGCATTTTTCTAAATCGTTCCAGTTTTTAAAAAAACTTTGATAAATGCGCAAAATATCATAAAAATTCCTTTTTGTGACAATAAAGGAGATGTTGAGCATTTGGAACAAGTTCAACGATTGCTATTTATTAACAATTTTTAAAATCGTTGAATGCACTTTTCCTTTTCCCAGTTCAAAATTTGATATTGGAGAAAAAATTGGAAATAGAAATTACATCAAAAATTGTAGAAGATCCCAAAATTAATAACTTATAAAGAATACGCTTTTTTCAAAATCCTTCTAGTTTTTGAAAACACATTGCTAAATATGATAAATTGTAGAAAGTGATAAAATGAACGACTTATAAGGAATACCTATTTTTCGACATCCTTCCAGTTAAAAAAACATTATTAAACATCCTTTACATGGTAATAAAGAAGAAAGTTACTTATACTTATGAAGAATACGCTTTTTTCGAAATCATTCCAGTTTTTGAAAAAATATGGCTAAATATAATAAATTGTAGGAAGTACCAAAATGAACAACGCTTTTTCGAAATCGTTCCAGTTTTTGAAAAAAACGTAAATATGCAAAACATAAAAATTCCTTTTGGTGATAATAAAAGAGAAAGTCACTTGATGGCCACATCTATAATTTTTGGTTTTTACCTTTGTGTTCAAAAATTCAGTTTCATCACGAATAAAAATCATAGGTAGATGGTTTCCGCAATTTAATTCTTGCTTTTGAAACAAGTTCAGAGATCGATCGTTGAACGCAGTTTTGCTTTGCTCAGTTTAAAACTAGAGTTTTGATTTTTAAGAAAATTTTTTTTTAAACACACAGTTTTGGCCCATCATTATAAAATTACATCAAAAATTGTAGAAAATTCCAAAATGAAGAACTTATAGAGAATACGCATTTTTCGAAATCCTTCCAGTTTTTGAGAATACATTGTGAAATATGATACATTGCGGAAAGTGAAAAAATAAAGGACTTGTAAGAATACGCATTTTTCTAAATCGTTCCAATTTTTGAAAAAACTTTGATAAATATGCAAAATATAAAAATTCCTCTTGGTGGCAATAAAGGAGAAAATTACATGATGGCCACATCAATCATTTTTGGTTTTTACTTTGTGTTCAAAAAGTCAGTTTCATCACGTATAAAAATCATGAATAGATGGCTTCCGCAATTTTATTGTTGCTTTTGAAATAAGTTCAGTGATCGATCGTTGAACCCAGTTTTCCTTTGCCCAGTTCAAAATTGGAGAGTTATGATTTTTGAGATAAAAAAATGTTCACTATTTTGGCCCATCATAAAATTACATCAAAAATTATAGAACATTCTAAAATGAAGGACTTGTAGAGAATACGCATTTTTTCGAATTCCTTTCAGTTTTTGAGAAAACATTGCGAAATATGATGAATTGCAGAAAGTGCCAAAATAGAGTTCCAGCTTTTGAAAAAACTTTGATAAACATGCAAAATATCATAAAAATCCTTAATTAAATTAAGGGCAGAATTCAATAATACACCTGGGTCACGAGTCGAAACTCATATAATATATATAATTAAGTGTAGAAAACCCTTTTAAATTTCCACACCATTTGTAGAAACGCTTAAGCCCGGATCAATTATTAATATTCGGAAAAACTTGGCTAATAGTTGAAAGTATAGTCACAGTGTTAAATTATTGAATACATTGTATAAGTTTAAGTGTTTTATTTTCAAAGTAAAATGCTCAAGCGCCAAATACTCTATCAATTATTATTATTATCACCAAGAACTTGGCATAAGTGCATTGTTTTGTACATCCATAAATCATAACAAAAATGTCATTAAAAATTCAACATAATTCTGCTGAATCAACCACAGATTATTTTTTTTATCAGTGACAAATAGAAAGTCGAGATGGGTAACTCATGATTCGACTCTTAGAAATAAGTCGGAGTCAAGTGAATTTTTTTGGTCAAAATTTTTTTTCCAGACATACTTTTTACTTTTTCAATTGAGTCATGGGTCTCTTTTCAGTCGACTTTTTTCAATCGGTCAACTCACAAAAAAGAGTCATTTCGTCCATCACTACTACAAAGTGTAGACCAGCGGCGGCTCGTGGATTTTCGGCGAGGAGGCTACGGAGGAAAATTTGACCAAAACAGCAGCGGAATATTTGCATCCTTTATAAGAATAGAGCAGTATGAGAGCGGCATCTATCTGGTCATAGCCTCCTCTACAAAGATCCACGAGCCGCCGCTGGTGTAGACAATAATTTATGCTTGAGTTATTCTTAAAAACAAATCAAAAATGAAATACTTAAATCTCAACGTTACAATTCTGCTGCGTAAATACTGGAACGGCAAGATATTTACTACGTATTTCAGAAATTTCGAGTTTATCAACCTCGATCCCGTAAATTTTCGAAATGAACTCCTCGTCCGCGATCGCCCGGGATAACAATCTGTTTTATTATTATGCCGTGTCACCAAGTTATAGCATATATCGTGTGTTATTCCTCTTAATAGGCTGTTTTGATATCAAACTGCGAAGTTATGGCGTATAAAATGCTTAAACGCGATTTTTATTTGGTTAACGGCCAATTTTATACTCAAAACAAGTGATTTTTGTTAACCAATGTGAAAACGCCGTGAAACTACTTCGGGTGAAAGTTGGCCCTTTCTATTTTTTTTTTGCGAGGGTTGCAACAAGAGGGTTGAGTGGTCACGCTTTCGGAAATTAAAAATACGCTTTACCGGGAAGAAAGAGTGAAACCCGTTCGGGCGAGAGGCAGGTATTTTTAAATTTTGGACCGAGGCCAATAAAAGGTTTAAAATTGGATTTTAAATCAAGCGAAATGGTCCGGCTGATTAACTGTCACTCGTTTTCGGCTTGAATTAAATCTGAAATGTTTCTTTTTTTTAGTATAAGAATACTCCGTAGTGAAATGAAATTATTGTCATAGGACACACTTTTTGGGTTTAATGGTATTTTCCTCTGCTACTTTTATAACTAATTCTATTAGTTTATTATTTTACAGTATTACTTAGCATATCTTTTCGCTTTCATTTCTCAATGATGTTTAATTTCATAGCCTATTAATTTCACATTAGAGATTAATTTATGTTTTTGTTGAATCTCCCCTACTTTTCAGATATGTTACACACCGTTAAAAAGCTCTTTCTAAAAACCATCCAACTAACCAAAAATCCAATATGCCTAATGAAAAATAAAAGATAGTGTGTGATAACTTGAAAACACATAATCGGGAGTTTTTGTTGACACCAAAAAATTTGACTTAAAAAAAAATTGTAAAACTTTAGAACCATTCACATTAGGAGTTATCGAGTTATTGAGATAGATTAAAATCGGCAAATTTTGTTTCTTTAAACAATTTTAAAAATAATAGGGTGAATATGAAATGAGATTTGTTACGAATATTGAATTCCACAAAACATCCCCCATTTATAGGCTTATTGTTCTATGCCTTCTGATAACAGAGATCGAAATGCATCGAAATGGAGACGCGAAATGTACAAACCCAGAAGAAAATATGTCTTCATAATTATTTTTATTTCGATATAAAGAAAACACAACTTTTTAAAGCACTTTTATTTACTTGATGTGACTAGTTTCAATTACACGGTAATCATTTTCAACGAACTACAAAGGTATATATACTAAAACTAGAACGCTTCGAAAAAAAGTTAAGTGTTTTCTTTATATCGAAATTGAAAATGTACCACGAAGTGAACACCTCCAAGATTCAAGAACTATTTTTATTAATAAAATATTTATTTGAATGTTCTTTGTGTCTCACTTGTACATCCTCCATTTAATTTTATTATTTAAATAAATGTTTATATTTATCCAACGAATTTGCACGAAAATATTTTATGTCTTTTCGGACCCTCCCAGAATTAAATCCTGAGTGCGCCACTGTAAACTTGCATGTTTCGCATTTGTGAAAGTTAAAGTGTGTGATAATTTTGTATCAATATTGTAAGCGTATGACCCCGTATAACAAATATGATTAATCTATCATGGTGCAACATTGGTGATTTTTTTTTCTTGAATTTGGTTAAAAATAAAAATTAGCATTTTATATTTGAATAATGACTGTATTAGAAATTTTTATGCAGATAACGCAATATGGTACGAACGTCATCAAATTTGAATTTTATAAGGAAACACTTTTAAAAATAGAAAGTTTAAATTTTGAAACACATTATGAGATCGGGAATGATTACCAAATTTAATGCAAATATTGATAGTCCTTCAATTTTTAATTTAATGATTTTCTGGAACCAGCACAATCCCGGTTCTATAAATAAATGAACTAATATACAAAATTGAAACCCTAGTGAACATAATTTTCATTTTCATTCATTTTTTCTAAGTTGGTGATATCTGGTAGTGGCCTATAGACCAACACAATCTCGCCTCTAGCTTGCGTTTAATCTTATTAAATGCATGGATTAATATAACAAATGGAAAAGATAGTTCCAGATGATTATAATATTTCAATTTGGTTTTTCTCGAAATCGAAAAAAAATATCCCCAAGGGGAAAGGAAATCTTGTAAGCGCGAAAATTCAAACATGTTATAAGATATACAGGGTGACCCTAGAAACATACTTTTTGGTCACAAAAATTAATATTAATGTTATACAAAAACAAGTAAAAGTGTTTTTATAATATTACTCAACATCTATAACAAAGTGGAAACTTCCTGCATAAATAATATTAAGAAATTTGACATTTTTATTATCGGTCGCACATTAAATATTTAATGAAGTAAATGTAGACAAATTAATTCATGGCAACAATTGAAATAAATTAATCAAGAATTCGCTTACTTGATTGTAGATAGTGAAATAAATATACAAAATTTTTCGTAATCTTCAACAAGAGCCTTAAAAAGACTACAATTCTTATTTTTATTATGGGCTATTTAAGTACCAGAATCTAAAAGATTTTTTTTTATTATCTCAAGTCGTTTAAGAAATATGTCAAAAACAAATAAAACAAAAATTATTTTATTGTTGAATTAACATCTTGCAAAATTAAAGAACCAAAATCTAAGAGCTGTTTTACACTACACAATTTATTGAATACTCATGTTGATGTAGATTACGAAAAGTTTCGTATTTTTATTATTAAAGTAATTTATGTCTACAAATTTGATTTAGCGTGAATATGATAAAAATTTTCAAGGGAGGATGATTGTCAGTAATTAGGCTTAAGGCAGCGAGGATGAAAGTGGGAATTAGCGAAGGCAGAACTGCCATTCTGCCACGATCGATTGATGCAAACTTGGAGGAAAAAAAATGAAACACTTGATATTCGTGAAATTTCGACCATTTTCAAACCGGCATAACTCGGCGTATTTTCAATCGATTTTGATGAATCTTAAAGGGCGAAAAACTTTGAAGTGTCTTCTTTAAAGTCATGCATGCGAACGTAAGCGTAACCCCTTTCGCCCCTCTCTGGCACTCCTGTGAAAAAAAAGTTTTTTCAGGAAACCATGTCCATGTCCAATGATGTCTACGGAGTTGGAAAAATTTTGTCGACTCGATCCACCATAAAGGCAAATCAATTCCCTATGCAGGAATCAAATAACGAAGTTTCTACGACAATTTGGCACCAAGTTATTGGTGTTTGAAAAAAAGTGCATTTTCAGGTTTTTCGCACATAACTCAGCGACTTTTCAACCAAATTTGATGATTCTTTCGGGAAAAAATCTCATTTATAACAAAATACCAAAGTTTAAATTTAAAATACGCCAATTACCCAACCATTTACACTTAAGCATAAAAAAAGACTTTCGTCATATTTTCTCTACTAGATACAGCCACTGTGAGGTGAAACAATTGTTGAAGAATAATAAAACCAATTTGAATTGAAACCTTATACTGCGCGAGTGTTTTATTAAGTGAAACTATCATAGGTTTTGGGGATTTTGGGATATTTTACATTTGATGAATCCAAAACCAACTTTGGTTTTGCCAAATTAGTTCTAGTTGTTTCGAAAAATGCTTTTTAAATATTAATTTATATTTGACTCCAATTCTAATAGGTCTGCATTTTGCTCTGAAACGCAATGTAATCTTTAAAATTGTTTTCAAACTTTACTTATTTATTTATTTTTTATTTGTGAAGACTCAGCAAATGGTTTCTAAATATCAATCAAGATTTTACTCCAATTCGATTTTGTCTGCAACATAATGTAATCTTTGAAAAAAATTCTAATCTTATTCACTGGAAGACTACAATATTCCATTTTAACATGGAATTAGGAGTTCTTCATTCTGCTATGATAAGATGCGTACACTCATTATAAAGAAAAAAAAAAACGACAAAGTTTTAATCCAAAATATGCAAATTATTCAAGTGAATTTAACAAATAACACAGCCAAACATAAAAAATAGGTTTTTAGAATATTTTTGATTTGATAAATCTTAAACAATCTTTAGTAAAATTAATTCAATATCCGTCGTGGCATTAGCCACGGAAGTAGTTGTTTCAATACGTTATTTGTTTTTAATCCTTGTAAGAATGAAGCATATTGTGTGTCTCTTTAACATTGTTTTATTTACTGAATGAGCTATATTTCATAAATCACTTTTGCAAAGAATTACACGATCTTTATTCTGCTACACAGTCAATGAGTACTCTCTTGATAAAGAGAGATAAATTGCTAAAAAGAGTACTCTCTTGATAAAAAGATATAATATGCTAAAAAGAGTATACTCTTTTGATAAAGAACGATAAATTGCTAAAAAGAGCACTCTTTTGATACGGAGAGATAAATTGCCCAAAAGAGTACTCTCTTGATAAAGAGAGATAAATTGTTCAAACGAGTACTCTCTTGATAGAGATAAATTGCTCAAAAGAGTACTCTCTTGATAAAAAGAGATAACTTATTAAAAAGAGTACTCTCTTGATAAAGAAAGATAAATTGCTAAACAGAGTACTCTCTTGATACAGAAAGTTAAATTGCTCAAAAGAGTACTCTCTTGATAAAAAGAGATAACTTATTAAAAAGAGTACTCTCTTGATAAAGAAAGATAAATTGCTAAAAAGAGTACTCTCTTGATACAGAAAGCTAAATTGCTCAAAAGAGTACTCTCTTGATAAAGGGAGATACATTGCTAAAAACGTCAAAGTCAAAAAATATAATATGTCAATTATCAAATTATTCAAGCAAGTTCAGAAAATTCCACAGCCATACACAAAACATTAGTTTTGAGGAGTTTTGGGATATTTCAGACTTTTAGAATCCAAAACCCACTTTAGTTTTACCAAAAAGTTGCTTCAGAAGATGGTTTCTAAATATTAATTGTGATTTTACTCCAATTCGAATTCTTCCGGTTTTAGCTTCTTGATAATCAAAGATCTAATAAACTGACTTTACCAAACAAGCATGACTTACTTATTTTGACATAAGCGTACATTCTCCCCGTATTTTCAACAAGTACCTTCTAAAAAGGAATGGAGAAATATTGCCTTTGTAAAACAAGCACGACTTAAACTTTGCGGTCTGCCAAAAATGTTTGTAGAGACTGGAGGGAGGAAAAGTTTAAAATTAGAGTAATAAAACAAATTGTGTAGAGATCAGGGGCGGCTCATTATACAGAGCTAAGGGTCCATGGCACTACCTGCAGTTTCCAGCTCAGCAAGAATTTTTAAATAATTCTTAAAAAAAAAATTCGACAGTGATTGCGAACCTATGACATGCATGTCCGCTCATTTTTGGTGACACGCATCTTCAAAAATAAAAAATTTCATAATTCAAATATTTGTCTTTCGTAACGGCCAGAGTTGGTTATTAATAATTATATTATTACTTACGTTAATAATAATTAATTATTAACAAAATTATAATTATAAATATTTCTATTTTTTTAGTCTTTACTTTTGTGATGTGTGACATGCCACGAAAATTATGTTTCGAGTTTTCAAAATTTTGACACACCGAGCTCAAAAGGTTCGCCATCACTGGTCTAGGAAGATAAATCGTTCTTTCTGTCTTCAAAAAATTGTATAAGTGGCTCTACCATCAACATGTTCCACGAGCCATCACTGGTCTAGGAAGATAAATCGTTCTTTCCGTCTTCAAAAAATTGTATAAGTGGCTCTACCATCAACATGTTCCACGAGCCATCACTGGTCTAGGAAGATAAATCGTTCTTTGTCTTCAAAAAATTGTATAAGTGGCTCTACCATCAACATGTTCCACGAGCCATCACTGGTCTAGGAAGATAAATCGTTCTTTCTGTCTTCAAAAAATTGTATAAGTGGCTCTACCATCAACATGTTCCACGAGCCATCACTGGTCTAGGAAGATAAATCGTTCTTTCCGTCTTCAAAAAATTGTATAAGTGGCTCTACCATCAACATGTTCCACGAGCCATCACTGGTCTAGGAAGATAAATCGTTCTTTCTGTCTTCAAAAAATTGTATGAGTGGCTCTACCATCAACATGTTCCACGAGCCATCACTGGTCTAGGAAGATAAATCGTTCTTTCCGTCTTCAAAAAATTGTATAAGTGGCTCTACCATCAACATGTTCCACGAGCCATCACTGGTCTAGGAAGATAAATCGTTCTTTCTGTCTTCAAAAAATTGTATGAGTGGCTCTACCATCAACATGTTCCACGAGCCATCACTGGTCTAGGAAGATAAATCGTTCTTTCCGTCTTCAAAAAATTGTATAAGTGGCTCTACCATCAACATGTTCCACGAGCCATCACTGGTCTAGGAAGATAAATCGTTCTTTCCGTCTTCAAAAAATTGTATAAGTGGCTCTACCATCAACATGTTCCACGAGCCGCCACTGGTAGAGAGCATCACCGAGTTATTATTTCTGTGTAAGAAATATGAAAGGCTTTTACTTGCTTCAAAAATTTAAGTATTAAGTATCCTAATTCGGCGTTTCATAATTATATGCAGGATTTGGAGTGAGAACATGTGGCGGTAGTAGAGGAGGGAGGAAAAGTTTGAAATTTGTTATCTAATTATCTTTGGTAAGGAGATCACTACGATGATTATTAGGTATGAAAGGCTTTACTTGCTACAAGAAGGATTTGCACATAGTGAAGATCGCACCATGAGGATAATAATAATAATAATAGTTTATTTGCCCAACAAAAACCAAGGATGTTTTTCAGCTGTCAAAATCGTGACAGAAATAACATTTCTCTCTTAGGGAGAGAAATTAAGGAAAAAATTCAGTTTGGATACCTTAAACGCACGGCTGCGAATTTCGCGATTTCAGTGGCTCTCAACTAGTTTTGAAATGTTTCAATGCGATAGCTTTGCGAGCTCACCCTGATTGGACGGAACCGTAATCGCAAATTTCGCGCCTGCGCGTTTAAGATAGGAATCCAAACTGATACTTAGCTGAAAAAAACATTTCTTTCTGCAGGGAGTTGCCATTATTTACGATTACTGTTACAGTTGTTAATGTTTTTTTGTAGGTTAGGTTTTTATTAATTTATAAGTAACCCGTTTGTGAATATGTATATGTAATACATATATCTATTATATGCAGTGGCGGCACGTGGAACATGTTGAAAGTAGAGCCACTTATACAATATACCCCCGCCCCACTTTTTTGAAGAAAGAAAGAACGATTTATCTTCCTAGGCGAAAAAGTGTTTTAAGAAAAAATTTAAAATTCTTGATTAGCAGAAAAATTCTCGCATCAATAATTCAGGTTAAAATATTTAAGAAATAAAAAATTTTGGACCAAAATTTAAAAAAATTCGATCCGAAAAATCAAAAATGCGGACTAAAAAGTCGAAAATTTTTACGATTTAATCGAAAATTTAGGTCAAAATAAAGAATATTTAGGCCAAACTATCAAAAACTTATACCAAAAAAAAACGAAAATACAGGCAAAACATCTAATAATTAAAAATTCGGACAAAAAAATCGAAAATTGAGACAATTAAATAAAACATTTAGGTCAAAATAAAGGATATTTGGGCCAAAAGATAAAAAAATCGAAAAAAACAAGTCAAAACTCTAAAAATTAATAATACGGCCCGAAACAATAAAAAATAAAGAATATTTAGATCCAAAAATATCGTAAATACAGGCTTAATAATAAAAAATGCAGAATATTCTAGTAAGAAAATTATTTAAATTAGTCTCAAAAATCGCTCTACGGCTCAAAATGTTTTAAGAAGTAATTGAAAGTCCTTGCTGAGCTTGAAACTACAGGTAGTGCCAAGGCTCCTTGGCTCTATATAACGAGCCGCCCCTGATTATACGTACATAATAGATAATGATAACAGCTTTAATATTGGCATTAATAATAATTTAAATAACAACAAAATAGTGGATTATGTATTGAGGGAGATTAATGCATGATTTTTCCAGAGCTCTATCTCTCGACAAACCTCTGGAAAAATCATGCATTTCGCTCCCTACATAATCTACTATTTTGTTGTTATTACAATTATTATTAATGCCAATATTAAAGCGTATCGTGTTGTTATACATTTGTTGATCGTTATTAGGATCATAAAATTACAATAACTCCATAATACCTTGGTTACTCAGAATACCTTAGTTACGAATCATAATACTTATCATTATTGGATCATCAATAGTATCTTAGTTACTCATAATAGAACGGTTATGAACTACTAATACTCTTTTTCGCATCTTATTAAATAAAATAAATGTTGTTAAATCGTTTTTGATTGAGAAAGTTGTCCATTATTCGGCCGAATCATTTTCTCCACAGGTGACGTCCAATCAAATTATAGCGGTTTCATTGCCCAACAGGTGACGTCCAATCAAATGATAGCGGTTTCATTGCCCAACAGTTTAATTGTTACTATGGTTACGATTTGTTTTTTTGTCAGCGAACTGCCGCAATTTCCAAATAGAAAAATTATTCATTATAATTTAATACAAACAGAAAAATCTTTAGGCAATTATTTAATATGATGCGAAAAAGTATAGTATTCAACTCATGAACAAGTTGGCCATTTACCCTCGTGGCAATGGCCAACTTTCTCACTCGGTTAATAATATACTATTATCATATCGTCAATACTAACGTGGTTACTCATCATGGAATAGTTACGAGCTCATAAATCTCCGACTACACATTGCGTTTTTAACGCATGCGGTAAGATCGCGCCAAACCGCATGCGTTTAAAACGCAATGTGTAGCCGAACACTAATATTTTTAATAAGTTCGTGCACATTTTGAGATTTTTTATATACCAGACATGCATAAATTTTTGATTTGATTTAGCATCTGTCTCGTCGATGACACCTGAAAGCGTCCTCGTTTATTATGAATCGCATAATATTCTTGTTACATCAAGAATTTTATAGAAATAAATCACTATGAAAAGTGATAGAAAACCATCAACAGAATTGTCACGTTATTCAAACGTAATTCTGCATCTGTACTCAAATATGGCAAGTATTCGAAATTGTTTTTTTAGTATTAAATACTCATATTACAATTATGTTATTTTTTTTCATTCGAGTTTTACATGTATTTTTAATTTATCATTTTTTAAATTTAATTTAATTGAGTAACAATCGTTTTAATCAACAACTGTTATTTATCTTTTTTCTCAGTGGATCAGCGGCGGCTCGTGATGTTCGGCGAGGAGGCTACAGAAGAAAATTTGACTAAAATAGCAGCGGAATATTTGCTTCCTCCATAAGTAGTGCAGCACGAGCGGCATCTCTGTTTTAGCCTCCTCTACGAACATCCACGAGCCGCCGCTGTTGTAGATGTTATCAATAAACAAATAAATCATTTCGGAAATAGTGGCATCGAGCATACATTATTTTGTTAATCTTAAATTCCCGTAAATATATTTATTATTAATATTAAAGCTTCATTTACTTTAAGGCAAATAAGGCAATAAACCATTTTGAATTAAATTGAACCAAAAAAATAAACCGAAAAATCTCCAAGCCAAATTTGCATTAAAATACGAAAAGCGTAAACTTAAAATTAACGTTAGAAATAAGGAAAAAATAAAAAATGCAATATGTACCATTGTACTCACCGCACACCACACGGTCAAATGGGCTCATCCAATCTGCAAAAAAAAAATGGTTAAAAAGGCATAAAAGCGGTTTTACGCGCCAATAAAATTACTTTTATCGGCGTCATTATATAATTTTAATTGCGCTTAATGTTATTGTTATCATCATTATTGTAATTATTACGCGGGGGTGGGATTTTATGGATTGATTCGGAGATCGTGTTTACAATTAGAGATTTTTGTGTGTTGGGTCGTTCAGGTTTATGGCTAGTTTTATTGTTATGGGTCGCTAAGTGGCCGTTAAACGCATGTTTTATCGGCCGTTGAGTGCGCGCTACCCCGTGCTGTAAATTTTGCGGGTGGTTGAGGAGGACGACTTCCTGATTTCTTCGACTTCCGACGGAACGGCGATGCCGGGGATTGGAGCGATTTGTTTTCGGTTTACCGACGGGAGCGTGTTAGGAATAACGGGAAAATTGTGTATTTTCAGGTGTAGCCAGTGACGGTTCGCAGGTTTTTGTTTGGTACGGCCGAGGAACAAGAGGTGGTAATACAGATAGGTAGGGTCAGTTGCAGAGACGGCTGGTGGCGCCTCTTGTTCCTCGGCCGTACCAAAAAAAAAACCCCGCGAACCGTTTAAAAACCCTTAGGTTTAAAAATAATTACATTGGTATAATCACTTACTAGGTTTACTAGTTTTTATTCAGTGATTATAAGGTGTGAGCCACAGAATTTTGTATCTAAGTTCGCCATGCCTGAGAGAGAGAAACATAGCAGTCTTGTCTGAGATTAATTCATTTTTCTTAAATCTAATTCAATTGAACTAATGACGTAATAATATGCGACATACCTCATTTATCACACAGCCAACTCTGAATTAAAATTTTGTGGCTCACACGATATTATGAATTACCACGTAGTAACGGTCGCAACCATCATCATGATTAATTACATTGGATTGATGGTGGGAGCCATAATTGAGTATTTTTAGGTAATGCAAGGATTTTTGTGGTTTAAAAATAATTACAATTGATTGATGATGGGAGCCATAATTGAGTATTTGCAGGTAATGCAAGGATTTTTGTGGTTTAAAAATAATTACAATTGATTGATGGTGGAAGCCATTACATTGTGATAAATTGTGGTTAGGAAGTTTTCAATACAATTTATAAAAAAAGTTCCTAATTACACTGCACATTAAAATGCTCTTTGTTGATGTCTTGCCATCAAGGAATTTACATGTGTCTGGTGAACATCTTGGTGGATATTTTGGTAATCAAATTTGATGTATCGAAAATTACCCAACATTAGAGGGTTTAGCATAAAATTCGAAAAATCGCATGGAATGCAAAAGTTTGATTCCAATTCGTTGTTTTTCGCGGATTGAGGAAAGTGGATGAAGCGAATTTGATTTGTCTTTTCGGTGGATAAGGATGTTAGTAAGGAATAAATTTTGTACCTTTGTGGTTCGAATCTTTGTGGTAGCCAACTCACATAATTTAATTGCTGTGTTGTTTTAACTCTTCAAGGAATACATTTTGTATATTTGTGTTGTTTTGATCCTTGCAAGAAATTTAGTTTTCGGGTGTGTGCAATAACCATCTCGGAAATTGTATTTTTAAATCTCACAAATTCACGTACAAACAAAACAAATGCTGAATTCAAACGTCAGCGCATTGTTTTGATCCCTGCAGAAAAAAAAATAGCACCCAGGTGTATGCAGTAACTACTGGATCACGACGGTGACAATTGTTTTTCTGAACCTCACGTATCGCGGAATTGAAATGCCGGGGTATTGTTATGATCCATGCGAAAAATGCAGTAACACAGTCTCGACGATTACAATTGAATTTTTATGTACCATTGCAAATGAGGAATTGAAATACTATTAAGGGGAAACGAGTTTAATTTTTTGTCACAATAAATCGAAGAAAATGTTTATCCATACATCGCGTTTACGCTAACGGTAACAAACGTTGTAAACTAGTTTATTCATAATCACTATAATAATAAGCATATTTTTAACCTCCAAAAAGTTGGGAAAAACAATTTTGCGAACCTCTATTTTGAAGTACAGAAATTGCCAATTGCTTCGCGCCTCGGTTTGTAATGTATGCCCTCGGCTGTAATGCAGTGTTTCCCGACCCGGTATGTAATATGCTATTAACAATTAAATTCCGGGCACAGTTATAGGGGATAATCTTTTAAATTTTAGAAAATAATAAAGTAAAACCTAGGGCAGACAGAGTAACACATTCTTTTTTAATCTCTTTTAAATTTTAGGAAATAATAAAGTAAAACGGAGGGCAGACAGACCAACACATTTTTTTTAAATTTCTTTTAAATTTTAGGAAATAATAAAGTAAAACGGAGGGCAGACAGACCAACACATTTTTTTTAATCTATGTTCATGTTGTATTTGTATAAATGTAGTGTCTAAATAAAGATCTTGTATAAAGTATAGCATTGTTGACTCTATACAAGGGTTGTTTATGACCAATTGAATTCTTGTCATAACAAATTTAATTTTGCAAACATCGCTCCTAATATTAGTACGCATTGATTACTATTTTGACAATTAAATCCCAAATGCAGTCGTAACGCAGGATGCGCGTTATCTTTTAGATTTAAGGAAAAATAAAATAAAACTTTGTTTGGCAGAACGCAATCCCGGTATTAAACCCTTTTTTGGTGCGCATAATTGATTATTGTTATTGCAAAACGCGCCTTGAAACGGATTCCGTTTAGGACAAGGCAATGGTTAAGGTTATGAACGCGGGCATGAAGATTAATTTGTAAAAAAGTGTTTAATGGCAATGAAGGGAATTAAAAATATTCACCACGCTTTACTAATTAGTCGCAAATTTTACGATCCCGCTATTGTTATTTACCTGTGATCGACATCCATGGGTATCTAGGTATGTCTGGAATGGGTTGTCCACCTGGTGCGGTGGGTTGTGAGCAGGAGGTGAGTGGGTCGACGACGGCGCTCGCAGCCTGGTGGTAGAATTGGGCGGCAACGGCCATGGAGGCCGACGCCGCGCTGACGGAGTTCGCCGCCGAGACGGCGGATCCGTTCTGGTGGTGGTGCCCGAGGGTGTAGTTTACCATCGAGTCCGAGGGCGCCACGTTTCCGGTGAGGCCGGTGGTGTACCTGCAGGACTTGTCGTTTGCGGCGTCGACGGCGGCGGCCGCGGCGAGGGCCGCCGTGCTCGCGCTCGACGAAAACGCTCCGGGCACCATCGTCCCCGAGGCCGCCGCCGCGTTGAAGGCGGCGGCGGCGACCGCCTGCTGCTGGTGGTGGTGGTGCGCTGCTGCGGTGGCGGCGGATACGTAGGGATACATTCTGGAGGCGGGGGACGTGGAGGAAGCGCTGCTGTTCGAATGCTGCGGAGACGATCCACTAGGTGAACCGGAAGAACTGTAGTTGACGACGGAGGCTAGGCTGGCTTCGATGGAGGAGGTAGTCGTTGGATTAGGAAACAGCTGTTGATGATGGAATTGCTGATGGTACTTGGGGAGCATGCTATCAATGATAAATTTGGAACTCATTGCTGGTTCCGATCACTGCACCGCACACTGCCGGTCATAGTCCGAACAATTTGCACTTCACACGGTTTACGTCCGCGCACTTAATAGCTATTTACTGAACGACGTTTAACCCTATACCAGAGAAATTCTTACGCGTCCTTCTCCTCTACTTCTTCGAATCCTTTATGACCCATGTATGTTCAGTCTATAGCCCTCTATGCCTTATCCGCGGTACTAGAGCGGTAATGGCGCCCCTCCACGCTCGCGCCAATCCGAGCAGGTGCGGCCGTGGCCAATGGGGGCCTTCCTAAGCCACGCGGCGCTCGATACACCCAAAGCACTGCACTGCACGCAACCGCCGCTTCCCTCGGCACTCACACTCAAACTCGCGGCTCTCGAACAACATCCAAAAGACGACCAAACAATCCATTACCACCCTTTCGCAATAATAATAACAACGCCGTCAGCCTCCGATCCGTCATCTACGGAACCATCCGAGCCCACTTAAGAACGCGCCCGCGCGACATCTACGGACCCCCCCACGCGGCACGCCGCAGATGCTGACCTTTGACTAATCCATTTATCTACAACATTATCACGTTACTGCATGTATTATTACATTTACTACTAATAACGCCACTTTACACCCTAACAACACGACACTGCCTAACAGCTGGATTACCTTAGCCCAAGCACTTTTCAATTCAACTCTCCACCGCAAAATAATCTTCTAACTCACTGCTAATACATTCGCTATACCAATTAAAAAATAATTTCTTTAAGGTTAATGTAATAAATAATTATTGTCAATGCATATCCGACGGATGATACATAAACTTACATTAATTCATTAGAAAACAATTTGTTTAATATTTATTATTCCAGTCATGGGCGTCCACAAAAATTTTTGCAGGCGAGCAAAACTCGTAAGATTGCAACATTTTTACACTGTCAGATCGACAATGAAAAGATCTCTTAAAACCAAGAACAAAAATAGGGGGTTGTCATTAAAAAAAATGGTGATGTGGCCATCATGTTACTTTCTCCGACTTTATGGTATCATTTATATTTACGCCTTCATGGTTTATTTTCAATTGAAATCATATTTTAAATGTACATCGGGCGTTGTGTAAACTCGGATGAAACTGACGTTTAAAACGTCAAAATTATGAATTATTCAAAAACTCAGTTTACTCAAAAACTGAAGGGATTTCGAAAAAAACTTATTCTTTATAAGTTGTTCGTTTTAGCATTCTATACAATTATTATTAACATACATTTGCTGTAACTATTATCGTTTTATAATTATAAATCAAAAATTAAAAAAAAATACATTTTTTTCTCGAATAAAAATGATTTTATGAAAAATGTTTTCAAGCAAAAGATGTTAATTTCTTTGTTGTCTTCAAAGTGTGTTTAAATTTTTTGTGATATATTTCATATTTAAGAAAATATTGGCAAAAAACAAAAAACAGTTAAGGTAAACGCCCATTTCCGGTGTACGAAATTTTACCAAAAGCTTTTCAGTTCTTCAGATTATCAAATAAGATGGATGTTCAAAGTTTCATATCAATTGCTCTATTTGTTTTTAAGATACATCGCACACAGACAGACACACACACACACGCAGACACAATTTTTTTACTTTCTCCGTTACGAAGTACGAGAAAGTATTGTGATCGTGATTTTTTTTTCAAAAATTTTTTTTACGGAAATATCCGTTTTGGGGTCCCTAGATGCCATTTCAACAATTTCTGGAAAAACATTTTTTGTGTCTGTGTGTGTGTGTGTGTCTGTGTGTGTGTGTGTGTCTGTGCGCGCTGTATCTGAAAAACTAATGGACCAATTGATATGAAACTTTGAACATAAGTTTTATTTGATAATCCGAAGAACTGAAAAGCTTTTGGTAAAATTTCGTACACCGGAAGTGGGTTTACCTTAACTGTTTTTTGTTTTTTGCCAATGTTTTCTTAAATATGAAAAATATCACAAAAACATTTAAACAAATATTGAAGACAATAAAGAAATGCGATTATTTTGTTTGAAAACATTTTTCATAAAATCATTGTTATTCGAGAAAAAAATTTATTAATTTTTTTTTATTTTTGGTATACAATTATAAAACGCTAATAGTTACAGCAAATTTATGTTAATAGTAATTGTAGAGAATACTAAAATGAACTACTTATAAAGAATAAGTATTTTTCGAAATCCCTTTAGTTTTTGAGTAAACTGGGTTTTTTAATTTGAAGTATAATTTTTCCTTTCATAATTTTGACGTTTTAAACGTCAGTTTCATCCGACTTTGCGCAACGCTCGATGTACAGTTAAAATATGATTTCAATTGAAAATAAACCGTGAAAACGTAAATATAAATGGCTATGATACGATCAAGTCGGAGAAAGTAACATGATGGCCACATCACCATTTTCTCAATATGCATTCATATTAGATTTATGTGTGTCTGTCTGTGCGCGCTGTATCTCAAAAACTACTATATGAATTTACACCAAACTTTGAACATAAGTCTTATTTGATAATCCGAAGAACTGAAAAGCTTTTGGTAAAATTTCGTACACCGAAAGTGGGTGTTTACCTCAACCGTAATTTTTCTTTTTCTCCGATAATTTTTTAAATATGAAAAATACTACAAGAAAAATTAAGCAAAATTTGAAGGCAACAAAGAATGTAACATTTTTTATTTGAAAATATTTTTCGAAAAATGTTTGTTTTTTGAAAAAAAAATTATTCAATTTTTTGACATTTTTTGTTTATAACTGGGAAACGATAATAGTTACATAAATTTTATATTAATAATAATTGCAGATAATTCCGAAATGAACAACTTATAAAGAATACGTTTTTTTCGATATCTCTTTATTTTTTGAATAAACATGATTAAAATTTATCATTTGTCATTTTCAGCTTTCATAATTTTGACGTTTCAAAAGTCAGTTTCATTCGATCCTTCAATACATTTGATGTACATTTAAAATATCATTTAAACTGAAACTACATCATGAAAGTATGAATATCAATAACTATTAAACCTTCAATTTGGAGAAAGTAACATGATGGCCCTATCACCGTTTTTGAATTCTAGTATTGTCAGAAAGGATAATTTCACTATCAATTTGTACTATCAAAAGTTGAATTTTTTAACTAACAACGATAACATTTTGAACTGACAAAAATTGTAATTTATATCTGTAAAGAATATTTTTTTTAGTGTTAAACCCAAAATAATATTTGTTCAACGAGCGATGGAAGTATAGTATTGGAAGAACTATCAAAAATTATATTTTTTCATTACCAAAAATAATAGTATATCACTATCAAACATTGTGTTTTCTCGCTCTCAAAAATGGTATATTTTCACTGGAAATAAAGTTATTTTACTACTGCCAAAATAAGTATTTCTCCTCGATTTAAAGAATTCTTTTTGCCGTCAAAAACGATCACTCTTCATTGTCATATATTTCATTATCAAAATGTATCGCCAAAAATAGAATTTTGTTTATGTCAAAAATTGTGTTTTTAACTGTGAAGAATGGTTTTTCTTCTCTGTCAAAAATTATGACCGTTAAAAAATGTACGTTTCCACTATTAAACATAGTACTTCTGTACGGTCAAAATTGCAGATTTTCATTGTCAATTCTTCAATTTCCCAAAAACAGTATTCTGCCTCTGCCAAAAATCATGTTTTTTAACTGTCGAATATTTTTTCACTGGAAGGAACGGTATTTTTCCGCCATCAAAAATTGTCTGTTTTCTTTGTCAAAAATTCAATTTTATATCGCCAAAATGGTATACAATACTGTTAAAACTTATATTTTTACACTGTCAAACATAATTTTTCTTCTCTGTCAAAAACTATGTTTTTCCGCGGCTAAAAATAGTTTCACCTCCCTCAAATTGTATTATTTCATTGTCAAAAATAGTATTTCACCACCCTTAAAATACTATCGCCAAAAGCAGTATTCTGCTATTGTCAAAAATCGCATTTTTTTAACTGTCAAAAATGGCATTTTTTCCACTGCGAAGAACGGTATTTTTCCACCACAAAAATTATATTCTTCGTTGTCAAACAAAATTTTTTTTACATCGCCAAAAATTGTATTCTGTCACTACCAAAAATTGAATTTTGCCACTGTCGAAACTTGTGTTTTTAAGTGTCAAAAATGGTATTTTTTCACTGGGAAGAACGATATTTTTCCACTACAAAAATTGTATTCTTCGTTGCCAAACATTATATGTTTACATTGCCAAAAATTGTATTTTGCCACTCTCAAAAATTGTATTTTCCCACTGTCAAAACTTGTGTTTGCTAACTGTCAAAAATGTTTTTTTACTGTGAAGAACGGTATTTTTTCACCACAAAAATTGTATTCTTCGATGTCAAAAAGAATATTTTTACATCGCCAAACATTGCATTCTGCCACTGTCAAAAATTAAATTTTCCCACTGTCAAAATTTGTTTTTTTTAATTGTTAAAAATCTTTTTTCTTTCACTGTGAAGAAAGTTATTTTTTCCACCACAAAAATTGTATTCTTCGTTGTCAAAAATTAAATTTTACATTGCCAAAAATTGTATTTTGCCACTGTCAAAACTTTATATTATTAATAATTGCAGAAAATGACAAAATTACCAACTTATATACAATAAGTTTTTTTCGAAATCTCTTTGGTTTTCGAATAAATTGACGGTAAAGATTATTCGAACGTAAAATTTGTCAATTTCATCTTTCATAATTTTGTCATCCAATCCTGCAAAATTCTCGATGTACATTTAAAATATCATTTAAATTGAAAATAAACTATAAATGTGTAAATATAAATGATGCTATCGGAGAAAGTAACATGATGGCCACATCACTATTTTTTCCAGAAATTGTTGAAATGGCATCTAGGGACCCCAAAACGGATATTTCCGTAAACAAAATTGAAAAAAATCACGATCACAATACTTTTTCGTACTTCGTAACGGAGAATGTAAAAATGGTGATGCGGCCCTCATGGTACTTTCTCCGATCAAATTCTAATAGTCAGTTTACTCAAACACTAGAGAGATTTCGAAAATAACGTATTGTTTATAAGTTGTTCATTTTGGCATTCTCTGCAATTGATTTATCTAGAAAAACTAAATAAATAAGGTGGTTTGATTTTCCTAGAATTATAAAGCCCAATTATGTCCCAATCGTCTGCATTTAAGTCAATTTTTGAAAAATCAATACTTTTTCGATATTTGAGCAATGAAAGTCGCAATTCTTGGGTTTTTGATGGCGATTATCTAGAAAACTAAATAATTAGCGTGAATTGTTTTTTCAGGATATAACAATAATAATAATAACAACTTTATTTACGGATAATATCCTTTTTACAAAAACATTTAGAAAACAAAAGCATAAAAAGCGCATGGTAAAGAAATATAAACTAATAAAATAAACATTCAACTTAACTAATATTAAAGCCCAATTATTCCCCAATATTGCTATTAAAGTTGGAAGTCTGTATTTACGTCAGTTTTTGAGAAATCAATACTTTTTCGATTTTCGAGCTTTAAAAATGGTCATTCTTGAGTCTTATTTTGAATATCTAGAAAACTAAATAATTAACATGCTCTTATTATTACGAATATTAAAGCCCAATGATTTCCCAATAATGTTGTTAAAGTTGTAAGTTTTTGAAAAATCAATACTTTTTTGATATCTGAGCATTGAAAATCGAAATTCTTGGGTTTGATGGTGATTATCTGGAAAACTAAATAATTAAAGTTATTTGATTTTTATTAAATATTAAAGCCCAATTATCTCCAATATTGCTGTTAAAGTTGGAAATTTGTATTTAAGTCAATTTTTTAAAAATACATATATTTTCGATTTTTGAGAGTTGAAACTTATAAATTTTGGGTTTGATGGCGATTATCTAAAAAATTAGGACCTCAGCGAGTATAAATATTTTTTTTTAAATTAAAGCCTTATAATTGATTACCAATTTTGTGTTTTTTTTTTGTTTCAGGTTTTGAATAATCAAAGCTTTTTCGATTTTCAAGAGCTAAAACTTGCCATTCTTTCATCGATCGTGTTTATCTGGAAAACGAAATTATTGACATGCTGTGTGTGAGTTTATCTGTTTGTACGGCAGTTGTGTGGGAGGCTGTGTGTGCTGTATCTCAAAAACAACCAGAAATTTTCAAACGAAACTTCAAACATAAGATTTTATCGACAATACGAAGAACCGAAAAGCTTTTCGTATCATGTCCCACACCGGAAGCGAGTATTTACCTTAACCTACAATTTTATGAATATGAAACATAATAGAAAAACATTTTACCAAATGTTGAAGGCAACAAAAAAGTTATCTTTTGTTAATAAACTGTTTGATATTTGAAAACAAAATTTAAAATGTATGTTTTTGTATATGTTTACAATTATAAAATCATAAACGTTAAAACGCCAAAGGGTATCTACTAGAGGTGAGCGAAATGACTCTTTTTGGTGAGTTGCCTGAGCGTAAAGAATCGACTTCGGAAAAAAAGTCAGTACCTTCAAAAAGCAGGGAAACATGCGTGTTAAAAAAAAACGGGAATAACAAGTTTCTCTTGAAAAAAGTTTGACAAGCAAAAAAAAATTGAGTTGCAAATTTGCTTAGGAGTCACATGACTCACTTTGATGAGTTGACTGGCTCATGATTTACCCACCTCTAGTACCTACGGTTAAGATACTCAAAATGCCCCTATCCATAGATTTTTTAACCTCTTCACGCCCAGGTTCGCCACATGTGGCGACAAGCAAAAAATATATATTTTTCAAATTAAAAAAAAAATTACCGCTTTAGCGCAACTATGGAAAATTTGTTCATATTTTTTTGCAAACATGAGTTTATGACAGTGGAATAATATTTCGTAGAAAACCGTAACAACAACAAATTTTTCAATGAACCCTGGATTATGCTATAATCCAATCAAAGTAGCATGGGCGCGAAGTGGTTAATTTACTCAATAAGAGGGTGTTTTGAGGTGTAAAAATAAGGTTCCCATGGTCAGTGGGCCAAGAACTCCTTGAACATCTCTGGGGGGCAAAAAATGGGGTTTTTGTAATGTAAAAATGAGGTCCCCATAGTCTCTGGGGGTTACAAATGGGTTTTTTGAAACATTTTTTTTAAGACGAACGAGGTGATGAGAAATTCTGAAAAAATTCATGAAAATAGTCTACCCAATTACCTATTTGACCAATTTTTTCCAAGGTCATTTAGACTCAAAAATCTAAAAAAAATTAATGGATGTTTAACTTACAGGACTCTCTAGTGACCCAGATTTTGACATTTACTCCGTAAAAATCTACAAGAATATACATGAAGACATATTTATATCATATGTCAACATTTTCTGGCAACAGGAGGAAGATTTTTAGAAATGAAATGTTTTCAGGATGAATGGTACACTTTTCGAGATGGAGACTTTTTTCTTTTCTCAATTATGAGTCGACTTTTTGAAATTATTACTCAACTCATTTTGGAGGATCTTCAACATTTTTTGGGGAATTTTTTTTTTCACTTTTTAACTGTCATGAGCCGACCCCCGGAATCGACTATTTTCACTGGACTTTTTTCCCGGAAAGCTCACAAAAAAGAGTCATTTCGCTTACCTCTTGTAGGCATTTTTTTTAGATACGCCGAAAGTTGAATTGATTCAAACATGTTCTGGTATGTTTCGCGAAGAATAAAGGATTTGAAGTCTCAAGGTTCAACTTCGGGCAAAAATGAATACATTAACAAAGCCCAAAATGAAATGAAAATTATCAAATTTTTGTTTGTTTAGCTTTTAATATTCGAAAAGTAATTTGACAAAATATTTCAATAATAGTAAAATAGAGTTAAATTTTGCGACTCGCACTGATGTGCATCCAAGCAAAGTATAGCCCAATTTATTCATATTAACTCTTAGAATACAGGGTGTTATAGACCGTTCTCCGGAATCTGGCGGCTGTGGTCGTAAAAGATGGTCGGAGCTCGGTAAGTAGGGGACGTAATATTTTTTATCTCCAACCAAACTTTGTTGAGAAGTATTGGTGTAAAAGTGCGTATACCAATAGGAGCGAAGGACAGTAATAAATGTATGGGATGCAATTAGACAAACCACCAATACCTTTTCTTCGAGGGTGTGTCGATCCTCAGGGCGGACCGACCGTTTTATGACCTCGGCCGCCAAATTCCACCGAATAGGCTGTACAAATTTGATGCATTAGCATTGCTATCTCGGTAACAAAAAGAGATAGGGAGTTGGGTAAATAAGAGCAAAATTGCGCATTTTAATGCTGTATAATTTGTTAAAACAAAATTTAAAATATTTTGACTGATTCCGGAGATATTAGAAACAAACCGAGAAAATTGATTTTGGTTTTGATTTTTTTTGCGACTTTATTGCTGGTTATTTTGAAAAGCCTTCTTAAGACACATTTGTAAGCTCTTCCAGAAAATAATTTTATTTTGCATATTTATGTTTCGTTATTTAGATACCCACATCAACTTAATTTTTTTAAATACGGACCTGGATTTTTTATTTCATTTTTGAGTAGCTTTTCACCTCCTAAAAACTAATGATGTGTCACACTTGTAACAAAATTGTTTTATTTGAAAAATATAATTGTAGTCTAAAAGAGCTTTGGAAGGTTTTAGTTTAGTTTAGTTTATTAAGCTTTTTTTTGTTTTTTTTTGTTTTTTTTTTGTTTTTCAAAATAACCAGCAATAGAGTCGTAAAAGAATAAAAACCAAAATTGAATTTTTTGGTTTTTATCGTATATGTCCGAAAATAGTCGGAATATTTACAATTTCTTTGGAATAAATTATAGCATTAAAATGCACAACTTGCGCCAACCAACACTCTATCTCTTATAGTTACCGAGTTAGGACTACAAAATTTTGCATCATAGAAATTGCCAAGAACACAATTGTTCTAAATAAATAAAGCAATGATTTTAGAAACAAATAGATACAATAATGCTGCTTTAAAATGCCAATACTCTTGCGAAAAGTATAAAGTATTGGGAACTATAATAGATGGCGTTTAAAAATACCTTTTAATAATTTGCGTTTATAATAAAGCATTGTGATTACGATAAAAGTGCTATAATAACTTTGGTGCAACTTATTTTTAAAAGCTGTTAGCATTGAAATTTCAAACGTCAAATCAAAAGATCATAAACGGTATGAACATAACTTTTAGTTTATTTAATACAGTCGAAACTTCTAGCTAAAATGGCATAAAAGGCGAAAAATATCAATCAGCACTGATGAGACGATTATAGTCCAAAACCAGTCTGTAGTTTGTGGTTTGGCGGGGAATAATAAGGGCGTTTTTACTTTCTACGTACAAAGTAGTCTCCAGAGAAGATTCCGACCATTTTTTTTAAATTCTTGCGGTTTCATATTTGTAGACCCAAAAAAATGTTTCATAATTTATCACTTGACTTTCTCCGAAGGAAATTTTGGAATATTCTTCATGTTTATCGATAAAAATCTTCCGGTTTTCAAAATTTTACCAAGAGGTTATCAGTTCTTCGAATTGCCAAATGAAATTTCTGTTTAATTTGAAAATATTTAGTAGATTATATCGACAATAAAAGCTTTCGCTAAAATTATGTACACCATACCTTTTGTGTTCTAAATATGGCAAATATTTCATATTAATGTTGTTAGTACCAAACAAGAGGAAAAAAAGAGGAAGGCCAAAGTCAATGTGGACGGACATGTCAGAACTGAAGCAACAATCAAGAGGTTGGGAAGACAAAAGATAAAAACTGACAACTGAAAGGTGTGAGATGTCATAGAAACACAATATTTAGGAGAAACATGGTCATTAGAAAAAAATCTTGGTTTAAGACTAATTTTACGCAAACCTACACGGCTGAAGGATCTCGTAATCGATGCCCAATAAACACCACTACTCGGATATTATATTATGTTGGCGGGATTCATGGTGGGGCTAGTGGAAATAAAAACTGGCCAGGATGACGCATTTCTGAGGGAATCAGTCGATCGACCCGCAACCTCTACTACCCCGGCCCCTCCAGGAGTCACGTCACAGGCCGCTACTGATTATAATAAGTTAGCCATGCGCTTTAGCTGCCTGGAGGGCTCTTATGAGAAGGCGCCGTTTATCTAAGTCACATTACACTGATAATGTTATCATTAAACATATGAAGTTGCAACTGATTTTAACTTCTCGAGCAGTTTAAGAAAATTGTATTCATTAAATAAAATTTAGAGTAGATTTAAAAAAAAATGCTTGGACCAAATCAATCCCGCCTAGACTAACGTAGCACAAACAACTTACCGACAGTCGACCACTCAAAACCAACACACCTGAAACAAAAGAGCAAAAACAAGATGCAGTCGACCCAATTCGCTCTCTTGTCAAACAAATTACACCAAAACTTAATTAAGCGCTAACGGCATTAAAAAAAAAAAACAAATTTCCTACACAATTAAATCAACAAGCTCCACAAAAAAATAAAATAGACACTTAAACGGATAGAAGGCTATCATTAGGCGGCAAAGTGCAGCGACACCGTAATCACACAATAAAACAACACATTACACGGCACACTAGAACGTGGCTAATTGGTATTCAATTAACGTCGGACTATTGATCTTAACCTTGTTTCAGGTCTAAATTACGGAAAAGAATAGTATGGAAAATATTTTTTTCACGAATTTTGTCCGTCATGTTGGTTGAAATCATCGACAACCTCCACGTGGTGCATATCGGGTAACACCAATACTGAATCACAGCCTGGATTCATCTGAGATTTCAAAAAACATGACGGACAAAATTCGTGAAAAAACTGTGTTTAAAAAAAAACGTTTCCTACAAAAAGTTTGTATTTTTTGTCGTATAATACGATCCCGCAATAAAAAAGGGGGTTCTATTTGAAAAATCAAAGTTGATCTTCGTTTGACCTTGAAAATTCACCCCAAGGTCATTTTCGAGATCACAAGCATATGTCCCCCTCCGAACCCTACAACTTTCATCTAAAACATTTTTTGCCATGTTGCTCAGGTTTCGAGATATTTGGGGTGGTAATTTAAAACAGGACACCCTGTATAGCCTAAAACTGTATATTTTTACTTTCTCTGTTACGAAGTACGAGAAAGTATTGTAATCGTGATTTTTTTTCAATTTTTTTTTTACGGAAATATTCGTTTTGGGGTCCCTAGATGCCATTTCAACAATTTCTGAAAAAAAAAAATTGTGTCTGTGTGTGTGTCTGTGCGTATGAAAAATATCACAAAAACGTTTAAACAAGAATTGAAGACAACAAAGAAATGAACATCTTTTGCTTGAAAATATTTTTTATAAAATCATTTTTATTCGAGAAAAAAATTTATTATTTTTTTTAAATTTTTGGTCTATAATTATAAAACCATAATAGTTACAGCAAATTTATGTTAATAATAACTGTAGAGAATGCTAAAATGAACAACTTATAACGAATAAGTTTTTTCGAAATCCCTTTAGTTTTTGAGTAAATTGAGTTTTTCAATTTGAAGTATAATTTTTCCAACTTTCATAATTTTGACGTTTTAAACGTCAGTTTCATCCGAGTATACACAATGCTCGATGTACATTTAAAATATGATTTCAATTGAAAATAAACCATGAAAGCGTAAATATAAATGATACCACAAGTCGGAAAAAGTAACATGATGGCCACATCACCATTTTTTTATTATTAATAAACCAGTCTCTAATCTCTAATCTCTAACTCATCATTCACGATTCGTGCATGCATTAACATTAGAGCAGAACGTACGAAAGGAATAAACCTTCTTCAAAATAATCTTTGATTTTATCGATAATTCAACGCGAGATCAGACTCAAGATTTTTTCTTTTAACTGCTTTTAGCTCTTTTCGGTACAATTTGTTCCTATCTTCGAAAATCTAATTTTACCATGTATTTTGATCTCCAAAAACAAAAATTCCCACCAAACCACAAACAGACTCATAAAATTTTAATAATAATCGAGATTGAAAAGTGTAATTTTAGAGTCAACGAATCTTAATTCACACAATGACGATTTGAAAACTTGTTCATATGCGAAACAAAACCCCCGAAATGATATATCACTTCAACGAATTCGGCCATTATTATGAAACCAACAATCCTGCCCCTATCCTATCCTGAGCGGAAACCGCTTAATTTAACCACAAACTTGCATGTTTTATCCTCTCCCAGCAAAAAGTCTTTGGGATTGACCTCCCCTAGTCTAGGGGTCCACCATCCTTCATCTAAACGACCATTGTTCAATTGGCTCGGACCCGAGGGAGAGTTTTGAAACGGATTAACATAAGGGTGGTCCAGAAAACGCGTTTGCACGTAATTTTTCTAAATGTACACTATGATAGGGAGAATAATTTAATAACACAATTCATGGTATCTGTTGATAAAAGTGGAAACAACTGGTTTGTAAGAGTTGTTGGCATCGAAACGCCAAGAAGAAAAATTGAAGGTGAAGACTAAAAGTATAGGCAAACATGACTTAAAGCGGCATGTCTGGTAACTATAAAACGAAATTTAAAACTGGCGGAGAATCTCAAGGGAGCAATGAGAATCGTTGAAATATTAGCCGCGAGAATGAGGTAAATATTATTTTTGATGTTACATCTCGCAGCGATGAATTTTCGGCGACCAAGGAGACAGACACTTCGCTCACATGTCATATTATCCCAGTTCAGACTGTATTGTAAATTTTAAGTAAAAAAAAATCGAATACTCCTCTTCCAATCAAAGTTTCTCACTCAAGTAATATAACGAATTTTTAGTTTACAAAATTCGAATGCTTCTATTAAAATCAAAGTTTCTCACTAAAAGCAATATAACGAATGCTCAGTTTACAAAATTCGAATGCTTCTATTAAAATCAAAGTTTCTCACTAAAAGCAATATAACGAATGCTCAGTTTACAAAATTCGAACGCTTCTATTAAAATCAAAGTTTCTCACTAAAAGCAATACAACGAATTTTCAATTTACAAAATTCGAACGCTCCTATCCAAATCAAAGTTTTTTGTACTGCATGTGAAGGAGAACGCTCAAGTAGTGTGACAAATTTGAAGCATCAATATTTTGTCTAGGTAACGTGATATGTCAATGACAGCACATGCTTAGGTTACATAAATTAGTTATTAATTTTATCAACTGATGCATAAATCACTCCCCCTTTAATGCTTTATGTGTGGAAGAATTACACGCAAATGCGTTTCATCATCCACCCTTATATTAATTACTTGCAAGCCCCCTCAGATACGAGGAGATTGAACAATGGCCAATCAAACATTGTCTATTTCCAAGCGATTAAAAATTCTGCTACCATTGGAAGGATAGAATGATGTAAAAAATGATTCTATTTTGATAAATTTAAGACTGCCTTTATTTTTCAAACAACTACTTTTTTTTAAACTACACGGGTTTGTTTGTTATACGCAGTGGCGGCTCGTGGAACATGTTGATGGTAGAGCCACTTATACAATATATCCCCCCTGCCCTTTTTCGATTGTTTGTTTTTCTCGGATAACCCTTAAACCAGCGGCGGTGCGTGGATGTTCGGCGAGGAGGCTGCGGAAAAATTTACCAAAACAGCAGCGACATATTTTCTTCCTCTATAAGAGTAAGTAGTACAGCACGAGAGGCATCTCTGTCGTAGCCTCCTCTACGAAGATCCTCGAGCCACCGCTGCCTTAAACGAATGATGAATGAAGTCTAGTATTGTACTTGGCAAATAAATTTAGATCAGACGAAAAACCTAAATTAGACATTTAATTGTTTGATGCAAAAAAATTCCTACAAATATTTAAATGTTAAATAATTCCTTAAACATCCCGCAGACTATATTTTCCAGATAAATATCAAAGTAAATTAATGTTATCTAAAAATAAACCCCATATTTAAATTAAAACCCACGAAACCAAACAACATAAAATTAAATTAATAACCTAAAATTAAAACAAAAATACAGGTCAAAAAATTAAAAAATGTAGGTTACAAAATCTAAAACAAAGGATAGAAATCAAAAACTTTCACAAAAAAAAATAAAAAAATTCCGCGTACAAATCAATCACTCAGGTTAAAAAATCTAAAAATTTGACAAAAAATGTAGGCCAAAATAAGGAATTATTGATTTATATGCGAGAAGTTCGTTGAAAATTATTTTTCTTTTTCCTGTATTTTCAAGTTTTTTGGTATGCATTTTTATTTTTAGACCAGGATTTTTTAGATCTTTTTTTTTGTTGCCAAAATATTCGATTTGTTTGTTGAAATTTTGGATATTTTAGTCTGCATTTTTCACCTTCTGGCTCGAGTTTTCGACGCTTTGTTTAAATTTAGGTCAAAAGATCGAAAACTCAGGCCAAAAATAAAAAATGCAAACCGACAAATCCAAAATTTCAAGAAACGAATCGAATATTTTGACCAAATCAATTAAAAAAATGGAACAAAACAGCGGAAGATTTAAAATATCGGCAAAAAATCAAAAATCCTGATCTAAAAATAATACTTTTTAGCTTAAAATAAGTTCCGACGAGAAATATAAAACAAACAAACAAAAACAAAATTACAAAACTGCACAATAAAATGATTAATTCTAAATATCCGGCGTGGCACTAACCAGGGAAGTAGTTCTTTTAATAAGTTATTTGTTTGTAGTCCTAATAAGACTAATAATAATAATTGTATTGATTGTCGTACGAAAAATAAAGCATTTTATTATTATTATTATTATTGCGAGTTTTGCAGTTACGAACAGGTTGAATATTCACTGTCGTTATTTTATCGAAATCATTAATTCTAGTTAAGAAAATCTAAAATATGTGACAAACAATAAAAAATTAAGACCAAAAATTTAAAATTCGTACCCAAAAATCTAAGTGATGGACCAAAAAATTAAAATTTTTAACAAACAAATCAAAAATTTGACAAACAAATCGAAAATTGAAGTCAAAATAAAGAAAATTTCGGCCAAAAGACCAAAAAGCGTAAAGATAAAAAATGCAAACAACAAAATTCGAAAATTATGGTCAAAATAAAGAATATTTGGGCAAAAAAATAAGAAAATGGAAAATAAGGTATTCTAAAATATGGGCCAAAGAATCAAGAATCCGGATCTAAGGATAAAAACGCAGACAAAAAATCGAAAATTTAGGTAGAAGCAAAATAATTTACCACTTTCAGCCCCCAAAAATGAGTTTTTAACCAGAAATTTGAAAATAATAGCCAAAAAATCGAACAATAAAATCAATCATTGAAGTTAAAAAATCTAAAACATTGGACAAAAAATAAAAAATTTAGACCAAAATTCTAAAATTCGGGCCTAAAAATAAAAATGGTGGTCCAAGAGTACAAAAAAATTAACAAACAAACAAAACAAAATGATAATAATAATAAATAATAATAATAAATGGTGACCAAAAAATCAAAAATTTCAGCAAACAAAACTAGAAAAAATTCTCGTATCAATAATTTAGGTTAAAATGCTTAAGAAATCAAAAAATTGTAACTAAAATTAAAAATTCGGTCCGAAAAATCAAAAATGCGGACTGAAAAGTCGAAAATTTTAACAATTAAATTGGAAATTTAGGTAAAAATAAAGAAAATTGATAGCCAATAAAGAATCTTTACACATTTAATTATTATAGTTAAGCAAGATTTGTTTATATCATATACTAAATGTATGAATTCTTTAATAAAGATGATTTATATATATAAAGAAAATTTAGGCCAAGTGATCAATTTAGACCAAAAAAAAAATCGAAAATATAGGCAAAACATCTGAAAATTAAACATACGGCCCGAAAAATAATCGAAATTTTAAAACAGTTAAATCAAAAATTAAGGTCAAAATAAAGGATATTAAAGCATACCAAATTTAGACCCAAAAAACGAAAAAGCAAGTCAAAAATCTAAAAATTAATAATTCAGCCCGAAAAATTTAAAATGCGGAGTGAAAAGTCGAAAATTTTAACAATGAAATCGAAAATTTAGGTCAAAATAAAAAATGTTTAGATCCAAAAGAATCGAAAATACAGGCTTAATAATAAAAAATGCAGAATATTCTAGTAAGAAAATTGTTTAAATTAGTCTCAAAAATCACTCTATTGCTTAAAATATATTTTTTTTAGTAGCAAAATTTTTGTTTTAAATTTGCAGGCGTTGTTTAACATTTAAACTGGCGAAATGTGTTTTAGGAGTTAATTATTTTTTTTGCTGAGCTTGAAACTACACGTAGTGCCATGGCTCCTTGGCTCTATATAACGAGCCGCCCCTGCTCTACATAATCCTTCAAATATCCTCGAATACCAAAAATCCACGTCATTCACATCCTAAATATCCTCAAGCACTTATTTGTAAATCGCAATCACCAAAGCCAACCATCCCAAAAAATAGCTATAAATTCACCTCATCGTTTCATGATCGTTCATGATCAATTCATGACGTATAATTTCCAAATGACGAACTGGAAGACCTCTGGTCGATAGACAGATAAGAATTATGGTGATATTTCAATATATTCTACAGTTACAGTATACTCTCAAGTTGTGCTCGACAATATTTCACTATTCGTAGCAACATTGTTGCTCTCCTGTATGCATAATGAATACATTTACAAGTAAATGTTCTTCTCGCACATAAATATTACAAAAGGCATAAATGGCCAATCGGTGGATCATGGAGGAATAGGAAGCACATAATGCAAACAAACTATAAAATATTTTACTAGAACATTGATTGCACGCTCGGAACTGCAGTAAACATAAAATTACGACTTTATTGATACACGAGGGCCGATTTATAATTCAGGGCGGAACTAATGGCTCAATAAGGGCGGAATTAAAAGGTCGTCAATTTCGATTCGGCGGCGTCACACCTGGATTGTAACGAAAATGCGTTCGCAGGGTGACAATTTGACGGTTTTCGGGAATCGTAAACATTTAATCCCGAAGTGCAGACATCCACGTCCTTTATTTCGGTCGTTACTTTCTACTTAATTACGTTGATTATGTGTCTATTGTACGAGCGGTCTGGTATTAAAATAACTCGGCCGTGTGTTTCTTTTAATTGAAAACGCTGTTGTGGAAGTTGTCTTTTGTTTTCTTTAATTATAATTACGGAGTAATCGTCGAAGCGCCTCGTAATCATTAAGTTTTAATGGTACCTCAGCATACGCTCCCCCTGTTGGTTTTTTTTTGTGTTATATGAAGAATTTTGTATTATATTGGAAGAGAGTGTATGTAGAGGGCAGCGGCGGCTCGTGGAACGGAAGAAAATTTGACCGAAACAGCAACGTAATATTTGCTTCCTCTAGAACAGTAAGTAGTGCAGGACGGGCGGCATCTTTGTCTTAGCCCTCCCTACGGAAATCCACGAGCCGCCGCTGGGGGGTGGACGGACCCTTGGGTAGTTTTTCAAGTTTTCGTCAAAAATTAAAAATCGCCAAGTTTAATTGAATCCGACTTATTTACACCCAAGGAGCGCAGATTTAAAAACAACGTTCGATTTGGATTCTTCGTTTAGCCGCTACGGCCGTTGAAAGTCTGAAAAAATCGACTTTTTTCAAAATTGTCCATAATGACATACCAACCTTTTTGCAAATTTCTCTCGATGAATTTTTTTAACGCCAATCGATTTAACTCGTTCTTCTGATGAAAAAAGGTATTACATGAAGGTCTACAATGATTATTAAAAAAGTTGATTTTTTCGATTTTTTCCATTTTTGCTGACGCGCCAAGGGCTTCAAATAGATATTTGAGGTTGGGCAAGTACATTTTCTAAAGCGTCTTAAATGGATCTTTTCGGTGACATATAGAAACCCCCAATCGAACCAGTGGTTTCTTCAGGAAATAATTTTAAATGTTTGTTATTTTAAATTTAATGTATTTATTTAAGTTACTTATATGTAATATGCAATTTGACCTGTCCTAATATTCTATATTTATAATTTGGACCAATAAATCTATCTATCTATCTATCTATCTATCTAAATGCAATTTTTGGGCAAAAGTATGAAGGGGGCAGATTTGAAAACCGCGTTAGATTTGGATTGTTCGTTTAGCGGCTACGACTGTTCAAAGTCTGAAAAATCGTCTTTTTTCAAAAATTTCCATAATGTTTATAATCAGCAGCGGCTCATTGTATAGAGCCAAGGAGCCATTAGTTCTTAAAACACTTTTTCGGCACTTACTTCGGTCTAGGAAGATAAATCGTACTTTCTTTCTTCAAAAAAGGATTGTATAAGTGGCTCTACCATCAATATTTATTTATTTATTTAGACGTTTCAACTTTTACAAGAATACATAAATAGAATTCCACAATAAGTAATATAATATTAAAACAAAAATATGTTCCAAGAGCTGCCACTGATCCTATGACGTGCTGCACACGATATTGTTTATTCAAGTTCCAGTGCTGTGCGGACATTATTTTACCGCATAGAGTGACAAAAAATAAAGATTTTTTTGTTCTTTATAAATAAAAATTGAAAATTGATTAAAACATAGATGAAATATTTACAACTTTAATAGGGGTGATCGATTCAGATATCTGAATAACTAAAGCGGATTGTAGCGAAATTATTATAATTGTAACTAGACGGCGCGCTTTTGTAGTCTGCAACTCGTGGTGGAAGCGCCGGGGAATGTTGTTGATTGATACACGTGAAACGAAAGTAATTTTGAATTAAAACACTTTTGACTTAGTTAAACCACTAAATTAGTATATTTATATTTTCATGCGATCAATAAAGATACTATACTATACTATACTATTAGGTGGAGCAAAGATAAAAGTATTTTATTTCAAAATTACTTTCGTTTCATGCGCAAAAATGTAATAAATTCAGTGAAAACTTGCTAAAACGCTTTAGAAAAAAACGCTAAGACTGCAAAGGGTTAAAAAAAACACGGAGGTTGGTTGCTTCTCACTGCTGTAACTTGAAGAATACGTAAACAAAAATGGCTGAAATGATGACAGACGTTTAATGAAGGATGAAGCTTTTTACGAATGATCAGTGCATACTAACGCCATCTCTTAGGATTATTCCAAACTTTTTGAACCATCTTGTATATTTTGACAGCTGATATAGCAAGGGTTAAAAAACAAGGACTAAAAAACAAGGAGATTGGTTGCTTCTCACTGCTGTAACTTGTAAATCCGTAAACAAAAATGGCTGAAATGATGACAGACGTTTAATAAAGGATGAAGCTTTTTATGAATGATCAGTGCATACTAACGCCATCTCTTAGGATTATTAAAAACTTTTTGAACCATCTTGTATATTTTGACAGCTCATATAGCAAGGCTTGCTTGTTTAATTCTGCGCAATATTTTTTTGTGCCTTATTAAATATGGGGGGGGGCTACGACAGAGATGCCGCTCGTACTGCACTCCTTATTCTTATAGAGGAAGAAAGTATTCCGCTGCTGTTTTGGTCAAATTTTCTTCCGTAGCCACCTCGCCGAACATCCACGAGCCGCCGCTGAAAGCATCATTTACAGCACGAGCGGAATCTCTGTCTTAGCCTCCTCTACGAAGATCCATAAGCCACCGCTGGCTATGTCATATTTTTATAAGCCTCCAATATGAAATTAAAACTCGAGTATTTGATAATTTTTTTGAGTTATTTTATATTTATTAAAATCTAAATTCAATTAACTTCTCTCAAAATCATTTAATCTTATAATTTGAATGTTTACGCACAAAAGAAAAGTATAGAACAACTTTTTTGTAACGGTAAAGCCTTTTTGATTTTGAGTGCACCAAAATTGTCTCTCTCAATTATCCGTGGAATTAGGTGGCGCGGCAACAGCGGATAAGCGAATTCCGCGGATAATCCTCAAAATGGCAGAAAAAAGTACACAAATAAATGAACAACTTTTATTTTTGACAGAAACACACAAACTGATGAGCGAATAAAAAAATCGGATCTGGGCGAGTGTGGGGAAAGGAGGGAGGCAGTGTGGTGCAGGTGTGCCAATGACTTTGGTTGTCGCTCTAAAAAGAAGAAAAAGACGACAGGAAGACCACGGATAATCCGCCCGTTGATAAACGAGGGTGTATTGGCTAGCTTTACAATATTTTTTCTGACCTCTGGTAACAACCACAAGCGATGACTTGACAGCGTGTAAATAGTTATTTATGCAACAAGTGAGTAAAGTAATACTTTTTTCACGAGTGGGAAAGATTGGTAATTCCTACAAGTGAAAACAAAGTTGCTTTACTCTCGAGTTTCATACAATTGTTTTTCTACGTCCGTAACTTTAAATAAATTTATAAATTTGATAAAACCTTAATCAATTTTTATAAGTAATAATACTTCTTTTAAATGAAGAAAATAATAATTATCATCAAGTTTTCTTGATCCGAAACGAATGTTTGACGTTTATCGGCGGAACTCGTGGCGTATTGCGAAGCGTTCATGACACACTTTGTGCAAACAATTTTTTAGTTGCGTTAAAAAATGAACCGTTATGGCACTTTTTTCACGCTATTTGCAGGGTCCGGGAATCACATATTTTATGAACGCAAATTAATGAAAAAAACTGTACATTTTATAACGGACGTAGAAAATAGTTATTTATGCAACAAGTGAGTAAAGTAATACTTTTTTTCACGAGTAGGAAAGATTGCCACACGAGCCGAAGGCGAGTGCGGCAATTCCTACAAGTGAAAAAAAGTTGTTTTACTCTCGAGTTTCATACAAAATTCTTTCTACGTCCGTAACTTTAAATAAATTTATAAATTTAATAAAACCTTAATCAACTTTTATAAGTAATAATACTTCTTTTAAATAAAGAAAATAATAATAATCATCAAGTTTTCTTGATCGGAAACGAATGTTTGATATTTATCAGCGGAACTCGCGGCGTGTTGCGAAGCGTTTATGACACACTTTGTGCAAACAATTTTTTAGTTGCGTTAAAAAATGAACCGCTACGGCACTTTTTTTCACGCAAAAGAGTGAAAAAATGTACCGTTATGGCACTTTTTTCAGGCTACTTGAAAGGTTCAGGAATCACATATTTTATGAAAGCAGATTAATGAAAAAAACTGTACATTTTATAACGGACGTAGAAAAATATATGTAAAGTTCTCTAAAATTCTTGATTTACGCTTCAGTAAATCTGACTATGAACAGTTCTAGGCCGTTTTAATACAACCCTATAATAAAATACTGTTTGATAATGGTAATAAAATATTCCATATTTCATAACTTACTTTTGTGGTTTTTTAAACTGTATACCAGCGGCGGCTCGTGGATGTTCGGCGAGGAGGTTATGGAAGAAAATTTGACCAATACAGCAGCGGGAAATTTGCCTCCTCCATAAGAGTAAGTAGTGCAGCATGAGCGGCATCACTGTCTTAGCCTCCTCTACGAAGGTCCATGAGCCGCCGCTGCTGTACACTCATTTTAAAATAATTTAGCTTTCCTGTTAAGTCCTCTTCCAGTTTTATCAGTTTACTTGCACGTAATTATGAAACGGCTGATTTAAAAATATTTATCGCCATCTTCATTAGTTTTACATCCCTTAAAATTTATATATCTAAACGCACCACATTTCTGTTCTCCATACCTGTTTCCACGGGACAGAAAACAAGATTGATGGTGACCCCATGTGGAGTCAAAACTAGAATTCGTAGTACTGCCAGGTAATACCTTTGGAAGGTAGGAGGGGCATCATGATTTTACCTTGAAAGTGAATCGTGGCGACATCTGTGGACAACATTTGGACGTCCTTGGCGAAGAAAGAAGCAAGCTTAATTTTTTTTAAATAATAAATCATTAATTGTCGAAGCGATGTTTATTACCACTTAACTTTTATATCCACGCCAATGAACAAAAAATAAGTGTTACCAAAGCATTTTTTTCAAAATCATTGCCTGGAATAAATTAGTATCCTGGTATTTGTAAATAACTATTTTAATTTTATGATTGATTGTTTACCAGCGGCGGCTCGTGGATGTTCGGGGGTGAGCCAACGGAAGAAAATTTGTCCGAAAAAGCAATGTAATATTTGCTTCCTCTATTAGAGTAAGTAGTGCAGCACGAGCAGCATCTTTGCCTCACCTACGGAAATCCACGAACCGCCGCTGTAGTTTACTAACGATGTTAAATTAGAGCACTTTGCTGGTATCACGAATTTTTCACTTTATAGTGACTAGTTTCATCCTATTCGGACATTATCAAAGAATATTCATTCATTTTAAGTAAAGAATAGTTATTTATTATACAAGCAAAAATTTACCCGTGAGCTCGCAGAGCGAACAGGTAATTTTCTTAAGGGACTAATTAGGAATTCCACATGAGTATAATATAAAATTTTATCTAAAATCGTCTGTAATTGCATTATATATTGAAATGTTTATAAATTCTTGACAAGAAATTTTGACGTACGTGGTGTCAATTTGAAATATTTCAAAAATCCTTTGAATTCCTTGAGAGAAACTTATTCTCTCGCGGAATTCTGGGAATTCGGGGGTAACGAGCAACATTACATGGCTAAAATGACCAATGTAATTTGATTATTACACCCGATTTTGGATAAAGACTATTATTATTATTATTGTATCTGTGGTAAAGAAAGTTATATGTGAAGGAGATTGCTATTGACAGTAAACAGGTGTTAGTAGTTGATGGCATTATTCGTACTGACATTAAAATAAACTCAAACATAGAGGGAGTAATAAAAGCATGAAAAGGTGAAAGAAAACAAATAAGCCTTGGGACGGGCACGCGCTTTATACAATATAAAAGTGCCACCTCATTATATGGCGTTTTCATCGGGACATAAAAATGAGGCCACCGAAACCGCCACCACTACCACCACCACCGAAGGCAGGTCCCGATACAATCTGCTCCTCGTTCGTGCGAAGGAGGCCCCGAAAGGCCAAAAGACGCCATAAAAGTGTAAATGACCATTCGGCGGTTATTTTACTAAGTACGGTGTCATCCGCAGGGCCATTGTGGCCAGAACTGCCACTCCAGTCCGACATTAGCATGAACGCGCGATAAATTTAATGGGGCATTTTTTATGGGGGGGCCGATACATATTTTAGCCAGGGGTGTAATGGGAAAAGGAAGACAAAGGGGTGGACCGCGATAAGGGGGATGGATGATCTGTCGGGATAATTGGGTGCGGCGAGTGTGTTTGATGGGGGGGTTGCTGTGCATAACTGCTGGTCCAGCGGGCGGGATTACCTTCGAAAGGAACGTGTTTGTTTGGTATTATACTATCTCACGTTCTGTAGATTTTAGTTTTTTTTTTTTAATGATAAAACGGGCGTTTGGAATAGGTATTAATTAAGGTGAGAAAATGCTGATCGTAATATTTTGCTTATTATGATAGAGGCGAGAAAATCATATCTGATCAGGAATGAACAGAGTTGTACTTCAGAAAAACAAGATTAGACCTTGTTAGTTAAAGGAAATCGATTTCAAGCTTGATAAACCATTCCTTGCTTTTTCAAATGTTAACTTTTAATTTTCAACATTAATTTGCAGATTGCCATTTATATTCAAGAATAGCATAACATCTCCTCTCAAGACATGCTACTTCTTCGCGTTCCAGACGCATTTTCTGGATATTGCATATATTCATATTTAGACAATGATCGTGATGTCTTCCGTACCGTAGAACTAGCGGTGTGGCCGTATTTGAAGGCAGATATGTTTGCACTGTTTGAATTGTTGACAAGTGCTTGATCTATAGTGACGAACCCATGTTGTATTTTTTGCAATAAATATTTGTAAACAGTACAAACACTGCTAGGAAATTTGGCACCTCCTCCTCAGTCAGGCAATATGGTACAGAGGGTAAGCATTTTTTTACTGCCATGTTCGGGTAACATTTTTGGGTAATTGTAAGGAAACGAGAAGGTTACTGTATCATTAATTATCTGTCTAAATTCTTAGAGACTTTTCTGGAAAATGTCAAAATTTGCTATTTAGCGCAGAATGCCAAGTTTGGGTAATTTTCATCGAGCAATTGTAAAGACACGTTTCTCAACAGCAGTTCAGCCACACCAGATGACAGCGATTGGAAAACTATTCAACATACGAGATCGAGCAGACCTGCCACAATGATCCAGTCAAAGATTATCCAAGGTTACACAAGATTCAACAAACTAGCAGCTTTGTCAGATTACCCTCCAGAGACAATGCGACCAACAAGCAAGCATAATCGACCAGCAACAGGGGCATATCTTCGCAACGAAAATCAGAGAATTTAAGGCCGAGGAAAGGCACAAGGCCATAACACCTCGAAGAGATTCGTTAGATGGCGCTTTTTCGTTCAAATTTATCTACATGCCGTGACTCTTCCTATAATTTTTCGGTGCTGCTTGAATGATAAACACGTAAAGTACGGAAAACCAGGAAAACGAGGAAGGGTTAAATAATAGTTTCTTGAGTTAGCCTTATAGTAAAAAAGTACAAAGTCCATGGAAACATGAAAAAAAATGGTGATGTTACTTTCTCCGACTTGATGGTATCATTTATATTTACGCTCTTATGGTTTATTTTCAATTTAAATCATATTTTAAATATACATCGAACGTTTTGTAGACTCGGATAAATCTGACGTTTAAAACGTCAAAATTATGAAAGATGGAAAAATTATACTTCAAATTCAAAAACTCAGTTTACTCAAAAACTAAAGCGATTTCGAAAAAACTTATTCGTTGTAAGTTGTTCATTTTGGTATTAACTACAATTATTATTAATTTAAGTTTGCTGTAACTATTATCGTTTCGTAATTATCAACTAAAAATTAAAAAAAAATAATAATTTTTTTCTCAAATAAAAATAATTTTATGAAAAATATTTTAAAACAAAACATATTCATTTCTTTGTTTGAAGAACTGAAAAGTTTTTGGTATGAGTTTGAAAACCGGAAGTGGGTTGAAGTTTTAGGGGCTAAATTAGAACATTTTTGAAGTGGGAACCTTTCTTTTCTTAGCTCTTTAGTGTATTGAAAAATTTTGGGAGTGAGAAAAGGTCCTCACTTCCAAACGTTTCTTCTTTTTTTTGATCATTACAAATTTTTCGACATACTTTTTAATTTTGCAAAAGAGTCATGAGTCACTTCAGGAATCGACTCTTCGCGACGACGAGTTTTGATGAACTGAAAAGTTTTTGCTATGAGTTTGAAAACGAGTAAAGTTGATTTTTGGGTTTTTTAACGAAAATATTACAAAAATCTTTTTACAAATATTAACGATGACGAAAAACTGCATATCTTTTGTTGATAAATGTATTTCATAAACTCCTGTTTTTGATCATCATTCTACATATTCAGACGTTATATTCTTTGAAGAAAAAAAAACGACAAAAATTTTAAAAAAGAAATATTTTGAAATTTCTTGAATTATTGTTAATGTTACAAGGATTTTTTTAACGTCCATAATTTTGACAAATTACAAAGTTTGGATGACGAAGATCGGTTAAGGTTAATGGACCTATATCTGTTAAATTAATTATTACAAATTTTTTTAATATGTTTATTAGCCAGGAAAGTATAAAATATAAAGTACAAATCAAACGGAACCTTATTTTCTTAAAGCCAATAAATTTGAGCATATTTTAAAGCTGGAAAAATAAAAATTACCCAATACATTTAGAAGATAATAAAATCTTGGAAAAACATAAAATAATTACCAACAACTGTTAATTGGCAACATAACATAAAGGAACTTAAATTTTCTTAAAGTCAATAAATTTAAGCATATTTTAAAGATGGAAAAATGAAAATTACCCAATACGTTTAGAAGATAATCAAATCTTGGAAAAACATAAAATAATTACCAACCACTGTTAATTGGCAACATAACATAAAGGAACTTAAATTTTCTTAAAGTCAATAAATTTGAGCATATTTTAAAGCTGGAAAAATGAAAATTACACAATACGTTTAGAAGATAATAAAATATTGGAAAAACATAAAATAATTACCAACAACTGTTAACTGGCAACATAACATAAAGGAACTTAAATTTTCTTAAAGTCAATAACTTTGAGCATATTTTAAAGCTGGAAAAATGAAAATTACCCAATACGTTTAGAAAATAATAAAATCTTGGAAAAACATAAAATAATTACTAACAACTGTTAATTGGCAACATAACATAAAGGAACTTAAATTTTCTTAAAGTCAATAAATTTGAGCATATTTTAAACCTGGAAAAATGAAAATTACCCAATACGTTTAGAAAATAATAAAATCTTGGAAAAACATAAAATAATTACCAACAACTGTTAATTGGCAAGATAACATAAAGAAACTTAAATTTTCTTAAAGCCAATAAAATTGAGCATATTTTAAAGCTGAAAAAATGAAAATTACCCAATACGTTTAGAAGATAATAAAATCTTGGAAAAACATAAAATAATTACCAACAACTGTTAATTGGCAACATAACATAAAGGAACTTAAATTTGATTAAAGTCAATAAATTTGAGAAAATTTTAAAGCTGGAAATTACCCAATACGTTTAGAAAATAATAAAATCTTGGAAAAACATAAAATAATTACCAACAACTGTTAATTGGCAAGATAACATAAAGAAACTTAAATTTTCTTAAAGCCAATAAAATTGAGCATATTTTAAAGCTGAAAAAATGAAAATTACCCAATACGTTTAGAAGATAATAAAATCTTGGAAAAACATAAAATAATTACCAACAACTGTTAACTGGCAACATAACATAAAGGAACTTAAATTTTCTTAAAGTCAATAACTTTGAGCATATTTTAAAGCTGGAAAAATGAAAATTACCCAATACGTTTAGAAAATAATAAAATCTTGGAAAAACATAAAATAATTACCAACAACTGTTAATTGGCAAGATAACATAAAGAAACTTAAATTTTCTTAAAGCCAATAAAATTGAGCATATTTTAAAGCTGAAAAAATGAAAATTACCCAATACGTTTAGAAGATAATAAAATCTTGGAAAAACATAAAATAATTACCAACAACTGTTAATTGGCAACATGACATAAAGGAACTTAAATTTTCTTAAAGCCAATAAAATTGAGCATATTTTAAAGCTGAAAAAATGAAAATTACCCAATACGTTTAGAAAATAATAAAATCTTGGAAAAACATAAAATAATTACCAACAACTGTTAATTGGCAACATAACATAAAAGAACTTAAATTTTCTTAAAGTAAATAACTTTGAGCATATTTTAAAGCTGGAAAAATGAAAATTACCCAATACATTTAGAAGATAATAAAATCTTGGAAAAACATAAAATAATTACCAACGACTGTTAATTGGCAACATAACATAAAGGAACTTAAATTTTCTTAAAGTAAATAACTTTGAGCATATTTTAAAGCTGGAAAAATGAAAATTACCCAATACATTTAGAAGATAATAAAATCTTGGAAAAACATAAAATAATTACGAACAACTATTAATTGGCAACATAACATAAAGGAACTTAAATTTTCTTAAAGTCAAGAAATTTGAGCATATTTTAAACCTGGAAAAATGAAAATTACCCAATACGTTTAGAAGATAATAAAATCTTGGAAAAACATAAAATAATTACCAACAACTGTTAATTGGCAACATAACATAAAGGAACTTAAATTTTCTTAAAGTCAATAACTTTGAGCATATTTTTAAGAGATAAATAAAAATAAAATAATGACCAACCAAAGATGTTAAAAAAATGTATCGATAACTATTGGAACTTAAACTTAAAATTCTGCATTTTTGTGATCAATTCCCTTTTAATGCGTCTGTGGTTAATTGTGAAATTTTGGCACGTTTTGGCTGTTGATGATCATCATCGTGCTACACATTTAGAAGTTTTTTTTTAAGAACGACAAAAAATGCGTCATATAAATACGGTACAGTTTCATCAAATTCTGTAAATGTTAAAAAAATAATCGTAAGGCCAATAATTTTGACACGTGAAATTTGGGTGACGAAAATGGATCAACGTTATGGACAAATAATAATAATAATAATTCAAATAAAAGTTTAAATTTTGCTTTATTTGATATCCTGAAGAAATGTAAAGCTTTTGGTAGAAGCTTGAAAACCAAAAATGGGTTAAGATTAAAGTAAGGTGAATCGTTTTTTGGTCTTTTTTTGTAAATATGAAAAATATTACGAAAGTTTTTTAACAAATATTAAAGATAAAGAAGAACGGCATTCCTTTTGTTGATAAATGTATGACATTAAAAGAATTCAAATATATGTTTTAATTCCTATGTTAAAAAAAGATGTACTACTACAACTAGAAAATTTTGTACGCGTTAGCGAATAACATAAAAGTTGGGTTGGCATGAATTGAAATAATTTTAAATTAGGAATTACTATTTCAGTGCATTTTACCCAACTTATGGGAGTTACCACCAGGAATTTAAGGCGCATCGACAACCAAGGTCATTCGCGTTTGTGAGGAATTTGATCCGTAACAACGCATTTAGAATTTCTGCAAGCAGGCACAGACCGAAGAATTTTATGTGCTCAACCAAATTTCTTTAATAATAAAAATAAACTCAGTTGTTCAGAAACCCTACTGAGGCGACATGTATTGTACGAACAATTAATAACGCTCGAGTGATTCTAACTGCAAAATTTAAAGAACTAATAAAAAGGCACTGGAAATTAATTCATTGAAAAAAAAAATTATGAGGCTGTAAGAAAACCGAATTTTAGCAATTTTCTAAATATGTATAACATAAGCGACAATTGTAAATTTACTTTAGTTACTTTAAAAGAAGACGGTTGTTATAATATTAGAGAAATTAAATCTGATAAGGTGCCGGCAGGGTCACAGTACCCCCTTTGCAGGAGGCGTCGAGACGCTCGACCTAAGCCCCGGAATCCGGGCGTCGCTCTGGCAGGAATTTGAACAGGAATTGAATGGCAGTGTAATGTCTGTGCAGCCATTGTAAAGCCCTTTCAGGAAGCTGAATGGTATCTACTCGATCGGGTCCTTTATAGAAGTCGAGATTGTATCGGAGGAATAGAATCGACTATTGGATAGTTTCGCCTGCATCCATGATAAGATACATATAAGTATTCGCGCATTGATTTTTATAGAACTCCTTTTTATCTGTTCAACACACAAAGGAGCGCCTGTAAACATTCCATTCCCGATCGGATGTTTTCTCGCGGCCATCATAAAAATCCTGAAGCGAGTTCGGCATTAACAATTGTCCCATCTAGTTTCTAATAGACCAAACTTTGCCGGCGACGACAGGTAAACCGGACAATTAGGCGGCGACACGGTGTCTTTTCGATAAATTGGGTATGATTGGTTGCCTAAATCGGCTGAAGAAATGGTGTGGCTTTTTTTTTATATAACGATTCGTTTAAATTTATCGCGGTTTTATGGGAGGTATAAAAACGCATGTGCTTCTTGTGGTTTTTATTCGAGGAGTTTAACGTTTGTTAACAAAAAGGTATCGTAAATTAAACGCTTTTGATGAATTATTGGAAAACCAATTTAGTAAGAGTCATTTTGAACGATTTAATCAATGTTTTCAAATTTTAATATTGCATGGCTACTATTTTTTTTAATGAAATCAAAGTGGTTTTTAAAGGAAAGATTAAAAGCATTTTTTTGTACCTTATAAGCCATTAGGCCACTAACGATTATAATATTTTAGAAGAATAAAAAGGGGGGAAATATGAATGATTATAATGGGAAGAACGTTACAGATGATATATACTACATCTTTATTAAAGAAATTGTACATTTTATTTGTTAGTGTTTTTCTTAAATTAAAGTTACTATGTTATTTCTTTAAATGGCTATCGACCAGAGGTCTTTCTAGATGATTAAACGCAGTTGTTCTTTTTTAAATTAATTTTTACATTACTCGTAACATTCAATGATACAACGTAACTCTAAACAAACACTAAATAGATTAGTCTTTAAATGCAATAATAATGTTATTACAATAGAAACAACTTTACTTATTGCAGAAAGTATTAAATAAATTCAAAAAACGAAATATAGCCTGAATATTTATATATTCAGGCTATATTTCGTTTTTTGAATTTAATGTTATTACAGACCGCGGGTCGATAACCAATGAACAGGAAAAATAAAATTGTTATCATTCTTTTACTCACTTGTAGTTTTATTTCTGTAAATAAAGATGTTGTATATTGTTATAACAGTTATGTTGTTTTATTTAACAATTTTAATCGTAAATTTTTCTATTTATGATCTATTTCAAATAGCTGCACCCGCTAGTGTAGTCAGGTGTAACCAGACATAATTTAGGAAGCTCCGTTTTCGGGAAATATAGCGGAAACAAAGAACGTTCACACTAAAAGAAAATAAAACAGGGTAAAAGAGGGTCGATAGCTGTCGGTGCGTGTCCCGAAGCTCGTCGCGACATCTAACACACACCCCTTCAACTACGTTGGGGGTAGCAGCTACCGAAAATCCACCACCGAGCGCTGCAGGAATCTGTAACCGGCCATCCGCAGTTGGAAGTTTATGAGTGGTTATAAAAGAGGTGTATACAAGAATTAAAACGTAATGTTTAGAGAAAGTGTCGAGTTAATATTCTAAACATTAGAAAATACAGTAATTGTAGATAAGTTTAGTTAGGTACCTGTATTTACAGTGTCACCAATCTCAGCCTCCCTTATACGAAAAAATCACCCCCATATTTGCAGTGGTGCAAGTGTTCAATGTCTATTTATAACGTCGAATATTTAAAAATAATATTTCTTAAATATTTAGAAACGTAACACCGTCGTTTTAAACCACTTAAAAAAAATAAATGGTGAACATTCCACCTTGTACAGATTTTTCTTTTAAATTGCTGTTTGCTAACGTTATTAGTGTAGTCCTCATGATAACAACAAACTTATAATGGTAATACGAGGATAATCTTTGCAATTAATCAAATCCGGCAGTAAAATCTTATCCTTATGACTAGGCAGGAAAATGAGTGTACATTGGATTGCATACAACGTCTAGGTTTGTATTTCGTTGAGTGAACCTACCCTATAATTTACTTATTAAATTTTGCGATTACAGATTAGCCACTGTACTATTGAATAAAAAATGGTGGTGTGGCCATCATGTGACTTTCTCCGACTTGATAGTATCATTTATATTAACGCTTTCATGCTTTCTAATTGAAATGTACACCTTTTTACCAAAAGCTTTTCAGTTCTTCGGATTATCAAATAAGACTTATGTTCAAAGTTTTATATCAATTGCTCTATTAGTTTTTGAGATACAGCGCGCACAGACACACACACACACACACTATTTCCTGGATAATGCCACGCCGGATATTGAACGACACAAAAGACATGTAATTACCAGTACTACAAGTACAATAAAAACTATCTTCAAAAATCTGCAAAATATCAATAATTCAAAATGGAAACCCCTAACTTGTTGCAGATGGATTAAATATCAAATACGTAAAGTACATACAAAAACCCATCTTTTAAATCAATTTTACTTTAGAAGTATGTAGTACTATTTTTAACATGCATTTTTAACGTACAATTTAATATTCGTCGTGGCATTAGCCAGGCTAGTTCTTGTTATTTTTTTGTAGTCGTAATTTTTTTTTAGAATTTTAAGTATCCAATTTATATTTATGATGTATAATTAAATATTCGTCGTAGCATTAGCCAGGCTTGTTGTTGGTTCAATAAGTATTTTTTTGTAGTTGTAATTATTTTCCTGGAGTTTTAAGTATATGTTCAATTTATATTTATGTTGTATAATTCAATATTCGACGTGGCATTAGCCATGCTAGTTCCAGTTTTAATCAGTTATTTTTTGTAGTTGTAATTATTTTCTTGGAGTTTTAGGCAAAGGTTCAATTTATATTTATGATAGAGCTGGAATTTTACTTTGAAGATTTCCAATTTTGAAGATTCGAAGCTTCGAAGATTTGAAGATTCATAGAAAATCTTCGAAGGTTGAAGTTTCGAGGTTTCGAAGATTCGAACACTCAAAGTTTAGAAGACTTGAAGTTGCAAAGATTCAAAGCTTCGATTTTTTTAGTTTCGAATTTTTGAAGTTTCGAAGTTGTTGTTACGTAACAACTGCCATATTGAATAAAGAATAAATCCGTCAAGAATTATCAAGAAGTTTAAGAAAAACGAAATATAAACTAAAAACTGAATATTTAATTTTACAAAATTAGGCAGAAAGACCGCTGGTCCGTAACAGAACTGGAATTTTACTTTGAAGATTTAAAATTTTGAAGATACGAAGCTTCGAAGATTTCGATTCATAAAAAATCTTCGAACGTTGAAGTTTCGAGGTTTCGAAGATTCAAAGTTTAGAAGACTTGAAGTTGCGAAGATTCGAAGCTTCGATTTTTTTTAGTTTCGAATTTTCGAAATTTCAAAGGTTTAACAGAACAGACAGTTGTTGTTACGTAACAACTGCAATATTGAATAAAGAACAAATCCGTAAAACATTATCAAGAAGTTTAATTAAAACGAAATATATCCTAAACAATTAGTATTTAATTTTACAGAATTAGGTGTTACAGCGGCAGAAAGACCGCTGGTCCCTAATAGAGCTGGAATTTTACTTCGAAGATTTCCAATTTTGAAGATTCGAAGCTTCGAAGATATGAAAATTCATAGAAAATGAAGTTTCGAGGTTTCGAAAATTTAGAAGACTTGAAGTTGCGAATTCATGGTATTCAATATTTGAATTGTTGTTTCACAGTGCCAAATACAAAACAATTTTTTTCAAATTTGTAATAAGCCATAGTTTTGTTTGAAGAAATTATTGTGAAACTTTATTTAAAATGTAATGTGGTATAATTTCGCGAATATTGACAAAAAGTTAATTTAAATCCAATTAATTCAAAACTAATAGAAACGATTCATTTTGCAAGATATTTTATTATTTTTTACCTTGCCAATACATAAATTTGATGTTAATTGAGTTCAAATTCCCAACTGTTTAGCGTTTTGGGATTGCAAAAATCAAAAACTTCGAAACCTCATAACTTTGATTCTTCGAAAAAGTCGAAAAATTGGAAAAATCCGAAAAATTCGAAAACTACGTAACTTCGATACTTCGAAACTTCGAATTTTCAGACTTTAAAACTTCGTTTTTCGAAGTTCCCTTCGTTTCTTCGGATTCTTCGAAGCTTCGAAGTTGCGAAGCTTCGAATTATTACGACCCCACAGACATTTCTAAAATCATTTTTACTTATTTTTTTATAGTAAAGAACAAGATGGTCAAAAGTGCCCCCAAATGAAATGAGCTGGGAGGTTAAAAAAGTCGTATTCGACAAAAAAGTAGCCCCCCTTCCCTTCCCTTGCAATAGTCAAAAACGTGTTTTTTCGTTTTTTAATTTTCCTGTGCTTCCAACGAACTTTTGACTTTCGGTAGGTATCAGTACCTTAAGATAACAATATTATCTAAAGTATTTTTATAAAACAGGAATTTTTGGCGGGAACTTCGAATTTTTATAATAAATAATATCACTAAATAGCGATTATTTCAGGAACGTTAAAAGGTGCACCTATAATGGGTATCTATTGTTTACCAATATGTGTGATTTTTTTCAAAATTTTCCCAGTGGTAGAACATGGCTAAAATAATTGAAAACCGCATCAGCGAGGCTTGTAGTTATTTAAAAAAAAGTTATTTGTTTTATTGTCTTATAAGATGTGACGCTAACGCTTACTACCTAGAGAATGCCGACTACAAGAAAAGGTGCTAACCACAGGTCAAATATGTGTTAAGAATTATTAAAGGTTAATCCTCAATAAAGGCTACGAGCCTGCATTTGTCACCTCTGGAAGACAGGAGGTGATCCATTTCACACTTTTCAGCGTACATGCAAATCTGGCATGTGTCGAAAGACACGTTATCCATGTCGGACCACAGATGGTTCTGCTACAAACTAGACACGAAACTTCCAGAAGAGGAAGCTTTTAGAAATCCCAGAAAAGATGTAGAAAAATATTTTTAAAAATCTTATCTGGACCTCTGCAAGGAGTTGAAAATCGAACATCTGGCACGCAGACCTGAAAACTCTTCATTTGAAAAAGCCTGACCCATTAACTCGGGAAGAGGGATATCCACTAAACCGTGATGAAACTATAAAGTCTAACAAATGAAAAAAAGGTAAGCTTTCAACAGAGCCCAAAACTGTAGATTGAAATTGTAATAGAAAGCTTCGAAAGCTTCATCGACTTTACAAAAAACAGAAGGAAACCTGAAGAACCTTTTGTAAACAAATTGAGTTCACAACCTCGAAACTTCTTAAAGAGGAAGCTTTTAGGAATCCAAGAAAAAACTCGAAGGAAACTATTAAAAAAAAAACTTATCTAAACCACAGAAGGAGTTTAACCCTTTGCACTTGTATTTATTAGTGATAACACGTATTGTGTCAACAATAAGTCGACATATAAGTACAAAGGGTTAAAATCGAACACCTAGGACGTAGACCTGGAAACTCTTCATTTGAACCAGTCCACTTAACTCGAGAAGAGGGATGGAAGTATAAAATCTAACAGATAAAAAAGTTAAGCTTACGACTAAGCTCAAAAACTGCTGAATGAAATCGCAATAGAAAGCTTCACCGACTTTACAAAAAGACAGAAGGAAATCTGGAGAACCTTTTGTAAACAAATTGTGCCCACATCAGCAGCAAGGCTGAAAATGGTTTCTCTCCGAGAATCGAAAACAACAGTCTGAATTGTTGGAAATATTGGATGAAAGCTCCACTGACAATCTCTCGGAATCACTGCATATGCTTCTCATTTCCCAAATTGCGAAATCGATAAAGATGTGAAACCGACCGACTGTTTTACGACCTCAGCCGCCAGATTCCAGCGAACAGACTATAATATTAAGCCCATGTGTAATGCCTTTAAATTTGAGCACTAATTGCTCTTTATTTGATGAAACCAAGAAATCAATACTTGACAGAGACTTATAAAAAACAATTAGATTATCAATTTGAACTTGTAATATACCATTTGATTCAAATACGCCACGCCCACGTATTTAACTCGAATTTTCTGACGCTCAATCTATTTTTAGTTCCCGGCCCAAAATACGTACCTTCACACTTTGTATACTTCTGTTAGAATTACGAGCCAGATTCACGGCTCGCTCGGCGATAAAATTGTTGTTTAGTAAATGAATATTGTGTGCAAGAATGATTTATCAATCCGCGCTATTTACGACCAGTGGCGAATAAAAACATTTTCAACCCAATTAATGTTTATATTTGTGCCCCATTAAACACATTTTTAAGTTATACGAGCTTTTTTTATAGTATCATTATAAATATTTATGTGTCTATAAATTCCATGTAACAATTGTGAATAGGCCATCACCTTAATAAATTTAGAAAATGATTTATTTTGGGTCTGTATAAATAAAATCATCTGTTCGTTTCGTATTTTACAATTCTAAATAATTTTTTAAGATCATTTTGCGCAAAAATCTGTGTATACGTTCGTTCCCAGTAAACTTGAAAGAAAATGTGAGATTAAACAAAATCGTTATTTTGGAGAAAATTTAGTTGCAATTTTTTTTTTTTTGAGATAGGTTTTTGAGAGACACGGCTAAAAATCAGTCATGGTTTGATCAATGGATCTTTGCGTATGCGTCGTATCCGAAGACCGAGTTTTCTTGCATTGGACGACGATGATTGCCCCTAATTCAACTAACCGTAGGGAGAGTAAACGCATGAAAATATTGTCAGAACTTAGGTTCAGCTATCTATCTAACAGTGGCAGCTCGTGAAAGTTCGCCGATGAGAAAACTTGACCAAAACGGCCATGGAATATTTGTTTAATGTTGGTAGCGTTTACTTCGTGGTACATCTTGATTGTACATTGGAATAAAACACTTTAACTTTTTTGCAATATTTGTTTCCTCTACAAGAGTGAGTGGTGCAGCACGAGCGGCATGACTTTCTTGGCCTCCTCTACAAGATCCACGAGCCGCCGCTGGTTACTAATTGGATAGTTGGCGTGGATTACTTACAACTAGATATGAGTGTATAGATGAACGATGAACGATTACACGAATACACAGAGACAGGAAATAGGTAGTTAGTGACGTTTAGGTTGGAAACAAATATGAGGGGGCGCGTGGAGTCACACAGCAATAGAGGCTGAAGAGTTAATGATATATCATATTCTTAATTTAAAAGATATAAAAGTTTACGTCTGTTCGAACCGAAATTCCTTAACGAATTACATCGTATGCAACCAGAGATACGCAGCTACGTCGGTTTGCTTTCAAATCCTAGCTATAGGCAAACGTGACGAAAAGTGGCATGCCTGGTAATTATAAAGGGAGATCGAAGACTGAAGTGGTGGACGGAGTAACAAAGAAATGAGAGCTGCTGAAAAATTAGCCGTGTTAATGGGGTTGTCTATACATGTAAATATTTTTTTTTTCTTGGCATAGGAAACTGGTCCATTCCGCCAGAGTTTACCAATTAACTGTATATATTGATTTCTAATTATTTATTACATATACCCAATTATACATTATATAATGATTGGGGGACATATACTGGACATCCATGGACCGGCACGGCCACTCCTTCGTTCCGAAAAAGTGACGGCACGGATGGGATTCGAACCCACGACCACGAGGCCCGTGAACAGGAGCTCTACTCACTAGGCCACCGCGTCCCCGTAAATTAACTTCGCACCAATAAATTCTAGGCAACTAAGAAGGGACATACTTCGCTCACATGTCATATTATCTCGGTTCGGACTATACGAACCTTCAGTTTCCTGTAATTTTCTAACAAGAAATAACTACATCCCGTCGCCCCATAATTTATCGCTTAAACAGGTCGCAGTTGCATACAAATATCCGCATTTTTTCAGTGTCAACGAATTAATTACATTATGCATTACGATTTATCGCAATTAATAAATTAGTGAAACCGTTAAAGCGGCGTATCTTCTAATTTAAGTGCGCTCCGCAAAACTGCCGCGAAACACGAAACTTTCCAACCGAATCGATTAAAATATGTGCAACTGCAAAAAAAAAATGGCAATTTGCTAATGGGGTTTAAAGGCGATGCCAAGACGTTCCTTTATGCGACTGTTGCGTGCCGAAGAGTGAATTTTTTTCGTGAATTATGGTGGCGATTATTTATCGTAAATGGGCGTATTTAAATTTATTGGTCTGAATCAGGTAATGGCGTTGTTCGATGTAATATGTTTGAATTATGCTTGTAGTGGCGTGTTTTTGAAATAATGCCAGAGGTTCCAAAGCACAATTTATCATGATTAAAATTAAAATTACTAGGTAGAAACGCCAAAGGGGCGCAATCTATTGCCTGCTTTCCGCCACTTTGGCGTTTCTACCTATAACGGTGTTTGGAATACTTATATTCCAATAATAATCTCCGTTTCCCCATCAGCAACTAACTACACTGATGAGACCTGAAAGGTCGAAACCGGTCTGTAGGTGTTCTGATGGGGTAACAATATTTAATGTTTAAAATTACTCTGATTCAATCCGATTTTGCATGTCAATACCAAACTGATACTCACACGATTCGAACAGGAACTTCTTCTAAAACAGTAATTCTTACTTATAAATTTTTACTTAATTAATAAACATGTAAAATATCAGAAATGTCTGCGTTTGTGTCTGCTTGCCTGTGTACCCGTATGCCTGTATGTCTATCTATGTATCTGTCTCTATGTCTGTCTGTCTGTTTATCTGTCAAAAATATTGTTCCGGAGATGAACAAGGGCAAGCGAATCAAAAATTGCGAAGAATTTATAGGTTCAGATTTTGAAATGGGTGATTTAGAACAAAGAAGTAGTTTTTACTTATCAAAAAGTACAAAAATATTGTTCCGGAGATGACCAAGGGTATGCGAATCAAAAATTGCGTAGGATTATCAAGTCCAGATTTGAAATGTGCGATCGAGGCCAAAGAAGTAGAAGTAATAACAGAAGGCGAAGATCTATTGAATAGATGGAAGGAACATTTCCAAGAGCTGCTGGAAGAAGAAAGTACGAGTAGAGAAGGAGAAGGACAAAAAGAGGGACAAAAAATCAGATATTGCAAGGATGAAAGAATAACAGAAGAACTAAGAAGACAATGACGATAACGAAAGCGACTGCACATAGCGAAATAAGATCGGAAGAGATCAAATATATGGGAAGACAAGGCCAAGAAATATTATTAATTAATTAAGTGTGTAATGCGATATGGATTACAGGGCAGGGAAGTCGCAGTGATGATGTCATTTTTTTAGAAAGGGGATAGCAAATAATGTTAAAATTACAGAGGAATATATAATATCAGGTGATGCTGCGAGAAGAAACTACTAGTAGAGAAGGTGAAGGTAAAAAGAGGAGGAAATCGGAACCATACAAAAAATGACATATAGCAAATATGAAAAAGTAACAATAGAACTAAGAAAGACAATAACTATAATGAAAGCGGCTGGATATATAATAAAATAATATCTTCGACCGGAAGAGATCACATGTATGGGAAGTGAAGGCTAAGAAATACTATTAAATGATTAATTAATTTCTCACTTAACCCGTGGTGAAACATAATTATATAATTTGATTAATTAAAATACTTGGTTTTGTTTAACTGCAGTGAAACAAAACCAAGTGTTTTAATTAATCAAATTATTAAATACTATTAAAACTGTGTAACACGATATGGAAGGAAAATATATTACCAAAGGACGGAGAGATGGCAGTTATAGCGCCAAATTTAGAATCGTTAAAATTACAGAGGAATATTTATACAATACCGCCGTATCAGCTGAAGTATATAAAAGAATTCTGAAGAAAATGAAATTAGAAACTCGCTTACCATACCCTCACCTATATCGCTCCTGAATATTTCTTAGGGAAAAGGAACTACTGACCAGAAGATTAGCTCGTCGAAACATACGAAACACTAAATTGTCATCAATCATCCCCGCCTGCTAGCCACGCAAACCAGCAACACTGCCTTCAAGGTCATTGACACAGACATCGGCGATATAATCAATCATCTCAAAATATACAAGTCCGATGGGAGACATAAACAAAATACCCAATAGGCTGGCCAAATTATCGGAGCATACTCACTCAAATCCTCAAATACTCTTTACTCATTCCTATACATACATCCAACAAAAATCGAGAACACACCAGCAGTCTCAGACCAATCAATTTGCTCCTCTTTGTTGGGAACATACTCGAGAAGCTGATATACAGATTAACACATCTTTTGTACAACAACATGTTAATCAACCAACAATTCAGCTACCGCACTGAACACTCCACATCACAACATACCAGACCAGTGGTCTGGTATGTTGTCGTTCCTCCACGTTCCGGCACCTTTTTTCAGAAACGGAACGCGTTTGTGTTTGTTAATATTTTGTATAGTAAGAATTTAAAAAAATAAAAAAGCTTATAAGGAAAACAATAGTTTCCCTAAAATAAGATGAGCTCCGAAAAACTTTCAGCAAGCTGCTTGTGGAAAGTCGCAGACTATTTTTTTGCTCTCACCATGCGTTCCCTTACTTCTTATTTTACCAATACCCCACTGTACCAGACATGCACATTCCCAGACTAGGCTTACATAAAGCCACGTCACCTTAAATACCAAACATCATCAAACAAACTACTCCAGAAACCAAACTTCACCACACGCCCCTTTTTACAAGTTACACAAAACTGCAGAACGCCGACTCGGCATTGAGGATCACAACTCCAAATTGAGTCGAAATTTCGCTGTGAGGACTAAATTATCTGATAACCCGTGATCCTCTTAACCCTGACACCCTATGTCCAGAGCAGGATGGTTTTCGCCCATTAGTATTGAGTTTTAAGGGGAAGGAAATTTAAGGGAGTTAAAAAAAGAACTAAAAATAATACAGACATCCGTTATGTAAACAGTCAATTCGCTGGCATCCTTCTCATTCATTTCGTTATCCAATCCAACCCTTCCAGAAAGATTCCCTAACTCTAAGTTATCCATGTGTTATCGGCGCTTAGTTTACCTACGCGTTGTTTTATGAGTTTACCATTGCTCCCTTCCAAAATTAACATAAATTCCGCATTATTTACATTAACAAACGAGATAATTTTAGAAGAAGCACAGCTGCCAGTAAGAACGTAATAATGAGATAAGCCTCCACCCGCTGTTCGCCTTCGAATAGAGGACAACATTAGGACCATTTCACCGAAAAATTAGTGGAAAAGTTCAGCTGCTAGTGTTATATAAGGACTTCTGATCCGCCTCTCGCTGCCTAGCAACGTGCCATTATTCTTGGGCCTAAGCTGTTCTCGGAACTACATTTGCCGGTTTCAACATGTGCCGACCTCGATGCTCTCGTTGCACCTTACCACCACCCGCAACCCGGAGCAGAGAAGGGCGTGGAGGGTATAAAGGCTATGGAGCACTCCACAGATATCATTACGTCCCCTGCGGTTGACCACGGTCAAGGTTCGGTCTCCTTCCGCTCTACTCTGAGGAGAGTTTTCAGTTGGTATACTCCCGCCCTTCAGGGGGAGAACTCCAACACTGCCCCACTATAGGAGTGTCTATAAAAGATATTCTCTCCTCTCTTCAAAAAAAAAGATATCATTACGTCCCCTGCGGTTGACCACGGTCAAAGTTCGGTCTCCTTCCGCTCTACTCTGAGGAGAGTTTTTAGTTGGTATACTCCCGCCCTTCAGGTGCAACACTGCTCCACTATAGGGGCGTCTATAAAAGATCTTCTCTCCTCTCTTTAAAAAAAAAATACCATCAGTTGGCCCTCAGCCATTCTTCCAAATTCGATGTAAGCCTTTTGCAAGACCATCTCGAAGCTCAACCTAATTCCGCTCATGGGAAAAGAAAGCGCCCACTACATCTGGGCCAGCAAATAAATTCAATTCAACTTTAAGTGTTGGTGACTATAATTTTTTTGTGACTTTAATTTTTGTGCCGTGACTTTGTTTTATTGACTTCCGTATGTGTATATTTTTGGACATTCGAACATTTTGTTGTAAATAATTTTCGATAAGCGACTTTATCGCGCCAATATGGTTTTATTTATCTCTACCCCATCCTTTATGTTCTTGTGCTGTTTCTCATAGTGACGTCGACTCCACCATGAGCAGGGCCCCACGTTGGGCGCCACTTGTCACGGGGGTTCCACACGCGGGAGTGAAAGCCGCCCTCGTTAAACTCCGGCTACCCCAATGATTTATGTTGGGTTCTATAGCAACTCCAAGCCAGCAGAAGGTTAACGAGGGCGGTTTTCACCCCCGCTTATGGAACCCCCTCGTGACACATGTTTAAGTTATGTAGAAATAACCGCGAATTAAAACAAATTCAAGAAAAATAGTTTAAGTTAGTTTACGCTGGTAGTATTTTTAAGAATCTTTGTCGTATTTCTCATTTTAGTTTAAGCTACGTTAAGAGCATAAAATGTATGTTTCCATAGGAACCATTCGTGCAGGAACTCAGGAAACCAACGAAGTCCATCCCGACCAGCGACTATAGTTTTGTGAAACTATGACGGACTTGTACCGAGCAAATCGATCATACTTTTTCGAATGAGGCCACGTTTTGTATCAATAGCAAAGCGAACCGCCAAAATTACAGGTATTGGGGTCGGGTAAATTCAAAGGTTGGGCAAAAAATAATGTATGGACGGGAATAGTTGATAACAGAATTATTTAAATTTAAAGGGAGGGTCACAGGAGAAACACACATACATACATACTTATTTCGGATGAGGCTACGTTTCCTCTCGTAAAATTACAGTTATTGGAGCCCGTGTAAATCTTTATTAGAAGGTTGAGGCATATACTTAACACCCGCAGAAATTAAATATGTGGGTGGGAAAAGGTGATAACAGAATTCTTTAAAGGAACCCTCAGAGGAGAAAGATATTTAGAGTTTTTGTAAAATAACCTAGTAATCTTGACCTTGCAAATCAACCCCGATGGCTTTAACAAGATGGCGCATCTACGCACTGTGCGCGACCTGTTCGAGATTTTCTAGATAATTGCTTTTCGATAAACTGGATTATTGGCAGGTGAGTTTCGATTGAATAGAACGCATGGGATCTTACAGCCCTTGATTATTTTTTGGGGAGGCATATACTTAACACCCGCAGAAATTCAATATGTGGGTGAGAATAGGTGATAACAGAATTCTTTAAAGGAACCCTCACAAGAGAAAGATATTTAGAGTTTTTGCAAAATAACCTTATAATCCTGACCTGGTAAATAAAACCCTATGGTTACAGCAAGAAGGCGCATCGACGCACTGTGGCAACCTGTTCAAGATTTTCTGGATAATTGCTTTCTGATAAACTGGATTATTGGAAGGCGAGTTTCGATTGAATGGTACGCTAGGGATAGCCCTTGATTATTTTTTGGGGTTATTTAAAGTCGAAGGTCTACGTCAGGGCTTGTCAACCTTTTTGTACCTAGCGCCCACTTATGTATCCTTGCTGAAAGTAAAATGTTCTAACCGCCCACAGTGGCGGTTCCAAAGGGGGGGGGGGGGTTATCCGGTAATTACCCCCCACCCCCCTAAGAATTTTTCGCTTATAAATTTTCATTGTTTAAAATTACCGATATTCCATATTCCAAACAAATAATATAACCGAGTAGACTTCGGTCAATGGCCATTTGTAGCTCTTTTGTAAACTGAGTTTCAATAAATTGTATTACTACTACTAATATAACCGGTAAATTTTTCCAACGCTTTAAAACGTTGGAAAAGGATAGATTCTATCTCCTGCACTGGAGACGAGAGTGTCGTGGTAGTAGTGTTGCTAGGAATAATTTTTATTTTCCCTAAATATTTCATAAAAAAAATATATATTCCTTTTTTTTAATTACCCCCCCTAGACTAGTTGGCAGGAAACGCCCTTGACCGCCCACCGGTTCCTCCATAACTGAATTTATATTTGTATTAACATGTTCCTTGTTTTTGTTGCTTCTCGTTCTTTTTTTTTCTAAATTGAAAATTGTGCGCTTGTTTCGCTCTTTCATTGCTCCTCGTTCTCCAAATTGAAAGTCGTGCGCTCGTCTTTCCTTCTTTTGCTCCCCATTCTCCAAATTTTAACTCGTGCACTTATATCGTAAGGAATAAATTATTCCTTTCGGGAATTTTCAATCATATCATTTCATTTTTCATTTCTAGAAACGCCTACTAGTGGATGATGAGGACCGGGTTGACTACCACTATGTTACATTGTAATACAATGTTGCCAGACCTTGGCACGGCTCTTCATCGTTCTGAGACACTGCCCCGCCACGTGGATTACCACAGTGCCCAGTGTTATAGTGGCTGCCGAAAACATCACCTCTTCACTCGGTCTTAGACCTTTCCGGCGGATACCGTTATCCGCCGGTTGACTCCAGTGTTCAGGTACTGTGGTACTGGAGCTCAGGTAGGAAGCGCAATGTCCAAAACTGATTAATCGACCCACTGAGTGCTAATCGACTAGCTGTGGTTGTTAATCGGTGCCTCTTGCCCCAACCCTCTATCCACTCAGTGGTCCAGAAAGTCGGACATGCGCTCCTTACTTGCTAATGAGATCACGGGGGCCACCTCACACGTGCTAGTCATTAATATCTGATTTGTTCACAGAATCGTACCATCTCCCATTTTGCTACCCCGCTGAGCTACGCCGGTAACAACTAGTCGACGACAACAGTCCACAAGCTTTTGCTGAATTAGGTCAAGGCATTAGAGAAGAAATGCGCACAATTGGTCAGGAAACGATTCAAAATGTGCAGGAAGAATTTCTACACGGGCTTGCGTATTGTCAAGAAGTCTGTGGATGGCACTTCGAACACTTAATTTAACAACTGTATTTGCTAAGTAAAGGAGTTTTTATTTGTGTTGTGTTAACAATCAAATTTACGTTTTTGAATTTCTTATGTAAGACGGCAATTATTATACTGTCAGTCTGTCAGTTCGACAATGAAAAGATCTGGCAAAAGATCGACAATGAAAAGCTCTGGCAAAAGATCGACAACGAGAAGATCTGGCCAAATGACGTCATTACTCAAAAACAAATGATAAAACCAATGTGTTCGAGGAGTTTTTCCCAAAAAATTTGATATCACTTTAACTGAATTTATTCCATCCTGTATAATCCCACACCATGATGTGCGTGTTATGAAAAAATGTAATTCTTGCCCTCCATTTAATTGACGTACCGAATTTGCATACGAATGCGTTGTCCTCGTTGCCGACAAATATAAATTTGAACGTTATTTGCTCAAGCTCCCCGGTGAACAATTGCAAGGTGGTTGATAAACTGGGAAATGTCCCGACAACATTTCTCCCACTGGAGCTTATGAAATTTCATCGGCTCCACAGGTACGGAGCTTTGTTTAATTAAATTAACAGAATTATTGCGAACGTTTATTTATACAATATGGCTTCGAGTGTGTTTGTATATTATTTCCAAAATAAAGTCGTCTATAAAATACCTACTTTGTAATAGTTATACAATATGGCTTCGGACATAAATTTCGACCGTGTTTGTATATTATTTCCAAAAAAAAAATGGGTTGTATATAGTCTATAAAATACGTATTTTGTAATAGATATGATAAAAAGTATGTACTAAAGAGACATTAAATGGTTTTATTATTTAACATTAATTACACTTATATAATTAAAATAAATAAAATACGAAACCTTCATGTTCAAATTTTCTGTTATTTATCACACAAAGTCAGGGGCGTCACAACTTAGTGCGCCAAGTATGCTACGTAGGATAGTAAAGGTGCCAAAAATTTCAGGCGAAGCGGAAATATCTGTTGTAGTCAGTGATACGTTTTTACAAAGTGACTTTTTTTTATTGTGGGGGATAGAGGTAGTTGCGGATCCAGAAACTTCCTAAGAAACAAATATTCAAAGGAATTTCTTTTTTTTTTAATGCATCAACATTTTCGTAAAGTTCAGATTAAAAAATCTGGGATCAAGGGGGTGGCAATCCCCGTTGTCCCTCCTCTGACCCGCCAATGGGTATAAAGGCGCCAACTATAGTTGTGCACCAGCTGTGGCTCGTGGATGTTCAGCGAGGAAGCTACGGAAGAAAATTTGACCAAGTGGAATATTTGCTTCCTTTCTAAGAGAGAGTAAGTAGTGCAGCACAAGCGGCATCTCTGTCTTAGTCTCCTCTACAAAGATCCACGAGCCGCCGCTGTTCTACACACAGGCATCTGATACTGCTGACGTGCCCTTGCACAATGTTTCCTATTGTTTAAAATTATTATCCAAAACAAAGAACAAGCTTGATTTGTAAGCACTTTGAAGTTTCCTTCCTATAATTAACGGATCCAAAGAAAGAGAGACAGACAGAGAGAGACAGACAGAGAGAGAGACAGACAGAGAGAGACAGATAGAGAGAGACAGAGATGTTTCCATGACAACAACTCTTGTAGAGGAAGCAGATATCAAACTCGGTTACTACTGACGCGTCCTTGCCTAATGTATCGTAATGATTAAAATTATTATCCAAAACAAAGAACAAGCTTAATTTGTAAGCACTTTGAAGTTTCCTTCCTAAACGGATCCAAAGAAAGTTTTGAGGCATATTATACTTGATTCCCCTGTTATCTGTGTGGGAATAGAAATGACTAGAATGGTTTCCTCAAAAAGTATTTTTTTGGCATCTTGACATCCTTTATTTGGTTCAGTACTGACATAATTTTATCAGTATTTTTGGCAGAAACATAACCACTCTTGCTCCTTCTAGAGGTAGCAAGTATCAAACTCGGTTTTGACCAATTTTTTGATGAAATTACGATCAGACCCAGCTTACTTTCTTTGACTGAAGTTCTTCATATAACCTGTTTTAGAATTTGGCGTGTTTGATATCTGAAGAAATAAATTTATCATCATCCCGAGACCTTTCCCTTTTTCTTGACATTCTCCATTTACACCCCGCACCTAATCATATTTTGTAAACATGAACCCCGCCAAAATGGTGGGCATCAATCCCTAACATTTCCGCGCCTCGGAATGTGTCTCTTACGGCCGTTCTTGACCTTTTCCACGAGGGATCGATAGTAACGCGGCGATGGAAGGCCCAATTTGCCAACTTTATCGCCTCAGGAATAAGTCCGCCCACAATACACGCGCAATGCCGGCGTAATTGCGTTACTCGGCAATAAATTAATTTAAGATGCTTTTAGCACTAATTCAAACTGGGGAAACAGAATTGTTGTTTATGGGCGCGAGGCGGCGCCGCAACGCGCGTGTTAATTACTCCGGAAAATGGTGGAGGTGGTCGAAATTGGAGGTTTTACGGGATTTATATGGTGTATTGCGTGTTGGGTGTGTATCGTAAATTAGGCGTATTTTGTGGTCAATGAAAATATTCAGGGAAGTAAAAATGAATTTGTTTTCCAACAAAAAAAAAAAACTTTTTTATCAGCGGTGATGAAAAGCAGAAAAATTAACTGTATTGATGTTTCTCTATACTTCCTTAACTTTGTGTATAATTTTTCGAATTTTAATAGTTACGGTTTTGTTTTTACCTAAGATATACAAATTGTTGTAACGGAAAACTAGAAATGCTTTATCTTTTTTTATGGATTTTGACCATTTTTTCTTTGCTTGGTTGTATTTCTTCAATTTTGCAAAGCGTTGAATGCAGTTATGGTTTTTGTTCTTCTATTTTGAATTGTAGAAATTTTGAATGTTGCGGTTTTGTTTCCACCTAAGATATACCAATTGTTGTAACGGAAAACTAGAAATGCTTTATCTTTTTTATGGATTTTGACCATTTTTTCTTTGCTTGGTTATATTTCTTCAATTTTGCAAAGCGTTGAATACATTCACGTTTTTGTACTTCAATTTTGGATTGTTGAAATTTTGATTGTTGCAGTTGTGTTTTCACCTAAGATATACAAATTGTTGTAACGGAAAACTAGAAATGCTTTATCTTTTTTTATGGATTTTGACCATTTTTTCTTTGCTTGGTTGTATTTCTTCAATTTTGCAAAGCGTTGAACGCATTTATCGTTTTTGTACTTCAATTTTGAATTGTTGAAATTTTGATTGTTGCGGTTTTGTTTCCACCTAAGATGTAACAATTGTTGCAACGGAAAACTAGAAATATTTTTATGGATTTTGACCATGTTTTCTTTGCTTGGTTATATTTCTTCAATTTTGCATAGCGTTGAATGCATTCACGTTTTTGTACTTCAAATTTGGATTGTTGAAATTTTGATTGTTGCGGTTTTGTTTGTACCTAAGATAAACCAATTGTTGTAACGGAAAACTAGAAATGCTTTATCTTTTTTATGGATTTTGATCATTTTTTCTTTGTTTGGATATATTTTTACAATTTCGCCAAGCGTTAATTGTTTTTATCGTTTTTGTACTGCAAATTTGAATTGTTGCTGCTTTGTGTCCACCTAAGATATGACACCTGTTTGAGCTTGAAACGAGAATTCACATTGTAAGAGACTGTTTCTTCATTTTTTTTAATTCACTGCTCCAGCTAGTTTACATTGTTGCTAAAAAGAAATGGAAGGGTTTGTTACTGTTTGTTGCCCCTACAAAATCCTTTTATCGCTCCTGGTCAAAAATAATCCCGAACAATTAGTAAATAGTTACCAATATCACAAAAGCAATGAATAGTATTTTATGTACCAAGGGCATAATCAATAGGCTATGGCCTTTTTTATTTTCTTTTTTAATTAACATAAAAAATAAAGTGTGATATTAACAAAGAAACTATTTTATTTAAAGTTAAAAAATCAAGTTCAAGTAATTTTAGATGGGCAAAGAGTGTCGGCCATTAACAACAATAGGATTAGAAGAGGCAGCTCGTAAAATCTTGGAGGAGCGCTCAGTTCGATCACTTCAAGAAGAATCAGACGAGTCAGGAGGGTAGGAGAGTGACGATGGTGAAAGTCGAAATGAAGGTGTCGATGAAGATGATTTGAGTCCTTTCGACACCCAATCTGATATTGAAAAATCGGAGCATTATTAAAATTTCAGTGATGAAGATGATAATCAACAAAACTATTAAGGCTGGAATTTTTCTTCGAAGATTTCCAATTTCGAAGGTTCGTAGCTTTGAAGATTTGAAGATTCATAGAATATTTTAAAGTTTTGAAGTTTCGAAGTTTCGAAGATTAAAGAAGCTTGAATTTTTTTAAATCTCGAATTTTCGGAAAATTTTATACCAAATGAAAGGGTAATGTTCCTAGAATATGTCTGGAATATTTAGGATTTCTTTACCCCTTGGTTCCGAAGATATATGTCCAAAAACTTTTTTTTATCATCATAATATACATAATTAATCATTTACATAAATTAAAAAAAATCAAAAGATAGTCTCCATCACCATGTCCAGAAGTAATTCTGGACATGAAGGAGGCAAATTCAAAAATTAAAATCGGAGGAGGGTACTTTTTAGTACATAAAACTATGGAATTTCCCTAATGCCGAACATGTTAAAAAGAAAAAAAATAAAAAAGAAAAAAAAACTATGCTAATTTTACATGGTGATCATTGGGAAAGAAAGGTCAGATCGTACATTCATGGAATACGTTCATACCTCTCGACTAGATGAACGATTAAAAAACTGTTTAATCGACGCAATAAACGTTTTTATAGATACTGACGCAACACTAAACTCACCGTACCGCATAGGGTTTTGTGATTGAAAAATTAGGAAACTTCAAAACTTCGCAACTTCGATGCTTCGAATCTTCGCAACTTCGAATCTTCGAAGAATCCGAAGCTTTGAATTATTAGAACCTCTTGGAAAGGACAAACGGTAAGTTCGAAAAATATAATTTTTCATGTGCCGGATATAAGACTGTCAGCAAGAAATGCTTCTACTCTCAAGGAAACATTCCTGTTAGTCACAACAGAGGAAATACTCCAAATAATTGTTGATGAAACATAGAAGTACATTCAAACGGTGAGCGATAAATTTAATGGAGAAAGAGATGCAGTTGACACACATGTAGTAGAACTAAAAGCATTTCTTGCAACGTTGATAACGTCTGGCATGTACCAAGCTTCCCATCCTATGAACATGGATAAGTTCAACACTGATAGCAGTGGCATAGAATTTATACGGATGTGCATGAGTGCCAAAAGATTTCTATGTCTTTTCAGATGTCTTCACTCTCTTGCCTTTCTTGCAATTTTGATAGCAGTAGCAAAGAATTTGTCCAGATCTATTTCTTCTCACATGTCTTGGATTTGATTCACTGACCACCTAAACAGAGCAAAGAGCTACCGAGCCAATGGTTCAAATTGTTCAGATGTTGTTCGTGAGTACTATACCTGGTGAGTACCTTATCATTGATGAAATGTTGGTACCCTTGTTGAAAGATTTCTACGTCTTCTCAGACATCTTCATTCTCTCACCCTTCAGCCTTTCTTGCAATTTTGATATTGTCTGGCATTATCTCGTACTCATATCTCGCAACATAGATGGCAGTTGCATAGAATTTGTATGGATGTGCACGAGTGCCCAAAGATTTCTATGTCTTCTCAGATGTCTTCACACCTAAGCCTTTCTTGTAACTTTGATCATGTCTGGCATGTACAGAGCTTTTCATATCTTGTACTTGGGTACGTTCTCATTTCAAGCATTTCTTGCAATGTTGATAACGTTTGGCATGTGCCAAGCTTCCCATCCCTTGAGCATGGATATGTTCAACACTGATAGCAGTGACATAGAATTTGTACGGATGTGCATGAGTACCAAAAGTTTTCTATGTCTACTCATTGTCAGATGTCTTCACCCTTTCACCCTCTTGCCTTTCTCGCAATTTTAATAATGTCCAACACTGATGACAGTAGCAAAGAATTTGTCCAGATCTATTTCTTCTCAGGTGTCTTCGATTTGATTCACTGACCGCCTGAACAGAGTAAAGAGCTACCAAGCGAATGGTTCAAATTTTCCAGTTGCTGTTCGTGAGTACCATACCTGGTGAGTACCTTACCATTGATGAAATGTTGATACCCTTGTTGAAAGATTTCTACGTATTGCCAGATATCTTCATCATCTCACCCTTCAGCCTTTCTCGCAATTATATGTCTGGCATTAAATGTCCAACATAGATGGCACTGGCATAGAATTTGTACGGATGTGCACGAGTGCCAAAAGATTTCTATGTCTTCTCAGATGTCTTCACACCTCAGCCTTTCTTGCAATTTTGATCATGTCTGGCATGTACATAGCTTTTCATATCTTGTACTTGGGTACGTTTTCTACTGGTGACAGTAGCACACAATTTGTATGGATGTATTTCTTCTCAGATGTCTTCGATTTGATTCACTGACCAGAACAGCGAAGAGTTACTGACCAAGTGGCTCAAATTTTCTAATTGTTTATTCGTGAGTGCCTTGTTGATATCCTTCAGGAATAGATGCTCCTTCTAAACAATGTATACCCAACAAGCCTGCTAAATACCGCCTCAAAATGCACGGCACAGTTGACGCACGTACATTTTACACGTAAAGTTTGGAGTCGTACGTGAGCAAACAGCCAGAAGGAGAATTTGCCAGAAGTAACAGTTCACTTATTGAACCAACTAGGGGCACAAATAGAATCATCTGTGATAATTGTTGTATAGTCTGGCTGCGCTAAGATGGCATTTGAGGTGATTATGCAGTATTTGCTTCTATTTATAAATCAGTGGTTCTTAAAAAGTTACAGATAACTTTGGAAATAAACCCAACATCTCCTGTTTGCTTATTGAGAACCTCAGGTATTTAAGATCCATAAAACACCCGCCAACACAAATGAGGGCGGTTCAAGTTAATGAACTCAGATGCCATCATAGCGCGGCCAGACTGAACTAGTGTTCCTTTGGTACAAGATCTGTCTAAAAACTCTTATCTAACTCTGGTGGGAACTATGAGGAAATCAAAAAAGAGAAATTCCTCACGAATGTTTGGCCAACAAAAGTCGAGGAACGAAGAGTGTTTTTTGATTTTTCTAATGTTGCTGGTATCAAACGAAGTACGGATGATTGGTTATTAACAAAAAAAAAGGATCATCACTTTTTTGAAGTTTAAAATTATTCCTTGGTGAATAATTTGAACAAAAACTTTTAGCCAATCAAAATGAGCTGCAAATTTGAACAAGAGTCACATCGAAAAGTTGCCTATTTGAGTCGAATTGTTCTGGTACAGATCCGTAACGCTTTTGTCTACAATCCAGATATACTTAAAACTAATGGTGATGACAAGGAATCTGAAGTGATATTTTTTTATAATACGACAAAAGCTGGTGTTTATGTGGTTGATCAATTGTCTGCTAGGTATACTTCCAAAGAAGAACTAGAAGGTGGCCTTTTGTAGTGTTTTTTTGCGTCGGCAAATATTGCTGGTATCAATTCCTACATTACACATACCGTGAGATCAGAAAGTCGAAAATAGTTGGCAGCACATTTTCTGAAAATTCATATTATAATTCAATTCAAAATCTTAATATTGGCGCTGTCTATAATTATCCAGTACAGTGCATGTGCATTTTGTTTATTTTGATATCTAGTGATTTTTTTTACTTTCTCCGTTACGAAGTACGAGATAGTATTGTGATCGTGATTTTTTTTTCATTTTTTTTACGGAAATATCCGTTTTGGGGTCCCTAGATGCCATTTCAACAATTTCTGAAAAAAAAAATTATGTCTCTCTGTGTGTGTGTGTGTATGTGTGTGTATGGCTGTGTGCGCTGTATCTCAAAAACTAATAGAGCAATTGATATGAAACTTGGAAGTGGGTGTTTACCCTAACTGTTTTTCGTTTATTGCCAATATTTTCTTAAATATGAAAAATATCACAAAAATATTTATACAAACATTGAAGACAACAAAGAAATGAACATATTTTGCTTCAAAATATTTTTCATAAAATCATTGCTATTCGAGAAAGTAACATGATGGCCACATCACCATTTTTTGAGGATATTATTATCCCAATCTTTAGAAATAGTACTGCCAACTATTTTCGACTTTTTGATCTTTGATAATTATCATGAGCCTTGGATGAATAAACTGAAACGCCGTAATTGTTTTTGAAGCAGCTGGCTATGGATCCGACAACTGAGCAAATAATTGTCAGGAAAAAAATTCCATCACTAACAAGACCCTCAAACGAAGATTGGAAAGTACATCCGCAGAAGAAAGACCTGAACCTATGTTACGTTAGGTGCAACTCAAAGGAGGTGCTATTTTTGTCCTAGAAAAAAAAATGCAAAAAAAAGGGAAATTCTGCAGGAATAGTGCAAAACCCATTTGCGATATCCACTCCAGTTTTTTGTGTTGATTGTACAGAATTAGTCCTTTTTTTTCAAATACTATACCACCATACGTTCCTAGAAAAAAAAAGTACAAAAAACGGGAAATTCTGCAGGAATCGTGGAAAACCCATTTGCCATCTCCACTTCAGTGTTTTGTGTTGATTGTAGAGAATAAGTTCTTTTTTCAAATACTATACCACCATACGTTTTTCGTTTTGATTTGGTTTGTTGAAAAATGCAAAATATTGTTTTTTTTTTATTGTAGTACCTGAAATATGATCTTTGGACCTTTGACAGCACTCAAATGGAAAAATCCAAAGTATCTATATCAACATATTTTGTACAAGTATTATCAAAAGTCTAAATAACATATTCCCGGCAGTGGCGTAGATCATATTACAAATTTTCTTTTATCTTAAATTATTAACTAGTAAGAAAGGTCAAAGTCATAACCCCCCAAAAATTACTTCTATCTTCGCGCCTGGTCCCAGGTAGTACAATAATAGTTATTTGTATGGTAAGAGCGCAAAGTGATACATTGCCGCTTGAGAGGGGAAGCTTTGCGCTCGCACTATACATAAAATTTTTTCTACGACCGCTTTGAAAAAGAAACATAAGTATAATTAAATATAAAAAGCAATAATACATACAGGCTGTACCGTGGTCAGCCATGGAATGTCGTATCCATGGTAACGGGTCAATAAAAATTGTGCAAAGTGATGTTTAGATAGTTGTTGTGAATACTTTGCCGCGCGTTGCTATAGGCAACGCGCGGCAAAGTACTTTGTCGCTCGCTCCTCGGGAAACGTCTACTTTGCGTTGACAAACGCAAGCGCAAACGCCTTCTTTTTATATCGGTCGTAGAAAAAACAATTTTCAAAAAATATGGAAATGGGAATCAAATTCATCTCATTCGACTTGCTATGTAATCCGATTTGGATGCGCCTAAGTAAGGGTTAAATTCCACATTTAATTTAACCCTAAAATGTTTTATTCTATTTTGGTACTAATATTAATTAAAGTCTACATCGATCTTAAGCCCGAAATTGTCAAAAATTCTATTATCGGTGTGACGTGAAGTTAGTTGTTTCGGTTTCTATGTAAATTGCAACGGTGAAATATTGGTTGGTACACATGAGAAACAAACATAAAACGTGACATTTTAGGGTTACGTTATTTTCAATTTGTGGTTATGATTTTTGAAAACTTTCACTGTTGCCAGTAATTATTTTAGGCTTTTTGAATTTGTATATTTTTGCGGTGCAAGAAAAATTTGTTATATAATAATAATAATAATAATAATCTTTATTTAGCAATAAGCTATCTAAATACACACTTAAAATAAAAAATATGCACAATATATAAAATTTTAAAACAATTTTAGTAATGATAATGTAATAATCTTAAAATTATATATAATAATATAATCTTTATTTAGTAACATACACATATAAACTAAAAAATATGTACAATATATAAAATATAAAAAAACAATTTTTGTAACGATAATATAATAATCTTAAAATTTTAAAACTATAATATATATTTGTACTATATTAATAGGAACTTGTATATATATAAATATACACATATGCACACACATTTTCACACACACACACACACACATACATATACATATAAAAATTGGTATATCAGTCTTCTACAAGTTCTTCAAATATTCTTTTAATAATATTTTAAATTTATTGACACTTTTCCCTTCTTTTATATGTCTAGGTAGTTTATTATACTCTGCAGCTGTTCTAAAAAATAATGTATTTTGCCCTTTTTTTGTGTTTTTATGACCTAGATATATATTTTCACTATTTCTGGTGTTGTGTTTATGAATTTGTGTTGCGTTGATTATACAATTATTGAAATAAGATGGCATCAATCCCCTACAAATTTTATGCATAAATAACAAGGCCTTAAATTTAACAAAATTCTTAATATTTAGCCAGTCCAATTTATTAAGCATTTCATTAATGCTGGTGTATTTGTCACATTTAAGTATTGTTCTCATCCCTTTATTTTGTAATATTTGCAATCTCTTTAAGTCGCTATTAGTTGCCAGATATAAAAATGTTCCAGAAAAATGAAAATGTGGCAATATTATTGTGTTATAAATTGTGGTTTTGGTTGGTTGTGATAAGTAATAGCTGCATCTCCTTAGTACACCCAGTTTTTTCGCAATTTTTTTGCATGTATAGTCAACATGTTCAGAAAATGTCAGTTTATTGTCAATTATAACTCCGAGATATTTGATTGAGTCAACATAATCAATTGCGCTATTCTCAAATTTAATGATACCATTATCTGTATTTATAATTTTTTTTCTGCTAATTAACATTGCCTTTGTCTTATTCGTATTTACCTTTAAGGTGTTTGCCTCTAGCCAATATTTTAAGTTTTCTAAATCTTGGTTTATATTATTAGTCACTTCTTGTAAGTTTGTCGATGTTGAATATATGATGGTGTCATCAGCAAATAAATGATATCTGCAATGTTTTAAACATTTGCCTATATCATTCACGTATAGTACAAAGAGTAAGGGACCAAGGATACTTCCTTGCGGTACACCTGTTTCTATTCCTAATGTATGCGAAATGCTGTTTTTAAGTTTTACATTTTGTGTTCTGCCACTCAGGTAACTGGAAAACCAGTTGATGACTGTTCCATTCATTCCATATCCTTTCAATTTTTGTATCAATAAATGCCTATCAACTGTTTCAAAAGCTCTTTTAAAGTCAAGAAATACAATGCTTGTTATCATACCACTATCTAAATTCTCTTTCCACTCGCCAACTATATATTGCAAAGCAGTTTCACAGTTATATCCTCGCCGAAATCCTGATTGGTACTCTGTTATTATGTTTTCTTGTACTATATGATGTAATAGCTGCTCGTATACCACCTTTTCCAAAATTTTTGTAATTGTAGGCACTGTGTTTACTGGTCTGTGGTCTTCAATTTTCGTACTATTTGCTACTTTTTTTATTGGTACTATTGTATTGCACTTTAGTTTACTTGGTACTATACCTGTTTCCAATGATATATTTATGATGTTAACAAAATATGGAATCGAATATGGTACACTGGTTTTTATTATTTCTGCTGTGATATTATCCGGACTAGATTTATTTGGTAAATTTAATATAATTGATAGAAGTTATTCCTCGCTAATGGTTTTAAAATCAGTCATATAATTTGATACTCTAACAGGTTCAGTTATCAAATTTCTCTTAGGAATAGTATTAATTATTTCTGTTATACTAATGATAAAATATTCATTGAACTTATTACCAATTAAATCATTATCTGTGTATGTTACACCTTCATATTCTATCTCTTTATAATTAAATTCATTTCCACTAGATATTACTTGTTTTAAAGTTTTCCACATTGCCTTTGGATCGTTTTTATTAGAATCTACACATCTTTCAAAATTCATTATTATTGCAACACTGCGAGTAATCATATGAAATAAACTTGTTTTCAATTTGTGGTTATGATTTTTCAAAACTTTCACTGTTGCCAGTAATTATTTTAGGCATTTTGAATTTGTATATTTTTGCCGTGCAAGAAAAACTTGATATTGCAACACTGCGAGTAATCATATGGAATAAACTGACAACTTGCCAATATTAACACAGCTCCTCTAACCTAAAAAATATTACCCCAGAAATCATAAATCTGGTGAATTATTGCTGCTTCGCAACACTTTATAGGCGCAGGCAGGTGTCATAAAATAGTTGCAAAATGAAATGGTTTAATTGCCAATTAAAATCATATGACAACTTGTCAAAATTAAAACAGCTCCTCTAACCTAACAAAAAAATAATAGCCCAGAAACCACCAGCCTGGCGAATCATTGTTGCTTAGCAACACTTTATAGGCGCAGGTGTCATAAAATAGTTGCATAATGAAATGGTTTAATTGCTAATTAAAATCAGATAACAACTTGTCAAAATTAAAACAGCTCCTCTAACCTAACAAAAAAATAATACCCCAGAAACCATCAGCCTGGCGAATCATTGTTGCTTAGCAACACTTTATAGGCGCAGGTGTTATAAACGACACTTTATGCTCGCCAATGAGGGCCATTAAACGATATTACGGTTGCAAAATGAAATAGCTTAATTGCCTATTAAAATCAAAAGTAAATTAATGGCCAAATTTTCGTTTAATATCGCATTTGATTTATTCGGTACTTTCGTTGTTTGAGTGTATCAAAAAAATCTTCCCATTTTTCTAACAAAAATTAAGCGTCCTGGTGTCTATATGATTAGTAGCAGTGACGACTCGTGTGGTGACTCATGGTACCGCCGAGGTAGCTAGATATACCCATAGGAGGAAGATGCAGCCGATTCTACCTATAGTTTGATCAACAGATCTTTGCGTGTGCGTCATTATCAAAAACTGAGTATTCTCGCCTTGGACGACATACGTAAGCACATTATTGCATCTAATTCAACTTATTGTAGAGAGTGTGAGCGCATGAAAATGTTGTTGGAGCTAGGTTCAGATCGAAGTATACTTTGATCAATGGATCTTTGCGTGCGCGTCATAGATAGCTGAATCTAGCTCCGACAACATTTTCATGCGTTTACTCTCTCTACGTTAAGTTGAATTAGACGCAATCATGTGTGTACGTATGTCGTCCAAGGCAAGAAAACTCGGTTTTCAGTAATGACGCACACGCAAAGATCCATTGATCAAACCATATATCTGTATTGCCACCTCTGCTGACCATGAGTCACGGACGTCACTGATTAGTAGATGTCCCATTCACTACAAATACAAATTCAAGCAAATTCTACCCTTCAGCCTGCCAAATCCCACGATGTCATTTGGATTGAATATTAACGACATCTCTCTTAGCACAGCGAAAGAAACAAATCCAACATGTGGTGGCAACAATCTGAAATGATATATATGCGGCGTGCACTCAAAGCACTTCTGGAGATAAATGTGTCACGAAAGTAAAAATAGCTCCGGGTCGGACCCGTTCTATTCGCGACGTGCCTGGCCGGAGCCGGGTTGAACATCCATCACGTTCACGTCACACGGGCACTGCAGAGTAGAAATCGAATGCTCCAACTAGACGAAACATTCGAACGGACACGTTTAAATCGAATCCCTGGAGAGATTTATCGAGCACCCGGCCCGTTTTACGACCGTTTTAATGGAACCGCCCGTTTTGATTCCCCAAGCGCCATCCCGGGCTTTTCCGTGTGATATAATGGCTTTTCGTGTACGTTACAGTTTTTTTTTTTAATGGAAACTTATTGAAGTTGAAATTGAGATATATTATAGAATTATTTTTGGATTACTGAAAATAATATATTTGTGTTTATTAAAAAAAAAATTGCAATGGCTTTGCCGATGCCTGCGAAACGAGCACTTTTTGATTAAGAGTTTTTAGGAAGTTCAAAATAAGAGAAATAAGAACGTTTGAAAGAAAGCGAAAATATTGAAAAAGTATGTAAAAATCGCAGAAAGCAGAGAAAGGTACTGTAATAGGTAAGGCTACGCTGTTAAAGAAGTAGAAAGAATGAGATCGAATAGAAGAGATCTACTGTACGAAAGTATGATGAGAAATGAAAGAATGAAATGATACCTCTGGCAGAATGGACCAGCTTCCCATGCCAAAAAATGGTGATGTGGCCATCATGTTACTTTCTCCGACTTGATGGTATCATTTAAATATACGCTTTCATGGTTTATTTTCAATTTAAATCATATTTTAAATATACATCGAGCGTTGCGTAAACTCGGATGAAACTGACGTTTAAAACGTCAAAATTATTAAAGATGGGAAAATTATACTTCAAATTAAAAAAACTCAGTTTACTCAAAAACCAAAGGGATTTCGAAAAAAACTTATTCTTTATAAATTATTCATTTTAGCATTCTCTACAATTATTATTAACATAAATTTGCTGTAACTATTATCGTTTTATAATTATAAACCAAAAATTTAAAAAAAATAATAATTTTTTTTCTCGAATAAAAATGATTTTATGAAAAATGTTTTCAAGCAAAAGATGTTCATTTCTTTGTTGTCTTCAAAGTTTGTTTAATTTTTTTTGTGATATTTTTTATATTTAAGAAAATATTGGCAAAAAACAAAAAACAGTTAAGGTAAACGCCCACTTCCGGTGTACGAAATTTTACCAAAAGCTTTTCAGTTCTTCAGATTATCAAATAAGACGGATGTTCAAAGTTTCATATCAACTGCTCTATTAGTTTTTGAGATACAGCGCGCACAGACAGACACACACACACACACACACACACACAGACACACACAGACACACACACACACAGACACAAAAAAAAAATTCCAGAAATTGTTGAAATGGCATCTAGGGACCCCAAAACGGATATTTCCGTAAAAAAAATTTTTGAAAAAAAAATCACGATCACAATACTTTCTCGTACTTCGTAACGGAGAAAGTAAAAAAAATGATAATGGTGTTGAAAATGTTACATTTTCAATTTAGTGTGCTGTAGATGAGTTTTTTTTTAAATTTGTATTCGTAATAAAATCAAACACGCATTTTTGGTCAAAAATTGGGTTCTAAAAGTTTACGATGTGCGAAATTTTTCTGATGCTAATTAATTATAAGAAAATAATAGAATTTTTTTTCTTCAGATTTAAGTAATATTTTATTTTGGCGATATTACACTGAAAGAGTTCTTGAGTTATCCTAGAGTTCCCAGGCGGGGTCTCAGGTCTCAGAGACTTATGCAGAAAAAAAATCTACATAAAATTTGACTAAATTAATTTTTTTTTAATTTCAAATAAGTAAAATATCATACAAACTCTTCGCTTTCTAAACGTGAACTAAAGAAGAAATTATTAAGGTACTCGGCTAGACCCCTCGAAAAAACAGTTTGCCAAAAACTGACGAACGTTTATTCACACACCGGGTCTCACAGACTTGGCGCCCGGCCTGGAAAGTTAAAAGATAATCTTTACTATTATAATAATTTCAATTTTTATTTAAAGTTGTGGTTTTTTGATCAGTAATTGTAGTTGTAATTTTTAATGTGAAATTTGTAACTGTAATTTTAATATGTGATTGTAATCGTTGTTTTAATTTGTGATTTGTAACTGTAGTTTTAATTTGTGATTTGTAATTGTAATTTTAATGTCTATGGAAATTTTAATCTGTACTCTCTTGCTTGTCTAGACTTGTGTAAGCCAACTGGTAATAGCACTAATAAAGCATTATTATTATTATTTTTCTTACGATGTTGGGGCTGGAATTTTTCTTCGAAGTTATCCAACTTCAAAGATTCCAACCTTCGAAGAGTCGAAGATTCATAGATTGAACTACGTTAGCTAAGATGAAACGCTCTGGCGAACACCGCCGATCCGCCGAAGCTGCAGAAGTGACTGATTCGCCGACATCACCGATCCACAGAACATTGAGTGTAGTGGCTGTGACTTTTATTTTCTCCCATTTCTTCGAAGATATCCAATTTCGAAGATTCTAAGCTTCGAAGAGTCGAAAATTCATAGGAGATCCTTGAAGATTGAACTACGTTAGCTAAGATGAAACGCTCTAGAAGTGCGCACTGAAGGAAAAAAACAACCTCAAAATGCACACCCATAACTTGGTGCCAAATCGTCGTAAGAACTTTGTTCTTCGAGTCCTGCATAGGGAATTGATCAAATTTTAATGCCTTTATGGTGGATCGAGTCGAAAAAATTTTTACAACTCCATAGACATCGTCAAAGTTGGACATGGTTTCCTGAAAAAACATATCTTTTTCACAGGGGTGCTAGAGAGGGGCGGAAGAAGTTACGCTTAGGTTCGTATGCATGACTTTAAAGAAGACACTTCAAAGTTTTTCGCGCTTAAAGATTCATCAAAATCGATTGAAAATACGGTTTGAAAATTTCACGAATTTTTTCCTCCAGTGTATTATTAAAGTTGTTACACTAAAAATTGAGTGTTTCAACTAAAAATGAATCGCAGTCGCCTATGAATTGAAATGCGCAAGTCTCTGATTAAATATATAACTGAAATACAAACAATTACAGGAGGATTCTCATAATCAATATTTTACTTCAGCATGAAATCTCTGGCGGAACTCGTTGAAATAAGCTTGTACGCAGTACTACCACTTGAGTTTTGGTACTACCAAAACGAAAACACGGTTCCAAGAGAAACGAATTTTGCGCGGAGGTCGATTTTGGACCTTTACTGTCGCGTTTTGAATGACAACTATGAACGTTTAATCTACGCATATCAAATCATAGGAAACTGCGATTTCTTTTTGAAAGGAAACGTAAAATCTAAAAACAAGGGCAAAAATGGTGATGTCGCCATCATGTTACTTTCTCCGATGGTATCATCATTTATATTTACACTTTCATGGTTTATTTTCTATTTAAATCATATTTTAAATGTAAATCGAGCGTTTTGAAGACTCGTATGAACTGACGTTTAAAACGTCAAAATTATGAAAGGTGGAAAAATTATGCTTCAAATTCAAAAACTCAGTTTACTCAAAAACTAAAGGGATTTCGAAAAAAACTTATTCTTTATAAGTTGTTCATTTTAGCATTCTCTACAATCATTATTAGCATAAATTTGCTGTAACTATTATCGTTATATAATTATAAACTAAAAATTTAGAAAAAATAATCAATTTTTTTCTAGAATAAAAATGATTTTATGAAAAATGTTTTCAAGCAAAAGATGTTCATTTCTTTGTTGTCTTCAAAGTTTGTTTAAATGTTTTTGTGATATTTTTCATATTTAAGAATATATTGGCAAAAAACAAAAAACAGTTAAGGTAAAGGCGAACTTCCGGTGTACGAAATTTTATCAAAAGTTTTTCAGTTCTTCAGATTATCAAATAAGATAGATGTTCAAAATTTCATATCAATTTCTCTATTAGTTTTTTAGATACAACGCGCACAGCAGACACACACACAGCCACACACACACACACACACACAGACAAAAAAAATTTTTTCCAGAAATTGTTGAAGTGGCATCTAGGGACCCCAAAACGGATATTTCCGTAAATTTTTTTTTTTTTTTTAAATCATGATCACAATACTTTCTCGTATTTCGTAACGGAGAAAGTAAAAATATATTGAAATAATGTAAATCTTAATAAGATGATAAAATAAGTTTGTCAATGCACTTGGAGTCAACTTGTAGCTGCTAGAGCCATCTGCTATCAAGATGCGGACTGCACTTACAATACAATAACAAGTAATGGAATGAATATTCTCACACCGTTCCGAATAAAGCAATTAGCCTTGGATATCACAATTGTCAAAATACTATAAACATAACCACAATCGTATTAATAAAACGTAAGTTCTTGTTATTTTATTAGTCTATTTTATCTGGTCGGGGAGAAAGTATAGTCTGCTACTCGGTAAGAATGGAAATTCTGATGCTCGTGGTTCCTCGCGCATCGAATTTCCATTCTAATATACTATTCTGTAACAAGATCAGAAAGGAAATTCAATAAGAGTTGAATACCACGAGCATCAGAATTTCTATTCTAACCGAGTAACAGACTGTACTTTATCCACGACCAGTCGCGGCTCGTGGAACATTTTGATGGTAGAGCCACTTAGCATATAATATACTTTTTGAGAAAACAAACTTTGCTAACACTTTTCGTTCAAGAGTTATCCTCAATAATAATAAAATATTTTTTAATCTTATCTGTCCAATGAGCACAACACTTTGCTGAAAGAATTTTCGAAATCTCTCCTCTATAAATGACATGTTTTGGATCTTATCCGCGTCTATTCGATGGAAGAATTTGCCAAATTCGGTCATCCGTTCAAGAGTTATCCTTAGACACCAAAAAATCAATTAAAGAAGGCTGGAAGACCTCTGGTCAATTGCCTGTTGAGGTCATTTGTAAAAGTGTCTCAATAAATGTATTGTCTCTCTCTCTCTCTCTCAATTAAAGATGAATTCATTTTTTGGTCATATTTACATTTATCCGATGAGTACTTTATTGACTCGAAAAAATATAAAAACAATTGATATTCACTTGAAACTTGTCAAAATGACTCAATATTAATCCAAGAGTGATTTGGTAGAAAATTCCAATACATTTCGTCGATTGCTTTGGCAATTTTTTGTGCAAATTTATGAAAAATTATAATCATTTTTTTTGCGCGAAAAATATAAAAACAATTGCCATCGACTTGAAACTTTCCAAAACAACTGACAACACATCTGATTCTATATTTCCGTAAAAATTAGAAATGCATTGTTTCTCAATTTTAGAATATTTCAATGTGAATGGAGATGAAATTAAAAAAAAATGCAGGAAATTCGTCGACGAGAAAAAAATATAAAAACAATTGCCATTGACTTGAAACTTTCAAATACAACTGACAACACATGTGATTCTACATTAACGTAAAAATTAGAAATGCATTGTTTCTAAATTTTAGAATATTTCAATGTGAATGGAGATGAAATTAGAAAAAAAATGCAGGAAATTCGTCGACGGGAAAAAAATATAAAAACAATTGCCATTGACTTGAAACTTTCCAAAACAACTGACAACACATGTGATTCTACATTTCCGTAAAAATTAGAAATGCATTGTTTCTAAATTTTAGAATATTTCAATGTGAAAGCAGATAAAATTTGGAAAAAAAATTGCAATAAACTCGTCGACACAAAAAAAATATAAACATAATTACCATCTACTTGAAATTTCGCAAAATAACTCAGTATTAATTCAAGAGTGATTTGGCAGAAAATTCAAATACAAATGGCAATTTTTCAGGTAAATTTATGAAAAAATTATAATATTTTTTTTGTTGACGCGAAAACACAAAAAAATGCCATCCACTTGAAACTTAACAAAATCACTCAATATTATTTCAAGGGTGATTTGGTAGAAAATTAAAATACATTTCGTTGATTGCTTTTGCGATTTTTCGTGTAAATTTATGAAAAATTATAATCATTTTTGTTGACGCGAAAAACATAAAAACAGCTGTAAAATACTTGAAACTTTCTAAATTTACTTTAAATATGATAATCTTCATAATCCTCCAAAAACTCAAAAAACTCCATCGCAGGTTTTTAAGATAACCGACCGAGAACAGCGCTTCAGATTTTTTTTAATTTGCACGAGTGAAAAAGAATTACAAAAACAACTGCAACACACTTAAAATTTTCCAAATATACTCAAAATACCCTAATCTTAACAATCCTTCAAAAAACTCAAAAAAACCCATCACTGATTTTCAAGATTTTAAGTTTTACTTCTTCCGAGTGAAAAAAAAATATAAAAACAAGTGCAACACACTTGAAACTCTCCAAATTTACTCAAAATACATTGTTCATAATAAGCCTCTAAAAAACCCATAATACCCCATCACAAGTTTTTAAGATAACCGACCGAGAATAGCCCTTAAGATTTTTAAGTTTCACTTCTTCGGAGTTAAAAAAAAAATACAAAAGCAACTGTAACACACTTAAAACTTTGCAAATTTACTCAAAATACATTCATCTTAATAAACCTCCAAAAAACTCTAAATACCCCATCACTGGTTTTCAAGATCACAACACAAAACACAATTCTGGAAGAATTTTTCAAATCTGCTAATTTGTTCAAGAGATATATTCTTAAATAAATGCATTGCCATTTTTCTCGTCTTATGAAACTTTCGCAGGCATCGTTTCAACATTTAAAATGACAAATCAGTGTTTTTAGAATTGATTAAAAAAATCTTGTTTTGTTTGAAATTGGAGGTAGTGCCATGGCTCCTTAGATCTACATAACGAGCCGCCCCTGTCCACGACCACGACACAAACTAAACAAATAAAATAATGACCACAAAGAGCATTTTATTATTACATGTTTGTGGTTATGTTTATAACAGTGTGAGAATATTCATTCCATAACTAGTTATGGAATGAATTACAGGCAAAACAGTGGTTTTTTCAATAACAAGGGTGAGAATGTGTACGTTCTATGATCAAAATTGATTTCAGAATACTTCAAATCTACAGTGGTCGAGGAGAAAAAATAGATACATGAGCAGCCAGTGGATGTTCGGCGGTGAGGCAACGGAAGAAAATTTGATCGAAAAAGCAACAGAATATTTGCTTCCTCCATTGGAGTAAGTAGTACAGCACGAGCGGCATCTTTGTCTTTGCCTCACCTACGGAAATCCACGAGCCGCCGCTGGATACACGTGTTAAAATTTCGTAGGGTTGAGGAACTTGAATTCACCGTCGGTCCGCGAACTCCCAAAATAAAGTGCCACTTTTAACACTTGTATCATATATATTTTTCGCATCTTATTTAATAATATTAACGTTGTTAAATCGTTTTTGATTGAGAAAGTTGTCCATTACTCGGCCGAATCATTTTCTCCACAGGTGACGTCCAATCAAATGATAGCGGTTTCATTGCCCAACGGGTTTCAGCCAATGACATGACGACAATTTTACTTTCTCAACAGTTTAGTTGTTACTATAGTTACGATTTGTTTGTGAAAACACGAATTCATAAATATCATAATTTTGTCAGTGAACTGCCGCAATTTGCAAATAGAAAAATTAGGTAATTATTTAATACGATGCGAAAAAAGTATATTATTCAATTCGTGAGCAAGTTGGCCATTGCCACTCTGGTGAATTGAAACACTCGCCTCCGTTTCGTGTTGCAAACTTCACCCTTGTGGCAATGACCAACTTTCTCACTCGTTTAATAATACACCATCAAATCAATGTTACATGACGGCCACATTAACATTTCTTGATTTTATAAAATGTTACAAGGCATGGAGATGTTTTAAACTTGTCAGAATTAGAATTGTAGTCTTTAAACTTTTAATTATATTGTATCGTATGAGCCACAAAATTTTGTTTCAGAGTTGACTGTGAGATAAATGAGGTATATCGCATATTATTACATCATGAGACTAGAATTAGATTTAAAAAAATGAATTAATCTCAGACATGACTGTTATGTTTCTCTCTCTCATGCATGGCCAACTCGGAAACAAAATTTTGTGGCTCACACCTTATGAAGTTAAAAATTCTGCACCTTAAAGTTGGTGTATAATTATGTAGGCAGAAATCTATCCATCAAAAATCCATAAAAGACATATGACCGCTTACATCATAATAAAGTACATACACCAGTGTAGACAGACATGAATAAGGCGAATCAATAATGAATTTCTTACTTTCATAGCATTCCAGATTTCCGTTTTCCCACTTATTACATATTGATAAGGTTTCTTTTACCACTCAATATCAATTTTTCCATTCCGTGTTGTCAAATTGAGCAATAACGCACCAGCAATAATTTCATCTTAATGAGCGTTTAATTAAACTCCAGATGCAACTTGTCTTATGTCACAGTGACACGTCTACCCCAGATAGACAATACTCGCCGGGGGCGCCGTTTTGTCAACAACAATGGTCTTGGGGCCCGCACAAAGAGCAGGGCGTAGCCAGCTGTCTGTCCCCTGTTGGTCGATAAAACCAGCATGGCCGCCGACCTTCAACATGGCACCCGGTCCTAAACAGATACAAAAAAAAGAGAGCCAGTGTCACCAACTATTGCTCGCCAACGGGCACGGGCGCGGGCCATAAAAAAAGCCGAAATTCCCGTGCGAATGCCAAATTTGATTTTTCCTAATCACCCACGACAAATCGTCGAGGAGGAGACGGGAACGACAGGAGCGCCACTTGAGGTAGGTCACGCACTTGCATGTCTTCTAAATCAACAATCAGCAGAAGGTGAAACCTTGGCCTAATTTGTGTTCGCGGTGGGGTTGTTATTAAGTAATACCGGCGGGTAATAACGTATTAAAGAAATTCAATTCCGGGAGCGGATGTCGCGCGTCCGCGTTTTACGAGTGTTTTGTGCGGCAGTGAAACATTTTGATTGCACTTTCTAGGTCACATTCTTGTTTACACGCCAGCTGCAATTAGCCGTCTTTATCATCATCAGAGATTTGTTTTTATTTTATGCATGGATTCCTTAATTGCCCCCCGGTTATCTTAGATGCCGCTGTAATGATTTGCAACGAAATTAATTTTTGATAAATATGCACACTTTCGTGTCAATTAATGTCAATGAACTCCTTTTTCAAGTGAAGTATCATTTGAAGTAAACCTTGCAATGGTTATTTTTAATTTTTAAAACAATAATATTAAGGTCTGTGATCGTGACCACTAAAAATATGACGTCGTTTCAAGACGATCTCAACATCCGTCATATGGTCACCTCGTTTAGTAGCATAGGGTATTTTGAAGGAATAAATAAATCAGAATTTGTTCACACGGATTTCCACCATCTGCTAAAAATTATTAGAACCCGTTGTATGTTCTGTATAGGTTTAAAAATTAAAATTCACTTGGTTTGTTTCACGATTAAATTGCTTTATTTTCAACTGGTTTCGGCTTAGTGCCATTTTCAAGAATGTTCCTAATCTTGACACTACTATTGTCTTCTTTAGACATTTTGTAATCTTGACTCGACATACATTTTGTAATATTGACTTTTCTATTTCATTGAACTGTTTATTCATGAGAATTTTAATTGTTATAAAAAGAAAACGTTGAGATTTTATTTCTTAAAATTGTATTATTCAATTGCACAATTTATCTCCGCTGAAATGCATCTTCCAACATGCGACCGTTACTACGTGATAATCCATAATTCAATTGAATTGAAAAATTCACACCGCAAATATTTGTTATTATTATTGTTCAAAATCGATTCCCTCACGGTGAATACAAGATTCACGTCGACGAACAATTGAATTAATTGCATTAGGCAGCTGTTCGGGGTTCTGACGAATTTCTTGAGCACTTCTTTGAATCCGATTTATAAAGTGTTCCCGACTTTCTATTGCGATACAGGTGTTCTTTCAAACAACCTCATAAATAATAAATAATCTAATACAGTTAGGTTATGTGAACGGGGTGAAAAACCAACTTGACCTCTAATTCTAATCTAGCGTTGAGGGAATTTGGTTAAAACCAAGCTGTTACCTGACTTGGCTCAAGTTGAAACCACATGGGTCTTCGCAATGCCAGAGGAATATCTAAGAGAAGAGGCAAGTCTTTTCCTCAGTATCTCATTAACCATTGAGGATTGGAAATAGGTATATTTTTATTTTTTATTCCAAATTGTACAAGTAATGAAACAATATAGAAGCACTATAATTTTGCAAATAACCCAATAATTAATAAAATTGTTGTTGTTGCCTTCTAGCATGTAACAACTTGCAATTCCCCAGAAATACTAGCCCCTACCTACAGTATTTAATAAATTACCTGATAATATCAAAATGTTATCAACTTTATACTTGTTTAAAAGAGCTCTTCGAAAATATTTATCTGAAAATGTATACTATAGTTTAGGCGATTATCTATGTAATAAGTTTTAGTTAAATAATTAATATCAATATTCTTTGACGTGTCTAAAATGTAATTACAAACACTGTAATCATTCAATGACAATAAATACTTATTATTATTATAATAAATGTACTTAAACAAGGTTATAATTTCTTTTCACAAACGGGAGAGAAAGTCCATTTCTCAGCTTTTGAAATCGTGAGAGAAGTAACATTTCTCACCCAAGGGAGAGAAATTATTATTTCTCTCCCTAAGGAGAGAAATGATCATGCGAATTTCAATTATTATTTAATTATTTTAACTACCACGTCTGACAGAATTTTTTTCTGGGTTAGGTTTTAGGAACGAACGTTTAATTCTTAAAATATTCCGTTTTTGATAAAAATAGTATAAACACTGGTGGAAAAAAAAAACTCAAAATTCGTGAAATTTCGACCATTTTCAAACCGCCTTAACTCGGCGTATTTTCAGTCGATTTTGATGAATCTTTGAATGCGAAAAACTTTGAAGTCATGTATGCGAACTTAAGCGTAACCCCTTCTGCCCCCTATGAAAAAAAAGTTTTTTTCTGGAAACAATGTCTTCTAGAAACATGTCTACGGAGTTAGAAAAAAATTGTCGACACCATAAAAGCATTAAAATTTGATCAATTCCCTATGCAGAACTTAAAGAACGAAGTTCCTACGACGATTTGACAGCAAATTATGGGTGTTTGAAAAAAGTGCATTTTGAGGTTTTTCGCACATAACTCATGAGTTTTCAACCAAATTTAATGATTCTTTCGGGAAAATATCTTATTTTGGCCCTACTTTACCTAACTTCGATTGGAATAATCCCTTTTCGAACCCTTCAACCCCCGAACAAAAAAAACACGTTTTTGGGCAAAAAATGTCCATCTTTGGCAACAAAAATCACGGATTTCTCTCCGTTGATATATAATCTACTAAATTTCTCCGTCTAGGTACGGAAGAAAATGATAAAAAATGACAAAAATGTTTTTTTCTTCAAAAAACAATGCAAAATATTTATAAACCAACGATGCTCATTTCTTGATTATCTTTAATATCTGTTTAAACGTTTTTGTAATGCTTTCCATATTTAAAAAAATATTAGAAAACAAGATGGTGATTTGCCCATCACTTTACTTTCACCGATATTGGTATAATAGTTATTTATATTTATACTTTGACGGTTTATTTTCAATTTTAATATTCTAAACGTACCGTGAGATCAATATGTCGAAAATAGTTGGCAGCATATTTTTTTGAAAATCTCTATAATCATCAAGTAATATTATATTGGCTGTCTTGAATTCTCCAGTGCAGTGTACGTGCGTTTTGTTTATTTTGACATCTTGCGGTTTTATGAGGTTACTTGTCTTAAAAATAGACAAAATTGGTAAAAAAATTTGAAACAAGTAACCTCAAAAAACCACAAGATGTCAAAATAAACAAAATTCGACGCATTGGAGAATTCCAGACAACCAACATAATATTACGTGAATTATTATCTCTATTTTCAAAAAATGTGCTGCCAACTATTTTCGACTTTTTGATTTCATGGTACAGTGAGGTCAGAAAGTCGAAAATAATTGGCAGCATATTTTTTGAAAATAGGGATAAGAATTTAAGTAATCTGATATTGGCTGCCTGAATTATTTCAGTGCAATGTATGTGCATTTTGTTTATTTTGACATCTTGCAGTTTTTTGAGATTACTTGTCTTAAAAATAGAGAAAATTGGTAAAAAATTACTTGTTTTAAAAACAAGTAACCTCAAAAAACCACAAGACGGCAAAACAGACAAAATTCTTATGTACTGCACTAATCCACGCAGCCAACATAATATACGTAAATTAATATCCCTATTTTCAGAAAATGTGCTGCCAACTATTTTCGGCTTTTTGATCTCACAGTACATCAAGCTTATTGCAGGTTTGGAAGACACTGACGTTTGAAACGTCAAAATTATGAAAATGAGAAATTATATTTCAAATTTTAATAATCTACCGCCAGTTTACTCGAAAACTAAATAAATTTCGAAAAAAACTTATTCTTTATAAATCTCATGTAACTATTGTCATTGCATAATTATACCGGGTGTAATTCATCAAAAACTAATTATTATTCAAACTCACCAATTTTACGTTTGTCGCGCTTATATAACCAATATGCATATAATGTTGACATATTTAATCCATCATTCAATGATTTTAAAAAAGATCTTATGGAATGCTTGAAATTGTCAACTTTACCCTAGGTTTAAGTTTCTTTAAATGTAACCCTGTTAATGGACTTTGAGTCTGTTGGGTTAATGAACAATAAATAAATAAATAAATAAACTGAATTCTGCTAGACCCTGAATATAATTTTTATTTTTACATATATCTCTTTGAAATTTAGTATGGTGTTTTTAGAGAATAAAGTGTATCTACAAGTGGATTTTTTATAAAAATTCCACTTCCGGTTTTACCGGAAATAACCTTAACTTTTCTATTTCAATTTGTTTAAATTCAATTTAAATTTGTTATTTTGTTAAAATTCAATTTAAATTTGCTATTTTGTTTAAATTTAATTTAAATTGAAACAAAAAACTAACAACTAAAAAAAAACTAAAAATTTAGAGACGAATTAAATTATGTAAAAATATACAGGGTGTTCCATTTGAAATAGAAAAGTTAAGGTCATTTCCGGTTAAACCGGAAGTGGAATTTTTATTAAAGTTTCACTTGTAGATACTCTTTATTCTCTAAAAACGCCATACTAAATTTGAAAAAGATGTGTATAAAAATAAAAATGATATACTAGGTCTACCAGAATTCATTTACACCCGGTATAGCAAAAATGACAAAAATTTCAATATTTTTTTTAAAACAATGATTTTACTAAAAATATTATTTCTTCGTTGTCTTCAATATATGTTCAAATGTTGTTGTTCATTATTTTTTTTAGGTACAGCGCACACCGACAGACACACACAAAGATTTTTTTTCAGAAATCGTTGACTGGATATTTTTTGAAAAAAATGTTCAAGATCACACTTCTCCGTACTTCACGGGGAGAAAGTAAAAATAGCTTCTCCGTTTTCTTATAAGCGTTGGCAACTCATTTGGTTTTCACAAAATGTTGTTAATTTATTCTTAGATTTTGCACAGTTATAATGATAACATCTGTTCCTGGCGCTCTAAGAACAGTAAGACATTTTATAGATGTATAAAATGGTAGTTTGTAAGAATTGTCTTATTAGTTCCCTATTTCTAATAACAAATAGTATATTATTAAACGAGTGAGAAAGTTGGCCATTGCCACGAGGGTGTAGCAATTTACCCGAGTGGCAATGGCCAACTTGTTCACGAGTTTAATACTATACTTTTCGCATCATATTAAATAATTACCTAAAGATTTTTCTGTTTGTATTAAATTATAATGAATAATTTTTCTATTTGAAAATCGCGGGAGTTCGCTGACAAAAAACGAATCGTAACCATAGTAACAACTAAACTGTTGGGCAATGAAACCGCTATCATTTGATTGGACGTCACCTGTTGGGTAATGAAACCGCTATCATTTTATTGGACGTCACCTGTTGGGCAATGAAATTGCTATCATTTGATTGGACGTCACCTGTGGAGAAAATGATTCGACCGAATAATGGACAACTTCCTCAATCAAAAACGATTTAACAACGTTTATATTATTTAATAAGATGCGAAAAAAATGATTTCTTCAAACATTTTGAAGCTGCTGTTCTCTCACTAGCGGATCCAAGAAGGGCCAAAGGAGACAACTGCTTCCCACTTGAGCCTTTTATTTTTATTCTGCCGTGGACTTTAAAAAAATGTCAGTGGTGACATTTAGAAAATTAATGTTTACTTTGTTATTCAATTTTTTTATTCATAGTCTACCAAGAACCACATTTACGAAAAATCTGTCTACATTGAATATTACACCTCCTTTAAATACTGTGCATCTCTTATCTATTAATAACTCAAAAATTATCGAATACATTGTTAGGATCTTTAAAGAATCCAACCTCAAAATATAACAATTATCCTTTCTGTGTTACATTCCTCTGGATGACATACTTTCCGTGGTTGAGATTTGTGCGTTACATTGAAGTCGTTATGAAAGACCCCGAAACGTGAAGACTGTGCCTCTGTCTTATCTTAACCGTCTTGAGCTGTCTCAGAGGCAGAAAAAAATAGTTCAATTCTTTTGAATATTTCTTCGACCACACTACACCAATTTATCCAAAACATTTTTCAGTGTAACGAAGACGATAAAATTTTGACCAAAAACTTAAATTAACAAAAATAACACACTAGAAAGCAGAATTTGAGAGGATAGCATTGGACACATAAATAACATTTGAAAAATCAACATCATATATCCCGTTCACTAATATAATTAAATCGGGTTGTGATCAAGCAAGACAACATTCTAAGACCAATAACAGGGAAAAAACATCATCCAATCAATTAAGAAGAAATGTACATTTTATTAAATAATTTGCAAGGCGGATAAAGGCAAAACCATCATAATTTTAAAGAAATCGGATTACATCCAAAAATTTGAAGACAATTGCATTATTATACTCATACCACTCTAGATTATTATTTTTTTCCATTTGGATGGAGAGCGTAACCGACATTTCCCTTCCTCAGATAATAATTTTCACTAAGAAATGCCCATTATAAAAGGGGAAATTAATTGGATTATAATTCTGTTTTATAACAGAATCAGGATGAATCCCGTTAAATATATTATTATTATTATAACAACTGCTTTAGGCCAATGGATGAGTCTGGTATGATTATTTAATTCAATTCCGACATAGAAGATGCATTACGTCTTAAATAAATTTTATTTTATACTTCGTCGCTCGTGCTTTCAAATTTTTCTCTCGTAATGTAAAAAGCTTCATCACGTTACTTGTATCGTAAATTACTATTATAATCGGATGAATCTATTTCATGGCAGAAGGTATTGCAACATTTCCATAACCTTCACAACTGTACAATAAAGGTGATAATCCACATAATTCTCATTCCAAAGGAAAGAAACTGAATTCGGCCTCATTTTTTTTTATATTATGGTTATTGAAAATGTGTACTTCCTTAATTTTCATTTTTTTTAATTTATTTAGATAATTATCTGGACTTTCTTCAAAATTATATTCGTGGTCTGTCTCTTAACCCTTAGCTAATGAGCAAGTTTACAGACAATAACAGCCATTCTAGATCAAAACATCTTCCGTTTCAATAATCTGTTTGATCTACAAAAAATAACGGTGAGCTGTGAGCTATGGTCTGACCACTTACACCGTTGATGGCAGAAGTTTTCATGAAATACTTTGTAAATATCCTTCTCAAAATCACGAATCCACTTACAAATAATATCGCATTTCGGTGACGATACGTTGATGACATCTTTTATATTCAGGATGGGACAGAAACGCAGTTATTCTAAACCAAAATTCAAAATTACCTTGGAGAAACAAATCGTCAACAAACTAAACCTTTTGGACCTCGCCATAAGAACAAACAACAATCGATTAAAAATTTTCAATTAATTTTAATCAATCCTAATCTTCGAAACTAGTTTCGCCAGCAAACGAAAAAATCAGCCTTAACCAGTTTAAAATTAACAGCGAAGGTGTCGCCGTAAATTCCGCAGTTAATATAAATTCACACTTTCATTGTTATCGCGGCGGTTTAACGCACAAAAACATAACTCATAATTTTACGGTTTTATTAGGGGGCCGTTAAGTCTATAATACCGCAGATAAAGTTGTAGTTAATTTGGAACACGGATAATTCCGCGTCTTTATGGCAACACTACTGCGCGCCCGGGATGAATAGGAGGACGGTCCGACCGTTTGCCCTGGGGAACAGGCGCCGGGGCTTAATTGGAAAATTTCAAATTTGGCCAGGGACCGTTCGAAAAAATGCCCTCATTAACAAATTGAAGTAGTGCATGCTAGAGTTTTATGGTGGTTTTTATGTGTTCGGAAGTATTCGTAGGTCGTTAAAATAAGTAGATAATGAAGGGCCATGGTTTTATTGTTTTTTTAATGCTTTTGTTTTAAATTTAATTCACTGGTTTTTCATTTTATTATTAACATTATTTTAATCAATAGATTATTAATCAATTGAATTCATTAATTGTGTCTGAAAAAATTTATGCAAATTACGCACTTATTTTCGAACAATTTTCCGTCGACGAAATTACTGTCGACCAAATTACAGTCGACCAAATTACTCGACCAAATTACCGTCGACCAAATCACTCGACCAAATCACTCGACCAAATTACCGTCGACCAAATTACTGTTGACCAAATTACAGTCGACCAAATTACTCGATCAAAATACCGTCGACCAAATTACTGTCGACCAAATTACTCGACCAAAATACCGTCGACCAAATTACTCGACCAAATTACCGTCGACCAAATTGCTGTCGACCAAATTACAGTCGACCAAATTACTCGACCAAAATACCGTCGACCAAATTACTCGACCAAATTATCGTCGACCAAATTACTGTCGACCAAATTACAGTCGACCAAATTACTCGACCAAAATACCGTCGACCAAATTACTCGACCAAATTACCGTCGACCAAATTACCGTCGACCAAATTACAGTCGACCAAATTACTCGACCAAAATACCGTCGACCAAATTACTCGACCAAATTACCGTCGACCAAATTACAGTCGACCAAATTACTCGACCAAAATACCGTCGACCAAAATACCGTCGACCAAATTATAATCATTACAATAATATTAATTACCGTCGCTAAAAGTACCATCTAACAAAATATTTGTGAGCAATTTTTCCGCGTGCATAGGTTTCATCCAAGACATATATTTGAACAATATTTCTCTTAAGAATATTCCATACAAGAAGATGTCGATAAACATTTTTTCGCCCCCTTTTATAAATTTTCCCAGAAATTAATTAATCTCACACTCATAGAGTACTTATATATTTTATCACATCCTTTTATAATTAACGCCATACATTCACACAGCCTTGTGCGATAACTTCTGTCCATCATCCTTATATTGTGAATTATCAGAATTTCAAGAAGAATGTCGAAGAGCACTAATTATAGCGGCACTTTTTTCTAGAAAGTACTGCCTTATCAATTCGTAAATGTTTACAATAATGTGAATAATAACAGCAAATTACAAATAAATATGAGAGATAGGTTTATATAAATACATTATTGCTGTAATTATTGAATAATGAGAAATTTCTTTGCACTAATTTAATTTAGTTTAGTTAATTTTAGATTTAAGTTAAGCTAAATTACCAATAAATATGACAGATACATTCATATAAATACACTATTTCTATAATTATACAATTATGAGATGAATATAAGACAAGCTATACGATTTCCATAATGGATTTTAGAAAAATTATTCGGCAATAACGAATCAACCACGATTGATTTTTTGATTTGCATGGAAGAAAATAAAACTTTCCCTCGAGATGGCGCTGAAATTCATAGAAGATAAAGAAAAGAAACTGAGCAGTAGATTAAAGCACGAGTATGATTAAATTCTCAATATTTAATCTGTACTATAAGGTTTACGAAGATATAGCTCTTACTTTCAAACTACAGTAAACGTTTCCCACTTGATCCATTACCGCGATTCCTGAAATAACCGACGAGAATTGTGTAACCCACATTCGTTCGACTTCCTCAGTATTCCACACATGCGGTCTGGCGTAGATTTATATATGAAAAAAAAATCCACATCAACTGTTTATCCGCAATCAAATCACGTTTTCATCCAAACACGACATAACCTGAATCGATCAAACAGCGTTCAAGCACCGGCATAATGGCTTCTGGGAGCAGGAGGTTCTCGTTCAACGGTCGATAAATTAACGCAAATTTATTGAATTCTCCGCCCGTTATGAACATAAAATATTATCCTAATAACCTTATTATTAAATATCAAGGCACAATTCAGTTAATTGATCGCTTTGCGTGACGGCCGATAGTGCCGAATGACCTTTTTCTCATCGGGTTCCCAAAGACACCGATTATTATTCATGCGAGGAATTCCTACGATTCCACCGATTGGTTTATTCGGATAGTGACATCATAAATACCTTCAATAATCCAATCATTTAGGGTGAAAAAATATACGTCGTAACTTGGCAAAAAAATTCAAAAATACGGGCCCATGTTAGAGCCAATCCAAAATATCGTGACACCTGGAGTAAAGTTTTCGCAGAGTGAGAGAATTCATATCACCGAATTGAAGGTGAATCTATGAAGATGATGGTTGCGACCGTTACTATGTGGTAGTCCACTGTCAGGTAACTTTGAATGCAAGTTCAAAGTTACCTGAAGATGAATCCTTACTTCGCGACTTTATATTTACATTACATTCACGTGGCGCTCACAGAATAATTATAACTTTCCGGCAGCCCCTCTCTTGAAATTTAAAATGTTCACTGCGCAACACGCCTCGAGTGCTTAGTACAACTCTACTTCCTTAATATTTTAAACACCCTTACGCCATGGAATTTAAGATGTTCATTGCTCAATGCGACACCAGATTTTGGGATGGCACTAATATTAATCGCATCGCTGTTTGCTAAATAACTTCCAATGACTCAATATTTGATTTTAAATTAATTTCTACGATAGTCATCCGTAATTTTTGATTAAACATTAAATATAAACATAATTTTGATTGCGAGCAAATATATTTTTAGAGTTCAGTTTGCACCCAATAACCACAGCGCGTATTAATTAATGCTATAAAATTAAATTTTACGACATAATTTTATGAATATTTTATATTGTTGCGCCTCGAGTTTCTTTAATGTCTCTGCTTTACATTCATGCAAATAGGAACTAATAAAAATCCCCGCACGAAGATATAATTAAAGAAAACAAAAAAAATATAATTGTAACATACAAATATTCATGGTTAATTTATTGTACAGTGTACAATGCAATTTGTAATGTATTTCATCTTCTCACAAAATCTCATTCATTAATTACACTAGGCAACAAAAAAAAACATTTCCTGTTGCATAAGATTTTCCAACTGATTTTGAGTATTTTGGCAATACTGACTTCAAATCTGAAATCAGTTTGACATTTTTCAATTTGACATTTTGATTTGTCATTATTTGAATTTATTCAATTGCTCGCCAACGAATATTGTCAGAGTGATGGGGTTGGCCTACTTTTTGAGCCAAATATTTCACAAATACCCTCCCGTTTTGAGTTTTCGGCCAATTTGGATATCTAAAATTTTTGCCTCATTTTTCCGTTTTCTTAAAATTTAGTTCACCATACTTTTGTAGCAAAAATACTCACGAATAACCTCCTGTTTTCCGTTTTCCGTTTTTTTTTATATTTCGCACAGGTGCCGAGGAATAGCTGTCCAATTACGCGCGTTCGACATCTAAAATTTTTTCCTCATTCTTCTGCTTTTTTTAAAATTATAATTCACAATATTTTTGTAGCAAGAAACCTTACGAATAACCTGCTGTTTTCCTTTTGTTGATGTTTTGAATAGGTGTCGAGCTAGCGCGTTCGAGCGTATCATTAGTTGCCGCGTAAATATCCCGAAATTACTCAGCTTCTTCGCCCCAAAAACATTTATTTCTTCTCGAACGCGCCGAAAGAGTGCTCGGTAATACTGTAGATGCTCGCGGGGGCGGCTCGTTATGCAGAGCCGAGAAGCCATAGCACTACCACTAATTTCAAGCTCAGCAAGGATTTCTAAATTATTCCAAATCCGAAGACTTTCCTTAGCTGAATTTCAAAATAATTGTACAAGAACACAAATTCCTCACATTATGAAGTTGTTCAATTGCCCAGAGCAACAAATTTGCAACAAACGTGAAATTTTCCAGATTTACTCAAATTTTACTCTACTGTAAGATTCCTCAAAAATCCGAAGACTTCCCTTCACTGATTGTCAAAATAATTGCACGAGAAAACAAATTGTTAAAATTCAGAAATTGTTCAATTGTCTAGAACAAAAAAAAATAAAAACAATGAAACGTGAAAATTTCCAAATTTAATCAAAATTAATTCTACTACAATATTCCTCAAAATTCTTTCTCTGAATTTCAAAATATTTGCAATAGAACACAAATTGTTTAAATTTTGAAATAGTTCAATTGCCTAGAGCTCAAAAAATATAAAAACAATTGCCATAAACATTAAACTTTACAGATTTGCCCAAGATCAATTCTGCTTATAGATCCCATCACAATCCAAACACTTTCCTTAACGAGATTTCGATTTATTTTCGCGAGAACACAATTGGCTGAAATTGCATAAAGTTGTGCGTTTTATCAGAACTCAAAAATATATTTAAAAAATTGCAACAAACTTGAAATTATGTAAAATTGCTTAAGATCAATTCTACTTCAAGATTCTATGAAAATCAAAAGACTGTCCGTGAGATTTTAAAATATTCAAAAATTTTGAAAATGTAAAAAGTAAAAAAAAAATATAAAAACAATTGCCACAAACGTAAAACTTTTCAGATTAGCTTAAGACCAATGCTGCTTTAAGAATCCATAAAAAAACGAAAGACTTTCTTTCACTAGCTTTCGACTTATTTCCGTAAGAAAACAAGCGGCTGAAATTCTGAAGTTGTGCGTTTTATCAGGGCTCAAAAAATATTAAAAAAATTGCAACAAACTTGAAACTTTCTGGATTTGCTTAAGATCGATTCTACTTTAAAATTCCATAAAAATAAAAAGACTATTCTTCACGAGACGTTAATATTTTTTTCCAGATTTACTCGAAAACAATTCTACTATAAGTTAACTCAATAATCCGAATACTTTCCTTCATAGGATTTGAAAATAATTGCACCAGAACACAAATGGTTCAAATTTGGAATTTTGTTCGACTGTCTAGTGCTAAAAAAATACATAAGAACAATTGCCACAAATGTGAAAATTTCCAAATTTACTCAAAATCAATTCTACTACAAGATTCCTTAAAAATCTGGAAACTTTCCTGCACTGGATTTCAAATTAATTGCACTAGAACACACATTTTTGGAATTCTGAAGTTGTTCAATAGTCGAGAGCTCAAAAAAATAAAAAAAATTGCCACAAACGTGAAAATTTCCAGAATTACTCTACAATATTCCTCAAAAGTCCGAAGACTTGCCTTCACCGGATTGCACGAGAACACAAATTGTTGAAATTCTGAAGTTGTTCATTTGAGTGGAGCTCAAAAAAATATGAAAACAATTGCCACAAACGTGAAACTTTCCGGATTTGCTCAAGATCAATTCTGCGTCAAGATTCCATAAAGATCCAAAAGACCTTCCTTCACGAGATTTCGATTTATTTCCGCGAAAACACAACCGGCTAAAATTCTGAATTTGTGGGTTTTACCAAAGCTCAAAAAAATATTTACAAAATTGCAACAAACTTGAAGTTTTCTGGATTTGCTTAAGATCAATTCTACTTCAAGATTCCATAAGAAACAAAAGATTGTCCTTCGCGAGATTTCGAAATATTTGCGTGAGAACACAAATTCTTGAAATTGTGAAGTTGTTAATTTGTCTAGAGCTCAAATATATTAACACAATTGCCAGAAACGTAAACATTTCCCCTCAAAATCTATTCTACTAAATGATCAGGGAAGATAATATTCCAATATAAAGAAATTAACATTGAAAATCATAGGTTCCGTTTTGTTCCACTACACCCTGTATAACAAGCTTGATAGTCTTTGATCAATAATATATTTTTCAAATTTTGGCGTTTTGGAATTACGTTTTAGACTCTCTCGCGAAGTTATCTCTTGTTCTTATAAAATAGCACAGATCGTAGTTTGATAGTTTCCTATAAAATCTTTGAAACCCAACGTCAATTTTTAAAATGGCTGAGCTAGTTCTTAAGTTGACGGGATTTTTTGGGTTTTAGCTTGGGACATTTTCAGCCACGTTTTATGAAATTTTGAACATTGCAGTTTTCGGATGTCAATCCCATGGATATTTGTACGCTGATTACGCAAGTATTAACAGCATTCTTCTAGCTAAAATGATTTTCGAGTAATGAGCAAAAAAGCTAAAGTATCTAACACAATCAACCGTCTCTAACTTCTTTGCTAAGATACTTGGATCAAATCTAAATAAAAATGAGCTTTCATTGTTTTCTTTATGAATCGTCATATCTTGTTGATCTTTGATCGATGATGAGTTTTTCAAATTTTGGCGCTTTGGAATTACTTGTTACACCCTCTCAAGGAATTATCTTTTGTTCGTTAAACACAGCACACATTTTTCGATTATTGCAGTATCAGGCACAGAACTGCTTTTTGCGCGAGATCTTGAGATCTTGAGGCTGTTGCGACCATGGAGACTTTTGATCGGCATGACGGTGAATATTTTTCAGTTGGTTTCAAGGAGATTGACTGAAAGCCATTTCCCTATCAAAAACTGCGGGGTCCTTTAGAACAGTTATGCAAAACGAAGTTTTTGGGTTTATTGACATTTATTATTAATCAGATCATATTCTTCTTTTATTATGTTTAATAGAGTAAGGTTTTTGATCATGTAATTCCAGGCTACTTCGTATTTATTTAATTTATTCTATTCGTGTAAAACACTAGCCCATAGTTGGAAGACCTTGAGGTAGAATGGAGGGAGGATGTTTTACAAAAAGTTAAAAAAGTTAAAAGTCTTGTCAGACCTACATTTTTGATCAAATTATTGTCCTAGAAACTCATTTTCATTGTTGAAACTTCTTCAGAATTAAGACAGAAATTAAATTAAATTAAAAATAGAAACCTGCAAAAAACCGGTTATGGCAGATGGCCTAGTTTCTGACGTCAATAAAAAAATGGAAACTTGCGTTTTTCCAATAATTATGTCGATTCGAAGTCCGATTATAGGCCTCTTGACACGTGGTTTTTCTCGGTAGAGAACCAATTATCTACGTGCGCCTGGATTTTGTCAAATTGACACAATCATAAAAAATGAAAGAAACGTTTTAAAGCGCCATTACACCACAGCTCCTTCTTGCTAAAAGAAAGGAATGAAAAAGTATAATCATTCGATAATTTTTAGGCCATAGCAATATATTGACTTACTGTTGGTAAACGGACCCAAATCACCTCCATCTAAAGCCTCAAAGACGTACTAAGCCGTTAATACCCCGAATATCTTACGTTTAAATAAATAAAATTAACCGTTTTTTTTAATGCCTCTCAAATACTTAAACAAGATCGACGATTATAACGAAAAATCTCTAAAAAAATTCACTAATTAGAAGCCCTCCTTAAAATTTAACGACCAGAAATGAACAACAAAAAAAATCAACACCCATGCTCGGTAATTTTACTCACACCATAAAATCCGAACCATTACGTCTCGGAGAGGGACTCATTTTTGGAAAGGAACATTAACGCTTACACCGGATCATGCATTATCATTATTAGTAATAATAAAAAAACAGAACGTTCCAAATGAGGAATTCTATTGATATGATGTGCTTTCTCGTAAAAAGAACAGTTCCCCACTTTGCATTCAAATTGCGGCCGTAAAAACGTTAAGTGGCTTCACATAAAACTTGAGCATCTGTAAAGTTCCCACAAAAAGGAGTTGATGCGATTTTGATTTATATTTTAGTGTTCTTAATATGTGGATGAAGGATTATCAGTGATATTACAGAAAACTTAATACGCCATTGACACTACTGTACAGGAAGAAGAAAAGAGCATAGAGAAAAATAATCTATAGGCAAACGTGACGAAAAGTGGCATGTCTGGTAATTATAAAGGGGGATCGAAGAAACATCAAGCAAAGAAATATTAGCCGCGTTAATGAGGGCGTAAATATTTTTGTTAGTCGATAAACCTCGCACCAATGAATTCTAAGCGACTAAGGAGATAGACACTTCGGCTCACATGCCATATTATCCCGGTTCGGACTATACCTGATCAATTTTTCATCTTCCTGCAAAAACATTACCTTTCTCTTAATTTATTACACCGTAAAATAATTTCATAGCAAAACTCAAGTGGTATCATCTCAGCGGGAGTCAAGATTACTAATAAGACCAAAACGACCATAGAAATCTGATACCTAACCATCTTTCTGCAATAAAAGCAATCAACGAACGTTTTTGAATTGCAATTTATTGCTCACTAGAAGCATACATGACCCGATTACCATTTTATGTAATTATACTAATGAGTTGTTGATTAATAATTATAATATAATAGCAAGCCAGTAATTTATTCCTCGTATTCAAAACTAATTAGATGAAATTGATGAATTACGAGAATTTTATGCGGAAGGGAACACGATGTCAGTTGGTGTGTTAATTATTCACATTAATTATTTAGTATGCTGAATAAAATTGTAATAAATACACGAAATTATTGTTTAATCGTAAGTGGTTATGTAAATTCAGTATTGCAAAAATTATGAATTTTTTTTTGTGTTTGTGGAAATTTCCATATTTTGATCTATTTCTACAGTTTGATGTGAGGTAATAATATGGTATCTACGCACATCTTAGCAAAGCCATGAAATGGAAGAAATGGTAATGTAGCGTTAGTTTCTTCGATTTGATGGCATAATAAAGTAACAAACTTTTGCTCCAAAATTGCATTTGAAAAAGATTTCCCAAGGAAACCACTGGTTGGATTCGGAGTTTCGGTCTTAATAACTCATTAAGACCGATTAAAAAATTTACTTGCGCAAGAACAAATGTCAATTTGAAGTACGTAACGCGTTCGCAAAGAAAACTAGAAAACAGAAAAAATCGATAAAAACAACTTTTTTAATAATCATCGTAGATCATTGAAGTATATGATTGGCGTTAAAAAAATTCAGCTATCTTCAATAACAAAAAAATTGGCAAGACACCATGAACATTTTCAAAAGAAATCGATTTTTTTCAGGCTTTGATCGGCCGTAGCGGCTAAACGAAAACTCCAAATTGAACGCGGTTTTAAAATCTGTGCTCCTTGTGTGTAAATTAGGCGAATTCAATTCAAATTGGCGATTTAAAATTTTTGACGAAAACCTGAAAAACTACCTAAGGGTCCCCCCTTCTTACTTTTTCTCAAAAATTGGCTTTGAAATAATTTCCTGAAGAAACCACTAATTCGATTCGGAGTTTCTACACATCACTGGAAAGATCGCTTCAAGACGCCTCGGAAAATGTACTTTCGCAACAACAAATGTCAATTTGAAGGCCGTGACGAGTCAGCAAAGAAAACTTGAAAATGGTAAAAAAACGAAAAAATCAACTCTTTTATAATCATCGTAGATCCTTATGTAATACATTTTTCTTTATCAGAACGAGCTAGATCAATTGGCGTTAAAAAATTTCATCTAGGAAAAAAATGCAAAAAAATTGGCAAGTAACCATGAACAAATTAATAAAAAGTCGATTTTTTCAGATTTTGATCGGCCGTAGCGGCTAAACGAAAACTCCAAATTGAGCTCGGTTTTAAAATCTGTGCTCCTTGTGTGTAAATTGGTCGGATTCAATTAAAATTGGGGGTTTGACGAAAACCTGAAAAACTACCCAAGGGTACCCTTCCTACTTTTGCTCAAAAAATGCATTTGAAATGATTTCCTGAAGAAACCACTGTTTCGATTCGGAGTTTCTATACTTCACCGTAAAGATCCTATCAAGACCCATCAGAAAATGTATTTACGCAAGAACAAGTGTCAATTTGAAGTCCGTGACGCGTTCGCAAAGAAAACTCGGAAATAGAAAAAATCGAAAAAATCAACTTTTTTAATAATCATCGTAGACCATTAAAATGTACCTTTTATTCATCAGAAGAACGAGAGAAATCGATTGGCGTTAAAAAATTTCAGCTATCGTAAATAGCAAAAAAATAGCAAGTCAGTTTGAAAATTTTAGAAAATTTATAAAAAAAAGTCGATTTTCTCAGACTTTGAACGGTAGTAGCGCTTAAATGAAGAATCCAAATCGAACGCGGTTTTCAAATCTGTGCTCCTTGCACACAAGTTAGAATACAAGAATACAATTAAAATTAGCAACTGTCATCGACTTGAAACTTCCTAAATTTATTCAAAATATATTTGAGCTTGTATGCCATTAGATTTCAGGAAATGGGAATGGAGAGTAAAGTTTTAAAAACAGGTATAACTTTGGTGACTTGAAAATAAATACCGGGTGCGCAGAAAGTCCGGCAACGGGTCAATTTTCCCCGGGTTTTCAAAAAAAAAGTTTGGCACAAAAGTTGCTTGGTTACGAGTCACAAATTCTTTGGATACTAAACCCCCGCGAGGGATGGGGGGACTTTAAAATTTTAAATAGCAACCCCCATTTTTCTTGATGGATTCTGATTTTTGGGGACAAAATATCAATCTTTTGTCTGAATTTTTTTTATCCAAAACCTCCCTCACCCCACAGATTCAAAAATCGCTTTTCTGACTTTTTATTAACGTTTTTATGCCTCGAAGACGATCTAAATTTTTTGAGACAAATTATGATCAGTTATTAGTTTGAAGTCGTTTGTAGACTGACACCCCCCACAACCCCTTTGGCTTTGAAATTTTAAAAAGCAACCGCCATTTTTTTCTCTGGATTAAGATTTTTGGGGAAAAAATATTCATCTTTTGTCCGAGAAATGCCTTTTATAACTTTTTTGCTGTCAATTTAGGATGTTGTCAAATAATTCACAAATAAGTAAAAAGTATTTTTTAACGTTTTAAGAACAAAATGAATGACTCACCACTGATGCCTTTTTAAAAAATGTCACCATTTTTATATCTCGTTGGCTTGGTTACAAAACTGTATACTGATGCTTATTCAACATCAATACGAACGGAGAACAATAAACGGGATAAAAGCCAAAATGGACGAAATAATGCCCTTTTAACGAATTCATATTCAAATATAATAAGATAATATTGGCTGCAATAAGAAATCTTTTGTGGATAAACTTTTCAATTTTTGAAAAAAAGTTTGAAGAAAATATTGAAAATGAAAATGTTCAAATTCAAGTGTCGTTTCTGCATTAAGAAAGTAGACATCTTTTGTGGTTAAATTTTTTAATTTTTGAAGAAAAGTTTGAAGAAAAAATTGAAAATAGTAATAATAATAATAATAATAATAATAATAATAATAATGGTTTATTCCTCAACAGATATACATCCAATGACAGAGAAATAAATAATCATAAACTTACTAATTAATTAGAATTAAAAAAAAAAACAAAAAATAAAGTTAAAGTTCAAATGTAGTTTCTATCTACAATTATGAAATCATAAACGTTATATCAAATTTACATCAACAATAATTGCCGAGACTGCCAAAATAAACAATTTAGAAGTAATAACGTTTTTCTAAATCTAGTAAGATTTTTCAAAAAAAAATCATTGATCATAAAAAATATCAATAAAAATTAAATTACCATTAAATCGGAGAAAGTAACATGTTGGTCACATCACAATTTTTTATTCGTCGTTCAACTGTATTGTTTTTAATTATTTTCGATAAACAAAACATTTTAACTATAACCAAATAATAAAAATAGTTACTATAAAATTCGGCCCAAAAAGTTTGAGAAATACAATCGTAGACCATTAAAGTGTACATTATTTTTCATCAGAAAAACGAGGTAAATCAATGGGCGTTTTAAAATTTCAGCGAGCTAAAATAGCAAAAAAGTTAGCATCTCAGTTTGAAAATTTTAGAAAAAAATCGATTTTTCAGAACTTGAACAGCATTAGCGGCTAAATAAAGACTCCAAATCAAATGCGGTTTGCAAATCCGTACACTTTACGTGCAAATTCAATTAAAATTGGCGATTTGAAAATTTTGGCGAAAGCATAGAAAACGAAAACGATCTTCCCTTTTTACTTTTATCAAGAACTGGCGATTTGAATATTTTCACGGCTACTTTTTGGCAGGGGCATGACCAGTCATCTGTAGGTCGCAAAGATCAACTAAATTATGTTACAAAAATTATATTCAAAATTCAATCAAACAAAGAAAAACGTATTCAAACATCTTTTATCGTTCTCTTGCAAAAAATCTTAAAAATCGGCCAACAAAGAGGAAGACAACTTTAAGAATGTTGGAGAAAACAGATTATATTAAAACGCACAAGAAGATTAAACCATCCAGAAAAAGAAAAGTATTCAACCATCTTTTATGGTTCTTTTACAAAAAATCCTGAAAGAAGACTAAAAAACGGCCAACAAAACGGAATACACCTTTAAAACACATTATATCGCAACGAACGAAAAAAATGACTATCCAGAGGATCCACAATATAAAACCTTACTGAGCTTAAAATACAACTAAAGTACAATTTTGGCAAAAAAAAGTAAAAGTAAAAGTATAGAGTGTGTCTTTTTTTTCTAAAAGTTTTTCATGTAAATTTAGGCTCTAATGTCGAATCATTAAATGTCAATGTCAACATATTTATAGATTAAATATAGATTGACTTACACTAGGCAAAAACAGGTGTCCTTTTTTTTGGTCGCAGTAGTATTCATTTAGCCAAATTTCATTGTAAACGATTATTAAAAACTGAAATTCTTATTAACTCATGAGCGATTATACGAATTTACTTAATGTTTATTCAAATAAAATCAAATTGATTGACTTACTTACCATTTATCAGAAGTTAATCCACTATTCAGGAAATGTAATCACCATGTAACACAAAACAATGGAAAAAAAATGCTGGTATCATAATTTGTGCACACAACTCCAAAAAGTGCAACATTTCAAAAATTGTGTACCTTGCGTAGTTATTTGGAATTGTTAATATAAGGCACTTGGTGGGTTTTACAATTTTGCGTAGATATTTCACTTAAATGTAACTTTAACTTACAATAATAAACTGTATTCGATTTACATAGATGGATATGTACATATGATCAATATATCCATCACTTTTGAAAAGTCTAATTGCACATTAAACTTTACCGTAATTGCAGTTTTGCCTATTTCAACCGTTTGGTTATTCCGTACAAATTCGCACACCACTGTTTATCCGCAAGAGTGGTCACGCCGAAACTAATCAAAGGCACGCCAAAAAATTCCAAAAATCACGCCGGTTTCCGAAAAAAAGGAGTAGTGGCAACCTTCACCGCGATTATGGCCCCGGAATGAGCAACCCTTTTTTGAGCGGTCGAGGCCGACCTTCGACAAATTGATCTGCGACAATGGTCCTCTGGTATAAACGAAGGGTTAGCAAGGTTTATTGCAGCAACGGTGGTCATTGTGTGGGTACACTAAAAAAAAAACGATAAAACGGTACGACTGTACGCAAAAATTTAACCGAGGGCCGACAGAAAATTCTAAGAAAAAAGAAACAGCTGCACCAGCATGTAAAAAAAACAGTATTGAGTTTAAATTTTTATTCTGATTGAATAGTTTTGATTTAAATTCAATAATTCAATTTCGTTTTATTGAATTTATTTAATGCTTTCTGCAACAAGTAAGGTTGTTTCTAATTTGTTTAGTTTTATTTAGTATGACCTTTTTTGTTACTTTTGATGTACTGTTTAAGTTTCCCAAAAACAATCTGAATCATTCTGTAAAGCGCAAAATGAATTATTAATTTTAATTTTTTTTAATATCGTTGACAACTAGGTCATATTCCACAACCCTTTATTGACGTATTAGAAGAAAACCTTTTTTAACACGTTGAGTGCCGTATGGTGCTAACATGGTCTGACGCACTTTTTGGACATATACGCCGCGTGAGACATACGTGGTCTCACACGAAATGAAAATTATGTTTTCGTTTATTAATATATGTTGAATACATTTATTCATCAATTACTGTGATAAAAAAAATAACGGCCTCTTGAGATTTGTTTAAATACATTGCTGTACTCAACGTAAGCTCCGTTTTTACAAAATTTAATTGTTGACAATTTGGTAAACTTCATGTGAGTTGTGAATTTGTCAATATCTTCAAATTGTAATCTAGTAGCGCCGTTTTTTTTTGCATAGGTTTGACCATTCAGCCACTAACGATGATATAATTTAGCAGCACCTTAAATACTATTAACCTTAGGATGTACAAGGACACCCTTCACGCCAAGGGGTATATCAAGGCGGCTTGAAACACAAACAGGTATACCACGGTTCAAAGGCTTCTAGTAGTGCCGTTGTTTTAAAATAATTTGATAATATAATTTTCCGACAAGCTCTAATTTCTTGAAAATGTTGTTTATCAATTCATCGAACTTCCAAGAGACGCAGAAGAAAAAAAAATCGAACAAAATATTATGGAGCAGGAACCACAGTTGACACTGACATTAACATTCCACATGTTCGAGGATTCCAAATGCATAGGAAATAAGCTTATAAATCACATCCGAGGCGTGTCGACTTCTTAAACCCTTTACATGAATTCCTAATGAGGTGGCGAGGTTCCTGGAAGAGTCTTCTAAAATGTAGTCTTTTTTTTTGGGACGATGATCAATAAAGATCGTGAACGACCCGTGGGGCGTGCGGGCCCCTTATTTCGGTGTGTTTACAATTTTAGTGGAATGTTCATGATGATTAATTCGTGTAATTAAGGCGGAAACATTGGCTTTAATGACGGTGTCAGTTGAGTCGGGATTTATTGTTATAATTAGTTTTACGACTGAAAAAGAACGAGATTTAAGCAATTACGCGTGTCCAGAATGGAAAAGTCTGATAATTTAAGACATTCCTATTTTCTGTGGTTTATTAAATATAAGAATTTATTTGCAACCAATAAGTCATAATAGAAAAAGAAAAAAAAATGATTAATCAAAACTGTTCTGAGAGTAGTTTTGCTTTTGTTTATTTGATTCACAATTTTGTAGAGTATAAACTACAGTTTATTATTTTTTTTTTTTGCTTTGTTGATGAAACATTTTCAGAAATTAGTTTTTTTACATTCCTAAATTTTTGAAAACGAATGAAATAATTGTAAAATTTTGTAATTTCGCGGCACACCCGCGACTCTAGTCATAGAAGAAGAAATTTCTAAATTCAATATTTAGAACAAAAAATAATATTAAACAATAAATTTGAGGCCACCTCACTTGTTGCAGAAGCATTAAAGGTCTACTTTGCAGGCCTGAAAAAAGTGATTTTCGGTATTCTTTTTGAGACGACTAAAGTTTTTAACTTGAATGTTTCTCCCAGAAATTTAATAAGCCTTTAAGAACATATTGTGATTTTTTGATAGTTTTATATAAAAATTAATTATGTTGTCACATCGCCGAAGTTGGGATGTCACACGGGCATGCCTCACTGATGGAAGTTCCTTGGTCCGTAAAATTAGTGTGAAATCAAAAATGACAACGTGTCAAAGTTTAAAATTCGGAAAAACAACAAAAACAAGCTTGTTCATTTTTTGACCTTTTTGCGGCTCGTTTTTGAATAATTATAATAATAATACTTTATTTCCCAACTGATTTTAACATCTAATTATAGGGAAAAATACAACAATACTTAAATACCAAATTAAACGCCATGTTAATTAAAATAGAAAAACCTTAAAATTAAAATAACTAAAATAACTAAAGATCAAATAGAATATGAATAATAAATAAATCCGTAAAAATTAAGAAATAAACAATAAACACACTCTCTCCGAATACTTCGAATTTACCTTATGCATCATATACCGGGTGTGGCACTTAAGACGCCTCGGACCATAGCTCCTTTACGATAAAAGCTATCGAAAAAAATCTAAGAACAAAGTGGTGCATAGTTACCGTCGCTATGTTTTAAAAATATTTCTAATCATCAGTGGCGTGCCGTACTCCAGTGGCGTACCAAACTTATGTTTTTTTAAATGGAATGCCCTATTTTTTATTGCATATTTGGAAAGTGCTCGACGAGTACTTATTTTTTTATCTAACATGTTATACCCTTCACTTTAGCGGTTTCGCTGTTATAACCCCTTCTTTCAAAATTGCGCCCCATTTTTGAGATTTTTTTATAGAGAAACTAATTGACGCCGGCGCCTAAATTTTGAATTGAGGTACAGGTTAAGACCTCGTATACCTTCACATAATTTTTTTTCGGGTAATTTATGGCAAAAAAATAATTTTTGATTGATCTTCGCATGTTGTCATTTTTTCCGAAAATTTCAAATGGCACCCCCCTAAAAAAATTACGGCGTTGTACAGCCAAAACTCTAAATTTTTCATTGGTGTAAAAAAATACACATTGCATAACAAAATTTCGGAGAAAAAAGGAATTTCATCGCAAATGTCGGGAAACGTTTTCCGTTCCCAAGTGTGCCATGAGAAAACAAAAGATTGGTAATTGCCAAAGTAAATTATTAGACGTCAGTAGCAGCCATAAGTCATTTTTGATAAACGTTCTAAAAATGTTCCGAACTCAAGAGGAAATGGTTGACATGATATTTATTCTTGGAGAATGTAACAAGAATTGTTTCTTGGCATCACGAGTGTACGCTGCGAGATATCCGCACAGGGCACATCCAAATGAACGTGCGTTTCAAAAAGTGTTGGAGAGATTTACTACTACGGGAAGTGTGAAACGGCCAAGGAGAGTTAGAAAGAAGGCAGTTATTACCGAAAATAATGAACTGCGGTATATCACCAGAAGTTGCGGTTATGCCTCCAGCAGGAAGGTCGTCATTTCGAACATTTAGTTTAAGTTGTTAAATTTTCTTAATCTGCATTTTTCATATCATGTTGAATAAATAGGTACATACTATTATGTTGACCGTATTTGTGTATTTGTTTTGGTACTTTGACAATTACCAATCTTTTGTTTTCTCATGGCACACTTGGGAACGGAAAACGTTTCCCGACATTTGCGATGAAATTCCTTTTTTCTCCGAAATTTTGTTATGCAATGTGTAATTTTTTTTACACCAATGAAAAATTTAGAGTTTTGGCTGTACAACGCCGTAATTTTTTTAGGGGGGTGCCATTTGAAATTTTCGGAAAAAATGACAACATACGAAGATCAATCAAAAATTATTTTTTTTCCATAAATTACCCGAAAAAAAATTATGTGAAGGTATACGAGGTCTTAACCTGTACCTCAATTCAAAATTTAGGCGCCGGCGTCAATTAGTTTCTCTACAAAAAAATCTCAAAAATGGGGCGCAATTTTGAAAGAAGGGGTTATAACAGCGAAACCGCTAAAGTGAAGGGTATAACATGTAAGATAAAAAAATAAGTACTCGTCGAGCACTTTCCAAATCTGCAATAAAAAATAGGGCATTCCATTTAAAAAAACATAAGTTTGGTACGCCACTGGAGTACGGCACGCCACTGATGATTAGAAATATTTTTAAAACATAGCGACGGTAACTATGCACCACTTTGTACTTAGATTTTTTTCGATAGCTTTTATCGTAAAGGAGCTATGGTCCGAGGCGTCTTAAGTGCCACACCCGGTATTTGCAATATAAAATCAATAAATATTTTTTTTTAAATTCATGCTACATAACCTTGCGGGTATGTCCTTAGAGTATTTGGAAAAAATTTCAGATCGATTGCTGAATCCGTTTGCATGTAGTCACTTCCATCAATTTAAAAAAACTTCTCTTCTGAGAAAAACGCGTTTGAAAATCCCCGCCTCGCGGTGCTGCCTTGTACGTGGCGCCCTTATACTGCCGTTTATAAGCATTTCCATTTGAAATATCAACTTGCCGTTTGGACACAATATTCTATACACCTACAGCTTCCCAAAAATACAAAATAAAAAAAAAACGATTTTTTTGAATCTGACAAATTAGACGGTACCCTTGAATAAATTTAACAAAACAAACTTTTTGTTTGTTTTTATATTATGACATCTGTTATGCAAGAATTCTTAAAACCAAAATAAAATATAAAAGTAATCAAATAGTATTTTTAACATTTGGCGCACTCTCAAAATTTTGCGAAAGATTATTAAGCAATTTCAACAATTACTCGAGCCTGGTACAGAATCATTGATGTGAAGTGTTGTCAAAGCAAATGAGTATCAAGTTTTACAATGAAGATAAGATTAGCCAACATTTGCAATATAAACTAGCGGATGTGCCTTAGACCAATTAAGATGGAAAAATATGTTATTGCGATTGGTGTTGTGAGGATTGTATTATTGCGTGTAACGGAAATGATTCAATTTGATGGTGCTGATTTTTATTTTTACTTCTCACTTTCACAAATAAGATAATATGACTCACGTTTAAATATTTGAATTATAACACGCTTAATTGTTTGATTAACGAATTCCAAAATTTTATAGGCAATTATAAATTTAAGACAAAATACCAGAGTTTTTTTAAATTTTTTTAAAGGAAGGACGTGGATGGAACTGCGGGTTAGGGATGGTGAATGATTTGGGAATTGACATCAGCTACGAGGCCATTCGCCACAACCGTTGCTTTATAATAATATTTAGAAATTAAATGAACAAATTAATAAAGAAAGACGTATACGACAACCATGGACCCGAGCGAATATTCCGAGGCCCGGAAATCTTTTGCCCGGGCTGGGAATCGAACCCACACGGCACGCGGTGCAACCGGTACAAGCGCTCGCCTGTACCCACTATACCAACGGACTGCCCATACCAGAGTTGAATTTAAAAAAAATCACTGTATTTTAAAACGTAGTAACGTTCAGTGGCGTAGCTTATATGGGGCCAGGGAGGTGATTCCCCGGACGGCCCAAGATCGGTCGATATATTATAAATTTTATGGGACAGTTTTCCATATTGAAATATTTTTTTTTCAACAAATCCCACTATTTCGAAAAAAGCTTATCTATTTATTTATTTATTCATTCAACGGACGAGTTCAGTTACAAATTAATACAATAAATGTTTACAAACGAATAGTCCTTAACTAAGATAATGGCTAACATATATTACGATATTAGGTTAAAATACCTGTTGATTTCATAAATAAAGAAAAAATATAGGTCACCGTTATAAAAACCAAAGTTGTACTCCAATTCGCTTGTACGTGGTGACGTAAAAGAAATTCATTCATGATATTTGTATAAAACATTTCAAACTAGACAAATTTTATTTGAAACATTTTTCGCTAAACTCTAAAATAAAAAAGTTGTTTCAATATTTCGATACTAGTGGTATCCCACAGGGATCAAATTTGGGGCTGCTAATATTTATAATTTGTATTAGCGCTATATAAGTTTCTCGAAAATGCCTGTTGTTTCTAAAAATGAAGAAAAACATATGCTAAAACTTTAAATGTCAACATTCGTGGTAAAAGTCCAGGGAGACGCAAAAAGTGTCCGAAAGTAAGACATTTGGTCAAAATATGCAACTCGGAAAGAAGAAGTACTTTATGAGAGATTACTGCACGTTAGAATAAAGAAAGTGGATTGAACATTTACCAAAAATGATGTCGAAAATATATCCACAAATTTGGTTTTTAGTATTAATTATTTTTATATCTGCGTTGCAACTTTTAGCCCAAAGAAAAAGCGCTATTAACTGAAACATTAAATAAAAATTGTTCAATTTTAGCAAATAGATGGATGCAAAGTGAGGATCAACTCTATTTTGCATATACTAAAAAAATACATTTATTTAGGACATTCTTATGTCTTCCTCAAACGATTTGATCCTCATATCTTAAATAAAAATATTCCATTTGGGTGAAGTCAAAACTCAGTTGAAACCGACTGGAATTTTTATTCCCATCAAACATGTGATTCGTCACTTTATATGATTTTTCATATAAAGTGACGAATCACATGTTTGATGGGAGACTATCATAAGCGTGGGTTTCAGGATAAAACCGAAGCCTTAAAAGACAGTCAAAGCCAAAGGGTATTATGATTTGGGGATGCATGTCGGCTAAGGCTTGGGAACTTTAAAATTCATAGAAGGCTCACTTTTTTTTCAAACACCCATAACTTGCCAAATCGTCAAAGGAACTTCGTTCTTTGAGTCCTGCATCAAATTTTAATGACTTTATGGTTTATCGAGTCGACAATTTTTTTCCAACAAAGTTAGACATGGTTTTCTGAAAAAAACATTTTTTTTACAGGGGTGCTAGAGGGGAGCAGAAGGGATTGGAAAGGGTTACGTTTAAGTTCGCTTGAATGTCTTTAAAGAAGACACTTCAAGGTTTTTCGCCCTCAAAGATTCATCAAAATCTATTGAAAATACGCCGAGTTATGGCGGTTTGAAAATTGTTGAAATTTTACGAATTTCAAGTTTAATTTTTTTCCCACCAGTGTAGTTGTTAGGGCTCGTCAAAGGGGTCTACAATGAACGCAGATATCTACAAAAAAATAATAACAAAATTTAAAAGTTGCTAAACACCAAAACACGCCCCGAAAAATCTGTGCTACTGCGCTACAATTGGCGAGTGCGTAAAGCTCGCCAATTTCGGGAAGAAATCAACAACTGTGGTTTTGAGGAAATACGACATTCCCCTTGAACCTCCTTCCTAAGCCAAGGAAACATTTTCAAGGACGTTGATTGACTTCAGTTTAAGAACTCCGAGGCTTTTGAAGAATTACCGATTTTTTTTTTGGACTAAGCGTGTAGCTGTTGAAGGTTCATGTGTCGAAGCATATTATTTCCTCTTCTTCTTTCCTGGTAATTTCTTGTAATCTCCCCTCATAGTTTCGAATGTACTGTTAGTAAAAAAAAATCAATATTATAACGGGGGTAGTTTTGGATTTTACTGCTAGTTAGAAATAGTTTTTTTTTTAGGTTTTGCAAGCAAGATATTTTTTTCTGCTAATCCCTATGTACTGAATTATTATAATAAATATAATTCAGAAGGAAGTTAAGCAAATTTTTAAGGCGGACGAGTTGGTCATACTCCAAGAGGATGCCAACAAAAACCGTAAAATTCAAGGATGAACGAAGCAGAGGCTTCAGATTTCAAAGTTTATAAAGATCTACTAATCTTGCTGTTTTCTGGAAAAGCAGATTAACTGTAATTTGTAAATATGAAAATCTCAAAGCGTTATAAGGTGAACATATTAATTGCCCAGAAGTTGGAGGTTGTTTCAAAAGCTATAGCTAGTTCTTTTTCCGACAGAAAGCTTTTCCCTTAAGCAAATTTTAAACGCAGACAAGACGCCTCTCCTGGTAGAGGATTCCCCAAAAAACCGCATTTTTTCGGTTTCAAAGTTCATAAAGATCCAATCGTCTTGCTGTTACGTGGAAATGCAGATGCTCGGAGTAATTGATAAATCTGTAAATTGTAATCTATTAATTGCCCAGAAGTAGAAGGTTATTTCAAAAGCTATAACGTCCCCTTTCCGATAGAAAGCTCCTCGCTTAAGCAATTATTTAACCAGGTTTCACAGTTCATACAGATCTATTAATGTTGTTGTTTTTTGAAAATGCAGAAGATTGATACTTTTGAAAATCTTAAAGAAGCGTTATTATGAAACGTTATTAAGTTCCTTGAAGTTAAGGGTTATTTAAAAAAACCACAACTAGTACTTTTTCCGGCAGAAATCTCTTCGCTTAAACTAATTTTAAACGCAGACAAGACGTGTCTCTCCTAAAAAAGGATGCCAAGAACCGTATTTTGTAAGGGCGATCCAAAGGATTCAGGTTTTAAAGTTGACACACGCTGTTTTGTAGACATGCAGAAGATATTAAGTGTAATTTATAAATCTGATAATGTGATGATATTAACCCAGTAGTTAAAGGTTTTTTTTCTTCAACTTTGGCAGGTGCCCTTCAGTCACATCGAATGTATTGTTCATATTAAATGAAATAGACATCCACAAACACCCATGCCCTCGCCGGGATTCGAACCCGGGACCCTCCGCATTAGTACTGGCGCCCTACCACACGCGGCTGGTGGGCCGGCATAGTTAAAGGTTATTTCAGAAGTGTACCTAGTGCTTTTTTCCACAGGAAGCTCTTAGCTTCAGCAATTTTTTTTAAGCAGGCATTTCGGGCCTCTACTGAAAGAGGATGCCGAAAAAAACATATTTTTTAAAGACGAAGCAAAGGCTTCAAGTTTCAAAGTTCTAAAATAACTATTAATCTTGTTGTGTTGTGGAAATGCAGAAGATGTTCAGTGTAATTAGTAAATCTGAAAATCTCAATGCGTTATAAAGTGAACTTTTTAATTGCCCAGAAGTTGAAGGTTATTTCAAAAGCTATAACTTAAAGTTCTTTACATCTCCTCGAAGAAGATGTCAAAAACATCATATATTTTAAGGACGAAACAAAGCCTTTAGGTTTCAAAGTTCATAAGGATCTATTAGTGAAAATGCATGATGTTAAGTGTAGGTCTAGTTACTAAGCTTACATGAAATCTGGTATCTTCCCTAGCGCTCTGTGACCGACCTATTTCACTTTTTTTCCAAAATCATGGAAAAAGTTTAGCAAATCAAATCAACGAATTTGTAAAAACTAACAACCTACTCTAGCATACAGTATAGTCGAAAAAGAAATTTTTACAAAATATTGTAAAAACTTCTCGTACTCCGGTGTACCGCAGGGATTCATTCTAGGCCCATTGTCTGAGTGGAAGATTATATTGTAGCAAGTGAGCTCCGCCCGTTCGTCTTAAATGTAGAGTACTTTTTTTGTACGTTTTATAACATTGTGAATTTTATTTTGTAAGAAAGGATGACAAAGATAAACGAGTGTAATGTGTATTTTGTAAATGGTGGCAAAAGTGAAATAAAAAAATTGAATTGAATTGAATTGAAAACTAAAGTAAATTTTAAATTTAGGTGAAGATCAATTCTATTTTCTCTACATTAACAAATTGCATTTATTTAGCACATTCACCTGTAAATTTCAAACGATTTGAACAAACATCCCTCATATGTTTTCAAATTTAAAAACCCCTCTTTATTTTTTGACTCGACAAAATCAATTATTTCACCGCGTTATACCGACCGTATAATACGTTTTAAATGAATTACGTTTATTGTGCAGTAAATTTGAAAGCAGTCGTGTCTTATCAAATAATTACCTGATATATATTTACTATAACTGGGCGATTAGTGGTTATGGAACTGCGATGTGTTCTGTAATTGCGGGACGTGAAATAAAGGCCAGCAAACACGCGAGAAATTGTTTGTTTGCGTTGTAAAAAATCATTAGCTGGAAAGAAATGCGTTTTCGTTGTTTATGAATAATTTATTGGTCCAGCGCGTTTTAATCGAGCACGATTTATGGCCTTGTTAGAAAGCTTTAAAAATATACAATAAAATTATTCTGATTATAATATTATCCAGAAACAATGTTTACTTTTTTAAATTAAATAAAGACGAAAAGTAGCCTGTGGATATGAATATTCAACCTGTTTGTAACTCGACAAAATTAAGTCTTAATAAGACTATAATTTATGTTCTTAGTTCGCGTGTGAAACAATGTGAAAACATGTTATTTTTCATGAAAAATGGTTGCCATGGCGATTTAGAGATTTCTGGACGTGTTAAAAAAAGCAAACTTGCTATGAAGTTTTTTAAAGTTGACAAAAAAGTCCAATTTTCAAAAATTCATATCGCTCAATAGCGTGCACCAATTTTGAAAAATTAAACGTCAAAATGTGGCTTAACTTATGGTTTACAGAAAAGTCTTAAGACAATTGTTTGTGCAATTAATAGAAAATGGTGAAAAATTAAGTTTTTTAAAGTTGACAAAAAATCGCTGAAGTCTAATTTTCAAAAATTCGAATCGCTCAATAGCATGCACCAATTTTGAGAAATTAAACGTCAAAATGTGGTTTAACTTATGGTTTACAGAAAAGTCTCAAGACAATTGTTTGTGCAATTAATAGAAAATAGTGAAAAATGAAGTTTTTTATAGTTGACAAAAAAATCGCTGAAGTCCAATTTTCAAAAATTCATATCGCTCAATAGCGTGCACCAATTTTGAAAAATTAAACGTCAAAATATGGCTTAACTATTGTTTTACGGAAAAGTCTTAAGACCATTGTTTGTACAATTAATAGAAAATGGTGAAAAATGCAGTTTTTCTAAGTTGACAAAAAAATCGCTGAAGTTCAATTTTCAAAAATACATATCGCTCAATAGCTTGCACCAATTTTGAAAAATTAAACGTCAAAATGTGGCTTAACTTATGGTTTACAGAAAAGCCTTAAGACAATTGTTTGTGCAATTAATAGAAAAAAGACAATTGTTTGTGCAATTAATAGAAAATTTTGAAAAATGAAGTTTTTTAAAGTTGACAAAGAAATCGCTGGTCAAATTTTCAAAAATTCATATCGCTTAATAGCGTGCACCAATTTTGAAAAATTAAACGTCAAAATGTGGCTTAACTTATGGTGTATAGAAAAGTCTTAAGACAATTGTTTGTGCAATTAATAGAAAATGGTGAAAAATAAAGTTTTTTAAAGTTGACAAAAAAATCGCTGAAGTCCAATTTTCAAAAATTCATATCGCTCAATAGCGTGTACCAATTTTGAAAAATTAAACGTCAAAATGTGGCTTAACTTATGGTTTACAGAAAAGTCTTTAGACAATTGTTTGTGCAATTAATAGAAAAAGGTGAAAAATAAAGTTTTTTAAAGTTGACAATAAAATCCAATTTTCAAAAATTCATATCGCTCAATAGCGTGCACCAATTTTGAAAAATTAAACGTCAAAATGTGGCTTAACTTATGGTTTACAGAAAAGTCTTAAGATAATTATTTGTGCAATTAATAGAAAATGGTGAAAAATTAAGTTTTTTAAAGTTGACAAAAAAAATCGCTGAAGTCCAATTTTCAAAAATTCATATCGCTCAATAGCTTGCACCAATTTTGAAAAATTAAACGTCAAAATGTGGCTTAACTTATGGTTTACAGAAAAGTCTCAAGACAATTGTTTGTGCAATTAATAGAAAATTTTGAAAATTAAGTTTTTTAAAGTTGACAAAAAAATCGCTGGTCAAATTTTCAAAAATTCATATCGCTTAATAGCGTGCACCAATTTTGAAAAATTAAAATGTGACTTAACTTATAGTTTACAGAAAAGTCTTAAGGCAATTGTTTGTGCAATTAATAGAAAATGGTGAAAAATTGACGGTTTTGAAGTCTAATAATCTTGCTGTTTCGTAAAAATATAGATGAAGCTAATTGTAAATTATCTACTAAGTTTATCATGTATAAAATTAGGTATCTTCCCTAATGCTCTGTGACCTACCTATCTCGCTTATTTTTTCTAAAATCTTGGAATTTTTTTTAGCCAATGAAATCGACGAATTTTCAGAAAGTAATAATCTAGTAATCTTTTCGGACAGTTGAGGAAACAAAATATTTTCTACTTAAATCTTGGTACATTGTAACAACATTTAACGTATTTACTTGTCCTAAGAATTTATCTTCACCAACAGCAGAATTACAATCAACAAAATTTTATTTTCTATTTTTTTCAAAAACTGAGTTCACCGCACCTGCAATAGTGTAATTCTGGGTAAACAAATATTTGTACGAAACCATTCGCCATAAGGGGTCGAATTATAATAATAATAATAATAATCGTTTTATTAACGGGTATCCCCTTTTTACAGCATTTACAATTTGTACATAAACAATGAAGAATTAATGGCAAGACATTCAACACGCCATAATCATGATGATGTCAATAGCGTTGGGGGCTAAGCCCAACAAATATTACACGTGTAATGAAAGAATTTCCACCCCCCAAGTGCACATACAGCACGCGACAATTCAGCTAATAAAGTGATTACAGGTACAAGTCGTCATTGTTTTACGGCGCCATAACAATCCTTTAACGGTCTTTTAAGTGCGGCTGTAAATTATTAATTGCCGAATGATTAAATTGTAAATACGTCCACTTATCCATTTTTCCGTCTTTTACAGCAGCCGAAGGTTTATTGCTGTTACCTGAGGGACTCAATCGCCGGCGACCTTCGATTGCATCCCTGCAAAGACGCTTTATTGACGGAAGGGTTTTTTACGGTGACGGGAAGGAGAAGAAAGAAAAAAAAAATAAACGACGACTGGATAACCCTTCACTAAAAGGGGTAATAAAACCATTCCGACTGCAAGGTCTAGGTGGGCATCGAGGACATCTCCGCAATTTGTTTTATTGCACGGATAATTTTCGAATTTTTTTTGCAGTTTGCGATCCGTACTCTCGAGAGTCGGAGTTACGCTGTTAAAAATCGGTCGAGTTGTAGTGCAATTTATCAAATGGTATTTTCTTGAAGCAAAAATGATCAAATAGTGATATTAATTGGCTATCGATGACGTGATCGTTCGGTTATGTGATTTTGTGCGACATGAATGAGTGCTTCGGCATTTTTTTCCAAGTGGAGTAACTGGGTGCAACTCCAAATTTTGACCTGTCGCAATTTTTTGGTGTTGCTTTTTCGTCACCCCCTGCGGTGTCTGCGAGTGTTCCAGATCTCTGGAAAGCTCACTTGACGCTGTTAAAAATTTGTCCAGCTAATTTACGAAACGGTATTTTGATAAGCAAACATGATCACATATTTGCTAACTAGTTGCGATTGTGTTTGTTAGTGATCGTGATGCTGTGTGCGCTTCTGGCAATTTTTTCCAACTGGTGATTAGCAGTCATGCAACTTCAAATTTTGCACGTCTGCAGATTTTGTTGGCTTAGGTCTCAGGCAAACGTAAAGAGAACAAGAGTGCGGAACCAATCACCGTATTCTTAACTTAAATTATCTTCTAATTTTCAACTTTTCAAAACATTGCACTTATCGTTCCGGAATTTCGGTGATGCAACTTCAAATTTTCCACTTCCGCAATTTTTTTTTTGGCTTGGGCTTCCTCCGGTATTTTGTTTTCAGGGCTGCTTGTTCTCAGCACCATCGCAACCCCCTAGATTTCCAAGGTTCACTGTCGATTAGGTATTTTATAACAATCTCATAGCGTTATAATAATCTTAGAAGGCAAACGTCAAGAGAAAAAGAATTCAGAATCAACCACTGTATTCTTAACTCAAAGTATCTTCGAATTTTCAACTTTTCGAAACATTGCATTTAGCGTTACAGAATTTTGGTTATCAATGCCATCTGTGTTTTCGCAGCTTTAAGATCATTAAACACAATTTCGATAATAAGAGATCAATATTTAAACAAAACTGCAGCTAATTTCAAACCGAAAAGAATGGGGATGTGTAATATCAAGCACAATAATTTTAACTCAGATACAACAACAAGTCATTCAGATCCATCAACTAATGAAGGACATCCAACCAAGGACTTCGAATTTTCAACTTTTCGAAACATTGCATTTAGCGTTACAGAATTTTGGTTATCAATGCCATCTGTGTTTTCGCAGTGTGAAGATCATTAAACACAGTTTCGATAATAAGAGATCAATATTTTAACAAAACGACAGCCAATTTCAAACCGAAAAGAATGGGGATGTGTAAGCACAATAACTTTAATCCAGATACAACAACAACAACTCATTCAGATCCATCAACTAATGAAGGACATCCAACCAAGGAAGATCCGTCGAGATCAAGCTCAACAACTCTAACATTACTGCTGCACGCACTTCCAATGTTTCCGTTAATCGACATTTTTCGAGGGGTTTTCCACGTTTACAACATTTTTTTTAATTGATTATGCAAACACTGTAACTAATGAAGGACCTCCAACGAAGGAAGATCCGTCGAGATCAAGCTCACCAAATCTAAAATTACTGCTGCACGCACTTTCATTGTTTCCGTTAAATAGACATTTTTCGAGGGGTTTTCCACGTTTACAACATTTTATTTTTTAATTGATATTGCAAACACTGCAACTAACGAAAGACCTCCAACGAAGGAAGACCCGTCTAGATCAACTATAGTCACATCCATATTAATATTACTACTGCACGCACTTCCATTGCTTCGCGTCCGCTCTTGAAATTCTTCGAGGAGTTTTCCACGTTTTGAACATTTTAAGCTATTGTTTTTTTTTTTATTTGGAATTGATAGTGCAGCATTATTCCCAGCCAATATAGACGTCTACATCACGAAACTTTTCACCTTATCCGCATCATTCTCGTCGGTGGAAATGGACGTCGATCGTGGATTAAACGGGACGGATGGAAATCCGATGGCGGACGTAATTGGGAAAATGGTACGTGGAAAATTATTTTTCAGTTTCACGCCTCGTTGCGACGGCATGCTTATTTACAGTGTGGCCCCATTGATTACAATTGCGTTGCGAATCGGGTGTATATGAGAAAACGTAACTTGGAAATTTATTTCGGAGGAGATTATTAACGATGATTACGTTCGTGTGTTGTTTTGTTTTCCTATTTCTATTTACCAAATAATGGAAAGAAAAAAGCGACATTAATTTAGGTCACTGATAAGTAAATTAAAAAAAATATGTTATAGTCTAGTCTAGAGATATTTGGCGTATGAGGGTGCTTTCTCTCTCCATCGACAGCCAGGCATTTTTGGTGCGAGGATTATCAGCAAATAATAATGTTTATATGATTGGTCGATCTCATTGCTGTGGCTAATAGTTCAAGTTGCTTCGTTTGGGACTATGTTCTTCGATCTCACTTCATAATTACCAGACATGCCAAATATCTCTAGACTCGACTATACATAATTGCTTTAATGTACAAATTAAAATCTATGATTTTGATATTCTTAGAATATTATTTAAAAATTTCCTTTGATCATGAAAATTCCAAGTTATGGTTTGAAACGGTGATAAAGGCATAAAAATATTCTAGAGATAACTTTTAGGTGCAGCATACCACACTTAATTTTTTGAAAAAGTGCACTTAAACCCTTTTACTTCCAGACCCCTCAATTGTTGTCTAAAACAGCAAAGTTACGTTGCGTACAAAATATAGCATACATAAAGACAATGAATTTTCATCATCGTCTTTAAAGGTTTCCAGTAGAGGTGAGCAGACAGTCCAGGAACCGGTTCAATGAACCTGTTCTTAGCAAAGAGCGCTTTTTAGAAACTTAACGACTTTAAGTCAAAATTAGTCGTTTTTTTTGACGATTTCAAGTCAAATTTCGACATTAGTTTGTACATAAAGTCTTGCAACTTTAATTCAATTTGGCATATTTTTTAGAAGCTTAACGACTTTAAGTTAAAATTAGACTTTTCTCTTGACGCTTACACATTAATTTGGACATAAAGTCTTTTAACTTTAATTAAATTTGACACTTTTCTTAGAGGCTTAATGGCTTTAAATCAAATTAGTCTTTTTTCTTAACGCTTGTTGACTTTAAGTCAAATTTATACATAAAGCCATTTCACTTTAGAGAAACTTCTAGAAACTCAACGACTTTAAGTCAAGATTAGTCGTTTTTCTTGATGTTTATTGACTGAGTCAAATTTAAAAGTCTATTAATTCTACCCAAATTTGACATTTTTTCTAGAGACTCAAGGTTTCAAGTCAAAATTAGTCTCGCTTTTTTAACGCTTCTCAACTTTAAGTCAAATTTTGACAGTAATTTCCACATAAAGTCTCTTAACTTTACCCAAATTTGACGTTTTTTCTAGAGGCTTAACGCCTTTAAAGTCAAAATTAGTCTTTTTTTGATGCTTATCGACTTTAAGTCAAATTTCGACATTAATTTGCACATAACGTTTCTTAACTCTACCCAAATTTGATATTTTTCTAGAGGCTTGACGAGTTTAAGTCAAAATTAGTCTATATTTTGACACTTGTCATTAATTTGTCATAAGCTTTTTAACTTGAATTAAATTTGTCATTTTTTCCAGAGGCTGGCTTTAAGTCAAAATTAGTAATTTTTTCTTAACGCTTGTTGACGTTAAGTCAAATTTCGACATTAATTACTCATAAAGTCTTTTAATTTGAATCAAATTTTACATTGTTTCTAGAAAATTAACGACCTTTAGTCAAAATTAGTCGTTTTTCTTGAAGTTTGTTGACTGAGTCAAATTTCGACATTAATTAGCACATTTCTTTCTAGTTTCCAGAATAATATTTGGACTAGAGATGGGTAACTTCTGAGTGAGTCGATGCAGGGAGGTCAGTTGGGGTGTCAATTGACTTTGGGAGTTGTGACTCAGTCCCGACTTTTGTTTAGGAAGGTTTTTTTTTTTCGCCGAATTATTCTTGTCACGTAATTGACTGAGTTGTTGGAGATGATGGATCACTTGCTCGACTAAGTCATGCAACTCAAAAGAACTGACTCAGCGAGACTACTCTTTTTACTAAGTCAGATCTAGTTCTAGTAAATCAAATCTGTAATCTCTAATTTTCTTCTCAGACAAAAAATATAACCTTTGAATTTCGAAATTATAGTTTGGTCGTGATACGGTATAGCTTATTGCAATAAGCGAATCCGGGATAATCCTGGGTCCCGGTTATTTTTTTTTCGGCCGGAATGATCCCGGAAAAATTGGAACTTGTGGAAACCCTTCCACTACGAGAGTCTTCAATAAGCGGCTTGGAAATTGTGCCTTTTATTCCGGCAGTGGCGAATAGACGATTTAGAGTTTTAATTCAAAGAGAAAAAAGTCATTAAATATCTCACCAATTTGCAAAATATCCCCCTATCAGGGCGAAACGGGGGTTTATAAAATATTTTAGTAAGATTTTGAAAAAAAAGTTGGCGTAGTAGTCGTGTATAATTTTGCACGTATTTAAAGGGTTAACAACTTTCCTTTTTTGTGTGTGCAAGAAATTTTTGCGTTTTGTTGCATTTTGATACACTATTGAAATCATCGTAGAAATATTTTTCTTATGTCAAAATATAAATTTGTTTAAAACAATAAATTGTTTTTCAATGGTGCCACATATTAAAAAACTCGCTAGATGATAAAATTATTAATTTATTTTAAAAATAATTTCTTGACTCCAAAGTAGAAAAAAAAAATTCACATTATACTTGTTTAATAAGAAGCATTGTGGCACTCGTTTCATCGGAGCACTTATGCCACAATAAGCCGTTTTATTAAACTTGTATAATAATAATATAGTAGTACTATAATCGCGCATGTGAAATATTTATAAATTGTTTTGCGCACATATTACAAAACTCACTAGATGATACAATAATTTATTTGAAAACTAATTCCATAGCTAAATTAAAAGAAGAACAAAATAGTATGTTATACTTGCTAAATAAAAAGCATCGCGGCACTCGTTCCATTGGAGCACTTGTGCCACAATAAGCCCTATTATTAAACTTGTATAATAATATACTATCATCGCACTTGTGAAATGTTTATAAATTGTTTTTCAGTGCTGCCACATATTACAAAACTCACTAGATGACACAATTATTAATTTATTTTAAAAATAATTCCTTAGCTAAATCCAAAGTAGAAAAAATAGTGTATTATACTTCAATGAGAAGCATTGCGGCACACGTTCCATTGAAGCACTTGTGTCACAATAGACTCTCTTGTTAAACTTGTATAATAATATACCATGCACTTGTGAAATGTTTATTAAACCTATTAGTACCATTCACAAAATCCTACACAGTCGAAAGACTTCGTGGTCGATTGCTAGCCAAGCTAAACAACATTTGAAAGATTAAACAGTACATTTTGTATTGTTATTATTTAAGTTTTGTAATATTATTGTTAATTGCAATATTCCCCTATTTTAGGACTTTATTGGAAAATAAATAAGTAAATAAATAAATTACTATTTTATCGAACATTACTCTTATTATATATATATGTTTTTTTAATATTTACGTATTAGTAGTTCATATTATTAAAAATAGTAATATGAAATAGATATGAATTCTAAAAGTTTAAATTCTAAATATTTAAAATTCTTCGCCTTATTGTGGCAATTTCAAAAGAATTTGAAAATCAATTTATTTACAGAAATATAAATAGCGACACAAACAATACTAGATTAAAAAATTATTATTATTCTTACTACTGAAAGTAAATAACGAAAAGAATAACAATTATATCGATTACTTCAAAATTTTAACATTTGGACAAATTTAAAACATCATGGAAGCATAAAGCCAATAGCCATGCTAGAATGTTATCGCAGGTAAAAACGTACCTATGCATTATGAATGAGCTCCTCCCCCCTCTCCGTCAACGCCTACTGAAAATTTTGCTATCCGCCATGCTTCCAATCACCAGTAGGAAACCAACCTGAAACAAATAAAAAATTCAGAAATTAAAACTAGTTTCTTGGGAAGTAGATTAATTAATAAAAATACCCGATGAAACACTTGTAATTTCAGTAGTAAAATATTAAACGCAAAAAATGTAGAATATTCATACATGGCAAAAAAAAATGGTTTAGATTATTCTGTAAAAATAATATTAAAAAAATCTGGAATAAAGGTTATTAATAGATATAAGTATCACATACGTGATTGTACATTAATTTCATAATAATTCAAAAATAATAACATTACCACTTTTGTTAATTGAATTTTAAATAATATTCAAATTAGTCCTTGTATAAGGAAAAACGATTTTAAAACAATTTGTTTCAAAAATTAATTCTTAATTGGAGATTATGCAAGAAGTAAAGCTTAGTTGAAACATGCATTTCTAAGAAGAATCATTAAATGTGCAATCTTCGTTGGGGATTATTATTTACTTGAATATTTCATTGCGTAGATTGAATAACAAATATCTTGACTATGTGAGCTATCGACCTAAAGTATTTCGGTAAGTATTTTCATGAGTTGCTAGTTTGCTAATGACAGAAATGAACAGATGAAGGTTTGCGTAGGATATTTGTGTTTAGATGGGATAAATAATTAATCCTTTTTGCATTAACCTCTTCACGCCCAGGTTCGCCACATGTGGCGACAAGCAAAATCCAATCATAGTATCATGGGCGCGAAGTGGTTAAGGACGAAAAGACTTTACAATATTTTAAAATCGCTGGGTTTTTTTTAATTTTTTATTTTATTTGGCATTGACTGCTTGATCAGCCACAACAAAAAATCGCTGAGTTTAATACTTCCAATAAAACGTCGAACGAACGTCAACAAAAAAGGGTTTGTATTTTTCCCGTAGAGTGCGATCCCGCAATAAAAAAATAGGGGGTTCCGTTTGAAAAATCAAAGTTGACCTTTGTTTGACCTTGAAAATTGCGGCCAGGGTTATTTTCAAGGTCACCAGCATATGCCCCCCTCCGAATTCTACAACTTTTATCTGAAACATTTTTTGTCATGTTGCTCGGGTTTCGAGATGTTTGGGGTGGCAGTTTAAAATGGGACACCCTGTGCATATGTATAATAATTTAAATGTATTTATACTGTATTTTTTTTTTAACAATTGACTTGTACATCAATCAAATGTATTTGTACAATACTGTACTGTGCATTCTAAATGATAGCTAAGTATGTAAATAAATAAATAAACCCTTTGCTCTCATGATGACCAGTAGCCAGAAACCGGTCTATAGTTGTCACTGACTAGAAATTATTTTGTGAATTTTTGCAAGTTGAAAATTTTCCGGGAGTTAATTTAATTCTAAACTGCCATTAAAGAAAGTTATTCCCATGACCTTCCCGTTAGATCCAGCGCCTCGTGTCGACTCCATCATCAATTCCTCAACAAAATGTCGCCTCTTCCTATGCCGGAGTCTTTGATCGGCCGTAAAAACGTAATTTATCTCTCCTCTTAATGCGCCTTTCACGAATTAACGTCGAATTAGGAGGCCTCTAATGGACGCCACGGCCAACTTTTTAATTGAATCCGTATCGTCCATTCCAAAGAGGTTTAATGGATATTCTAATGAGGAATTTATAATTCGATAACCCCATTGGTCGGTAAAATTAAATTATTCGTTTCTAAGTTTTTGTCAGTAATGCCAGTGTAGAGTTGCTGAATGTATATGGTACATCTTTACTAATTTGAAATGGTATGCGCTAACAATAAGTATATAAAAAAATACTGCAAAAGATGAAAAAAATGTAATTTTTACAGCACATTAGGTTGGTACCGGTGTACTTCCAATATATTCATAAGCGATGTCGCCAACAAGCACATTATTGACAGTTTGTTATTGTTGCTGTCTTGAGTTTTTACTATTTTTAGAATATCCGCCATAGAGAACGCTCTAAATGATGCGAATACGATTTTCCTAATAAATTACAATTACAACTTTTACATTTCCCGCAAAGTTTCGCAAGTACTACTTTTTGTGGCGAGAATTGTTCGGCAACCTAATGAGATTTCTGTCAATCAAGTTGTCAAAAAAGTCTAATCTATGGGTAGTTAAAACATGTTTACTACATCGAGCAAATTACCATCATTTCACGAGTATGGAATATTCAAAGTTTTCCTAGTAATTAATAATAAACTAAAAGCAAAAATTCCCACCCGCTCTTATCTACCCTCTAACCCCTTAATTAATTTCACCCATAGCTACGCGAAAAAAAAATCAGTGCCATAACTGCACGTTTCGCTCGGGGGGAGGATTTTAACCTCAATATCCTCAACTCCCCCCACCCCCTGTATTAAACCGGAAAAATTCCGCACCTTGGCATTTTCGGCTTTCCCCTCGTTGCGAAAAATTAATACCCGGATGAAAAATTCACCGACCCCGCACGCACTCCTCCGCGGATTTTGGCTCCATAATTAACTACTTTTTCCGGCGAAAAGGAGCTTATTTTCGAACACGGTCGCGTTGCGCAACCGCCAGGTGTAAATATTATAAGAGCCGACGATCGCACCTCAAAGCCAGTTTGTTTGGGTGAATAATTTAGAAATAGTGTAAGCGGATTTTGTTCCTTAGAATTTATACCTGCTGGAAAAAGTAGGCGCTACACAAAATGTATATGAAAATTAACAAAAAATCGAACAGTCGTTAGTCTGTCATTTCTAAAATGATAAGACTTTTACTGTACCAAAAGTCAGCATTTATGTCTAAATAAATAAATAACATGTTTTGTAGAATTGAAGAATTTTTAAGTACTTATTAGTACTTGTTATTATGTTAGATAATACTACTTACCATTTATGTTAAACTTTCTACTGACTTTTCTAATATGTATCACTACTGTATACATCTATAGAAATAAACTGTTTATTATTATTATTATCCGAAAAATCTACTTTACGCCCTCAAATTACGGTCAATACGTGGACTCTAGGACTAACGGTAGAAAAACATCAGTAAAATGATTATTTTAGCATTAGAAATAAAACAGCTGTTTTTTTACCAACAGATCCCTGGAACTTGTTGCAAACCTAACGATTTATTTTGAAAGGATTTAAACTCATTGTCAATAATATGATGTTTTTTTTTTCTAATCAACCAATTTTTGATTTGATGTCCCAGCGGCGGCTCGTAGAACTTAGTAGAGGAGCCTAGGACAGAGATGCCGTTAGTGCTGCACTACTTACTCTTATAGGGGAAGCATTTATTTTGCTGCTGTTTAAGTCAAATTTTCTTCCATCCACGAGCCGCCGCTGTTATAGTCTGTTCGCTGGAATCTGGCGTAAAACGGTCGGTCCGCCCTGAGGATCGACGCACCCTCGAAGAAAAATTATTGGTGGTTCGTCTAATTGCATCCCATACAGTCAATCCCTCCTATTGGTATACGTACTTTTACACCAGTACTTCTCAACAAAGATTGGTCTGAGATAAAAAAATATTACGTCCCCTACTTACCGAGCTCCGATCCTCTTTTACGACCACAGCCGCCAGATTCTAGAGAACGGGCTATATATCCTTTTCTGTTCTAATTTTTTAAGGTCTATCTTGTGCTTCGATAACAATAGAGCCTCCATCAATTACGTTAATATAGTTATTTTAAAAATTTAATCGATTTTTTAGTATGGTAAATATTTTGAAATTTTACGTTTAAGCCGGCATCAATTTTAAGCGTCGTAAACAGTGTAATTACGACGAATTTTATCAACAAAGGCCCGTACGTGTGGCAAATGAAGTTATAAATCATTCCAGGAGCGGCGAGCATGCACGGGCAATAAAAACACATTTATCGGCCCTCGCGATACTGTGACTTATTGAATAATTACGATCGTAATCTCATATTGAAATACATAACATAAAATCCATTACCATAGTTATTTTTGAAATGTTTTCACAGTTTAAATATTTATTAACGTATGCAATTATTGGTATGAAGATTTGTTTTTGCGGTTTTTTCTGTCATGCATTGATTAGAGGTTAACTGATTAGTTAAAAAATGGTGATGTGGCCATTATGTTACTTTCTCCGATTTGATAGTGTAATGCTTATTTATGATGAAGCGTTAAAAATAAAATAAAAATTCCCTGACTACTTGTAGAAAAATTAAATAAAATGAAAAATACGATAATTTTCGTCTTCTACAATTTATTTCATTTTATTTTTTTAAAGGAAGGATGGTTGACGGGAATTCAGGTTAAGGAAGTGCTGATGATTTGGGAATTGGCTTAAGAATCTAGGCTATTCGGCCACTAACGATATATAGTTTTTGAGATTCCATTTTTTTTAATAATGAATGGGACAACAGTGACCGCACGGGTGGGATTTGAACCCACCACCATGAGGCCCGTGAGTAGGAGCTCTACTTACTAGGCCACCGCAGCCCCTTCTACAATTTAAGAGTCTTTTATAATTTTAACAAACAAGTAATCTATTGTGTCATACAATATTCGTCGTGGTACTAGCCAGAAATTTAGTTGTTTGTGTAGATGATTTGTTTTTTGCAGTCTCTTAGAGACTCTTAAATTGTAGAAGACGAAAAGCATTAAAAGTTGTGCTTTAATGTAAAAAATCCGGAGTATCAACATTTTTGATCATCCTTGATCACTAAAGTATTTTTAAGAAAAAGTGTGGTCGATTTGAAAGATTTCGAGAAAAAAAGGTAAACTTAAAAAAAATTATTTTATTTTAATTTTATTTTAAATATAAATTATATTTCACTGTAAAAAAATGCAATCAAATCAGTATACTCCACAACTGTTTAGAATTCAAGGATATTCAAGGAATTTTATTCTAACTTAATTTTGAAACGACTAATGACGTTTTCAATTCGGAAAAATAAAATATCAAATGATGCATTTTATACATTTGAAAAAAATATTATATATCACTCCAAAAAAATTCAACCACATCAATGTACTGTTAAGGATATTCAAGAAACTTCACTCTAATTTAACGCACAATTTATAAAAAAAAAACAATAAAATTTGTAAACTCTACAAATGTTTAGAATGTAAGGCTATTAATCAAATATACTCTAACTTAATTTCTAAACTACTTATGATGATTTTAATTTGGAAAAGTAAAATTTCACATGATAAACTTAAAAAATTTGAAAAAAATCTTAAATATCACTCTAAAAAATTTAATTATATCAGTATACTCCACAATTGTTTAGAATTTAAAGACATTCAAGGAATTTTGCTCTAACTTAATTGTGAAAGAGGAGTGTGTTGGACAAACGAACGTCCAGTATTTGATTAAAATTAAAAAAAATAAAACAAAATAAATAAAGTTTAATCAAATTCTGGACGTACGTCTGTCCAACATACTCCTCTAACATATCCACCCAGTAACCATGGATCAAACTTCCAACTTAATTTTGAAACGTGACGTTATTCTTTTAAATTTGGAAAATTAAAATATTACATAATTTGAAAAAAATATTAAATTTCACTTAAAAAAATTCAATAAAATTAGTATACTCCCGAAATGTTTAAAATTTAAGGATGTTAAAGAAATTTTACTTTAACTTAATTTTTAAACGAATTATTATTTTTTCAATTTGGGAAAGTAAAGAAATCTCAAGATAAATTTTAAAAATTTGAAAAAAATATTATATTTCTCTCTAAAAAGAATAAATAAAATCAGTATACTCCACTAATATTTATAATTCAAGAATAATCAAGATATTTTACTATAACTTAATTTTGAAACGTGTTATTATTCTTTTAAATTTGGAAAATTAAAATATTACATAATTTGAAAAAATATTAAATTTCACTTTAAAAAAAATTCAATAAAATTAGTATTCTCCGGAAATGTTTAAAATTTAAGGATATTGAAGAAATTTTACTCTAACTTCATTTTTAAAGGAATTACTTTTTTTAAATCTGGGAAAGTAAAGAAATTTCAAGATAAATTTAAAAAATTTGAAAAAAATATTATTTTTCACTCCAAAAAAGAATAAATAATATCAGTATACTCGACAAATATTTATAATTTAAGAATAATCAAGATATTTTACTCTAACTTAATTTTGAAACGAATTGTGTCTTTTAATTTGGGAAAGTAAGATACCTCATAATAAATTTAAAATTAAAAAAAAAATTAATTTCACTCTAAAAAATCAATAAAATTTGTATACTCTAAAAATGGTTAGAATGTAATGATATTGAAGATAATATACTCTAATTCAATTTTAAAATGACTTATGACAACAATGAGAAACATTTAAAAGAAAATTATTCAAAAGAAAATTGCATAATAAATTAAATTTACTTGTTCAAGTGAGATTATCATAAAATTTAGGAAGGAAGTGCTTATGGTTTTTGCAAATACTTAAAATCCAATCAATTTTGAGTAAATTTCCAATTTTTCCAGTTTTCAGCAATTGTTTTTTTATTTTTTTTATTCCAGAGAAATTTGCAAAATTAAATTAAATTTTCTTAAGTTCAAGTGAGATTATCATAAAATTTAGAAAGGCAGTGCTTTTGGTTTTTGTAAATACTTAAATTCTAATCAATTTTGAGTAAATTTACAATTTTTCCAGTATGCAGCTATTGTTTTTCTATTTTTTTTTTATTCCAAAGAAATTTGCGAAATTAAATTAAATTTTCTTAAGTTCAAGTGAGATTATCGTAAAATTTAGGAAGGAAGTGCTTATGGTTTTTGCAAATACTTAAAATACAATCAATTTTGAGTAAATTTCCAATATTTACAGTTTGCAGAAATTGTTTTTCTATTTTTTTTATTCCAAGGAAATTTGCAAAATTAAATTAAATTTTCTTAAGTTCAAATAAGATTATCATAAAGTTTAGGAAGGCAGTGCTTTTGGTTTTTATAAATACTCAAATTCTAATCACTTATGAGTAAATTTACAATTTTTCCAGTTTGCAGCTATTGTTTTTCTATTTTTTTTTTATTTCAAAGAATTTTGCGAAATTAAATTAAATTTTCTTAAGTTCAAGTGAGATTATCGTAAAATGTAGGAAGGAAATGCTTTTTGTTTTTGTAAATACTTAAAATCTAATCAATTTTGAGTAAATTTCCAATTTTTCCAGTTTTCAGCAATTGTTTTTTTATTTTTTTTTATTCCAGAGAAATTTGCAAAATTAAATCAAATTTTCTTAAGTTCAAGTGAGATTATCATAAAATTTAGGAAGGCAGTGCTTTTGGTTTTTGTAAATACTTAAATTCCAATCAATTTTGAGTAAATTTGCAATTTTTCCAGTTTGCAGTAATTGTTTTTCAATTTTTTTTATTCCAAAGAAATTTTCGAAATTAAATTAAATTTTCTTAAGTTCAAATGAGATGATCTTTCTCTCTCAGTATACTCCTGTAAAAAACATAACTGCGTACCGGTTTTGTCTCATCAGCGGAGTACATTCGTTGAAAGTAGATGTCGCCTCAATTTTTTTGATGTATTGCTGCTCCGTAACAGACAACTGCAGACCGGTTTTGACCTACTTTTGTCTCATCAGCAGAGTACAGTCGTTACATATAGACGGCGCCTTCATGTTTTTTTTTATACCTTGTAACTTGTCAATATCATCTAATCCTGCAAAATGGTCGATGTACGTTTAACCCATTCATCCCTGAATATAACGAGTATGTTTTAAATTTTGAATATTGGTGGTACATATATGTACCATTCGGGACGAAAGGGTTAAAATACCATTTTAATTATGAAAGTTAAATATTTTTATTGCGTCGCCGTTCCGTCTCCCTATTCACAAAATAAAATACCACTTTTAACACTTGTACACTAAATAGCTATTGTTACCATAGCAACGAAAAAATGAAGGCTAAAAGAAAATTCAATATTATTACTAGATGCACTTTTAACAAACAATTTTATACTGATTTATAATTAAAATATACTGAAGGAAAAAAAATGAAATACTTGAAATTCGTGAAATTTCGACCATATTCAAACCGCCATAACTCGGCGTATTTTCAACCGATTTTGATGAATCTTTGAGGGCGAAAAAATTTGAAGTGTCTTCTTTAAAGTCATGTATGCGAAATTAACCGTAAACCCTTCCGCCCCCCTCTACCGCCACTGCGAAAAAAAAAGTTTTTTTCTGAAAACCATGTCCAACTTTGACGACATCTACGGAGTTGGAAAAATTTTGTCGACTCGATCCACCATAAAGGCATTAAAATTTGATCAATTCCCTATGCAGAACTCAAAGAGCGAACTTCCTACGAGGATTTGGCACCAAGTTATGGGTGTTTGAAAAAAAGTGCATTTTGAGGTTTTTTGCACATAACTTTTCAACCAAATTTGATGATTCATTCTGGAAAAAATCCTATTTTATCTCTACTTTAAGGGAGCAAACTCAGATTGCAATGATCCCTCTTCGAACCCTTTAACCCCCAAACAAAAAAAAACGCGTTTTTGGGCAAAAAACGCCCAACTTCGGCAACGTGTACCGAGTTGGAAAAAATGTGTCGACTCGATCCACCAAAAGGGCATTAAAATGTTTTCAATTACCTGTGCAGGACTCAAATAACGAAGTTCCTTCGACGATTTGGCATAAAGTAATGGGTGTTTGAAAAAAAGGGAATGTTCATAGGGAATTGATCAAATTTTAATGCCTTTATGGTGGATCGAGTCGACAAAAAGTTTCCAACTCCATAGACATCGTCAAAGTAGGACATCGTTTCCTGAAAAAAATAGAGGGGCGGAAGGGGTTACGCTTAAGTTTGCATGCATGACTTTAAATAAGACACTCCAAAGTTTTTCTCCCTCAAAGATTCATCAAAATTGATTGAAAATACGCCGAGTTATGGCGGTTTGAAAATGGTCGAAATTTCACGAATTTCAAGTGTTTCATTTTTTTTTCCACCAGTGTATATAGTCATTTTGAAACATTTTTAGACACGTCACCCTGTATATATAAATTAAATTATATTTGAGCTATAATCTTATTTATTGTTAAACTTTTGAAATATATTTATAATTTTTAACAAGTTTATTTTCATACTCTAAAAATTATATGCCTTCACTTTTTACGTTTCATTCACTCCAATTTCAATTATATTACAGTTGCTAAATAACCGGCTGTAATTATTCCCAATGCGGTGGTGAATAAATAAGGTGGAAGATGTAGACGGTTTCAGTTAATTAGCTGAGAATTGCACAGTTTGGGTGAAATTCGAGCGAACAAGCTTCCAGACAACTGCGTTTTGAATTTGGGATGTTTCTGTGTGCAATCGAGCGTTACACCGACGACAGGTTTATGGTGCTCATTTTGGTGTAATGGCTGATAACGCCTTATTTGATTATGCAATGACTCTTTAATAATAATAATAATATCTTTTCATTCACAAAATAAAGGATAACATAATCATTAAAATAATAATGTAAAAAGTCACATATACTCCGAACTGGGATAATATGGCATGTGAGCGAAGTATTTCTCTCTTTAGTTGCCTAGAATTGAAGCGAGATTTTTGGTAAACAATGTGTGGACGACCTCATTGATGCGAATAATATTTTAGCGTTTCCAGTTGCTTTGCTTGAGACTATGCTCCACCCACCGCTTTATAATTACCAAAAATGCCAGTTTAAGTCACTTTCGGCTATATAAAAACTACTTTTATATGAAATTTTTGGCCAAGCTGCAGACATTCAGTTTTCTATCAGTAGGCTTTATTACTTGTATTATTATTAATTGAAACATTGTAACAATCATATTCTGGGAGAGCAGCCAGGACACCGCGGGCTCAGAATTAATTACGCATAATTGCATATAATTACGGTGGGCGGGTTGTTCTCTCGAATATTAACTATGTTCACTACGAATAGTTGAATACTAAGCAGGTGATAACTCAAATGGCTGACTGGGAAGAAGGAACCAAAATGAGGAACGGACAGACCTCGAGTCGTACACATCCGTCTGATAAATAAGTATATGCCAGACGAGAAACAATGGATGGTACGAATGCTAATGATTTTCTTAAATATTAAAATACGGCATTACATGCGAATTGCAATGTTTTATTAATTGTTATAATTTGTTGATTTCGTCTCGCCACAAATAGTTTTACTCGTAGAAAAATAGTTATTTTCTACAGATGACGTCACTGTACTCCAACTAAAATATCTCGCACCGTTGATTGGTGCATAAGGACAGCGATGGTCACTCACTGATTGTATTAGATCATTAATCTCAGAACGTTCATTTAGTCGTTTTTAATGAAAGAAGAAAACTGTATCAACGTTTATTAAAGTTAAAACGGAATGTATACAATTGCTGTCTGGATCCATTCTCCAACACGTGATTAGGGGATTTATTATGAAATATATAACAATCCCATGGTGTGCGACTGCTTTATGCCACGAGTTCAAGGCTGGGCGAAGAGTTCTCGTGCTTGAGGTGATAAGGTCTGCCGGAGGGGCCCAAAATCAGGTGGCGCAGGAGTAAATTGGTTAATATATTCAAGTAATATTTCTTATTAGTCAAGGGCAGCTGTGCACGCAGCCAGTTGTTACAATGTAAGGTGAAACAAAGAGGAGCGCTGCAAGATTGTTTCATAGAAACCGTTAACAGCTATAAATCTTTCAAGCCAGAAATTGAATTTCTTCCGGGAAATATTGGACCACACAGCCTAATTATTTTTAAACAGTAACTTTCAATTTGGCATCACACACGTTTTCTCTATTTTACTACTATAATTTAAACTTTTTCAACGTCATTATGAAACAAACATTTCACTTAAAATTTTATTTTTACTTTCTCCGTTATGAAGTACGAGAAAGTATTGTGATCGTGATTTTTTTTTCAAAAATTTTTTTACGGAAATATCCGTTTTGGGGTCCCTAGATGCCATTTCAACAATTTCTGGAAATTTTTTTTTGTGTCAGTGTGTATGTGTGTGTGTCTGTCTGTGCGCGCTGTATCTTAAAAACTAATAAAGCTATTGATATGAAACTTTGAACATCCGTCTTATTTGATAATCTGAAGAACTAAAAAGCTTTTGGTAAAATTTCGTACACCGGAAGTGGGTGTTTACCTTAACTGTTTTTTTGTTTTTTGCCAATATTTTCTTAAATATGAACGATATCACAAAAAAAATTTAAAAACAAACATTGAAGACAACAAAGAAATGAACATCTTTTGCTTGAAAACATTTTTCATAAAATCATTTTTATTCGAGAAAAAAATATTATTTTTTTTTTAATTTTTGGTTTATAATTAAAAAACGATAATAGTTACAGCAAATTTATATAAATAATAATTGTAGAGAATGCTAAAATGAACAACTTATAAAGAATAAGTTTTTTTTCGAAATCCCTTTAGTTTCTGAATTTCAAGTATAATTTTTCCGTTTCATAATTTTGACGTTTTAAACGTCAGTTTTATCCGAGTTTATACAACGCCCGATGTACATTTAAAATATGATTTCAATTGAAAATAAAGCATGAAAACGTAAATATAAATGGTTATGATCAGGGGCGGCTCGTTATATAGAGCCAAGGAGCCATCGCACTACCTCTAATTTCAAGCTCAACAAGAATTTTTAATTAATTCTAAAAATTCTTTTTATTTGATGGTGAGGTTACGTCGACGAAGAATGGTGTTACAGATTTAATGCATGTCTGGGACGATAAATCGAAAGTACACATAACTCATATTTTCAGCTTGTTCGGCTGTTTGAAATTGTGAACCTTTACAACTCAAAATAATCTTGGACCATGAAGATTAATCGTTCTTTATTTCTTCAAAAAAGGAGGCGAGGGCCTCCCCATATTGTAAAGGTACCATCAACAAATAAATTGTTTTATTTGAATTATGCAAAATGTATCTACTAAATCTAAAGTTGTTGAAACTGCCGGCACAAAAATTGAAATAATAAGGTGATCCCAACAAAGTTTTGTTTGAATTATTTTTCAAATTAGTTTCCATTTTTTGGACAATTAAAACGAAAATAAAAAAAAAATATTTTCCTATTAAAAAAAATTGGAAAATGATTTTGAACAATAGAGTGATTTTTGAGACAAATTTAAACCATTTGTTTACTAGAATATTCTGCATTTTTTATTATTAAGCCTGTATTTTCGATTTTTTTTTTTGGCAAAATTTTTGATCATTATTTTGACCTAAATTTTCGATTTCATTGTTAAAATTTTCGACTATTTGGGTCCGCATTTTTATTTCTCCCGACGAATTTTTGACCTGTATTTTCGATATTTTTGGTCAAAATATTTTAACTTTTAGCCTAAATATCCATTATTTTGACCTTTTCCGATTTAATTGTTTAAATTTTCGTCTTTTTGGCCGAATTTTTATATTTTATATTTTTGACCTGTATTTTAGATTCTTTTGGGTCTAAATTTTTAATCTGTTGACCTAAATTTTGTTTTATTGTGACGTAAATTTTCAATTTAATTGTTAAAATTTTTAATTTTTCGGGGCGAATTTTTAATTCTAGTCATAAATTCTTGATTTGATTTTCATTAAAATATCTATAACCTGAATTATTGATTTATATGCGAGATTTCTTTTTATTTTTTCCGGTATTTTCGACTTTTGTTTGTTGAAATTTTTGATATTTTAGTCTGCATTTATTATTTTCAGGCCCGAGTTTTCGATGCACTCTCTAAATTTTCGACTTTTTGGCCAACATTACAGATTTGTATTTTTTTTTTTAAACCTTCTGACCTATTTTGTTTTATTTTGACCCAACTTTATTGATTTTATTGTTAAAATTTTCGATTTTTTTTTGGCCCTCATTTTTGATTTTTCGCTTAGTCTGAATTTATTATCTTTAGGGGCAAGTTTTCGACGTTTTGTCTAAATTTTCGACTTTTTACCAACATTGTGGATTTTTTTAAATCTTTTGGCCTAAATTTTTCTTTATTTTTTTTATTTGTTTGTTCAAATTTTTCTTTCCTTGGTCCACTATTTTTATTTTTAGGCCAGAATTTTAGATTTTTGGTCTCAAATTTTTATTGTATATTTTAGATTTTTGGTCTATTTATTATCCTATATTTTAGATTTTTCTTAACTTGGATTATTGATTTTATTTCGTGATTTTTTTTTATTTTTTGCTATTATTTTCGAATTTCTGGTCAGAAATTAATTTTTGGCGGCTGAGTTTTCCTACCTAAGTTTTCGATTTTATGTCTCTGTATTTTCGATTTTTTTTATTTTTATTTTTGTTTATTTTGAGCAAAATATTCGATTGGTTTGTAGAAATTTTAGATTTTTTTGTCTGCAATTTTTAACTTTACGCTCGTTTTCGATGTTTTGTCTAAATTTTCACCGTTTCAGACCCTATTGTAGATTTTTACTTTTTTGGCCTATATTTTGTATTTTCGATTATTTGGTTTCAATTTTTGGTCTTTTAGCCGAAATTTTCTTTATTTCGAATTAAATTTTCGATTCGTTTGTTAATTTTTTTTTTTTTATTTTGTATATTACTTTGGGGCGGCCTGTTGGTGTAGTTGGTAGAGGCGAGTGTTTGAGCCGGTTGCACCGCGTGCCGTGTGGGTTCGAATCCCAGCCCGGGCGAAAGATTTTTCGGGGATCGAGAAGTATTCGCTCGGGTCCATGGTTGTTGTATACGTCTGACATTATTCAATTTTTAATTTATTCATCCCAAATTGCATATATAAAAATAACGCTGTCGTGACCGAATGGCTCATGCCTAAGTCAGAAAAAAAGTCTATTACTTTCATTTTTGGGTACGAATTTTAGATTTTTGGTTTTAAATTTTTAATTTTTGCCTCATATTTTAGATTTTCTTAACTTGGATTATTGATTTTATTGTGCGATTTTTTTTATTTTTGCTATTATTTTGGAATTTCTCGTTGGAACTTATTTTAAGCTTAAAAGAGTTATTTTTCTTTGTTGTATTTTCAATTTTTTTGTGTGCATTTTAATTTTAAAACCAGGATTTTTGATTTTTTGGCCGATATTTTAGATCTTTTGTTCCAAATTATTGATTTTTTTGCCAAAATATGCGATTGGTCTAGGAATATAAATAGTTCTTTGTTTCTTCAAAAAGAAGGGGTGATATAGTATAACTGGCTCTACCGTCAACATGTTTCACGAGCCGCCACTGGTTATGATACCATCAAGTCGGAGAAAGTAGCATGATGGCCACATCACCATTTTTTTGTAAAATTTCCAGCGGATCATTTTCGGTAATGGTGTTGTTGTCAATTAAGTGGATTTTCTATACTGAATCTGATTTGTTATTAAAATATGCTCTTATATGTTCTTTTAGATCAGTGATTCCCAATTGACTATTTTTGTTGCCTCAGATGAAAGAGTCGACCGGAAAGAAAGACTGGAGTTTTCCCTTGAAAAAAGGTGCTCACTTCCAAAAACTTCGTGATTCGTGATTCAAATTAAGTTGCAAACTTGCACACGAGTCACTCTTAAATGTGTATGGCTTTAACAGAAATTTTAAAGAAAATACATTATTATTATTATTATTATTATTATATGACCCACTCGGGTATCGACCTATTTCTGATTTATGATTTTGTGCGAGTTTCCAGCTTAGCTAATACCTGATGGTGATCATGCTTTAAAAAAACAAACTATTTCGCGTCTCGCGTATTTCTCTCATCTAACGTGAACAAGATCCGAAACTTTTGTTTTTCCTCCGGTATTTCCAGATAATTTAATGGTACGTGATGGAGCTCACGCTGCTGGTTTGCACGCCATTCACGCTATCTCGCTATTTAGTTGTTATTTTTATTTGCCCGTCCGTTTTCTGGGCCGCACCGTAAACAGCCTTATTAACTATTTAAGGTTTCAATTGTTGCGGCCGTATCAGTTTTCGCCGCCGGCTTTAATTTAAACTCCGACATTGTTGACATTTCGAGACGTCAACGTTCTCTCTCCTGAATTGCTTGTTGACTCCGAAATAACTTCGTTACCTGCGGTTACGGGATCACGCTGCTCCGTAATTTATTTTATTATTTCGATTGCCTTCTTTATTATACGATAATCATAATTTCGATATCAAATTTATTCATGTGTATAATATCTCCATTTTATCTGAGCCTTTTCGAGACGTTACGGCCTTTAATTGTTGTATTTCAATTTTCGTTATGATTTCATTATGCATTTTTAATAAAAAGGAAGGTTGTTTGTACTTGTTTAAAAATCCATTTATAATACTGTAACTGCAACAATGTTGTAATTAAACTGGTGGTTTGTGATGTAATTAAAGAAATATCTTCCCATATAGTTTTTTTTAATATTCTCTTTATAATTAGGCCTCGAACACGATTCAAAAAAAGACCCTCAATTGAAACTCGTTTCAGTGTGTAGAATTGCTGGGTAGGATAGGGTTCACCCACCACCCCTTGTTTACACTTAAACTCACGCTAGAAAAAATATTTATAGTATAAACCAACTTTCTTGGTGTTTTTTTAAACTAAAATCTACGGTTGGAGTATTGCATGGATTTTGACATAATCATAATTTAGAATGTGTTTTAAGTGCATTTGAAAAGTTTCAAGTCGATGGCAATTATTTTTATATTTTTCTCAAGAGCAGGAAAGTTTTATAAATTTTCTTAACTCTACGCTCGGTTTGTTACGAAAATTCAAAATCTACGGTTGGAGCATTTAATGGATTTTTACATAATCATAATTTAGAAGATATTTTAAGTGCATTTGAGAAGTTTCAAGTCGATGGCAATTGTTTTTGTATTTTTTTTTCAAGAGCCAGAAATTTTTACAAATTTTCTTAACTCTACGCTCGGTTCGTTACGAAAATTCAAAATCTACGGTTGGAGTATCGAATGGATTTTTACATAAACATAATCCAGAATGTGTTCTGAGTGCATTTGAAGAGCTTCAAGTCGATGGCAAACGTTTTTAAATTTTTTTCAACAGCAGGAAATTTTTACAAATTTTCTTAACTCTACGCTCAGTTCGTTACGGAAATTCAAAATCTACGGTTGGAGTATTGAATGGATTTTGACATAATCATAATCTAGAATGTGTTTTAAGTGCATTTGAGAAGTTTCAAGTCTATGGCAATTGTTTTTGTATTTTTTTCAACAGCCAGAAATTTTTGCAAATTTTCTTAACTCTCCGCTCGGTTCGTTATGAAAATTTAAAATCTACGGTTGGAGTATTGAATGGATTTTGACATAATCATAATCTAGAATGTGTTTTAAGTGCATTTGAAAAGTTTCAACTCGATGGCAATTGTTTTTATATTTTTTTCAACAGCAGGAAATGTTTACAAATTTTCTTAACTCTACGCTCGATTCGTTACGAAAATTCAAAATCTACGGTTGGAGCATTGAATGGATTTTTATATAATCATAATTTAGAATATATTTTAAGTGCATTTGAGAAGTTTCAAGTCGATGGCAATTGTTTTTGTATTTTTTTCAACAGCTAGAAATTTTTACAAACTTTCTAGACTCTACGCTCGATTTGTTACGAAAATTCAAAATCTACGACTGGAGTATTGAATGGATTTTTACATAATCATAATTAAGAATATATTTTAAGTGCATTTGAGAAGTTTGAAGTTGATGGCAATTGTTTGGGTATTTTTTTCAACATCCTGAAATTTTTACAAATTTTCTTGACTCTACACTCGATTCGTTACGAAAATTCAAAACTACGGTTGGAGCATTGAATGGATTTTGACATAATCATAATTTAGAATAGGTTTTAAGTGCATTTGGGGAGTTTCAAGTCGATGGCAATTGTTTTTATATTTTTTTCAACAGCAGAAAATTTTTACAAATTTTCTTAACTCTACGCTCGGTTCGTTGCGAAAATTCAAAATCTACGGTTGGAGTATTGAATGGATTTTTACATAATCATAATACAGAATGTGTTTTGAGTGCATTTGAAGAGTTTAAAGTTGATGGCGATTGTTTTTATATTTTTTTTCAACAACAGAAAATTTTTACAAATTCTCTTAACTCTACGCTCGGTTCGTTACGAAAATTCAAAATCTACGGTTGGAGTATTGAATGGATTTTTACATAATCATAATCCAGAATGTGTTTTGAGTGTATTTGAAGAGTTTCAAGTCGTTGGCAATTGTTTTTATATTTTTTTCAACAGCAGGAAATTTTTACAAATTTTCTTAACTCTACGCTCGGTTCGTTACGAAAATTCAAAATCTACGGTTGGAGTATTGAATGTATTTTTACATAATCATAATCCAGAATTAGTTTTGAGTGCATTTGAAGAGTTTCAAGTCGATGACAATTATTTTTATATTTTTTTCAAGAGCAGGAATTTTTTATAAATTTTCTTAACTCTACGCTCGGTTCGTTATGAACATTCAAAATCTACGGTTAGAGTATTGAATGGATTTTTACATAATCATAATCCAGAATGTGTTTTGAGTGCATTTGAAAAGTTTCAAGTCGATTACAACAGTTTTTATATTTTTTCAACAGAAGAACATTTTACAAATTTTCTTAACTCCACGCTCGGTTCGTTACGAAAATTCAAAACCTACGCTTGGAGTATTGAATGCAGGGGCGGCTCGTTATATAGATCCAAGGAGTGGTTTCAAGCTCAGAAAGATTTTTTAACTAATTCTACCTTTTTCGCCAGTTACTTTGATTTAGGAAGATAAAGCGTTCTTTCTTTCTTCAAAAAAGGATGGGGAGGGGGTACATTGTATAAGTGGCTCTACTGTCAACAAGTTCCAACGAGCTGCCACTGGTGGGTGGGCCCTGTCATACCCTTCAATTCAACGAACACTAACGAAATTTTTAAAATATCTACCATTGACTTTCTTGAAAACTGTACAACTGTCATTTTATTCAGCTCATAAAACTATAATACTTTGCCCATTTAACCGTTTCTTTAGCTCTTATAGTTTCCGAGATTCCCATAGAGAACATCTAAGAAAAATTATCTTGTATACCGTGTCTCGCGAAAAAGGCCCTAAGCTCTAGCGACTTTATTTTTGACTTAAATTTTAAAAAAGAATATAATATTAAATCGCATCTCGATTCCTACAATCTCCTTGTAACAGATTTTTTTAGAGGGCGGCCATGTTGCCGTCATGACGTCATCGGCCATTTTTGTAAATTCCATCAAAAAAATTTATTGAAACTATTTTATAGATTAAATAAAACACACTTTTACTTAGTTAATATCACACTGTTTATTTATTAGTGACTGCAGTTTCGATCAAATAATGATCATTATCAAACTATAAGTAACTAAATAAAAGTGTGTTTTATTTAATTAAAAATGTATCACGAAGTAAGCCTCAAATTTTCTGTGTTATTCAACGATGTAATCATTTCATGGGTTTGAAGTACATTTTCTTTGAGAAAAACGCAAAGGCAATTTAAAAAAAAGTTTTTTTGTGATTTTTTCTGCAATTTATATTAATAATTAGTAATTTTCCTAGTTTTCAGTTTAGTTTTTAGTTTTTCATTTCGTGGTACACCATTTCTTGTAATTTACTTTCTTTTTAATAATCAATAAAAAAAATCCATGGCCAACTTTTTTTGGTTTTGATTTTGCGTTTTTCTCAAAGAAAATGTAATGCAAGCCTATGAAATGATTACATCGTTGAATAGCACAAAACATTCTCTGTAGAAAGTTTTAATAATTGTTTTCTGGGCCATAAAAAAATATGGCACCAATCCATCATGACGACAAGATGGCCGCTCTCTAAAAAATCCGTTGCACGCAAATTATATTAGCTTTATTAGTGCTTTTGATCACAGAAATGATATACACATGTCACGTTGAAATTACAATCTTAAAAATATTACAATTACAATTGTAGCAATCGAGATGCGATTTAATATTATATTTGTTTTTTTTTCAATTTAAGTCAAAAATAAAGTCGCTAGAGGTTGAGACCTTTTTTGTATATACAGGGTGTATTTGAAATACCGAACAGGCTCGCAACCACAAAGAGATTATATTATTTTTAAACAATATTCGCAATTATTTTGTTTATAACTGTAACAAAAAGCCTGCAATTAATTATTAAAGTTAATGAGTGAAAATACGCAACATATTTGGGCAGTGGTAATGTGACCTAATTTTTAAACGGCATCGGTTTTAGATATCGAATTACAACAAGCGCGTAGGAAATATCCGAGTGCTCTTTAATGAACTTGAGGACTGTTTATCTTTTACAAAAAAAAAAAAACGTTGCGATAACACTTCAAATTTCGGAGGCAAGAAATCGTATCTCGCGTTTTAAATAAACAAACACACATTTCATGCAGACCTAATTAAATGAGAAGAGCATCGGTTCTCAAAATGTTTAAAAATCCTCGAAAAATTAGGAAAATTCAATTTTTTTTCCGAATAAATTTTGACGGAAATGGGTTCACAAATATTTTGTGTATGTGCCTTTAAATGTCTATTCGTTATTTCAAATACACCCTGTATAAACAGTGTACTTCACTAGTGCCTTTTTTTTCGATAGATTTAAAATTTTATAACATTTAACAGTCTTTCAAAACAGTCATTTTTATAAACCTCTAAGAAAACTCATCCTGTATATACATATATAGTGCAATTCATTTCTCAACTACACTTCTCATCTTCACATGCCAGTATCTTTTTTTTATTTATATAGATGCAATCTGGTTTGTGTTTCCCCTAATTTTTTCCTATATGATACATCTTACAATAAATTTAATTATTATTCGTTAAGCTAAAAATAAAAATTCGCCACGTTTTAACCGCAACTAATTGTGGTTAGTTGTGGTTAATACAACTTACAGTAATGCGATTACATTCACGTGATGTACGTGATTCGAAAGCATTCCAACAAAAGAACCAGTAGGTCAATACCAGGTTGAAGGACGTACAACAAATTCATTCATTTTAACAGTTTTTACTAGATGTTAATGCCTAGATAAAGTTTGTGATGTGAATTATTCTTTCAAAGCAGTGTTTAAAAATAACCTGTGGATTTACATCTTGATTGTTGAAATAATTATGTAAATATTTGTTGTATTTGGTTCTCGTTTAACACATAGTGAAACATTTTTAATATTCTGGATTGTTGAATTGGTTTCACAAAATTTTTATATTTTATTCCGACTGGTTTCGATTTTTAAATCATCTAGGAATGAATATAATTGCAAAACCAACCAAGTGCCTCATTTCAACAATCCAGAATATTAAAAAGGTTTCACCAAGTGTTAAATTTATTTATTTATTTATTTATTTAATCATTTGCCCAACAGAACAATTCCAATAAATGAGAAATAAATACAACAAATATTTACATCGTTGTTATTTAAAGAATACAAATATTCATTAGAAAGATATTTTTTATTAAATATCAGACTTACCGCTATTAATGCAGTTAACATCACTTTCGGATGACACAACACTATCAAACACTCTCAATTAGGTCACTAGTTAATTAACACACGCACTATTAGTACATCAGCAATAATTTTAGTTTGTCGGAAACACTACTACACATAAAATTAACAACGGTCAATCGATTACTGGCGATAACAGCGCAGATTTACCTGATCGCAAAGGTGGGGCAAGGTGACGCGCGTTATCAAAAAAAAGTGATTCTGGAATGTTATCATTAATTCGGTCAGTGTCAGGTGTAAGTTCGTGCGGTGCTGTGTGATAACGTGAATGAAGACGGTGCGTATTAAATTATTCAGTTCGTGATAAGTGTGGAAAATGCAGGAAAAATTTGATTTATTCAAATCAGTCGGAATATTCTTATTGAGGAGTTATAAGGGTATGTAATTTTCGTATTTTTCTGTTCGTGGTTTGTTTAACTTTAATTAATTTAAAATTAGCAATGCTGCCTTGTAATCAATTCTGCACTCATTATTAGAAGATTAAGATTTTTTTAACGCAATAATATGTACGGAGGTCGTCAATAGACGACTATAATTAATAATTTAGTTTGATACAATTATTCTTTAGTGATTGAAGAGGTCCGTTCTCTAGTGGTGAGATAAATAATAAAGTAAAATATGTTACTTTTTCCAATTTGATGCTATAACAGTTATTTATATTTATACCTTCATGATTTATTTTCAATTTAAATGCTATTCTAAAAGTACGGGATCGAATGTTACTTACGTTTGAAACGTCAAAATTATGAAAGGTCAAAATGATAAATTATACTTTAAATTCTAATAATCTATAGAGTCAGTTTTTCAAATACTAAAATTTGGAAAAACTTCGCCATTCTCTGCAATCATTATTAATATAAAATTGGTGTAACTGTTCATTTCATAGTTATTGACTAAAATTGACAAACATTTTCAATTAATTTTGATTTCTAAACAATTATTTTATGTAAAATATTTTTAAACGGGCCATTTAACAGAAAAAAACTAAAACCATTTTATCATACGTCTTTTAATTATATGTAGTATTATTTCTGTTAATAGATCGTTCGTTGCGAACTGTCAAGGAACAATGCGATTGAAGTGCGTTTTCTAAAATTGAACATACGAAATTTTACATGCTCGCAATTAGCATGTTCAGAGATTAAAAATTCGCACTGTATATATTTTTAAACAAAGGATGTTAGTTTCTTTATATCTTCAATATGTGTTTAAAAGTTTTTGTAAACATTTTCATTTTTAAAAAATATCGGGAAAATACAAAAAACGTTTATGGTCACACTCTTTCGGTGTACGAAATTAAAAAAAAAGCTTTTTAGTTCTTGGGACGTTCAAAGTTTCATGTTAAATCCTATATTAACAGACACAGTCCATTTTTTTACAGAAATCTTTGAAATACTCCAAACAGCTATTTCCGGGGTAGAAAAGTTTTTTTTTTTTAATATTATGATATCACAATACTTTCCCATACTTCGTAACGGAGAAAGTAATAAACGATGATGTTTACGTCCCTATTAAATTGCTGAATTAAAAAAAAAACAAAATTGTTTGAACATTTGATTTGTTTTCTTCTGTCGTTTATGATTTTTTCGTTTGTTGTTATAAGGTGTGAGCCACAGAATTTTGTTTCTGAGTTGGCCATGCTTGAGAGAGAGAGAGAAACATAGCAGTCATGTCCGAGATGAATTCATTTTTTAAATCTAATTCAATTGAACTAATAATAATATGCGACATACTTAATTTATTTCACAGCCACCTCTGAAACAAAATTTTGTGGCTCACACGATATAAATGGTGTGTTTGAAAGAATGAGGACTGTGACGCATTTCAACCGGAAATGTATAACTGGGATGATAGAAATTCAAGTTTCACTGATTTATGGTGGCAAACTATGTTGCATAATATGAATATTTCGCAAATTACTTTTACATAGGCCTTATAAACATAATTGTGAATGCAACCAGTGGCGGTTTCAAAGGGGGGGTAATCGGGTAATTACCCCCCCTAAGAATTTTTCACTTATCAATTTTTATTGTTAAAAATTACCGATATTCCATATTCCAAACAAATAACATAAACGGTAAATTTTTCCAACGCTTTAAAACGTTGGAAAAGGATAGGTAGATTTCACGGAACAGGTGTATAAGAGCAGAAGCACCCGTTTATTTATCTTTTTTTTAATTACCCCCCCCCTAGACTAGTTTGCTGGAATGCAACAAATAGATATTATGAATATTCTGCAAGAATTATGTAACAAGATCTACAATAAAACGGTAGGCGATCACAACTGTGGATGAAATAATTTGTGTGAAGCTGGCAATATTTTAGCGCTTCCACCAAATGTTGTTTATTGTTATAAATAATGTCTAACCAAATACAAATATTAACAAATATTCTTTAATAGTGACAAAAAAGTCATCCTTGGTAAAACCATGGATTTTTGTGTTGTATTACTGGTAAATACATTGTTAAACATTTAGTGAAGAATTTATTGATATCAGGGCCTGACAAAAAGTTAGATTTTAAAATATTTATGTGTGATTTTTTGGGGTAAAACAATAGATTTTCGCCATTTATTTTCACTTGTATTATTGGTAGAGACATTGTTTAAACATTTAGTGAAGAAATTGTTGATATTAAGCCAAAAAAATATGGTTATTTAAATATTTATATGTGAACTTATATCGCGTCTGATGGAATTTTTTTTCTTTTTGAAAAACCGTAGATTTTCGGCTATTTTTTATATGTATTATTGGTAAATATATTGAACATTTAGTGAAGCAGTTATTGATATTAGGGCCCGACTAAAAACGTATGGATTTTTGAATATTTATGTGAGACTGGCTTTCGGAATTTTTTTTTGAAAAAACTTTCTATTTTCCCCAATTTTTTTCACTTGTAATATTGATAGATATATTTTTTAAACATTTAGTAAAGATATTATTAATATTAGGGCCTCACATAAAAAGTTATGGATTTTTAAATATTTATGTGTGATTTTTTAGGGTAAAACAATAGATTTTCTCCCATTTATTTTCACTTGTATTATTGGTAGATACATTGTTTAAACATTTAGTGAAGAAATTATTGATATTAAGCCAAAAAAATATGGTTATTTAAATATTTATATGTGAACTTATATCGCGTCTGATGGAATTTTTTTTTTTGGAAAACCCGTAGATTTTCCGCTATTTTTTTATTTGTATTATTGGTAAATATATTGAACATTTAGTGAAGTAGTTATTGATATTAGGGCCCGACTAAAAACGTATGGATTTTTAAATATTTATGTAAGACTGGCTGTCGGAATTTTTTTTTTGAAAAACTTTCCCCTATTTTTTTCACTCTTATTATTGCTAGATATATTGTTTAAACATTTAGTAAAGATATTATTAATATTAGGGCCTCACATAAAAAGTTATGATTTTTAAATATTTATGTGTGAACTGTCTGTTGGATTTTTTTTTTAAATTATAAGCTTTCCCTTATTTTTTCTCACTTGTGTTATTGGTAGATGCATTGTTTAAACATCTAGTGAAGAAATTATTATTAGTAGGGCCTGACAAAAAAGTTATGAATTTTTTAATATATATTTGTGATTTTTTTTTGGAAAAACCATAGATTTTCCCCTATTTTTTTTCTCTTGTATTATTGGTAGATGCATTGTTGAAACATTTAGTGAAGACATTATTGAAATTAGGGCCTGACAGAAAAAGTAATGGATTCTTAAATATTTATGTGTGAACTGTCTGTTGGATTTTTTTTAGAAAAGCCGTACATTTTCCTTATTTCTTTTTCACTTGAATTATTGCTGGATACATTGTTTAAACAGTTAGAGGAGACATTATTGATATTAGGACCTGTCATAAAAGGTTATGGATTTTTAAATATTTATCTGTGAACTGTCGGTTTTTTTTTTTTTTCGGAAAAACGATAAATTTTCCCCAATTTTTTTCACTTGTATTATTGGTAAATACATTGTTTAAACATTTAGTGGAGAAATTATTGATATTAGGGCCTGACAAAAAAGTTATGCATTTATAAAAAATTTTCAATCGAAAAAATGGGGGATGTGCCTACGGTTTTTGTATGATTGTTGTTGAGGAGTATGTAAGGAACGTTTATCTAATTTTATTTTTTCTATGGGAGTATGACTTCCTTGTTTTTTGAGAAAATATGTGAATGTCGAAATTTTTTTTTTTTTCTCGAAAAAATATGTTTTATATTTTTTTTGTCCTTTTTAAATGAAAAATGTAGAATTTTAAAATTTAGGGGATTTAGTCGAAGTTTGTAACCGTAATGTGTCAATGTCACATGTATGTTTTTAGATTATGTAAGTTAGAAGTTACATTTAAAATATCAGTCCAATAAGGTATTCATCGGCATGATTCGTTCGCAAGAGTTTGATTAGGTGTTGTAATGCCCAGTGCGGAATTTTTCGCTTATCAATTTTTATTGTTAAAAATTACCGATATTCCAAACAAATTTTCTCCAAATATTTCATAAAAAAATACATATATTTATCTTTTTTTTAATTACCCCCCTAAACTAGTTGGCTGGAAATACCCTTGGTAATACCAGACAAAAAATCTTGGATATGCTTTAATGTAGGACACCCATTTAACGTTACGCCAATGCGCACTATTCTGACCTTGAACGCATTGATTCCTTACTTTGGAATTGATGACGTGAACGCCAGCATTCGTGAGAAAAACTATATTTATATATGGCGTATAATCGTTTGACGTATTTGAATTTTGAAATTGCAAAGCTGCTAACTTGAAAAAATAAATAGCCCCTACGTTACTTTATTTGACGAGTTCTGTAATAAATGAGCATTACAATACGGTTTTGGGTGCTGAAACAGCTATATTATAGACGCAAAATAAAAAAAAGTGCTTTTTACTTTAATACAAACAAGTACAATAATTATGAAACAATGATACTCACATCAAACTTATATTAACAAAAATTGTAGAAAATAACAATAAATATTTGTTCGAAATTCCTTCAGTTTTTGAAGAAAAATATGTAAAATATTATATACATTTATTTTATAATATTAACTCGGAGAAAGTTAGATGATGGCCAATTAACTGTTTTTACTTTCTCCGTAAAAAGTACGGAAAGGTATGTTGGAATATATTTAAGAAACTAATTTTTTTAATCAAAATATTCCTAGAGATCATTCCGGCAATTTTTTGATTTTTTTGATTTTGTGTCTGGGTCCGTGTATTTGTCTGTTGGTGCTGTATTTCAAAAACTAATAGAGGAATTGAAAGACAACTAAACCATAAGCTTTATCATTATCAATCCGAAAAACTGGAAAAGTTGGCACAGTAGGTATTTCAAAAACTAATACAGGAATATTTAAACATAAGCTTTATTTGACAATCCGAAAAACTGGAAAGGTTTTTGTAAAACCGAAAGTGTTGTTATGTTAGTATACATATTAAGAAACTAAATTTTTGAATCGAAATATTCCTAGAGATCATTCCGGCAATTTTTTGATTTTTTTGATTTTGTGTCTGGGTCCGTGTATTTGTCTGTTGGTGCTGTATTTCAAAAACTAATACAGGAATTGAAAGAAAACTAAACCACAAGCTTCCTCAATTCGAAAAACTGTAAAAGTTGGCACTGAATTTCAAAAACTAATACAGGAATTTAAAGAAAACTTTTAACAAGCTTTATTTGACAATCGGAAAAATTGGAAAGGTTTTTGTAAAACCGAAAGTGTTGTTATGTTAGTATACATATCAAGAAACTAAATTTTTGAATGGAAATATTCCTAGAGATCATTCCGCCAATTTTTGGATTTTTTTGATTTTGTGTCTGGATCCGTGTATCCGTTTGTTGGTGCTGCAGGAATTGAAAGAAAACTGTAAACATAAGCTTTATTTGACAATCCGAAAAACTGAAAAGGTTGGCACTGTATTTCAAAAACTAATACAGGAATTTAAAGAAAACTTTTAACAAGCTTTATTTGACAATCTGAAAAACTGGAAAGGTTTTTTAAAAACGAAAGTGGGTCCGTATTTTGTTAACTCTATAGATCATTTTTAGATCCGGTTTATAATTAAAAGAATATGATTATTGGCAGTGGTGTATTGGTAAAATAAGAAGTAAGGGAACGCATGGTGAGAGCAAAAAAAATAATCCGCGACTTTTCACAAGCAGCTTGCTGAAAGTTTTTAGGAGATCATCTTCTTTTAAGCTAACTATTGTTTTCCTTGTAAGCTTTTTTATTTTTTTTTATTCTTACTATACAAAATATTAACAAACACAAACCCGTTCCGTTTCTGAAAAAAGGTGGGGGAACGTCGTTCCTCCACGTTCCCCCTCCAACACACCACTGATTATTGGTAATAATGCAGACACTCTGTTTATATAAATAAAACTATTTTTATATGCTTTATGTTGAGGTATTTAAAGTAGATATGGTAACTCCGGACTGAGTCGACGCAAAGAGTCAACTCAGTGAAGTGGGTGAGGCGTCCCAATGTAAAATATGAAAGTCCTCTAAAAGACTCAGTCCCGACTTTTGATTTTAAAGATGTGTAATTGTAATGTGAAATGTTTCTTTTTTTTTGCTCTTTGTTTGGCTTAAGATCACGGTATTCAGATGTAACGAGCGACTACGAGAAGTCATATTAAAGAGAGAACAAAACTGGAGGTGGGCTCGGAAACATCACGTATCTACCCTTTCCATTTTTTTGCTATATACGATGCGTGACTCACACAAAGGCGAGAACTATAATCACGCCCCCTTGAATATATTATCGTTATCAGCATCCACCTGATTGGAGAGAAGGGGATGAGCGCTACTCGTGAGGAATGCGTTGAACTAAATTTCGTCGCGCGTATACAAGTTTTAAGCAATTTTAAGGAATCTAACTTCTTATTAAAGTTGAGTAATTGGCAATCAATAATGATGAGTTTTAGTATGGTCACTTTAAATTAAATTATCTATGCATCAAACTCAAAATAAGTTACTATAAAACAATTTTACGCTAATGAATGACAAAAAAAATAAGAATTTGTTTTTTTTTTACAATAACAGATAGTTCAAGACATAAACAATTTAATTTTATTTATAATTTTTGGTTTCTTAACTGTTTACAAGATCAAGTTTAGGAGAACAATATGAAGTTTCAAGAAGCGTACGAATTCCCTGCCCTTAAACATCGAGGTGATTTACTGGGCCGATTAGATTTCTTTTATATTAACGTATTGCATCAAAATTTGTAATTAGAGAATAAATTAACAACTAACTTATGAACATAACGTAGGAACAGGTTTTTAGCTAGGCTCTGTCTATCCTAGTTTAAATATTTTTTTAGGATAACAAAACGCTATGTACCGGGTAATTTCCAACGTGGGGTTAATTAGATCGTGCAGATAGGAAATGTGTAGTTGAAGCAAATATTTGTGCAAAGGTGGAACGATCCAGGAAGAATCCGAAACAATTTGCGGACTGCGTCCCCGGGATCTCCCTAAGCAAATAAAACCGAAACGCTCCACGTTTTTTCATTAATCCGGAAACGGTTATTCGCCTGACCCAAATGAGAATTTAGTGGCCTCAGCAAAGTTCGCCCGGCGGCGTTGTTTTCGGGGGCCATTTTTATGGCCCTCCCAGAACTCGTGCCTCGCACAAATAATTAATATTTATTTCCCATAGAGTAATAATTTAAATAGATAAGGGCGTGCGCTGCCCTCCACATAATTTCACGGGTCGATATAAAAACGATATCGCCCAGACAGGTCGGGAGGAAAACGGGAAAACGAGAAAAGGGGGCGGGCTGCAGCCATTTCCTCAGGACTCGTTGGCTTCCTATTGTTATGGCCGTGAGTTTAATTTGAATAAAGTAATGCGGCGTTATAGTTACCATGATATATCACTTTTACTTTGCATATTTATCAAATATAATTCAATATAACAAGGGAACTTATGAATATAAAGGGTTGAACAAGTGGCGGCGAAGGCAGGAGAAACTTAATTACAAGAATCCTGGGGTCCCAACGGGCAACAGCTGTGAATATTTAATTGCGCGACTACGCCTAACATCGTTATAAGTATCTATCCTTACGGGGGCATTATTTAATTACACGCACAAGAATCCACCCCCAAAACTAATCGTCTCCTTCCTCGTCCTCCAGCATCCTAATGGATCGCAATTACTTGCTGGGATGGTAGAAGATCATTAGTGGGCTAAATATTTTTAAATTGAACTCACGGCAATTTTGAGAAAGGAAACAAACAAGGTCTTAACTACGTAATTATCAAAAGCTTCAATAGTTAATTTGATGTCTTTGATATTTTTCACACACAAATTATCTACTGAATCATTAAATATTCATCGTGGTTCTAGCCAGGAAAGTAGTTGTTTTGGTAGATGATTTGTTAATTGTGACTTAAATTGTAGAAGACGAAAAGTATCGTATTTCTAATTTTATCAAAAGCTTGCATTGCCTCTATACATTATTTAGAAGTCTGATGCAACGAAAGCTATACACAATGTGCGACGTTAACTAACCCAGATCGGTAGAAAACATCGCAGAATATTTGTAACTGTTCCTCAACGACAACTACAAACGTCTTCATCAGCATAATTGATAGGGTATGGAGTTACAAACCAACCATGAAACTGTTAGTATAGGGAGACCAATAAGGCGACATCTACTGCCTGAAATATTGTATTATTATTATTACGGAACATAAATAAAAGCAGATTTTTTCAGTATTTGTCAATAACACAAGCTTCAGAAGCATCCGCATCTGAAGAAGTGGATTCCACAATTATAACTAATGACATGAAATGTTACGAGTGTGCGAGATAACATCCGAATTTATTAAATTGGTGCAAAGCGCGCACGAACAGTCGTCGACTTCTTTCCTTCGAAAGAGAAAAAACCCGTACGACAATTTTGCTGAGAGAACTATACTACCTTGTTGATATAAAATAGATTAAAGTACTCTCCGTGAAACTTCCCTTGTTCATTTGTGCTCCTAGGGAATAGAGTTTCATTTCATTTCCTCCTTTATCTTCGAACTTTATAGTTGGAGGGTAATTTTTCCCCCCCAGGTGCTCCTCCTTGTAACACCGGGCCCTTTCTTTAAATATTAATGCCTGGATGAAACGTTAATTATAAACGAAATGTTTATTAAATCGAAGTCATTTCTGTTTATTTAATATTACCTATATAGGATTTTGTTTTTTTTTTTAATGCATTTGCATAGAATTAATATCTCAATTTTACGACATTCGTACGAAACCTATGACTTTTGATTTTTTACTTTCTCCGTTATGAAGTACGAGAAAGTATTATGATCGTGATTTTTTTATTAATTTTTTTTTTACAGAAATATCCGTTTTAGGGTCCCTAGATGCCATTTCAACAATTTCTGGAATTTTTTTTTGCGTCTGTGTGTGTGTGTGTGTGTCTGTGTGCGCTGTATCTCAAAAACTAATAGAGAAATTGAAACTTTGAACATACGTCTTATTTGATACTCTGAAGAACTGAAAAGCTTTTGGTAAAATTTCGTATCCTGGAAGTGGGTGTTTACCTTAACTGTTTTTTGTTAAATATGAAAAATATCACAAAAACATTTAAACAAACATTGAAGACAATAAAGAAATGAACATCTTTTGCTTGAAAATATTTTTCATAAAATCATTGCTATTCGAGAAAAATAATGTATTAATTTTTTTTTTAATTTTTGGTTTATAATTATGAAACGATAATAGTTACAGCAAATTTATGTGAATAATAATTGTAGAGAATGCCAAAATGAACAATTTCTGAAGAATATTCTGATATGTATTATCCATTTTACTAATAGGTCTATATGATGGTAAAATAATGTTTGTACTTCCTATTAAGTATTTATTTTATTTTCCATGGAAAATAAAATAAATACTTAATAGGAAGTACAAACATTATTTTACCATTCTAAAGAATAAGTTTATTTTGAAATCTCGTTAGTTTTTGAGTAAACCGAGTTTTTCAATTTGAAGTATAATTTTTTCATAATTTTGACGTTTTAAACGTCAGTTTCATCCGCTAGATGTATATTTAAAATATGATTTCAATAAACCATGAAAACGTAAATATAAATGGCTATGATACCATAAAGTCGGAGAAAGTAACATGATGGCCACATCACCATTTTTTAATGGTTAAATCGTCAAATAAATACGTATAATATATTATTTTCATAATTTATTTAAAATTTGATTTCAAGGAATATATCCATTTTAAGATCCTCCGACACGATTTTGATCATATTTGAAATGTTTTTGTCTATTTGTCTGCTTGTATCTCAACTACAGATTTTAAAAGAAAAATTTAAACTTAAGCTTTGACAATCTGAAGAACTGAAAAGCTTCTGGTAATATTTTGGAAACCGAAAGTGAGTGTTTACCTTCACCGTTTTTTTGTTTCTCTCCAATTATAATTTATTATCATGTGTATAATTTGTTTGGACAATTTTTGTTTATGTTCAGAAATTATTAAATCTTGATGTTGATTGAATTACAAAGGGCGGCAACTTGGAGATTGCTAGGTACGCCACTCTATTGAATGTGAGTCAAATCGACTAATAACTTCAAAAACCATTGTTTTTAAGTTCAAATCCCATTAAAAGCTCCTAAGGCTCATGTTTTTGTGTTTTACTCCAATTCATAACTCCAAAAAATACGTTTTTGAGTTTGAAATCCGATCAAAAACTTTTAAAAGGTCTTTCGGTCGAGTTTTTTTCGTGGTTCTCCTTCGGCTCAGCATGAAACTTTCGACCTCACGCATTTTTCGCACTTGATATATAAATAACTTTTTTTTTAATTAGAACCTGAGTAATGACCAAAAAACATATTTTATTTGTAACGTTTTTAACTTCAAATATAGAAAACCTAAAACAATGATTATTGGGTTTTAAATCAGTTTTAAGCCAAAAAAATGGGTATTTATTCCATTGGTTTAGCACAATTGAAGTTATTTCGTTTTTTTTTAAGTTTATAATTTTAATTTCCCGGCGCATCCACCATACTATAAATTCATTAATGAGCTCATTTTAGTTGTCAGTTAAGCGATGCTTGCAACTTTTCTAAACTAGTTCATTAACTAAGGGTCAGTTTGAGGTCCCGATTTTCAACGATTTTTGGAGAGAAACAAAAATTGTGTCTATTTGTATATCTGTCTGTGGGCGTTGTATCTCAAAAGCCAATACTACTTCTTCTTCTTCTTCTTATTTTTCTTCTTATTCTTCTTCTTCTTATTTTTCTTCTTATTCTTCTTTTTCTTATTTTTCTTCTTATTCTTCTTCTTATTCAACCATTTTGCATCCACTCCTGGACATATGCCTCTCTTAAATTCTACCATATCTCTATGTTTTGTGCCAGCTGGGATCAGTTTTTGCCTGCGATCTGCCTAATGTCATCTAGCCATCTTCTTTATGACCTTCATCGACTTCTCCCTTGGTCTCCATGTTGTTAGTTTTGGTGTACATCTTTCTTTCGATTGCGATATCCGACCCTTTGCCACTTTAATCGTGCTACGCGTTTTATAACGTCTGTGACTGCTGTTCTTCTTCGGATCTCTTCGTCCTTTGCGACCTTTTCAATGTTCTTTGCTTCACTTTCAATCTTTGGGCACTGTTTCTAGGTAGTTACAGGCAGTGCGCATGCCTCCTATACTTTCCTTTTGAGGTTGATTAGCTTTTGGTAAAATTTTGTGTATAAGAAGTGGGCAAGATCACCATTTTTTTAATATGAAAAATTTTACAAATCGGTTCTGGCAGAATAGCCTTGTTACTTACGCAAATTTTGCTGTATTATAAAAATAAGAAATTAAAGATTAAACATTTTTGTTAATAAAGTTCTAATAGTGAAATTTACATAAGAATATTCATAGAAAATGCCAAAATCAATCATCGAAAAATAGATTAATGTAAAAAATTTCAGAAAAATGCCTTTTATACCACAAAGATTACACTACGGCCACATCAGCACTTTTGTTTTTAATGGGATTTCAACTGAAGTTTTTTTTTGTACTTTTTCAACGTTTCAGTGTTTTTAGTACCTCCAAAAGTATTAGCTCCTAGGGCCTCATAATATCTTAAGATGGTTTTGAACGCTATTAATTTGCAGAAGCCATCAAAATAATCATTGCTTCCTCTATTTGCAGGGTTTTTAACTGAAGTTTTTTTTTGTACTTTTTCAACGTTTCAGTGTTTTTAGTGCCTCCAAAAGTATTAGTTCCTACGGCCTCATAATATCTTAAGATGGTTTTGAACGTTATTAATTTGCAGAAGCCATCAAAATAATCATTGCTTCCTCTATTTGCAGGGTTTTTAACTGAAGTTTTTTTTTGTACTTTTTCAACGTTACAGTGTTTTTAGTACCTCCAAAAGTATTAGCTCCTAGGGCCTCATAATATCTTAAGATGGTTTTGAACGCTATTAATTTGCAGAGACCATCAAAACAATCATTACTTCCTCTATTTGGATGAGTTTACTAGTAAACAATAGCTTTAAGTCTCTTAGCATGAATTACAACAAACCGAAACAATCGCCCCAGGATATTTGCATCATTGAGACCAGTGAATTTAATAGGCTGACCGTCCCACAACAACTCGACTTCCAGGAAGATCCTTCGAGCTTTCAATTAACCGCAACGAAGAAGTCATTATCTACAATACTTTATCGATCTCTTAATCGCCCGACTTCCATTTTCCCTTTCCTCGCAATTAAAAATCCGCGACGGCACCATAACTCCCGGCGCATTTTTTTCGTACAACCAAACTCGAAGGAATGCCAATCCTTGGACGAAATTTTTCGGAAGGATTAAAAAAACATGTACGGCTCGTAATCTCGTGTACAGATGGCGGAATCTAGATGATGATGATCCGGTTTTATATTCCAACCCCCGCTCGGCCTCTTTTCCCATATTTATGCGGAGGGTCTTTTAATATAATAATATAGCGTGTAGCCTTCCCCCTTTGGCCCTCCCGAATCATAACCTATGATACGGTCGTCGATAGGAAATTACATTTATGGCCGCGGGGCGATTCGAATTCCCCGCGCGATATGACGCATCCATCGATTTCCCGATACGGGAGGAGATGGGACGTGATCGTATTTTGGTCACAGTGTCAAGTTCATTTGGGATTTTTTCGGGATGTGTAATAAAAAAATATATACTTTGATCAATGGATCTTTGTGTGCACGTCATAGACATTGATAACGGGGGCGATAACAATCTTAGATACCTATAGTAAAAAATGAACGAGTATCATCACTACTATAATGGCTAAGGAATTACCAAATCTGCTGTTACAAAATTAACATTTACACACCAGGGAGTATGTTCAGTTAGTACATCCATTAATTACAGGTGGCGTTGTAGTCCTTTGACCTCTGCTACAGCCAATAATACGTCCACGCAATACCCAACCCATTGGGAAAATCTTAATTTCCCGCGTTATCCTTATCACCCTGACATATGGGTCAGTAAACGGCGTCTTGCGTCTAATGCAACGCATAAATTGAGCTCTTCATGCGATCTGCAAACTGGTACCCACAGTTGGCGAAAATTATCGTCCTTTTCTCCTCTCCGCGGTTAATTGCATATTCGCCTTTTTCTTTCTTTCTCGAGAGCAGACCACCCAAGATCGTACGAAACGTCTTAACTAAATTCCCCGTTTCGGAATAATTAGGGTAATTGGAAACAATTACACGCGGACGGTACATTTGCATACATTCCCTCCCTTCTACCTTCTCATTTTATAATTGCTGCCGTCGCATAAATTAAGGATGTTAGTGTATCCGGCGGCGCTTTTAATAAAATTTTAATTATGGCGGGGACTCTCGAAATGTTTGCGACATATCTCGTCCTTTATAGATTGCTTTCGAATTTAGGTGGATATTTGGTGCACTCGCGGGACCGTGCTGTTTTCATTAATTAACGAGAAGGGTGTTCGCGATTGCATTAATTACGTTTTAATTAAGAAGCCACCAGGGAGTTGTATATGTGTGACATGTAACGTAATTTAGGGATAAATATAGTTTTATACTTGCTGACTATAGAAACAGAAAATTTCAATAACCTTCCTCTTGCTTTAAAATAACAATATATTATACAACACGTTGCGAAAGTGCTTCATTGTTCAACGAGAGAAACATATTAAACACGAGCGCTGGCGGTGTTGAAAATGATGAGTGGTGTGGTGTGAACTATTTTTTTAACGACACTACAATATAATTCAGAGGATTTATAAATATTCAATTATTTTGTTATTCCACCTAAATCGGACTGCCAATTTCTAGCGGCGTTGCAGTCCAATGAAAAATCAACAGGCAATTTATTTTCCTCAGTAGTGGTGAAATTAATTTACTTTCCTCACTTGTACAGTTTTTAGCTACTCATAACTTAGCTTTCAGAGGATATGAGGAAACTTTGTTAGACTCGAACGCCAAAGGATTTTTTTGGATTTGGATAAATAGCATTATTCGATTCAACCTTGCAAGTACACCAGCACCAAGATATGAACAACATGTTAAAAATATTTACTAATAATTTATTGAGGTAATGGCCAATCATGTTAAAGCCAAAATAGTGGACACAGTATTGAAGAATAAATACTTAGTACTCAATCCAAAGTGCACTGGAAATATTACCCGGATTATGCAACTATCTATTATTCTGATAATTACAAACCAAGACTACGGAAATTAAGGAATATTTTGTAGAAACAAATAGGAGTTAGGTTTATTCCTTGTAAAGAAGCTAAATAGATAAGACTTTCAAGATCAGCAAAAGACGATGTAAAAATAAAATGTTCCTCTATGAGAGAGAATACCAAGCTACAGAACTTTCACCTGAAGACATTTTTTAATTCTTTTTTTTTCTCGTGATAGTAGACCAGTGAGGAAAGAGGTTTATTTCTTGCAAAGAAGCTAGACAGATAAGACTTTCAAGATCAGCAAAAGACGATGTAAAAATAAAATGTTCCTCTATGAGCGAGAAGACCAAGCTACAGAACTTTCACCTGAAGACATTTTTTAATTTTTTTTTTCTTGTGATAGTATACCAGTGAAGAAAGTAAAACCATTTCTCCACTAATGGATTTGCTTTCTTCACAAGTGATGCAAACTACTAAATTAAGTGATGACAACGTCATGTTTAAAGGTGACTTTTAGAATACAATTGTGCAAAGCTAATCAATCAGTTAACCGATCACAATGATAAATAGTACTTTGTTACCGATAACCAGAAATGTTCGTTTTTGGAAATTTTACAACCAAAGGCACGAAATGTTGAAAGTTTCTCGGTTGTATAGTTTTTGAAGTACAGTCAAAATAATAAATATAAAGATGCAAATTTAAACAATCGAAAATTTGTCTAGGCGTTTTTACTTTCTCCGTACTAAGTAGAGGTGGGCGATATAACTCTTGTTTGTGAGTTGACTCATCGAGAAAAGTCCTTTGAAGTCATTCCTGAAGTAACTTTTGACTCTTTTGAAAATTCAAAAAGTATGTCTGGAAAAAAAGATGAGCAAAAAAAATAAAGGAAAAAGGGCCTCACTTCGAAAATTTTGTGAAGAGCCTAAATCAGGCATGTCAAACAAGCGGCCCGCTTACAAGTTGTCTACGGCCCGGCAAGGTTGGTATCAAATATTTAAAAAAAATTATATACAAGGTAAAAATAATTATTTTTTGTTTGGTTTTAATTGTAGTTTTTTCTTTAGTAATACTTAATATGGCCCTAGGCCGTAAACGAGTTTGACATACCTGGCCTAAATTAAAGAGTCGCCTCATCATTTCAAAGAGTCGACTAGTCATTTGTAAGAATCGACTTATAATATCGAAGAGTCGACTCTTTTGTAAGTGGGAAGGAGTCACAGAAAAGGTCATCTCACTTTTTCAAAAAGGAAAATGTTTGCTCAAAATAGTTTGACGAACAAAAAAAAGGTGCTCACTTCAAAAAAACTCAAATTGAGCTGCAAATTTACACAGGAGTTCACTCATTTCGAAGAGGTAACTCTCGCTCATGAGTTACCCACCTCTAATACAAAGTTTACCTTTTGGCATTTAAACAGCTAACTACGATGCCGAACTCAGTCAATTGCCTTATCATTGTTTTAAAATTTGGCTTTTGCAATCTTTTTGTTGCTACCCAAGGGTTTGTAAGTTTACGTAATTTCTGCAAACATAGAACTCAAAGATCTAAAGGAAGAGGCAAAGGAAGCAATTATGTCAATTGATGGCGGGCTTTTCTCTATCAAGAAGTTCTCTGAGGTGACAGTTAAACGAAAAAATACTATGGAGATGACCTTGGATGAAACAAAAATTACACCCCTGCATTTATAAAATCAAACACCGATAAAGTTAAGTCTTAAAAATTGTAACCTCCTCATAAATTAAATCCTGGCTACGCCCTTGGCTCTTTCTACCATCTAAAAATATATCGGCGAACGGTTTACCTTCCAGATTGAATGTGAATGTGTGGATTGAAAAAAGTAGTTCAGTAGAAATTAAATTATGGATTTTATCTTTAAGATAAAAATTGGAACCTCCCTAAAAATGTTATCCTGGCTACGCCCTTGGCTCTTTCTAGCATATAAAAATATATTTACCTTCTAGACTTAATGTAAATGTGAGGATTGAAAAAAGTAGTTCAGTAGAAATTAAATTATGGATTTTATCTTTAAGATAAAAATTGGAACCTCCCTACAAATTATACCCTGGCTACGCCCTTGGCTTTTTTTAGCATCTAAAAATATATCAGCGAACTGTTTACCTTCTAGATTTAATGTAAATATGAGATTTGAAAAAATTAGTTCAGTAGAAATTAAATTTTGGATTTTATCTTTAAGATAAAAATTGGTACCTCCCTACAAATTTTATCCTAGCTACGCCCTTGGCTCTTTTTAGCATCTAAAAATATATCGGCAAACTGCTGACCTTCTAGATTTAATGTGAGTGTGAGGATTGAAAAAGTAGTTCAGTAGAAATTAAATTATGGATTTTATCTTTAAGATAAAAATTGGAACCTCCCTATAAATTATATCCTGGCTACACCCTTGGCTCTTTCTAACATCTAAAAATATATCAGCGAACTGTTTACCTTCTAGATTGAATGTGAATGTGAGGATTGAAAAAAAAGTTCAGTAGAAATTAAATTATGGATTTTATCTTTGAGATAAAAATTGGTAGCTTCCTATAAATTTTATCCTTGCTACGCCCTTGGCTCTTTCTAGCATCTAAAAATATATCAGCGAACTGTTTACCTTCTAGATGAATGTGAATGTGAGGATTGAAAAAAGTAGTTCAGTAGAAATTAAATTATGGATTTTATCTTTAAGATAATAATAGGAACCTTCCTATAAATTATATCCTGGCTACGCCTTTGGCTCTTTTTAGCATCTAAAAATATATCAGCGAACTGTTTACCTTCTAGATGAATGTGAATAGGATTGAAAAAGTAGTTCAGTAAAAATTAAATTATGGATTTTATCTTTAAGATACAAATTGGAACCTCCCTGTAAATTATATCCTGGCTACGCCCTTGGCTCTTTCTAGCATCTAAAAATATATCAGCGAACTGTTTACCTTCTAGATTTAATGTGAGTGTGAGGATTGAAAAAAGTAGTTCAGTAGAATTCAATTGAATTATGGATTTTATCTTTAAGAATGTTTTCAAGGATTTTGTAAATGTGTGATAGGAGTGTTACTGGGGATCAGTGGCGGCTCGTGGAACATGTTGATGGTAGAGCCACTTATACAATATACCCCCTTCCACCTTTTTTGAAGAAATGAAGAACGATTTATTTTCCTAGACCAAAGTAACTGGCGAAAAAGTGTTTTAAGAATTAATTAAAAATTCTTGCTGAGCTTGAAACTACCGGTAGTGCCTGTAAATGGCTCCTTGGCTCCATATAACGAGCCACTACTGGTTTTGATAATGGCAAGCTGAGTTGCCGGCACTGCAGTCAAACAAATACATCAAAGTGTTGTACAAAGTAAAAAGTGTTTTATTCCATATAATAATAAATTCTCCAAAAGACATTTCAGAACTTTCGAAATATTTCCAATGAAAATGACTTTGTTTAAAATTATTCCGAATAAAACAGTCGAAAAGCGGATTCTTAAAATCAGTGGCTTTTGTGAGAACATTTAATTTTCTTAAAAGGAAACAAAGAAAATATTTCTGAAAATATAATTTTCCCAAATTTGAGGGAGTTAATATTGAATGCCGACATTCCTTAAAAAAACTTAAGCCAAAAGCGTACAAAAATATTTCTGAAAGAACATTTTTGTCTCAAACTTACAAAAAAATATATTTTGAACGATATTTTATCTCAGATGTACTAAAAGTAATTCTAAACAGAACAATTTCATGGCAACTGTTTAAAAAGAGTAGATTTTGAGAAAATGTCTAATTATGCCAAATGACAAAGGAAATATTTTTGAAGAATTTATTTGGAATCAAATTTGAGAACAATACAATTTTAAAGAAAATATTTCTAAAAAAAATAATTTGAAAGTAATTTTTTCCGGAATTGGAGGGAGTTAATATTACATGCCGACTTTTTTTTTAAACTAACGCTAAGGCGTACAATAGTAGATTGTTTGGCAAGTTTTGAAAGCTTCGTTTTGGATGCAAGTACCCTACGGGCTCGTAAATACAAGTTACGAGCATTCAAAACGTGTTGAATACTCTACTTTTTTTCTTAAGTATGTTTCTATCAATTTTTTTCTCGAATTTCCCTGCGTCTGTCTTAATTAAATATGTGCGTATTATAGGTGTCAAAACATTCTTAACTTTTAATCTAAATTTGTTTATTACTATTTTAAAATCGGTTAATAAATAATAAGTTTGAGGATTTCGCGTTCAAAACGGCTGTTTTGAAAATTCAATTTTCAAGCATGACATTACTTGTCAAAAGTGACAACTTTCAATGCAAAGGTATTGCTATGATATATCTGTTTTTGGGAGCGGTCGTAGGAAAACAATGTTTTTAAAAGAACATTTTGTGCAAGAAAATACAAAAAACACTTAAAAACAGTAGATTATGAGAAAATGTCTAATTCTGATTTTGACCCTACCACCCAGTAGTGGACCAAGTTGACTACGTCTGGTATAAAGCAATGAACTACCATATATACCATACTGAAGGGAAAAAAATGAAACACTCGAAATTCGTGAAATTTCGACCATTTCCAAACAGCCATAACTCGACGTATTTTCAATCGATTTTTATGAATCTCTGAGGGCGAAAAACTTTGAAGTGTCTTCTTCATGCATGGGAAATTAATCGTAACCCCTTCCATCCCGTTCTGGCGCCCCTGTCAAAGTTGGACATGGTTTCCTGAAAAAACATTTTTTTTTCAGGGGTGCTAGAGAGGGGCGGAAGGGGTTACGCTTAAGTTCGCATACATGACTTTAAATAAGACACTTCAAAGTTTTTCGCCCTTCATCAAAATCGATTGAAAATACGTTGAGTTATGGCGGTTTGAAAATTGTCAAAGTTTCACGAATTTCAAGTGTTTCATTTTTGTTCCACCAGTGTATATTACCAATATTATCAATATTTATCTATTGTTTGTTAATGATGTTTCACCGAGTGATGAATGAGCTAACAGTTCATATTTTTCATATCGTGGTTAGTGTAGTGTAGTCTATAAAGAGCAGGGTGTTTACTAGTTGGTTGCACATTTTCTATAAACAAAGTCTTGTATGTTCTCGAGAAGGAGAGAAACGCCTTGTGTACAGATGGCGGAGAGGTAGCGGATCGAACATCTTGACGATAATTGCGATAGAAACGGGGATGGTGGGTCGTACACCCCCTGCCGCACAGATTGGCCCCTTTTTCTATTCATGCCCGGCCACATCAGGGAGATCTGAATCCAACGACATATAAATTCATGCATTTTAAAGTATGCAGATTCCTCGCTCCGCCCGTATCTACATTATTTTGCATCTTTTAACATTCGCCTTGCAGATAGGACCTTATTTCCCAGCAGTCCAGTTTTCGCGGTTTTCCTTTTTGCTTGCGCTCCGTGGCGTAGGCTAACGTGGTGCGTAAACTCGCTAGATAATTGCCTGATTGTTTACTTATGTAAATGCATTTACATCTTTTATATAACTTAATACGCGAGATAAAAATATGTAGGTAGAGGGAATATTCAGGGATTCATTTATAAACTACAGAAAATCTCATCTTCGTACATATTTTAAAGATAATATGGCCCCCTCTGTAATAAATTTCGAGACAACGCCCATGCAGCAGCCTTGTACGAGCGGAGTGGTTATACAAGTAAAAGATAAGAAAGAGGAGAAGGAGTCTTAATAAAACGACCGGAGCTCCCCGTCGAAGCCAATATGCAAACTAGCGCAACGCCGGCTGTGAAAAATGTCAGAATTTCCCAAGTGTTCCACACCCCGGACGATAAATGGTTTAATTTTCCCCCCTATGCCGCTTCCGAAATGAACACCCTTTCCCAGGTTCCTCTTAAAACCGAAGCGTAATTAAATCCGCCTCCACGTTTCCAAGTCACGTCTATAAAATCGATAGGCTATGCTCTCGGCGTTATCTCCATCTTCAACTTTGTATTGTAGTTGGGGCAGATTTTTTTATATTTCTGGAAGGGCCCATGGCAGGGGGTTATAGAGGAAAGTTCCCAACTGCAGTTTGTGCTCGGGTGTTGGAATCATTTTTGAAGTTTTAGTGCTGTCTGCACGGCTTCGGTAAGTTCTTAATTAAACTAGGTGAATCCGACGCCCTCGCCTGCCACGAGGCAACATCTTGATGTTGCTGGTGCAGGCGGACTTCCACATTTCCTAATAGGAAGTTGGGATAATGTCATAAGCTTATTTTTTATAATTTTTTAAATTGCTTGACAAAACGATGCTCTTTGTTGAATTTTCAACATCTAATCTAAATTTGCAATGGATCCAAAAGCAACTCAAAAACCAAATGTGATGCAGTTTAAAAACAAAATTTGATACAGGAGAACAGAAAGTACCGGAGAAATCAATGAATTTAGAAAATATAGTTTTTAATTTCTTGACTCGAAAACTAAAATAAGAAACACCAAAAAAAAACATAAAAATCTTGATAATGATTAGTAGAAAATTGGAATTTTCCAAATTCGACCAAAATATAGTATTTAATATATTGATTGGTGAGGCTCTTGAAAATTCATATCGCTTGTTAAATTATAAAGTAAAAACACTTTTCTAATTGATCGTTGAAGCCATTACTTTGTGATACTTATTGAATTAATAGGTTGAAATCATTCTTTAATTTTCAAAAAGTTTTATTGTCGATTGTTGAAATTGCACGCAACAATTGTTTCGCCACACTGGCTTATTCTTTAGTATTAAACTATTTAAAGTTTCGACTCCAAAAATCTGATTTGAATTTTTATTACTTCAAATTTATCTAACGGATTTTGATCATTCACTCATCAAACGAAAAATCTAATCAAGCGCGGAAAAGAGAGATTTTGTTTTAGATTTCTTAATCCTATTTCTAACGATTTTCCTTTAAAAAGCTAAAGAGCACCTACGGTTAAGATAGTCAAAATACCAATATCCCTAGATTTTTGAATTTCCGCGATAAGAGGGTATTTGGGGGTGTAAAAATAAGGTTACCATGGTTAGTGGGCCGAGAACCCTCTTCGCCATCTCAGGGGGTTAAAAAATAAGTTTTTCTAAACATTATTTTTTTACTGTCGAACCAGTGAAAAAGATTATGAAAGTAGTTTACCCAAATACCTATTTGACCAATTTTTCCCAAGGCCATTCAAGGTCATTTAGATCCTTATAAAAAATTCAAAAGTTTTTAAATCAATTTTTAACCTACGGCGACCTCTTGTACCCGGTTTTTGACATTTGCATCATTTTTACCCCGTAAAAATATACTCAAATATGTATCAAGACATATTTATATCATGCCGCAGCATCTTGAAAAATCAATTTTCAACTTTTTTAAGAGTTTTTACCATTTTCCAAAATTTTACCAAATTCCACGAAAAATGGTAAAAACCCTTAAAAAAGTTACTTATTTTTTGTAAGAGTAGATCATCGTTTTCTTGTAAAATTCTATTTTATTTCGTCGTGGCTATTGACATTGACGTTTCACAGCCTACATGTATTTTTAAAGGCATCAATGGTATCAACAAATTCCCACAAATCAGATCTTTCGATTGATACCACCTTTATGCTTGTACATAAATTTGGTGAGCGGGCATTTCCAAAAACGTGATTGCCCATGCTATTTCTCTATGTTGAGATGTATGACCAACCACACCATATATGGATTATATGGTATTCACAAACGAAAAAAGACTTAAAAGTCAAATTTTTAATTTACCTCTGTTAATATATTATGTGGGGAAGTACGTTTTTATTTGTTTAATAATAGTAGTTATAAACAATTTGAAGACTAATATTTTGTTTATTTAGAAAAAGAAATTCGTCGCACCCTAGGGTAATTTATTTTAAATTTATTATTCAAATGATATTTTTTCATATTTTCGAAAATCTATTCTTACTTTTACGAAAAAGTTATTCGTTTTAATACGCTTTTAAATGAGAGGAAGCGTTCACAAGGTGGCTTCGAGATTTAACTTTAGCTGTTGGTTAGAAATAAATATTTAGCAAAAATAAATAAATCTGCGAAGAAATTATGTTACTCGTATTTTCATCAATAGTATTGGAGTTTGAAGTATCCACCTCATCTATTCAATGACTCTGTGCCTTTCAACAAACGTTAGATCTTTCCCAAATCTGACAAGAACTTCAAAACAGCTGGTGACGAGGAATTTCAAGCCCGTTTTACCCTCCCAATATCCATCATCACGCACGATATGTGCAGGAATTATGTCATGTTGCGGTGTTTTATGCTTACGCCCATTCCGGAGCGTATTGGAAAATGGGGGAAAAGTGTAATGGTCGACCATTATATACGGGGCTTTACAGTAATGGGCAATTACTTTATGGACGACGGAGACGTTTTATTGTTTCCGAGCGATTTAATCGACTACTGGCGGATTTAATGGGGCTTTCCTTTGTGCCCTCCACATTAATAATACAAAAAAAAAAACTCAAATAGCACATTTAAAATCAACAACTGAAAATCTAAAACAATAATATTGGTTTCTGCAAATAATGTGAATGGTAAACGCAAACCACTGTTTTGTAAGTAAAATAGACTGGGTAGAAATAAGGGGGTGATAATAAAAATGTCTCATATTATTTAAGAATAATGTATTGAATTTAAAGTTAGCTCTTACGTGCCGCAGTTTTCTTAAAGAAAAATGTAGCTCGAACGCATTACGACTTTTTAATTTCCGCCTTTCTAAAAAAGTTTTTATAGAACTCTGCGGGAACGCGCGTCGGCTACAAAAATTTAAAAATAGGTTTCTGTATTTGGTTGAAAAAAAAATTAAATTCAATTATTGTAAAGCAAAGCTTGAACTGATCAGCTATTGTTGGCTCGTTTATTATTTAAACAATATTAAAAGTCCGACGATAACTGACATTTTATACGTAGATAGAAAATGTCAAAAGATCATTTCACTCATTGAAATTATGATTCCTTATCAGCAACAATACTGCCCCGATGAACAATTGTCCGAAACAGGTCTGTATTCGATGACAAACTTTACCGCTTCTTTGTTTTTTTATGATCAGTTTAATTGGACATGGTCCTAGTGCTTTCCTTGCATCTCATTGGCTCTAATACTTCTTCAGGAGTAAATATAATCCATAATAGTAAGTACTGTCGCTATAAATCACCATCATAGTTGATCTCTCTTTTTCATTAGTAATTTGTATTGTATTTATTGGGTGTTCTAACCAAAATTAAAATCTGTCATTTCTGACACTGACATAAAGTCCAATTTACTTTATCATTATGGACTAGTACAAATTGTACGCCATTTTGGCCTAAAAAGAAACCGCCAAAGTTACTATTTTCGTACAGTTCGTACAAGTACTTTTAATGCCGCCCGTGATCCCGGCAATAAATTTCAACGCTCCCTGTTTTTGATGTAACAATAAGTCCATTATTAAAACAAAATAGAAAAATCATTATTTGTAATTCAATGCGAAACCACGATTTGAAAGTTGAAAAACCCCATTCGCTATAAAAGAGAGAAATGCAGCTTTTCGCGTTAAGTTGAAAAGCATGTAACCGCATTCAATTCTCCAGCTTTTTTTTTAAACCTACGTCCATAATAAAAGGAAAACTCAATCTCGCACACTGAACCTTGACTTTTCTTATTCCAGCTAGCAATATTAATAATTCCTGTTGTCACACGAGGTCATAGAGGGTACACCGGAATGCCATTTAATTTTCCGTCCGTTCAGCGCGCGACCATTTCCCTTCAAACTTTTATTTTTCACACTTTTCTTCCAGTACATTCGCCTTGCATTTACACCCATCCGGATGGTGGTATTATATTACCTGAGCCACGTTCATTAATGTTATGCGAATTTTTACGGTTATTGCATGAATTGTTTATATTTTAACGCCGGTTCGAGATTTCCGACGATAAGTGAGCATCGTTTTTGTTTCTTAATTATGAACATGGTTTTGAATAAATATGAGCCGGAAACGATCCGACAGTTCATTATTTGGTATAATGGCGATTGTGATGGGTTTAAATTGTGCGCGTTAAGTGCCATAAATTCATGCTGTTTAGGTTTTATTATTTAATTTAATGATTCTATAATGACAAGAATATTTTCTACAAGTGTATACGATTTGAATATTTATTATAACGAGGTTTATTTTCAAGATGACTGCTACCTCCGTTTAATTATGTATACAGATTGTGAAACTTTAAAATCTAATGACGATGAAAGGTATAGTAATCAAAATATTGAATATTTTATTCATTTTTTATAGATAAAAGAGTAAATACGTAACTTACCTGGGTATTTAAAAAAATCTGAGCAATACGTACTTTAACAAATGCTCTAAGGCAGCGTCCATAAAAGTTTGGGGGAGTGGGGGTCAGCGGAATTGTGACAGTATGTGTCAGGAGGTAAAGAAAATTTGACGTCACGAAATTGTTCATAAGGAAGCCTACAGGCAGGAATTATTAAAAAAGATACGTAGCAGATACCAAATTGACACTCTTGCTTTATTTTCGGGTAATCGTATATTCATTGATATGTTCGACTTAAAATGTCCTCATCTTCTCCTTCTTCTTCTCCCATCAGCTGCACCAACAGCAGTGGTAGATGAATGCTGGTAAACAATGGTTAATTTATGTTTCCTTTATTGAAATATCATTTCTTTGAGGAACAAATGACACATTTCTTCATTACTTGTTCAATAACCAGGTAAACAAAAACGAAAAATGTTTTCAACTTTAGTAACTGGAAAAATATTGAAATGCCATTATCAATTAACCAAGGCGGTTTCTTACCTTCTTTTCATTCATCTCTTAAAACAACTATTAAAAATTTGCTAATAAAACTTGCGCCGTATAATTACAGCGAATTCTTTCAAAGTGACATTTAGTAAATCGAATGTTCTTTTTTTTTTTTTTCTCTGTTTCTAGTTTGTAAGTTATCCAATGTATGTATTGTCGACCTGTGTAAAACGTATGTTAACACACCAATAATAATAAATAAATAAAAACTACAGCGAAGGCAATACTATCGCATTAATATCCCCCAAAGGAGTACCTTCAATTTAACCTCCACTTAAATTTTATCAACGAGCATGTTTTTCTCATTTGTTGTGGTAAAGGTGACAATAAAGATGGTTGACTCATTCGCTCAGTAGAGATTGAGCGTTGTCCTGACGAATCCCTACTTCCGTTGGCCGTACCTTGAGTCACGCAACTAGTTGCCACTGATTTCTGTGCACCTCCAATATCCCACATCCACTGAACTACATTAATCCCAACCTCTATTCAGAATATCTACCCATACAATTTTACAAAATTATGTTAATATATTTGAATAACTTAACAAAATCTCAGTGGGTGTGTTGCTGTTGCTTGGTTACTTATTATAATTTGATGACTCTTTCGGGAAAAAATCCCATTTTGGCTCTACTTTAAGGTGGTAAACTCAGATTTTAATGATCCCTTCAACCCCCGAACAAAAAAAAAAGTTTTTTGGCAAAAAACGTCCAACTTTGGCAACGTGTACCGAGTTGCAAAAAATGTGTCGACTTGATCCGCCAAAAGCGCATTGAAATGTGTTTAATTACCTGTACAGAACTCAAAAAACGACGATTTTTGCCGTTTTGGGTATTTTTATTTGCATTTTGTATTTTTTTGACTCGACGAAATTGTTTTTGTTTTCACGAATGAAATTTTCATTGCATGTTCTTTCAGGTATGCACGAAAATTATTGTTTGCGCGAAATCATGAATATCTCATTTTATACCTTAGAACCACATTAACAAAAAAAGGTCAAAAAAAGGTTCGCTCTGTAGGGTCAGAAAAAAAATGTGGGCCTAACTTACCACCATTCGTCCATTTTTCCATTCATCCAATAAAAACAAATAAATTACACTGACGGAAAAATGAAACACTTGAGATTTGTCAAAATTTAGGTAATTTTCAAAATCGCCACAACTCGGCAACTATCCAACGGATTTCGACGTTCTTTTGAGAAATCAAAAGGAAAAAGTATCCTCTTTGAGAGGGCTTATCCTCCCTTAAAGAGAGGGATCTACCCCCTCCAAACAAAAAAATAAAAAACACAAAATGGACTTTTTTTGGAGTTCTAAGGTACAAAATGCGATATTCATGGTTTCGCGCAAACAATAAATTTTCCTGCATACCTCAAAGAACATGCAAAGAAAATTTCGTTCGTGAAAACGAAATCAACTTCGTCGAAAAATTTCGGACTTAAAATACCACAAAATTCGTTTTTTTCAAACACATATAACTTTGTGCCAAATCGTCGTTGGTACTTAATTTTTCTAGTCCTGCACAGATAATTGAACACATTTCAATGCCCTTTTGGTGGATCGAGTCGACACATTTTTTCCAACTCGGTACACGTTGCCAAAGTTGGACAAAAACATGTTTTTTCTTTTGTTCAGGGGTTGAAGGGTTCGAAAAGGGATCATTAAATCTGAGTTTATCCCCTTAAAGTAGAGCCAAAATGGGTTTTTTTTCCCGAAAGAATAATCAAATTTGGTTGAAAAGTCGCTGAGCTATGTGCGAAAAACCTCAAAATGTACTTTTCAAACACCCATAACTTGGTACCAAATCATCGTAACTTCGTTCTTTGAGTCTTGCATAGGGTATTGATTAAATTTTAATGCCTTTATGGTGAATCGAGTCGACAAAATTTTTCCAACTCCGTAGACATCGTCAAAGTTGGACATGGTTTCCTGAAAAAAACTTTTTTTTTCGCAGGGGTGCTAGAGGGGAAAGGAAGGGGTTACGCATAAGTTTGCATACATAACTTTAAAGAAGACACTTCAAAGTTTTTCGCCCTTAAAGATTCATCAAAATCGATTGAAAATACGCCGAGTTATGGTGGTTTGAAAATGGTCAAAATTTCACTAATTTCAAGTGTTTCATTTTTTTTTCCTCCAGTGTATTTTTGTTTTCTTTTTCACTTGTCGCCACATGTGGTGACATGGGCGTGAAGCGGTTAATAAACTCTGTAACCTACACCTTTTTACTAATTTGACCATCTCTCTATCTCTTCAAATGCAGAAGTTGCACATGTTGTACCTACGAAATTCGGACACCCTGTATATTTAAAAAACTACATTTTATCATTAAAAGTTAGTATAACATAAAAATATGATTTAATATTTAATAGTATATTGTACAACGAGCATATATAGCCTACGGCTCGTTCCGCAAACATCGTTCTCGCCTTAATAGCCATTATATGCGAGTTGTACACTACTTTGTTCACGAAAATTAAAATCAAAATTAAATTCAAAATAAAAAAAACAAAAACAAAATCAAAATTAAAATCGAAAATGAAGTTGTAATTAGAATTACAATAGAAAAAAAAAATTAAAATCAGTATTAAACAGGGTAAACAAAATATTATGATAAATCGCGTTCTGTGTATTAAAGCGCGAATTAGCGTGTTTAATAACCATATTAAACACGCAAATGCATGTGAGTGTTTAATAAGCATATTAAACACGCAAATGCGTGTTTAATGAAATTGAGTGTTAAATGCACCCCATTAATGCTGCCCATACAATTAAATAATGCGCACATTATAACATTTTCGTGAACAAAATAGATTTTACATCTTAATCGTTATCAATACATCTTTTATATTAATATCGGCGCTTTTTTTTTAACCTTTATTACATATGCCACATATCCACTCCATACAACTTGTGTATTATGTCCATTATTTTTTGTTCATGTTGCATCGGAAATCGCACTTGTGCATAAATAATTATCTTCTTCGGAAGAAGTGATTTTGGTGCTTAATTTCTTTTAAACTTACTTTCCTTGAATCAGCTTTTGCTTCGCCTCTTCGGATGTAATTACTTCAGTGCCTTTTGCAACTCTTCTTTCTTTATTTCGGACACTTGACACAAAGTTTGTTTTTAGTGTCTCTAAAAGAAGATCTTCGAATGTGACTGTTTTTTGCTCAATTGATGAAGGACGGACTAACACAATATTCAACAAACGGAGATGTGATTGTTGAATATTGTGGTAATATTGCAATAGGTGTTTATTGAAAGAACACATTTTCCACAATTTCCGCGACGGCCCATACTTTTTCGGAAGGATAATCGAAGAGTATTGGTGAATACAAAACTGCTTCTTCAATGAACAAAACATTTGGATCCTGGTTCCCATCCATTTCAGTATGAATTTTTTTTGCGTGTAAAGTATTTTTTTTTTCTGGATATACGGACAAGTTGTAAAATGCAAATTATTAGACCCCTACAGGCACTGCTCTAAGCCATGAATCGCGTCAGCGTTTTAATCTTCCGCCTCTATCTATCTTGTTTAATTATACGTGTTGAAGTGAAACAAATATACTTTATGACTTAGAAGCATATCTAAAAAAAAAATGCTATAACTTCTTCCATTATTTCAGGGAAATAGAGCCCGGAACGACATTCCTAGAAAATGTTTCAATTCCCGCTTTTTTGAAAGCACTCGTGATGATATCCTCATTTAAATCTTGCCAAATTTCCCCAATCATTTTTGGAAGCTTCATTCCAATATTATTTTTTTTCTCTGCCACGTTACTAATTTCTGATCCCACGTAGTTTTTAACGGTTTGAAGGCGCTTATGTCTAAGGGTTGCAGCGCATGACTGGTATGCGGAGGTAGTTTAAGTATTGTCACATTTGCTTCGGTAGCCATTTCTATCAATTTGATACTTATATGAGTGGCATGACCATCATACATTAATAAAACGGGGCGGACGGGCCCAATTGCTTTCAAAAAACTTCTTTGAAAATAATTTTCGAATACCGTTGCCTCCATCCATCCATTGGTAGTTGCTGCATAAGTTGTTTTAGGATATCCAGTTTTCTCTGGCGCATACCACAGATCCCAGGTAATTTTTCCTTTAGAAATAATCAATGGTGGAACTTTTCATTCCGAAGCAGAAGCTGCCATTAGCAGAAAAACATTACGGTTTTCTCTTTTCTCTTCCAGGAGACTACCAACTACTTTTGTTTTGGCGGGTCTGTTCAGAAACTAGATTCATCCAGTTTCCAAATTGTTGTCCAATCCGAGATCCTGAATATTAGCTTCCAGTAACTTAAAATACTCGTCAAGTGCAAAAGGATTTCAACATTTTTTACGGGCGATCTCAACACTTTTCGGTTTGTTTATTGATAAATTGTTTCTATTTTTAAAGCCAAAAACAGATCTTCGCTAGAGATACGATACGGAGTTTTGAGTGTGCTGACATTTACAATCTGACCAATCAGCTTCAACGCCTCGAGTCTGGACAATCCAAAACCACACTTTTCCATTATCAAAAGACCTTCAGCAAGATGTTTTTCGGTTTCGGTTGAAAAAGCAGTGCTTCTCCCAAGTGATTTTGATTTCATACCTCGTTTTCTTTTCAAGGGGTTGGTAATTGTAGTTAGCGGTATTTTGTACTTTTTGTTAGCACGGTAGACTCCTGCCCTAATCTCATCTAATGCCTCATTAACCAGGAAAGTGGGAAATTTGTTTCTATTGTGTAGTCCATGTAAACCTCATGTTACACCATGAAATGTATGAAGTTTATTAGAAATAATGAGAGTCTTCGCACAGCATCAATCGATTTAAAATCCTTCAGTTCGCTAAAGTATCGAGGGATGATTAGAGAAGGTATAGTTGGATGAAGGAGCTCCCTGTAGTGACCCTGTTCATTCACATCAATTCACCCAAAAAAAGGAAATGTCATATACCACTTTAGTTCTGCATGATTTATATTTACAAGTTTATATTACTGAGTTATGAAGCCACACAACATATTGTTGCTCTAAGTCAAGTACATTCCAAGATATTGAGATTGAAAGTTGAATGTAAACTTTCAACTTGAATATCTTTAATTGTACTTGACTAAGGCTAACAATATTTTCCGTGGCTTTATCAACTTAAAAAAAAAAATCAAAATCTGAAGTAATGGGTGGCATGGCCTGGGTGATCTGATGTGGATTAACTCTGTAACTATAAAAGCAATTTAGTCAGAAAGACCTAAAAATCGGATATTTGTCCAAGCTCGGGACGATAATTGAATTAATAATTGTATAAGTTTAATCATCCTGAAAAACCCATAAGATATTTAACTATGCAATAAACTTCTATAATTATGACCACTAGCGTGAATAAAAAACTACTGTTAGGGTCATTCGAAGCGTGATAAAAATCACGTTTAGTGGTCAATCCCGCCGCCGGTAAAATTGTCTAATTTAAATAACGAATAGGCCCATAACTCAAATTGGACATTACACATAAATATAAACAAATTAAGAAAATCCCCCATCGGCCCGACCAGGATAACGCCATAAAAAGAGAATTGAATTACAAAATTGGGCATAAAGTCCATTAGTTTACTTTGTCGCCGTCGGCGCGCTCGCGTAGAGGGAGTGAAAGTCGATTAAATGCGACTTAAGAGCAGTATACATACTTAAAACCGGAATTTTTGGTGCTGGGTGACATAACTTTAGGTTAATGGAAATTGTTTAAAAAAAAATGTAATGGATCGTTGAAACCGTTACTAGGTGTTCTATTACCTTAAGATGTTCATACATATCATCAAATAGTTTAGAATTTAACAATGTAAGGAATCTTGTAAATGAAATTTGTTGCAACGCTCTGACCTACATCCACGACTAAACGGCCACACATTTCATAATAATATCCTTTGTGCATCGGAGCTTTTCGTCCGTGAAACTCGCGTCTGTGCACCATGCAATGCAACGCTTTGACGTTTTACTGCCGGCGATAATTATGCCCGCATGTCAATTATTACAGCCTCCAATCGGTTCCCAGCCACCTCCGACCGAGCCATTCCGGTGAAAATCGGTATTAATAAACTTCAACGGAAACGAGAACGAGGGTGCAATTACTGCATCGCGTGTAACATTCAATGTGCAAAGTATAAAGGTACTAACAGGGTACTCTTGAAACCAAACTTTTGATGGTGCTGCTCAGATAGCATTATGCGTTTTTTTGTAGCGGAGACGTGTACTTCCAGTTTCCTCATTACAGACATTAATTGTAAGAGATAATGGCCCAGAGATAATCCTTACTTCTTGATTTTCTTTTTTGCAAGTATAATAACAAGCTGAGTTTGGTGAACTCTGCGCCAGGGCGGTCGTTATGCGCGCCTGGAACTAGTTCTGGGTATTATCCAGAGATATCTGGCCTGCGGCACACAACTTATCTGCACACATACACTGCTGGAATGGTCAAAAGCTCGCGTATACATATACACACACAAAAACGTGGCCATACAAAACGGTCAAGCACCGTTTAGCTCCTGCATTTCGTGCACACAATGGAATCCGCCCGAACCACAGACACACACATGCAAGGGGTGGACAGAGGGTTGGCCTTTGCGAGGGTAAAAAACCGGAGAGTGGCTTAATGGAGGTATTGTACGTGGATGCGTTCGGAGGGGGATTACAAGAAATTAGTATCGGTTTTGTGATGGGAGAAGTTTTCCATAATCCCCAGCGGATTTCGGTTTCATATCTGGCTCGGCTGCTCGGGAATTTTGCAATTAAGGGGTATTTGTTGATGGCCTATCAAATAACTTGGAGGATTATTGCGCTGGTGTTATGGATGTCCCATTCATATCTTGTAATCTACTGGGTGCGCGCGTAAGTTATAGCTAAGCCTAATCGTTTGGCTCCAATTCTAAATGGCAAAATGTTCGCGACGATAACCTTTAGAATTTAATTGCCATTTCCCACCAATAAGAATATTTTCATATTTATAGGCATGTAAGGGATAATCATAGAAACATAATCGCGGGCCTTGTGTTGATCCGTAATCAGCGACAATTGCTGTAGCTCGACTTAATTATGCTTTGATTACTTCCACATTATAATAATGATGTACCAAGATTGAGAGAACATTTTTTATGGCTCATCAGCATTATTTCCAGGAATGCATAAGCATCAAGATAATTATAATTTTCTATATTGTGCACATTTGTACTTTGAAAAAGTATGGTTTAGACTAGGGTTGGAATTATTTTTCGAAGATTTCCAATTTCAAAAATTCGAAGCTTCGAAGATTCAGAGAAAATCTTTAATGATTGAAGTTTTGAAGATTCGAATCATCGAATTTTATAAGTTTCGAATTATCGAAGTTTCGAAGTTTTATTTCGCGAATATTGACAAATGAAAAAATTATACAGAAAAACAAGTAGTATTAACATGGCTTACCTATAATTACCTTTATTTTATCATTCAAATAAAACGAATAACTTTGTTGGTATCACTTTATTAACTTGGGAGTAACTATAGTTTCGACAATTTCAGCTTGTCATTTTCAAACTATGAATATTTACATTACGATTGTACATTTATATATCCGGACATCACACTCATCAACGACCAGACCGACCTAATATACTCCCCCCCCCCGTTAAATGCTTTGTAAAAATATATAAATGTACAATCGTAATGTAATTATTCATACTTTGAAAATGACAAGCTAAAATTGTTGAAAATATAGTTACTCCAAGTTAATAAAGTGATACCAACAAAGTTATTCGTTTTATTTGAATTATTCAAAATGTATTACGAAGTGAAAGTCTCCACAATTGCTACTTTATTTTATCTTCTGATTTTTTAATTTAAAATCAAAATATGGTCTAGAGTAGGGCTGTAATTTTTCTTCGAAGATTTCCAAGTAGATTCGAAGATTCATAGAAAATCTTTGAAGATTGAAGTTTCGAAGATTCAAAGCTTCGCATTTTATAAGTTTCAAAGTCTCATCTCGCGAATATTGACGAATGAAAAAATGAAAACTAATAAAAACGATTAATTTTTCAAGATACGTTAGTGTTTTTTGCCTTGCCAATACATTAGCTTGATGTTTATTTATTATTACAGCAACTCGGCAGGCGCATCTTAAGTTTCGTCTTGATTTTTCGAGGTAAAAGTTTTGAAAATACAAATAGGTTTTTTTTAAGGGTTTTGGGATTAAAAAATTCGAAAACTTCGAAATTTCGAAACTTCACAACTTAAATTCTTCGAGAGTTCGAAACTTCGCAACTGCGATTCTTCGAAACTTTGATATTCCTAGTTCTTTTCCTTTCTTCGGATGTTTTCGAAAATCAAACTCGTGCTGAATTCAAAATTTTGGCACATTTTACAGAAAGTATCTTAAGTTTGTAAATTTTGGACTATTCAGCTATTCAATTATTGTGTTTCTATACTCAATACAGAAATGACAAAAAAAATTCCAATATAATTTCTCGGAACTTTTCATGGTGATAGTACAAAGACCTGTGAGTCTTTCCGCAGCCAATCAACTCCGTCTTATCTAATCTAGCTACATTTTAAAGTTTCAACGATCAAAATTGCCTTTTTAATAATAATGAGTATAAAAATCCAAGATAGTGTCCAACACTAAATATTCTTAATGCCTCTTAATCTTTCTTTATTTCTTTCATTCTGAATTATACCCATGTTCTGTGTCGAGATTTTCAATTTCAAAGTTTCCTTAGAAAAAAGTTCTATACTGAAGGAAAAAAAAAGAAACACTTTAAATTCGTGAAATTTCGCCCATTTTCAAACCGACATACATTTTTAATCGATTTTGATGAATCTTTGAGGGTAAAAAACTTTTAAGTGTCTTCTTCAAAGTCATGCATGCTAAGCTAAACGTAACCCCTTCCGCCCCTCTCTAGCGCCCCTGTGAAAAAGGTAAGTTTTTTCTGGAAACCATGTCCAACTTTGACGATGTCTACGGAGTTGAAAAAATTTTGTACACTCGATCCACCATAAAGGCATTAAAATGTGATCAATTCCCTGTGCAGGACTCAAAGAACGAAGTTCGTACTACGATGTTTGAAAAAAGTGCATTTTGAGGTTTTTCGCACATAACTCAGTGACTTTTCAACCAAATTTGATGATTCTTTCGGGAAAAAATCCCATTTTGGCTCTTCTTTAAGAAAGTAAACTCAGATTGGAATGATCTCTTTTCGAACCCTTCAACCCCCGAACAAGAAAAACACGTTTTTGGGCAAAAAAAAACGTCCAACTTTGGCAACGTGTACCGAGTTGGAAAAAATGTGTCGACTCGATCCAACAAAAGGGCATTGAAATGTGTTCAATTACCTGCGCAGGTCTCGAATAACGAAGTTCCTAGGACGATTTGGCACAAAGTTATGGGTGTTTGAAAAAAAGCGAATTTTGTGGTTTTTTGACTGAAGTTTTTCGACGAAATTGTTTTCGTTTTCACGAATGAACTTTTCTTTGCATGTTTTTTGAGGTATGCACGAAAATTCATTGTTTGCGCGAAATCACGAATTTCGTATTTTGTACCTTAGAACTCCATTAACAAAAAAAAATATTTTAGGTCAGAAAAGACTCACTTTAGCGATCTCTGTGGAAAAAAATGTGGCCCTAACTTACCACCATTCGTCCATTTTTCAATTCGTCCAATAAAAACAACCAAATTACACTGACGGAAAAAAGTGAAATTTGTAAAAATTTAGGTAATTTTAGAATGACCATAACTCGGTTTCTATGCAACCCATTTCGACGATCTTTTGAGAAATCAAAAGCAAAATGTGTCCTCTTTGAAAGGGTTTATCCCCCACTCAAAGAGAGGGCTCTATAGCCCTCCAAACGAAAAAATAAAAAGACCACAAAATGCACTTCTTTTATAACACCCATTATTTTGTGAAAAATCGCCGTAGGAACTTTGTTTTTCAGTCCTGCACAGGTAATTGAACACATTTCAATGCCCTTTTGGTGGATCGAGTCGACACATTTTATCCAACTCGGTATACGTTGCCAAAGTTGGACGTTTTTTTTTGCCCAAAAACGTGTTTTTCTTCTTCGGGGTTGAAGGGTTCGAAAAGGGATCATTCCAATTTGAGTTTACCTCCCTAAAGTGGGACCAAAATGAGATTTTTTCCCGTAAGAATCATCAAATTTGGTTGAAAAGTCGCTGAGTTATGTACGAAAAACCTCAAAATGCACTTTTTTTCAAACATCCATAACTTGGTGCCAAATCGTCGTAGGAACTTCGTTCTTCGAGTCCTGCATAGGGAATTGATCAAATTTTAATGCCTTTATGGTGGATTGAGTCGACAAAATTTTTCCAACTCCATAGACATCGTCAAAGTTGGACATGGTTTCCTTTTTCACAGGGGTGATAGAGGGGGGGTTACGCTTAAGTTCGCATGCATGACTTTGAAGAAGGCAATTCAAAGTTTTTTGCCCTCAAAGATTCATCAAAATCGATTGAAAATACGCCGAGTTATGAGGAGAGGGGGGGGTTACGCTTAAGTTCGCATGCATGACTTTAAAGAAGACACTTCAAAGTTTTTTGCCCTCAAAGATTCATCAAAATCGATTGAAAATATGTCGAGTTATGGCGGTTTGAAAATGGTCGAAATTTGACGAATTTCAAGTGTTTCATTTTTTTTCCTCCAGTGTATAAATTTGTCAGTATCATATCAATTTAAATAGTTTCCTAATTAGGTTAAGGTGCTTTTATATGTTCTCACGTTTTGGAGTTAATCCACGCGTTTAGACATTCCAAGCCTTTCTACACATTTTCAGATTTTAGAAGCTGGTGTTATTGTAGTCCGGTGAAATACACAAGTACTAAAATCTGAAAATGTGTAGAAAGACTTGGAATGTCTAAACGCGTGGATCAACTCCAAAACGTGAGAACATGTATTCTTTTGATTTTGGAATTATCAAAAACTTGGACTACAGCACCAAAACTGTGAAAATATAAAAGCACCTTAACCTAATTAGGGCACTATTTAAATTGATATGATACTGACAAATTTATATCTTCTATTACCAGTTAGAGTTAGCCGTTGCAGCGATTGGTGCTAAGCTTATGCTTAGGTTAGGGTAAGGTTAAGATCCCCCCCCCCCCCTTTTTGGATCGACTCGTAGTTTCAGCCGCAGTAGTTGAGTTTAATATAATTGAATTGAATTTTATTTTATTGATGGTAATCCAGCAACAACTGGACAAAAGATACATATTTTTACTCTAGACCAGTGATTCACAAAGTGGGCGCCACCGCCCCTAGTGGGTGCTGCAGCGATTCAGGGGGGCGCTGATGGCCACAGGTGCATTTGGGGGCGATGAATAACTGTAAGGGGGCAGTGATAATGTAAAAGAAAGAAGAGAAGATTTAGTGAAACGTGGGTTCAGTGCGGTAACCAATTTATTAACAAAAAAAAACCAATTGCAAATAGTCAATCTTGGTGATCCTTTTATTGCTTTTAAAATAAAAAAAAATTCAGGGGGCGCTAAGTAATATTTTTTCTGGAAAGGAGGCGGTAGGACAAAAAGCCAGGGAACCACTGCTCTAGACAAAAAAGTGTGTTCAATATTTTTAAAAAGAACAAAACAGAATAATTACGTTTGTTCCTTAGAGCAGTGTTACTGTTACAAAAAATAGTCGTATTTTTGTCCTGAAACATATAATCAGCGACACGTGTTGACGTGTGTAGGGTTGCCCGTTTTGAATGCGTGGCATAAACGAAAAAAAAAAAACTTTTCCACCAATGCACCGCTGCACAAAAAGCAATTAGAATAAAGTCGTGCTGAATGAGATGCCTAGCTCAGGCATGGGCGTACACATAAAGACCTTAATTTATCGCCGTGTTTCCAACGTAACATGGCCGTTTTGTAAAATTCCCATTTCTTGTTTATTTTCCCGTCCGGCCGAGAGACGCGCACCATTCCCTCGTACGTACGTACACACAAACGCATCCCCTTTGATCTCGCGATTAACGTTATTAAAAAAAATAAAATGAACATTGCCGCCCGCCCATAGTCGAGTTGAGTTATTTGCAGCAGTAACGCACGCACCATTCGCCATTCACCATTTTCCGGCGGTTGTGAAGGGAAAATACAAATATGAATGTGTGTGCCTGCCTGAAGAAGGGGATAACGCCACCCCTTGGGTCCCTCGCGATAAGGAATTCTGATGCCGGAGCAGGTTCGGCCATTCCCAGCAACGGCCTGGGATAAACAACACTTTAGTGCCTGGCGGAGGAGATAGCATCTCCAGAACTTTCCGCCAGTTCCTCGAAAACCGATCCCGGATTACTTTTGTTTTGCTTTTATCGATACACTTATTACAGAATGGGGCCCCGTGTGCACGTAGACTGTTAATGGGGCCCGAGTCTCGTTAGCCGAACCGCTCAAACACAAAGGCGCACCAAACTCACTCATAGGCGATCGGCCGTAATTTGAATTTAAATTGAGCCATAACTAATCAGGACTAAACACATAAACACAATCGTTTATGTGATGCAGTTGATTTTTTTTTCGGTTTTGTTCTCGACTTTTGTCCGGCTAATGAGGGACATTGCGCAGAGCACAAGAAGGAACGTCCATTAAATGCGAACGAATCGATACGTTGAGAATAAAAGCGGGGTGCATTCCCAGTCGTCGTTTTATTAAACTTAATTGAAAAGGAACGTAACGAAGTGAATTAGCTAATTATATAAATAATATATTAACACTATCTCCGCTTTTACCAATTATCTTGAAGATGTTGACCCTGCTCAAGAGGACGTTATCTTCTACCTTGCATCTCTTAGCAATTATATATTTTAACTTTTCTATCTTCATATGTTACAAACACAACGAAATGCTTAAATATTTCTTTAGATAATCGAATGTTTGTTTAGAGCTGGAGGATAATTGAAAATTATAAGCTTACGCCGCTGCCAGAGGATTTGTTATTACAGGTGATTTCGACTGAAAAAGCCACTTACAGTTAAGATGGTTATATGTAAATATAAAAATAGCTGGATAGCGAAAGGATTAATAGAAATGTCGCAAAAATTGGGATATATAATAGTAATTTAAGCAACAAGGAACGTAAGGACGTATTAACATTTGAGGTAGGCGAATGCGAGCCGAGGCGGAGCCGAGGCTCGTCGCCTGCCGAAAATGTTAATTGTCATTACGTTCCGTGTTGCTTATTAATTTTTTTCCGCTACCGGAAATATAATACTTAACAAAGATCAGAAAATTTTCTAAAATACGGCTTGTAACATTTGGGATTCAAATTTTTATAGTCACCTATGCGTCCTATGGCATCCCCGCAACCGAGAAAACAATGTCGAATTTTGTTTGTTTGTGTCATCCAGTGACAGTTTTTGCGGGCATGGATGCAAACGAAGATGCGAATATTGCGTGTTAGAACCTGTTACCGGCAAAATCGAAAAAGGTATGTGTCCCGTTACGACTCTTTTAAGCAGTGGTTATATAAAAAGGATGCCGATGCTATAAGTATAGACGAAAATGTGTTGCTCGCATATATTTTGGAGCGTTACGTTTCTGTTTATTATTTTCCTAGGTCCGTAAGTAAAAATTAAGTTCCGTCGCCAAGGACAACAAACATCACGAATGTTATCAGCCACTTACGGCACCTGTAACCATGGATGCAATGCTTATTTACTTTGTCGGTAGCGGAAAAACAAACTAACTGTATAAATATGAAAGCCAGGTACGTCATAATTTTGACGTTTTAAACGTCAGTTTCATCCGAGTGAACAAAACGTTCGGTGTACATTTAAAATATGATTTAAATTGAAAATAAACCAGGAAAGCGTAAATATAAATGATACCATCAAGTCGGAGAAAGTTACATGATGGCCACATCACCATTTTTTGACTTGAGTCAAGCTTTCGAGCATATGGCGAAAAACTTTGAAGTGACTAAGCAAAAAGTAATTACATAACTTATAATTTTGCGCTCTGGTTGGCGGAATTTAAAGCTAATTTGGCACTCTTGATATTTGACAGGGAACTCCAATTCTTGGAATGGTGATAACTTAAAAATACAGATTTTTGACAAGGTGATAACTCAAAAATATAGATTTTTTATTTCACTTTAGAAATACTTGTGCGATATGTTCCAGTCATAATAATTGCCAAATGTGTATTTAGCCGTCTTTTTTATTAGTAATAATGTGTCCATTCTTACGTTCTGACATTCAAAAAAAATAAATTTTATAAAACAAAGCGTTGATGTTTTAATTTGTATTTTTCAAAATGAAATGTACCGTATTGATATTTCACCAAACGGGTGTAATCAACTAATTTTGGTACCTGAGTTATGCTCTTAGTAATTCCGATTCCCAATTGCTGCACAATTTGAGACGCACACGTTCCACCTAGGCAGCAACAAAAAAAAAACGATTCTGATTCTCAGAGTGACGAAGAGCAGGAAAAAAATAGTTTAGATTAAACAGCAAAGAACGCTATTTATTTGTCACGAAGAGGTTCTGCCGAAGTTACATACCATGTGCATGCAAACTTTTGTCCCTATATAACATGCACATCAGTACGTATTCCAATTTATACGTCGCTTATTGTGTATAGCCTATTCGGTGGAATCTGGCGGCCGAGGTCTTAAAACGGTCGGTCCGCCCTGAGGATCGACGCACCCTCGAAGAAAAGGTATTGGTGGTTCGTCTAATTGCATCCCATACATTTATTACTGTCCTTACTTTTACACCAATACTTCTCAACAAAGATTGGTTTGAGATAAAAAATATTACGTCCCCTACTTACCGAGCTTCGACCCTCTTTTACGACCACAGCCGTCAGATTCCGGAGAACGGGCTATAATCATCACAATCTCGTTTACTCAAGTAACGTTTTTCCGCGCTGAAGCGCATGATGGCGAGGCTTCGTTCTCTACTGGGCCAAGAACTGCTGGACTCTTTGATTATACTTAATACAGAGTCGGATCCTATGAAGGATGGCGAGGATAGCAGCTTTTACGAAAGAGTGACTGACAGCAGGGGCGGCTCGTTATATAGAGCCACGGAGCCATGGCACTACCTGTAGACTCAAACTCAGCAAGAATTTTAAACTGATTCTTAAAAAAACTTTTTATATGTTAAAAACCGCGTGAAAGTTCCACATTAATTTCAACAGATGGTTAAAATTTTGAGATTCTATTTCTGAATAAAGTGTTTTTACAAATTTCCAAATACTAATACTAATAATTTAGTTGCACTAAAAAGCAAATTTTGATGACCAATAAGGCGCATTTTTCAGAAATTTCCAATGGGAATTCCACATTTATTGCAACAGATGGTTGAAATTTTGACAGACTAATTTTAAATAAAATGTCTTTACAAATTTCCAAAGAAAATAATTTTCTTCTAAATTTTCGTTTTTTTTAGTTAAAATTTTCGGATTTTTGATCCACAATTTTGATTTTTAGGATCGAACTTTTGGTCAAAGTTATTAATTTTTCATCCTATATTTTAGATTTTTTAACCTAAATGATATAGGCAACTTTTTTATTTTTCGCCGATATTTTCAAGTATAGTTTCTGATTTCTTGCCCTTCATTTTAGATTTTCTAACTTGACGCGGCGACCCGCATGTATTTGTGTGTCAACATAGTGTTAAATTAATTTTTAATTGTTTATGTGATATGTAATACTATGTAGGATATTTATATATGTATTTTCAATACATTTAATAAAATACTACTACTACTATGAATTATTATTTTTTATGGATGAATCTTTTTACGTTTTGGTTACTTTTTGAGTTTCTGGTCGGCAACTAATTTTGAGCTAAAGAGTTATTTTAGGAGCTGAAAATTGCAAATTCATTTTGTTTTCCTTGACTTTTCAATTTTTTTGGTTTGCATTTATTTTTAGACCAGCATTTTTGATTTTTTGGCCTATATTTTTCATTTCTTCGTATGATTTTTTTTTTGTCGAAATTTTCGGATTTTTGGTCTGATTTTTTTAACCGCGAATTTTTGATATATGTCTAAATTTTCGATTTTTGTGCTTATATTTTAGTTTTTTACCTTAATTAAGAGCTAATTCTGCAAGTGATTATTTTTTTTTACGATTTTTCAAAACATTCAGTGCAATTTCCGTTCCCTCTAGTGCAGTTTTGAGTCAATTCCTGTTGTTTTCAGTAGCAATATTACAATTATTTTGACAAGTAATGAAAATTGATTGATGGTTGAGGCGTTAACTTCGTGATACATTTTGGAACTTTAAATAAAACAGTTTCTTTGTTAATATCACACTTTATTGTTTAGTGACTCGAGTTTCGATCATAAGCTGATCATTTTCAAACTTAAAGTAAATTAAATTACAATAAACACACGTATTTATGCGGAATGGAATAAGGAGGAGAATACTAGGTCGACCTGGTCGTTAATTATGGGGAAGTCCGGATTACGCTTCGCTTTGTGGATTTCTAGGGATTCGAGTAGGTCCATTTTCGGGCCTTTTTCTGCGAAGTGGATTATTTCAAGTACATCATCTTCAAAAGTATGTCGGTTCTCAATTAGGTGGTTCGCGAATGTTGAATTATTTTGGTGTAATCGGAAGGATCTTAAATGTTCTTTTAATCTGATTTTAAAGTTACGACCAGATTGCCCTATGTACACTCCTTTACAATCTTTGCATGTTAGTTTATAAATGCCTGATCTTTCTAATTTATCTATCGGAGTTTTGGAATTAAAAATAGAGTTACAAATTTGGTTCGTTGTTTTAAATGCTACATTGATATCATGTTTTTTTAAAAAAACATGATATCAATGTAGCATTTAAAACAACGAACCAAATTTGTAACTCTATTTTTAATTCCAAAACTCCGATAGATAAATTAGAAAGATCAGGCATTTATAAACTAACATGCAAAGATTGTAAAGGAGTGTACATAGGGCAATCTGGTCGTAACTTTAAAATCAGATTAAAAGAACATTTAAGATCCTTCCGATTACACCAAAATAATTCAACATTCGCGAACCACCTAATTGAGAACCGACATACTTTTGAAGATGATGTACTTGAAATAATCCACTTCGCAGAAAAAGGCCCGAAAATGGACCTACTCGAATCCCTAGAAATCCACAAAGCGAAGCGTAATCCGGACTTCCCCATAATTAACGACCAGGTCGACCTAGTATTCTCCTCCTTATTCCATTCCGCATAAATACGTGTGTTTATTGTAATTTAATTTACTTTAAGTTTGAAAATGATCAGCTTATGATCGAAACTCGAGTCACTAAACAATAAAGTGTGATATTAACAAAGAAACTGTTTTATTTAAAGTAATGAAAAGTACACTCTTTCTGCATAGTTTTAGTAATTTTGGAGCTAATTCTATAAGTGATTAATTTTTTACAATTTTTCAAAACATTGAGTGCAAATTTCCTTCACTACAGAGCAAATTTTCAGTTTATTCCCTTGTTTTCTGCAGGAGCATGTCGTTGTTTTCAGGAAATTAAAAGTAGACTATTTTTGAATAATTGAAGTTTATTTGAAGCGAAACCTTAAGTAATACATTTAGAAAAAAATCCAAATCGTCGAGTACAAATTTCCTTCGCTATAGAGCAAATTTTGAGTTTTTTCTTACGTTTTCTGGGGCTAATCAGCCCGAGTGCTGAATATGGCGATTTTCGTACTTGAATTTTCAATCTTCTTGTTTTCATTTTTTATCGTTAAGCCCGGATCTTTTAGCCTTATTTTTTTCTAAATTTTTGATTTGTTTGTTTGGTTTTTTGGTCGAAGTTGAATTTTTTATCCTATATTTTAGATTTTTTTAACCTAAATTATTGATTTTTATACGCGACTTTTTTATTATTTTGCCGATATTTTCAAGTTTTTTTGATGGTTTTTGATTTATTGCCCTTGATTTTAGATTTTTTAACTTGAATTATTAATTTTTATAAGCGATTTCTTTTTACTTTTTGGTTACTTTTTGACTAAAATCGATTAAATTTAATTTTTCTTCAAAAATTTTTTTAAGACAGATCATTCTGAACACTATTTGTCCATAAAATTTTATTGTGGGACTTCCAGGAACTGAGGTTTTCGAGTTTCTGGTCGGCAACTTATTTTGAGCTAAAGAGTTATTTTGGGGGCTGAAAATGGCGAATTATTTTCGTTTTTCAATTTTTTGGTTTGAATTTTTTATTTTTAAACCAGCATTTTTGATTTTTTTGCTTATATTTTAGATCTATGGCCTGTATTTTGCATTTCTTCGTTCTGATTTTTTTGTGGAAATTTTCAGCAATTTTTTTACCGCGAATTTTCGAAATTTGTCTAAATTTTCGATCTTTTGGGAGTATATTTTAGTTTTTTACTTTAATTAAGAGCGTATATTTTATTGGTCTTTACTTTACATTTTTAACGTGTGTGATTGATTTTTATGTGAATTTTTTTTTTGCCGGTATTTAATTTGTATAATTTGTCATTTTCATCTTTCATAATTTTGACGTTACAAATGCCAGTATCATCCGATCTAATAATTTGTAAAAGTGGCTCTACCATCAACATGTTCCATGAGCCGCCATTGACTGATGAATGCACTGACGGAAGTTCAAAGGTGGGTGCGCTATGCAATATGCTGACTACAGGACAGCGATAAATTCTTGTCACGAATAATCGACATCAATGAATTTTGGGCCAGGGCATACGAACCAGAACTGAAACGTCAGTCCGCGGAGTGGCGACATCCTGGATCACCAAGGCACCAGAAGTTCCGTCGGAATCCTTCCCCAGTCAAATTGATGGTGATCGTCGCGTATGACGTCAGGGGTGTCATTGTTTGCCACTTTGTTCCTCATGGCAGAACAGTGACCGCACAGTACTACAGGGACTACCTGGTGCGACAGGTACGACGTGGCGTTCGGGATAAACGTCCGGATCTTGTGGACAGTGCAATAATCCTGCACGACAATGCAAGACCACATAAAGCAGGGTGTGTACAGCAGCTACTCCGACGTTGGGGATGGGAAGAATTGGAGCACCCACATCTTATTATTATTATTTATCGTAAAAAATCAAATTAAAAGGGGCTGAAAGACCTCTGGTCAATTGCCTGTTGAGGTCATTTGTAAAAGTGTCTGAATAAATGTATTGTCTCTCTCTCAAATTAAAATTGGTAGTTTCCGAGAATAAATGGAATTTTGATAAATTAAGAATGATTGATTAAGAAATAAAGTATAATAATTAAGAAATATCAGGCTGAACATTGTAGTTGATATTTTCAAGAAAATTATGGACACGCGGTCATTATTTACGTAACACGATATCCGGTTTGTTTTGTGCGCACTTAACGCGTACTCGCAATAAAAAAGGCACTACATCACGACTGTTTGGTTATAAATCATTTGTAAATGGTAACAAAACTTTTTACAGCGACTTTTATAACGTTTTAATGATAGACATAAGTTTTATTACGGTTTTAAATATAACTCAATCTTTTGTGACAATTCCTCCGTGTGCATGTAACTTGTGTAGGAGTGAAAAAAAAAAACTTTTGTGCCCCCAACAATATTTTCTTATTCAGGGGAAATTTAGTGCTAAGAAGCCGTCGTAAGTGTGAAAGCATGTGTCGGATAAAAGATTGGTTTGGGATTAAATAAGGCCCGGATACGACATCTCGGGACGGCTCCCCTGATATTCGACCGCGTCTTTTGTTCTTGCCGCCCCCGCGCTCCGAGCCTCAACACCCCCGGAGGGGTTGGCTCTCGGGGACGTAATGAATCGGCGATGAGGCGCGAACGGGCGCGCGTTTAAAAATAGTTAAGCGGACGTAACTTCTGGTCACGATTGCAATTTAGGGGAAATGTATATTGGAAAATGCCGATTGCTCCGAAACACCGGACGTGACCGGAATTCACATATTAAATCCATATTTTCCAGGGGTACTGATGAAGCCCGAGACCTAGCCTTCCCTTTTCCTGCATATATTTCTTGCCGTATTACAAAATTTCTGAAGTAAAAAAAGCAAGCGACAAAAATACTAATTACAAACTGGATGCCAGCAGGGGAAAATTAAAAGGTTAAAGAAGAAAGAAAACGAAAAAGGATATGGCATGGCATAGCATAGCAAATACAACAGAAGGGAATCTACACCCATTACTGCCATCAAACAGCTGGAAATAATTTATGTTTGTTAATCTAAATTGACTAAAAATCTTTAGATAAAGTCGTAATTAAAATAATGGAGCAGTGGCTCGTGTGGTGGCCGAGGTAGCAGAGGCGGTAATACAGATAGCGCGGTCTCTGTAACCGACCCTATCTCTATTGCCACCTCTGCTACCTCGGCCGTACATTGAGTCAACCCGCGAGCCGTCAGTATTTTATTCCGCGTACACTTTTCATTGACATTTATGAAGTATTGGCTGACCATCAAAAATTGTACAAGCCAATAAATCACCCAGCACAAAATTAAAATTTACGAAAGTAACGAGGCAAACAAGCGAAAATAATAAAATTTCTGGCTGATTAAATTACAAATCATACATTTCCATTCGCACGTCGAATAACAGTCGGCCATAGCGTACGCGAGTTTATTTCCACGTACCAAATGAGCCGTCCCCTAATCTCCATTTTTATTAACATCCCAGCGAACAATCGGATTTCCCTAGCAGAAAAATGGCGACGTATGCAAATCCCCACAGTAACTGCAACATAACAACAATTTAATAGAGTCATTCGCCTTTTAATTTACTGCGCCGACAAACGTGGAATGGCGGCGCCGTAAATTGCCGCCGATTTATGCAGGTTTTTCGGTACAGAGCCCCCGCGGTTCACTATATCCTAAAGTTTACAACTGCCCGCGTGGGCCCCCGTGACATACTGGGGCTGAACAGTAACGGCATTAATTTTGCGCGGTAAAACACCACCGTAAATTAAACCACTTAAGTGAATACCTGTGTACAAGGTAACATAAAGTGTCCAATTTACTTCAAGAGCTCTATTGCTCTATTTAGTTTCTACTAAACTTTCAAACAAATCGCGTTGTACTATAGTAGTGAGTGGTTGACTCCCAAAAATGTTATCTGAACTGTTGATGAAACAATCACATCACTAATGGTTGTGATATAAAAGCTAGTTTCTTATTAACAATCTCGTTACCGATCCTGCTGGTTCATCTGGTCCATCTGGTGAAGTACTTTCCTCGGCTGATCTCAATTGGTTGTAGTTTAGTTATCAAAATTTTGGCCATTTTAAGTGCAACTGAGGGCGGCCCGTTGGTGTAGTGGGTACAGGCGAACTTGTGCCGGTTGCACCGCGTGTCGTGTGGGTTCAAATCCCAGCCCGGCCGAAAGATTTTTCGGGGATCGAGAAGTATACGGTCGGGTCCATGGTTGTTGTGCACACGTCTGACATTATTTATTTATTCATTTGTTCATTTATTCATCCCAAAAATTAAAAATACAAAATTAAAATGTTCGATGTGACTGAATGGCACACGCCTAAGTCAAAAAAAAATTAAGTGCAACTTTATTTTGTTTTATATTGACTCCTTTTTTCAATCAAGCGACGCACCAACCAGGTCTAAAAATATCATTATCTCGTTTGAAACTTGTCTTCTGACGTAGTTCTAACTATTACGGATTCAATTATAAATTTATTATTCTAATTATCTAGATGTTCTAGAGCTGGCCACATGGACATGCATCCCAGGCCAAAAAAAAATTATCTAGATTTTTTTTTAATTCATTCAGATTTAACCAAAGAGCGGTATTTACATGGTCAGTTAAATAATAACCTCAAAATTGATATTTCCACAGGAATTTCGAATTCAAAAAAAAAAACAGGAAAACAAATACTTTCTTGTACTCTGTACGAAGAAAGTAGCAAAACTGTTCATGCGTTAGAATTATACAGAAAAATAAGAAAGTTTACCTCTCTAGCCTCTGACGCAAGTCCATATGGCCAGCTCAAATCGGTTGGTATTAATTGTACATTATATTTTGAGTACATTTTTAAAGTTTTTATGTTCGTGGCAACTGTTTTTTAATTATTTTAACCGACTTTGACGTGGAAGAAAGTTGGTTTTGCAATAAATATTTAGAAATATCGGTGAGTGATTATTGTAGATTTATAAAGTAGAATCTATTTTGAGTACATTTTTAAAGTTTTTATGTTCGTGGTAATTGTTTCTTCAATTTTTTTCACCGACTTTGGAAAGGTACAAAGTTTGACTTGTAAGAAAGTTGGTTTTGCAATCAATATTTAAAAATCTTGGTGATAGATGTTGGCAGATTTTTGTAGATTTATAAAGTAGAATCTATTTGAAGTACATTTTTGAAGTTTTTATGTTTGTGGCAATTTTTTCCAACTTTTTTACCGACTTTATGTTTATGTGTAAACTTTCACTTTCAGAAAGTTGGTTTTGAAATATTTTTTTAGAAAACTTGGTGAGGAATGTTTGCAGACTTTTGTAGATTTATAAAGTAGAATCTATTTGAAGTACATTTTTGCAGTTTTTATGTTCGTGGCAATGTTTTTCCAATTTTTTGACCGACTTTAAAAATGTGTAAACTTTCACTTGGAAGAAAGTTGGTTTTAAAATATTTTTTTTAGAAAACTTGGCGAGGAATGTTTGCAGACTTTTGTAGGTTTATAAAGTAGTACATTTTTGAAGTTTTTATGGCCGTGGCAATTGTTTTTCCAATTTTTTGACCGACTTCGTAAATGTGCAAATTTTGACATGGAACAAAGTTGTTTTTTTAATGAATCGTGGTGGTGGATTTTTGTAGATTTATAAAGTAGAATCTATTTGAAGTATATTTTTGAAGTTTTTATGTTCGTGGCAATTTTTTTCAATTTTTTAACCGACTTTAAAAATGTTGGAAGAAAGTTGGTTTTGAAATATTTTTTTTAGAAAACTTGGTGAGGAATGTTTGCAGACTTTTGTAGATTTATAAAGCAGTACATTTTTGAAGTTTTTATGCCCGTGGCAATTGTTTTTCCAATTTTTTGACCGACTTCGTAAATGTGCAAATTTTGACATGGAACAAAGTTGTTTTTTTAATGAATATTTAGAAATCGTGGTGGTAGATTTTTGTAGATTTATAAAGTAGAATCTATTTGAAGTACATTTTTGAAGTTTTTATGTTCTTAGCAATTTTTTTTCCAATTTTTTGACCGACTTTAAAAAGTGTAAACTTTCACTTGGTTTTGAAATAATTTTTTTTAGAAAACTTGGTGAGGAATGTTTGCAGACTTTTGTAGATTTATAAAGTAGAATCTATTTGAAGTACATTTTTAAAGTTTTTATGTCCGTGGCAATTTTTTCCAATTTTTTGACCGACTTTGTAAATGTGCAAATTTTGACATCTAAAAAAGTTGTTTTTTTAATGAATATTTAGAAATCGTGGTGGTAGATTTTTGTAGATTTATGAAGTAGAATTTGAATATTTGAAGTATATTTTTGAACTTTTCATGTTCGTGGCAATTTTTTTTCCAATTTTTTGACTGGCTTAAAAAAAGTGTAAACTTTCACTTGGTTTTGAAATAATGTTTTTAGAAAACTTGGTGAGGAATGTTTAAAGACTTTTGTAGATTTATAAAGTAGAATCTATTTGAAGTACATTTTTAAAGTTTTTATGTCCGTGGCAATTTTTTCCAATTTTTTGACCGACTTTGTAAATGTGCAAATTTTGACATCTAAAAAAGTTGTTTTTTTAATGAATATTTAGAAATCGTGGTGGTAGATTTTTGTAGATTTATGAAGTAGAATCTATTTGAAGTATATTTTTGAAGTTTTTATGTCCGTGGCAATTTTTTTTTCCAATTTTTTGACCGACTTTGTAAATGTGCTAATTTTGACATCTAAAAAAGTTGTTTTTTAATGAATATTTAGAAATCGTGGTGGTAGATTTTTGTAGATTTATGAAGTAGAATCTATTTGAAGTACATTTTTGAAGTTTTTATGTCCGTGGCAATTTTTTCCATTTTTTTGACCGACTTTGTAAATGTGCAAATTTTGACATCTAAAAAAGTTGTTTCTTGAATGAATATTTAGAAATCGTGGTGGTAGATTTTTGTAGATTTATGAAGTAGAATCTATTTTGAATGCATTTTTTAAGTTTTTATGTTCGTGGCAAATATACAAAAAAAAAACGTTTACAATCGGTTTAAAACTGTTCAAATTTACTCGAAACTCATTTAAGATCATAATTTTGTAAACGTTGCTAACACACTTCCGCAATTTTTAAGATCATTCCACTTAAGCAGAGCGCTAAATTTTAAGAAAACCTAATAAATTCGGCGATTCGAAAAAAATATAGGAAACATATAGCATCATGATTGTGTAAGAATTTGCAAACACTCCTTACCAAATTTTTGAGATAATCTTACTTAAGCACAGCGCAAAGTTTAAGAAAAAATATAATTATTTCGGCAGTCGAAAAAAAAAAATAAAAATATGTGCCGTCGACATGAAACTTTCCAAATTTACTCAAAATGTATTTTGCATCATGATTGTGTAAGAATTTGCAAACAACCCTTACTAAATTTTTGAGATAATCTTACTTAAACACAGCGCAAAGTTTTAACAAAATATAAAAACATTTGCCATCGGCTTGAAACTTTTCAAAATCTCTCAGAATTAATTCTAGATCATAATTTTGTAAAAAGTTGCAGACAGCCAGTTTCAATTTTTTAAGATAATCTCACTTAAACAGAGGGCAAAGTTGGAAAAAATCAAAAAAAAAATTAGATTAGAAAAAAATACTTTACCAATTTGCTCAAAATTTATTCTGGATCATGATTGTGTGAGAATTTTTAAACAACTCTTAGCAAATTTTTGAGATAATCTTATTTAAACACAGCGCGAAGTTTGAAAAAAAAAACATAATTATTTCGAGAGCCGGAAAAATATATAAAAACATTCGCCATTGACTTAAAACTTTCCAAATTTACTCAAGATTTATTGTGGATTATGATTGTATATGAATTTGCAAAAACTCCTTATCAAATTTTTGAGATAATCTTACTTAAACACAGCGCAAAGTTTGAGAAAAATATAATTATTTCGGAGGCCAAAAAGAAAAAAGAAATCGTTATCGACATGAAACTTTCCAGATTTACTTAAAATTTATTCTGGATCATGATTGTGTAAGAATTTGTAAACAACCCTTAGCAACTTTTTGAGATAATCTTACTTAAACACAGCGCAAAGTTTAAGAAAAATATAATTATTTCAGCGGCCTTAAAAAAAATATAAAAACATTTGTCATCGTCATAAAACTTTTCAGATTTACTCAAAATCTATTCTGCATCATGATTGTGCTCATTCGTGCTCAAGCTTGACAAGAATTCACTTCAAAAGAAGAAGAAAATCTAATTGATCTATCGAGTAGCAACAGCCTGAAAACAAATTTCACTTGTTCGGATTTGATGAAGTTTTTGATTGAATATCATATTCTAAGTTTGAACGCTGTCAGGGTGCTGATTTCCTGTGCACAGATGAATTTTCAGCGGTTGCTACTAAGCAGAGCAAATATCGAACCCACAACGCTCGTGCCGATAGCAGGTGCCAAACCCCTACTCCGCAGATAATGTTTTGAATCAGTGACGGTTCGCGGGTTTTTTTCTAGTACGGCCGAGGAACAAGAGGTGGTAATACAGATAGGTGCGGTAACGCAGCCAGCCATCTCTGCAACTGACCCTACCTATCTGTATTACCACCTCTTGTTCCTCGGCCGTAACAGAAAAAAACCCGCGAACCGTCACTGTTTTGAATACATTTTCGTCTCACTCGATATTATATTTATTTGTAAATTTAATAATCACCATGAATTCATGTTGGCAATAAACTTTCAGCAAAAAATAAACTGGCAAACATCCGAATGCAGAGGAGCATTGTCTTCATCTCGCCATTTTGCGAGCACTTTTCCCCGGGGCACATCTGCGCGGAATTTTCCGCGTTCACAATTTCCAATTTCAAGAATTCAAAAGTGCGCCCCGCATTCATACGAATGTGGGTTACCGTTTCCGGCGTTGCACGGCAACGAAACGACCTCGCCGTATCTGCACCCACCCGACACCTCCCCCATAAAAACTTTGACCACCTAGGAAATGCGGAATTTTATATTTCGCACACTGTAATTACGCAGTCTCCTCTACGTTTTTTTTTTCATCTCCGACCCTTGTTACCGAAACCATTCCGCCCCCGCGACTATCCCCTAAATTAGGCCGATAACGTGTAATGGGGGAGGCCGCGAATTCCGGGGACGGCTTACCGGCTCTTCGCCAGTACCTAATAAAGGCTCATGCAAATGAATGAGCCGATGTAAAAACACGACGACGGGGCGAGGGTGTCAAACTTTATCTCCGTACCGAATTCGACGGAAATTCTTAGGGCCTAGGTACACGGAATATTTTATGGAGTAGTTACAAAGGGTATCACGTGTGGAATCTGGGATCTGCTTAAATTGCGATTACGGTAGAAACTGTAGGTTGCATAATTAATACTCACTAACTTATAGGTTATGTTTACACTTCACACTGGATGAGTCGGGTATTCCCAAGACACGTGTTTTACTTACCACATATTCATTGTTAAACGGTTTTTGATGTAACAATAAGTCCATTGTTAAACGGTTTTTGATGTAACAATAAGTCCATTATTAAACCAAGTAGAAAAAAAATACATTTTAATCAAACTTTCAGATTAGTATTCTTAAAATCACCTGTTGAACAAGTAATTCGTATTCAGGGATTTTCCTCTTAATTCGTTAATTATTATTTATATTCTTATAAATATAATTTAAATGGCGGATACGCACCGGCCACACTAAAAACTAAATGAAAGGCATTAACAGTAATAATATTACCCGATAATTTAAATACTGTGATAAGTACGTATGAAAACGGCATTAATCAGATAAGCATCGATTTCGAAATTGTTACAATTTCCGCACCACGCATTTATCTCGCGGCCCATACTTAAATACCTTCTCGCCTCTATCTAAACGACATCAATTTCCACCTCGCAGCCAATTAACGTTCCGTTTCTAAAAATAACGCTCAAAACGTCCATCCAGCTCTTCTCCCCGACGACGACGGGCAACAGCATTTCCCCGTACCGTTTATCTTTACGGCTAATGGTCACGTCCGAAGATTAACGGTTATGGTTATAGCAAGATGGGGGTTGATGCGACCCCGAGATTTACGCACTTACAATTAAAACCGTGCATTTTCGCCCTCATTACGTGCTCGCTTTAGTAATGGATTATGTAGACATGTCGTCATCGCCGTCTGGATGCAGACCTGAGGGGTGGCATATGCCTCGAATGTGTCGTAAATTGTTGGCTTTCGCGAATTGCATAAACATGATCGCTGTATTAACGTCTCGACGGCATATGGTGAATTGTGTATTAGTATAAATCATACGAGCGTTTCTAGAAGCTATTGTTAATCTAATTAGAGTTAGTGTGATTTCCTACTGTCGTTAGTCTGGAGTTCGATTAACACGAACCGATTCCTTTTACTGCCTCACGAGGGCGCTTTCTGCAGTTTTTAGCGCCTGGCGACCTGGATAAATACATACAGATATTTCCATGTCAATTTTTTATTCGCAAAACTTAAGCGGTGTAGATAAAATGGTAGGAGCGTTTGCTCTGCTTCTACATCCTCAGCTTGTGGGTTCGATCCCCATCCGGTTGGTATATTTTTTAATGAGAAATCAATATTTGGTTCATGGTTTGAAGTTTTGAATTTTATGCACATATCAAAATTTTCTTCAGTTGTCACTTACAAGCCCTTTCGCGTGCCGTAGGTTGCTGAGCGCTGGACTAGGATACTTTACATCTGTTCCTATTTGAGGTGGACTCTTTTTTGTAGGCCGACTGGAAAGAGTCGACTCTTGAAGTGACTCTTGACCCTTTTGAAAAATGAAAAAGTATGTCTGGGAAAAAGTAATGAGCAAGAAAAAATGATTTAAGAGTCGATTTTTTTGTAAGTGGAAAGTCACAAAAGGTTATTACTTTTTCAAAAAAGAAAATATTCTGCAAAAAAATCTCGATTCATTTCTAAGAGTTGACTAGCTCATGAGTTCCTACTTACTTTATCCTATTTAATATAAATTCCGATGCACCTTATAATCGTTGATAAAGCTTTCCAAGCGATCCAATGAACTTCCTTATATAATGAAAGGTATTTAGAAAGAAAGACAGACATGGCATGTAATTTTTCACCAGAGAATTTTTTTTTACTGTAACTGATCTATCTACTGGAAATCACTGTTTTGTTTTCCTAATTAATAACTTCTGATAAAAAAAGAATGCAGGAAGAGATATTCGCGTTTCTGCTCTAATAAAAAAAATAATAATTAAAAAAATATATATGTCCGCTTTTGTTAATTAATTTTGGGTACGTCTGGGTTTGTACTAAAATAATATCATTTTCTGTGGCTGGAAAAAACAGGAGGATGATTTTGTACCTTTTCAATGTATTATTCATCAAATTTACAGTAGTGAATACAGAAAGATTGACACACAATAGATTTTATGATCCACTGATTCTTTCTCTTCTCCTTCTTCTATAATTGCCTTCTTATACCACTAAACAACTTCCAACGATTCCCAATCTTCCCCAAAATGGTTTTGAAGGAGTATTTTGACATCCTTTATTTTCACATCAATTACTTTTACTCCCGCTCTGATAGGATTTTTTGTTGCTTTGAAGATTCAGGCATAATAGGCACAATAGATTTTTTGATCCACTTGGGAGTCAGCAGCTAGACACTTGTATGATTCTTCCTCTTCTCCTTCTTCAATGGTGTTTTCTAGAATTACCTTCTTATACCATTGAAGAACTTCCAATGATTCCCAATCTTCCCAAAAATGTTTTTGAAGGTGATTTGTCATATCCTTTATTTTCACATCATTTACTTCTACACCTACTCTGATAGGTCTTGCGTCCACCATTACTACGGATTTTTTATTCCTTTGGATCAGCTTACGAACTCCTGTGTTTAAATTATAAGCTGCTTCACTTTTCACAAGGATTTTGTTGCTATTCAATCGTATTCAGATCATTTACTTTCGCGTATTCAGATCATTTACTTTCACTCCTACTCAGTAGTGAAGATCTTGGAACCATAATTGCTACGGATTTTTTCTTCCTTTCTATCAGCTCAATAACTCCTGTGTCTAAATTATAAACAGCATCACCTTTCACGAGGATTTTTGATTTTGCGATGTCTTCGCGAAAATAACTCGTTTTGCTTGAGTGATCTGTAAGTGTAACGGTGCTGCTGTTTCTATGTAAAGCATGGCTTCCCCAATCACACGATTCCCAATCTTCCCCGATGACTTTGACAGTACCATAAACTTAAGCTCGTTTTAAAGACCTTAGTTGCACAGTAACTGGATAACCTATTCCTGCATTATTAATGTTAGCAGATGCAACTTTCAGTAACCATCTGGCACACATCGTTAAAACAATGATATTATTGTTCTGGTTTGCACAACCATCTCCAAAAAGTCGAACACTGTGTAACCTGCCAAATCTTTATTTTTAGTTCATTGAACATGATATATGGTAATTCTTTAGAGAATTTTTTACCTTGATTTCCATTCGCGTGTGTAGATTGAAATTGATTTAATTTATCATAATACACTTTTTACCTAGTTTTGTACAACTTGTATGTTTACCTTTGGAACTTATTCAAAATGTATAACAAAGTAGAAGCCTCCAGCATAAGCAATATTATTTAACTCAATTTATCAGGCGGCAAACCTGTTACAACTGTAAGGTTATAACAAGAAAGTTGTCTTGAGTAGTAAGCCGCTGGATCACTGACTTTCAGCAAAACTAAATTCTTCGGACGGTCTTCTGCTCGAAAGATTTTGTTTATTTGTTATGCATACCTTTCTTCAACTTCACGTCTTTAACAGTATCATTATCTTCTGCTACTTTTAATTTGCTATTCAATTCAATTAAAAGTCAATTGAAAGCAAGTCCTGTATTTCAATTAGGGCTGGAATTTTTCTTTGAAGATTTCCAATTTCGAAGGTTTGAAGCTTCGAAGATTCGAAGATTTATAGAAAATTTTTGATGATTGAAGTCTTGAAGTTTCGAAGATTAGAAGTTTTTGAAAATTCAAAGTTTCGAAGATTTGACTGCTGCATCGCGAGTCGAGTGGGTTCGATTCCCCGCCTGGGAGGTACATTTTTTGGATAGAGATAGAGGGTGTTGTATTCGTCTGTCATTATTCATTCATTTCCAAATAATATACACAATAATTAAAAATTGATGATGGCTAATAGTCTAGGTATCAAGGCCAGGTGTAAATGCTGAAAAAAAAGGTCGTCAACTTTTTATACTTACTGTATTTTTTTTGCTACAATAACGTGGTTACATTTCATTAATATCAGAAGCTTCTCCAGAAATTCAATAAATATAGCCGTGATCCACAACTTCAATAACTTCAATAACTCAATTCAATCAGTAACACTTACATGACTTACATTTTTAACGCGAGCTCCGATCCTTGGAAATGCGCCAATGGATGTTTTCAAGGTCTTGATTTTTGGTATTGCTGTATATCGTTCCACATACACGTCGAGTTTTCCAACGATTTTACATTCAACGAAAAATTGCATTATACACTTTACAGGGACATTACAGGATGTGATTAATTTATTACCGATTTATTCTAGTCTTTAATTTTACAATGTAGATGATATTTTTTTTTCATAATTTTCTAAGGAATGATGTGTTAAGGGAATTGCGGGTTGAGGAGAGTAGAAAAGGGAAATTGGTGCAGGCTGCAAGGATATTCTTCTGCAATCGATTTATGTAATTTTTAAATTTCAATGAAAGGGACAATCAGATATCCATGGACTCGGTCGGTAAATTTTCATTTGTAGTGCACCAAGGGTATTGATAATTGCGTGATAATTTTGACAAAATTTCCCTAAAATGTGTTGCTTAGTAACTGCGCTAGGTGGATGGCTGTTATAGTCTGTTCGTTGGAATCTGGCTGAGGTCGTAAAACGGTCGGTCCGCCCTGATGACCAACGCACCCTCGAAGAAAAGGTGTTAGTGGTTCGTCTAATTGCATCCGATACGTTTATTACTGTCCTTCGCTCCTATTGGTATAAGCACTTTTACACCAGTACTTCTCAGCAAAGATTGGATTGAGATAAAAAATATTAAGTCCCCTACTTACCGAGCTTCGACCCTCTTTTACGACCACAGCCGCCATATTCCAGAGAATGGGCTATAGTTAAAGCAACACACTTGAAGATATTTTTGTCAAAATATAAGGATTTATCGTTGCACAAGGTGCATTTGGTACGATAATTTCTATTTCAGAATTAAAATAAACATATGTTGATCGAGTGTCCCGAAACGCGACATTTTTTATTGACTGTCAAACAGACACATGTAGATATCTATTTAAATCGATTCAAATCGACTTGAATTGATTAAGCTGATAAGCTACCGTAGTCAGGATGCGATAAGCTTCCGTCGTTAAGTAAACAGGTTAAGTGAACGGTGATTGATTTAAATTGATTGAGCTGATAAGCTCTCGTCGTCAGGATGCGATAAGCTCCCGTCGTTAAGCTAACAGGTTAAGTAAACGGTGATTGATTTAAATTGATTGAGCTGATAAGCCCCCGTCGTCAGGAAGCGATAAGCTCCCGTCGTTAAGTAAACAGTACAAACAAACGGTGATTGGCTATTTTAACCCAACTTGGCGTCAAATTATATTTTATTGGGTAATAAGATATATGGATGAATTAAAAATGATCGTTAATAAAAGCTAGATGATAATATTGAATAGTAAGAAATTAAAACATATAGTTTGTTACCTAATTTTAATTTTTTTTATTTTTCCATATAATCAACATATTTATTTGTCACTACATGTTAAATGCAAATCAAATTCAAGATATATAAACTGTAATAGATCGCTTAAATGATATCTTGGATGTCGATGCATCTTAAACCCAAAATTCACTCACGGAGAAGCGGCAACTGCAACCGTCATCGAAAGCTAAAAACAAAAATATAACAAAACAAAAATAAGAGCTGTAAATTTTACATAAATTCAATTAAGTGTTGATTTTTTATTATTATTATAATTGATTGAGGATGCATGAGGATTGGCACCTTGTGAATCTCATTATTTTATGAAGACAAATTAGCATTTGTTTCATTCAGTAGTTGTCCATTTCCATTAAATCCATGGTCGTTCCTTAAAAACACAATTTCTTTAATTATTTCTTCACCTGAAAAAAAAGCTACTGTGTGACAAAGCAATTGTAGTGCGTACAAACAATTTTTTCACCTGAAGAGGCTACAGTGTGACGCGAATTGCATAATACATACAGGGCGACCACGAGGAACGGGGCTTTGTTTGAAAAAATTCGGTTAATTTTAAAGTGAAAAATTATTTATCGATATGAAAATGTAGTGAAATGTATGCCATTTAAGTTATCTTTGGAAAACAATGTCTGCGAGATGTTGACCGCCTTCATCGATCCTCTCTTCCACTCTGCCTTTAAAGTTCTCCCACACTCTGTCCAATGTTTGCAGATCAATCAGTTAGATTTCACGACGAATCGCATTTTTAAATTCCTCCACATAAACGCGAGATTCTACGTCACCCCTGAAGAAGAAATCGCACATGCTGGGGTTTGGAGAAAGCGGAGGCCAAGGCACATCTGAGACGAGTGGGGAAGGTACACAGAAGGAAGTTCTTGGATAATCATGCATTATGGGATGTAGCACCGTCTTGTAAGAACCAATATGGGGTGTAGCACCATCTTGTAAGAACCAATATGAGATGTAGCACCGTCTTGTAAGAACCAATATGGGATGTAGCACCGTCTCTAAGAACCAATATGGGATGTTGCACCGTCTTGTAAGAACCAATATGGGATGTAGCACCGTCTTGTAAGAACCAAATTTCATTCATGCTTAGTCTCCTCCTCTAACTCTCTTAGGAAAAACTTTCTGATCATTTCAGTGTACCGTTCAGGATTTACTGTTACTGTATGCTTACCATCTTTGAAAAAATAGTGACCGACTAAAATGGCAAAGCTTCACGAGCTCACGGCCGCCTAACCCTGCCCCCCTTCCACCTCTCATTGCTTACTACAGTCCCAACCAAAAACTCCGTGTTCCTCATAGTCACCCTGTATTTGAAACTGTTTTCGAGTTTTATGTTACATTTTACAATATTATTTCTCTAGATTTGAATTTTGTTCGGGCGGACCGTTGGTGTAGTGGGTACAGGCGAGCGCTTGTGCCGTGTGGGTTCGATTCCCAGCCCGGCCGAAAGATTTTTCGGGGATCGAGAAGTATTCGCTCGGGTCCGTGGTTGTTGTATACGTCTTCCATTATTCATTTATTCATTTAATTCATAACTTATATATCTATAGCATTGATGATGGCTAATGGTCACAGAATCAAGGCCAGGCGTAACGCAAACAAAAAAAAAATTGTTCGGCATCAAACAAGTGTATATTCTAAATATAGTGCGATGTGACCTGTGTAAACTTTGTTATAACAGCATTATTCTTATTATTATTATTAATTCATTGTTTCTTTCCAGAACGCTGTGCATCCACGATTATCACTTCATAACAAATCATGGCGCAGACTCCGAGTTGGTGTCAAGATTAAGCGTCGGAACAAAAGTGTAAGGTATATTTCAGAATGAGGTAATACACATAAACCAGTAGATAATATCTACTGTAGTACGAGGTAATGTTACACCAAGTTCAAGGTGGTATTCCAGAAATAATTACGTAATTTATGAACATGATTTTTTCGTCAGAGACGTTTAAGATAATAATCACTACATGGCATTGCCCCATGAAACAAAAACAAGTTCAAGGCGTACTTAAAATGTGTATCCATTCGACTTTCGAAAATGGGCATTGATTATATCCCAAAACATAACAATGCTTCACCGATAATATTGAAAATATAAATCGTTGATTTTAAAAATACTGAAGCAAGTGCTTTATTTTAATTTTAATTAAATGACTAGCTGACCCGGCAGACGTTGTCCTGTCTTAACAATGAATATTGAATTCGAATTGGTTTAATTAATAAAAAAAAATTCAAAAACATAGTGGTTATTATTGTAATGCTCTATGATACACAACATTCTTTGTTTTATTTTCTGCCAACGTAATAAAATCTATACCATAATCATGAATTGAGCAAAGTAACTACTCCGCTGCGCCGTCGTCAGTGCGTAGTCCTTGCAAGGTAACTGGTGACGGAATGACGGCTCCGCTGCGCTGCGCCGTCGTCCGTTTTAATGCCTAATCATAAAAAATAAAAATAAAAAATTTTGTCCAAAAAATAAAAATAAAAAATTTGCGGTGGACCACCCTTATCACTTAGAGGTATGAAAAATAGTTTACGTCCTATTCTCAGACCTACTCAATATACACAAAACATTTCATAAGAATCGGTCAAGCCGTTTCGGAGGAGTTTTGTTACAAACACTGTGACACGAAAATTTCATATATTAGATTAAATCTGTATATGATAGAAAACCAATGATCTAGTTTTTTTCAATAATTACCATCAAACCCAAAAGTGGCAATTTTCAACGTGGAAATATCAAAAATTCATTTTTTTTTCTTTTAATCGAAATCAAGTACAAATTGTCAAACTTGTTCAAGGCTGGTTGTGCTTTGATATTTCAAAACATCTTAATTGCCTGGTTTTCCAAATAATCATCCACAAACCTAAGAATGACAATTATTAGCTTTCAAATATTAACCCTTTGCTCTCGAGGCCTTTTTCGCTCGGGCGAATCAGCAACTCTTGGGTACTTTAAAATCATTGGGTTAGGTTAGGTTGGGTTGGCTTAAGTTGGGTTAGGTTAGGTTGGGTTGGCTTAAGTTGGGTTAGGTTAGGTTGGGTTGGCTTAAGTTGGGTTAGGTTAGGTTGGGTTGGCTTACGTTGGGTTAGGTTAGGTTAGGATGCATCACACCTCCCGGGCTACATCGCATCGCACGAGTGGACGCATCAAACCGCCTGTCCGTAGAGGCGCTGCTCGAGTGCAAAGGGTTAAAACAGCGTTGAATTTTCAAAATTTTAAATAAGCATAAACTACAAATTTAGAGTAAGAGTACAGTAGAGTACAGTAGAGTACCGTAGAGTAGAGCAGAGTAAAAAAAAATCCAAAGGTAAAATTTGGAAAATTTGGATTTGAATAAAATTGATTTTGAAAAAGAATTTGTATAATGTTATTTCTACAATAAATATTTTTAGAGATTTTTACTTTGGACCATATTTTCCGAAAAAAAATTAAAAGGGACAATTTAGAACATTTTGAATTTAAATAAAAACGATTTTCCAAAAAAAAAAACGTATAATGTTATTTCTACAATAAATATTTTTAAAGATTTTCACTTCAAATCAAAGCCTTCATTATCCGAAAAAAAAATCAAAAGGGATAATTTGGAAAATTTGGATTTGAATAAAATTGATTTTCAAATAAAAATGTATGATGTTATTTCTATAATAAATATTTTTAGAGGTTTTTACTTTGGACCAAATTTGCCTACATTTTCCGAAAAAAAAAATTAAAAGGGACAATTTAGAAAATTTGGAATTTAAATAACGACGATTTTTCCAAAAAAAAAATCGTATAATGTTAGTTCTACAATAAATATTTTTAGAGATTTTCACTTCAAATCAAAGCCTTCATTTTCCGAAAAAAAAATCAAAAGGGATAATTTGGAAAATTTGGATTTGAATAAAATTGATTTTCAAAAAAAAATTGTATAATGTTATTTCTACAATAAATTTTTTTATAGATTTGTACTTTGGATCAAATTTGCCTACATTTTCCGAAAAAAAAATCAAAAGGAGTAATTTGGATTTGGATAGCTCGATGAGGAGGATTTTAAAGTAACTTTCAAATATTAGATCAGTGGTTTCCAAACTTTTTAGATTATCGACAACCTTGCTGAATACAGGTTCTTCCAAATCACCATACATTAAATTGCGAAGAGAGAAGAATTTTTCCTATCATACATTTTTTTTTAATATTTCGCGGTACAGTACAGTAGAGTACCGTAGAGTAGAGCAGAGTAGAGTAGCGTAGGTAGATGTAGATGTAGATGTAGATGTAGATGTAGATGTAGATGTAGATGTAGATGTAGATGTAGATGTAGATGTAGATGTAGATGTAGATGTAGATGTAGATGTAGATGTAGATGTAGATGTAGATGTAGATGTAGATGTAGATGTAGATGTAGATGTAGATGTAGATGTAGATGTAGATGTAGATGTAGATGTAGATGTAGATGTAGATGTAGATGTAGATGTAGATGTAGATGTAGATGTAGATGTAGATGTAGATGTAGATGTAGATGTAGATGTAGATGTAGATGTAGATGTAGATGTAGATGTAGATGTAGATGTAGATGTAGATGTAGATGTAGATGTAGATGTAGATGTAGATGTAGATGTAGATGTAGATGTAGATGTAGATGTAGATGTAGATGTAGATGTAGATGTAGATGTAGATGTAGATGTAGATGTAGATGTAGATGTAGATGTAGATATAGATGTAGATGTAGATGTAGATGTAGATGTAGATGTAGATGTAGATGTAGATGTAGATGTAGATGTAGATGTAGATGTAGATGTAGATGTAGATGTAGATGTAGATGTAGATGTAGATGTAGATGTAGATGTAGATGTAGATGTAGATGTAGATGTAGATGTAGATGTAGATGTAGATGTAGATGTAGATGTAGATGTAGATGTAGATGTAGATGTAGATGTAGATGTAGATGTAGATGTAGATGTAGATGTAGATGTAGATGTAGGGGTAGAGGTAGAGTATAGTAGAGTAAAGTAAAGTAGTAAAACCCATCTGGACCCGGCACTCGGAGACGCTTGCCTCCTCTGCCTAGTAACTCAATTGTTATTAATCCGCTTATTTTTGAATTTAATACCACTCGCATCGTTTCGTCCTTAAACCATCTTAAACAGCTTAAATTCCATCTTATTCAATAAACAGTCGAGCAATTACAACACACTCCATACTTTCCATTCGCATAACATAGAAACGACCAAATTATTCACCTCATTTACGGTAAACGGTCCAACAAAACATATAACCAACACGAATCAACATTTACAATCACTTAAAACCAGATGACTATTTTTTTAAATATTACATAATTACGGTAACCGCGAGATTTATCTTCAATATTTCCGACGCTTACAGGTATTTTTATATAACACAAACACGCACATAAATTTTGAATGACTTTTTAAAACACGATAAACTTTTTTACGATATTAATAATGACGCCACGGTTTTTTATATATAATGGGATTATAATAACAGTGAAGTGCGTTAATATTTTTAACGTTGAATTTATTATTTCGGGAGTGTTAACCGGGAATTACTTTTGAATGGGCCGTTTTTATTTTCGGAGCGCCTAAATTTATTTTCGGGTTGTTCCCAATTAGCCCTGAATTATGCGATTTATCGCCGACTTTGATGGCTGCGTGTTTTAATATTGTAGGATAATTATAACGTTTATTATCTGTAATAAAATCAATACGTTTTTGTTGATGTGAATTTTTAATGACATCTCCCCAGCAATTAAATTAATAAGGTGAGGTGTTAATAGATACTAAAAAAAAATCTTGTAATTTTGGTATCATAGATATTCAAATATAATTTTTGATTATTCAAATTTGGAAACTAGAAGTAGATTTTAAAATTTTTTGTTTTCCTTCGATTTTTTTTTTATATGGAACAAATATATGTACCAGAGCCCTGCAGACAGTGGCGGTTTCAAAGGGTTTTTTTTTTAAATAATTGATTTTTCAGACTTTGATCGGCCGTAGCGGCTAAACGAAGGCTCCATTGAACGCGGTTTGCCAATCTGAGCTCCTCGTACGTCAATTGGTCGGATTAGAGATTTTTAATTTTTTGACAAAAACGTGAAAAAAGACATGAGTAAACCTCTTGGAAATATGTTGAAAAATGCAACTTTCTTAATAATCATTGTAGACTACTGAATTTTACTTTTTTTTCATCAGAAAAACGAGAGAAATTGATTGCCGTTAAAAATTTTTAGCTATCTTCAATAGCAAAAAAAATAGTCAGTCACCATGAACATTTTAGAAAATTTTAAAAAATAATTGATTTTTCAGACTTTGATCGGCCGTAGCGGCTAAACGAAAACTCCAAATTGAACGCGGTTGGCAAATCTGAGCTCCTCGTACGTCAATTAGTCGGATTAGCGATTTTTATTTTTTTGACAAAAACGTGAAAAAAGACATGAGTAAACCCCTTGGAAATTTGTTGAAAAATGCAACTTTCTTAATAATCATCGTAGACTATTGAATTTGACATTTTTTTCATCAGAAAAACAAGAGAAATTGATTGCCGTTAAAAAAATTCAGCTATCTTCAATAGCAAAAAAAATAGCTAGTAACCATGAACATTTTAGAAAATTAAAAAAAATAATTGATTTTTCAGACTTTGATCGGCCGTAGCGGCTAAACGAGAACTCCAAATTGAACGCGGTTTGCAAATCTGAGCTCCTCGCATGTCAATTAGTCGGATTAAAGATTTTTAATTTTTGATGAAAACTTGGAAAAAAAACATGAGTAAACCCCTTGAAATTTTGTGAAAAAATGCAACTTTCTTAATAATCATCGTAGACTATTGAATTTGACATTTTTTTCATCAGAAAAACGAGAGAAATTGATTGCCGTCATAAAAATTGAGCTATCTTCAATAGCAAAAAAATTAGTCAGTCACTATGAACATTTTAGAAAATTAAATAAAATAATTGATTTTTCAGACTTTGATCGGCCGTAGCGGCTAAACGAAAACTCCAAATTGAACGCGGTTTGCAAATCTGAGCTCCTCGTACGTCAATTAGTCGGATTAGAGATTTTTAATTTTTGATGAAAACTTGGAAAAAAAACATGAGTAAACCCCTTGAAATTTTGTGAAAAAATGCAACTTTCTAAAATAATCATCGTAGACTATTGAATTTGACATTTTTTTCATCAGAAAAACGAGAGAATTTGATTGCCGTCATAAAAATTGAGCTATCTTCAATAGCAAAAAAATTAGTCAGTCACTATGAACATTTTAGAAAATTAAATAAAATAATTGATTTTTCAGACTTTGATCGGCCGTAGCGGCTAAACGAAAACTCCAAATTGAACGCGGTTTGCAAATCTGAGCTCCTCGTACGTCAATTAGTCGGATTAGAGATTTTTAATTTTTGATGAAAACTTGGAAAAAAAACATGAGTAAACCCCTTGAAATTTTGTGAAAAAATGCAACTTTCTTAATAATCCTCGTAGACTATTGAATTTGACATTTTTTTCATCAGAAAAACGCGAGAAATTGATTGCCGTGATAAAAATTGAGCTATCTTCAATAGCAAAAAAATTAGTCAGTCACTATGAACATTTTAGAAAATTAAATAAAATAATTGATTTTTCAGACTTTGATCGGCCGTAGCGGCTAAACGAAAACTCCAAATTGAACGCGGTTTGCAAATCTGAGCTCCTCGTGCGTCAATTAGTCGGATTAAAGATTTTTAATTTTTGATGAAAACTTGGAAAAAAAACATGAGTAAACCCCTTGAAATTTTGTGAAAAAATGCAACTTTCTTAATAATCATCGTAGACTATTGAATTTGACATTTTTTTCATCAGAAAAACGAGAGAAATTGATTGCCGTCATAAAAATTGAGCTATCTTCAATAGCAAAAAAATTAGTCAGTCACTATGAACATTTTAGAAAATTAAATAAAATAATTGATTTTTCAGACTTTGATCGGCCGTAGCGGCTAAACGAAAACTCCAAATTGAACGCGGTTTGCAAATCTAAGCTCCTCGTACGTCAATTAGTCGGATTAGAGATTTTTAATTTTTGATGAAAACTTGGAAAAAAAACATGAGTAAACCCCTTGAAATTTTGTGAAAAAATGCAACTTTCTTAATAATCATCGTAGACTATTGAATTTGACATTTTTGTCATCAGAAAAACGAGAGAAATTGATTGCCGTCATAAAAATTGAGCTATCTTCAATAGCAAAAAAATTAGTCAGTCACTATGAACATTTTAGAAAATTAAATAAAATAATTGATTTTTCAGACTTTGATCGGCCGTAGCGGCTAAACGAAAACTCCAAATTGAACGCGGTTTGCAAATCTAAGCTCCTCGTACGTCAATTAGTCGGATTAGAGATTTTTAATTTTTGATGAAAACTTGGAAAAAAAAACATGAGTAAACCCCTTGAAATTTTGTGAAAAAATGCAACTTTCTTAATAATCATCGTAGACTATTGAATTTGACATTTTTTTCATCAGCAAAACGAGAGAAATTGATTGCCGTCATTAAAATTGAGCTATCTTTAATAGCAAAAAAATTAGTCAGTCACTATGAACATTTTAGAAAATTAAATAAAATAATTGATTTTTCAGACTTTGATCGGCCGTAGCGGCTAAACGAAAACTCCAAATTGAACGCGGTTTGCAAATCTGAGCTCCTCGTACGTCAATTAGTCGGATTAGAGATTTTTAATTTTTGATGAAAACTTGGAAAAAAAACATGAGTAAACCCCTTGGAAATTTGTCAAAAAATGCAACTTTCTTAATAATCATCGTAGACTATTGAATTTGACATTTTTTTCATCAGAAAAACGAGAGAAATTGATTGCCGTCATAAAAATTTAGCTATCTTCAATAGCAAAAAAATTAGTCAGTCACTATGAACATTTTAGAAAATTAAATAAAATAATTGATTTTTCAGACTTTGATCGGCCGTAGCGGCTAAACGAAAACTCCAAATTGAACGCGGTTTGCAAATCTGAGCTCCTCGTACGTCAATTAGTCGGATTAGAGATTTTTAATTTTTGATGAAAACTTGGAAAAAAAACATGAGTAAACCCCTTGAAATTTTGTGAAAAAATGCAACTTTCTTAATAATTATCGTAGACTATTGAATTTGACATTTTTTTCATCAGAAAAACGAGAGAAATTGATTGCCGTCATAAAAATTGAGCTATCTTCAATAGCAAAAAAATTAGTCAGTCACTATGAACATTTTAGAAAATTAAATAAAATAATTGATTTTTCAGACTTTGATCGGCCGTAGCGGCTAAACGAAAACTCCAAATTGAACGCGGTTTGCAAATCTAAGCTCCTCGTACGTCAATTAGTCGGATTAGAGATTTTTAATTTTTGATGAAAACTTGGAAAAAAAACATGAAAAAAAAACATGAAAAAAAAACCTTGAAATTTTGTGAAAAAATGCAACTTTCTTAATAATCATCGTAGACTATTGAATTTGACATTTTTGTCATCAGAAAAACGAGAGAAATTGATTGCCGTCATAAAAATTGAGCTATCTTCAATAGCAAAAAAATTAGTCAGTCACTATGAACATTTTAGAAAATTAAATAAAATAATTGATTTTTCAGACTTTGATCGGCCGTAGCGGCTAAACGAAAACTCCAAATTGAACGCGGTTTGCAAATCTAAGCTCCTCGTACGTCAATTAGTCGGATTAGAGATTTTTAATTTTTGATGAAAACTTGGAAAAAAAAACATGAGTAAACCCCTTGAAATTTTGTGAAAAAATGCAACTTTCTTAATAATCATCGTAGACTATTGAATTTGACATTTTTTTCATCAGAAAAACGAGGGAAATTGATTGCCGTCATTAAAATTGAGCTATCTTTAATAGCAAAAAAATTAGTCAGTCACTATGAACATTTTAGAAAATTAAATAAAATAATTGATTTTTCAGACTTTGATCGGCCGTAGCGGCTAAACGAAAACTCCAAATTGAACGCGGTTTGCAAATCTGAGCTCCTCGTACGTCAATTAGTCGGATTAGAGATTTTTAATTTTTGATGAAAACTTGGAAAAAAAACATGAGTAAACCCCTTGGAAATTTGTCAAAAAATGCAACTTTCTTAATAATCATCGTAGACTATTGAATTTGACATTTTTTTCATCAGAAAAACGAGAGAAATTGATTGCCGTCATAAAAATTTAGCTATCTTCAATAGCAAAAAAATTAGTCAGTCACTATGAACATTTTAGAAAATTAAATAAAATAATTGATTTTTCAGACTTTGATCGGCCGTAGCGGCTAAACGAAAACTCCAAATTGAACGCGGTTTGCAAATCTGAGCTCCTCGTACGTCAATTAGTCGGATTAGAGATTTTTAATTTTTGACGAAAACTTGGAAAAAAAACATGAGTAAACCCCTTGGAAATTTGTCAAAAAATGCAACTTTCTTAATAATCATCGTAGACTATTGAATTTGACATTTTTTTCATCAGAAAAACGAGAGAAATTGATTGCCGTCATAAAAATTTAGCTATCTTCAATAGCAAAAAAATTAGTCAGTCACTATGAACATTTTAGAAAATTAAATAAAATAATTGATTTTTCAGACTTTGATCGGCCGTAGCGGCTAAACGAAAACTCCAAATTGAACGCGGTTTGCAAATCTGAGCTCCTCGTACGTCAATTAGTCGGATTAGAGATTTTTAATTTTTGATGAAAACTTGGAAAAAAAACATGAGTAAACCCCTTGAAATTTTGTGAAAAAATGCAACTTTCTTAATAATCATCGTAGACTATTGAATTTGACATTTTTTTCATCAGAAAAACGAGAGAAATTGATTGCTGTCATAAAAATTGAGCTATCTTTAATAGCAAAAAAATTAGTCAGTCACTATGAACATTTTAGAAAATTAAATAAAATAATTGATTTTTCAGACTTTGATCGGCCGTAGCGGCTAAACGAAAACTCCAAATTGAACGCGGTTTGCAAATCTGAGCTCCTCGTACGTCAATTAGTCGGATTAGAGATTTTTAATTTTTGATGAAAACTTGGAAAAAAAACATGAGTAAACCCCTTGGAAATTTGTCAAAAAATGCAACTTTCTTAATAATCATCGTAGACTATTGAATTTGACATTTTTTTCATCAGAAAAACGAGAGAAATTGATTGCCGTCATAAAAATTTAGCTATCTTCAATAGCAAAAAAATTAGTCAGTCACTATGAACATTTTAGAAAATTAAATAAAATAATTGATTTTTCAGACTTTGATCGGCCGTAGCGGCTAAACGAAAACTCCAAATTGAACGCGGTTTGCAAATCTGAGCTCCTCGTACGTCAATTAGTCGGATTAGAGATTTTTAATTTTTGATGAAAACTTGGAAAAAAAACATGAGTAAACCCCTTGGAAATTTGTCAAAAAATGCAACTTTCTTAATAATCATCGTAGACTATTGAATTTGACATTTTTTTCATCAGAAAAACGAGAGAAATTGATTGCCGTCATAAAAATTTAGCTATCTTCAATAGCAAAAAAATTAGTCAGTCACTATGAACATTTTAGAAAATTAAATAAAATAATTGATTTTTCAGACTTTGATCGGCCGTAGCGGCTAAACGAAAACTCCAAATTGAACGCGGTTTGCAAATCTAAGCTCCTCGTACGTCAATTAGTCGGATTAGTGATTTTTAATTTTTGATGAAAACTTGGAAAAAAAAACATGAGTAAACCCCTTGAAATTTTGTGAAAAAATGCAACTTTCTTAATAATCATCGTAGACTATTGAATTTGACATTTTTTTCATCAGAAAAACGAGGGAAATTGATTGCCGTCATTAAAATTGAGCTATCTTTAATAGCAAAAAAATTAGTCAGTCACTATGAACATTTTAGAAAATTAAATAAAATAATTGATTTTTCAGACTTTGATCGGCCGTAGCGGCTAAACGAAAACTCCAAATTGAACGCGGTTTGCAAATCTGAGCTCCTCGTACGTCAATTAGTCGGATTAGAGATTTTTAATTTTTGATGAAAACTTGGAAAAAAAACATGAGTAAACCCCTTGGAAATTTGTCAAAAAATGCAACTTTCTTAATAATCATCGTAGACTATTGAATTTGACATTTTTTTCATCAGAAAAACGAGAGAAATTGATTGCCGTCATAAAAATTTAGCTATCTTCAATAGCAAAAAAATTAGTCAGTCACTATGAACATTTTAGAAAATTAAATAAAATAATTGATTTTTCAGACTTTGATCGGCCGTAGCGGCTAAACGAAAACTCCAAATTGAACGCGGTTTGCAAATCTGAGCTCCTCGTACGTCAATTAGTCGGATTAGAGATTTTTAATTTTTGACGAAAACTTGGAAAAAAAACATGAGTAAACCCCTTGGAAATTTGTCAAAAAATGCAACTTTCTTAATAATCATCGTAGACTATTGAATTTGACATTTTTTTCATCAGAAAAACGAGAGAAATTGATTGCCGTCATAAAAATTTAGCTATCTTCAATAGCAAAAAAATTAGTCAGTCACTATGAACATTTTAGAAAATTAAATAAAATAATTGATTTTTCAGACTTTGATCGGCCGTAGCGGCTAAACGAAAACTCCAAATTGAACGCGGTTTGCAAATCTGAGCTCCTCGTACGTCAATTAGTCGGATTAGAGATTTTTAATTTTTGATGAAAACTTGGAAAAAAAACATGAGTAAACCCCTTGAAATTTTGTGAAAAAATGCAACTTTCTTAATAATCATCGTAGACTATTGAATTTGACATTTTTTTCATCAGAAAAACGAGAGAAATTGATTGCTGTCATAAAAATTGAGCTATCTTTAATAGCAAAAAAATTAGTCAGTCACTATGAACATTTTAGAAAATTAAATAAAATAATTGATTTTTCAGACTTTGATCGGCCGTAGCGGCTAAACGAAAACTCCAAATTGAACGCGGTTTGCAAATCTGAGCTCCTCGTACGTCAATTAGTCGGATTAGAGATTTTTAATTTTTGATGAAAACTTGGAAAAAAACATGAGTAAACCCCTTGGAAATTTGTCAAAAAATGCAACTTTCTTAATAATCATCGTAGACTATTGAATTTGACATTTTTTTCATCAGAAAAACGAGAGAAATTGATTGCCGTCATAAAAATTTAGCTATCTTCAATAGCAAAAAAATTAGTCAGTCACTATGAACATTTTAGAAAATTAAATAAAATAATTGATTTTTCAGACTTTGATCGGCCGTAGCGGCTAAACGAAAACTCCAAATTGAACGCGGTTTGCAAATCTGAGCTCCTCGTACGTCAATTAGTCGGATTAGAGATTTTTAATTTTTGATGAAAACTTGGAAAAAAAACATGAGTAAACCCCTTGGAAATTTGTCAAAAAATGCAACTTTCTTAATAATCATCGTAGACTATTGAATTTGACATTTTTTTCATCAGAAAAACAAGAGAAATTGATTGCCGTCATAAAAATTTAGCTATCTTCAATAGCAAAAAAATTAGTCAGTCACTATGAACATTTTAGAAAATTAAATAAAATAATTGATTTTTCAGACTTTGATCGGCCGTAGCGGCTAAACGAAAACTCCAAATTGAACGCGGTTTGCAAATCTGAGCTCCTCGTACGTCAATTAGTCGGATTAGAGATTTTTAATTTTTGATGAAAACTTGGAAAAAAAACATGAGTAAACCCCTTGGAAATTTGTCAAAAAATGCAACTTTCTTAATAATCATCGTAGACTATTGAATTTGACATTTTTTTCATCAGAAAAACAAGAGAAATTGATTGCCGTCATAAAAATTTAGCTATCTTCAATAGCAAAAAAATTAGTCAGTCACTATGAACATTTTAGAAAATTAAATAAAATAATTGATTTTTCAGACTTTGATCGGCCGTAGCGGCTAAACGAAAACTCCAAATTGAACGCGGTTTGCAAATCTAAGCTCCTCGTACGTCAATTAGTCGGATTAGTGATTTTTAATTTTTTTTTCATGAAAACTTGGAAAAAAAACATCAGTGAAATTTTGTGAAAAAATGCAACTTTCTTAATAATCATCGTAGACTATTGAATTTTACATTTTTTTCATCAGAAAAACGAGAGAAATTGATTGCCGTCATAAAAATTGAGCTATCTTCAATAGCAAAAAAGTTAGTCAGTCACTATGAACATTTTAGAAAATTAAATAAAATATTTGATTTTTCAGACTTTGATCGGCCGTAGCGGCTAAACGAAAACTCCAAATTGAACGCGGTTTGCAAATCTGAGCTCCTCGTGCGTCAATTAGTCGGATTAGAGATTTTAATTTTTTGATGAAAACTTGGAAAAAAAACATGAGTAAACCCTTGAAATTTTGTGAAAAAATGCAACTTTCTTAATAATCATCGTAGACTATTGAATTTTACATATTTTTCATCAGAAAAACGAGAGAAATTGATTGCCGTCATAAAAATTGAGCTATCTTCAATAGCAAAAAAGTTAGTCAGTCACTATGAACATTTTAGAAAATTAAATAAAATAATTGATTTTTCAGACTTTGATCGGCCGTAGCGGCTAAACGAAAACTCCAAATTGAACGCGGTTTGCAAATCTGAGCTCCTCGTACGTCAATTAGTCGGATTAGAGATTTTAATTTTTTGATGAAAACTTGGAAAAAAAACATGAGTAAACCCCTTGAAATTTTGTGAAAAAATGCAACTTTCTTAATAATCATCGTAGACTATTGAATTTTACATTTTTTTCATCAGAAAAACGAGAGAAATCGATTGCCGTCATAAAAATTGAGCTATCTTCAATAGCAAATAAGTTAGTCAGTCACTATGAACATTTTAGAAAATTAAATAAAATAATTGATTTTTCAGACTTTGATCGGCCGTAGCGGCTAAACGAAAACTCCAAATTGAACGCGGTTTGCAAATCTGAGCTCCTCGTACGTCAATTAGTCGGATTAGAGATTTTAATTTTTTGATGAAAACTTGGAAAAAAAACATGAGTAAACCCCTTGAAATTTTGTGAAAAAATGCAACTTTCTTAATAATCATCGTAGACTATTGAATTTTACATATTTTTCATCAGAAAAACGAGAGAAATTGATTGCCGTCATAAAAATTGAGCTATCTTCAATAGCAAAAAAATTAGTCAGTCACTATGAACATTTTGGAAAATTAAATAAAATAATTGATTTTTCAGACTTTGATCGGCCGTAGCGGCTAAACGAAAACTCCAAATTGAACGCGGTTTGCAAATCTGAGCTCCTCGTACGTCAATTAGTCGGATTAGAGATTTTAATTTTTTGATGAAAACTTGGAAAAAAAACATGAGTAAACCCCTTGAAATTTTGTGAAAAAATGCAACTTTCTTAATAATCATCGTAGACTATTGAATTTTACATATTTTTCATCAGAAAAACGAGACAAATTGATTGCCGTCATAAAAATTGAGCTATCTTCAATAGCAAAAAAGTTAGTCAGTCACTATGAACATTTTAGAAAATTAAATAAAATAATTGATTTTTCAGACTTTGATCGGCCGTAGCGGCTAAACGAAAACTCCAAATTGAACGCGGTTTGCAAATCTGAGCTCCTCGTACGTCAATTAGTCGGATTAGAGATTTTAATTTTTTGATGAAAACTTGGAAAAAAAACATGAGTAAACCCCTTGAAATTTTGTGAAAAAATGCAACTTTCTTAATAATCATCGTAGACTATTGAATTTTACATTTTTTTCATCAGAAAAACGAGAGAAATTGATTGCCGTCATAAAAATTGAGCTATCTTCAATAGCAAAAAAGTTAGTCAGTCACTATGAACATTTTAGAAAATTAAATAAAATAATTGATTTTTCAGACTTTGATCGGCCGTAGCGGCTAAACGAAAACTCCAAATTGAACGCGGTTTACAAATCTGAGCTCCTCGTACGTCAATTAGTCGGATTAGAGATTTTAATTTTTTGATGAAAACTTGGAAAAAAAACATGAGTAAACCCCTTGAAATTTTGTGAAAAAATGCAACTTTCTTAATAATCATCGTAGACTATTGAATTTTACATATTTTTCATCAGAAAAACGAGAGAAATTGATTGCCGTCATAAAAATTGAGCTATCTTCAATAGCAAAAAAGTTAGTCAGTCACTATGAACATTTTAGAAAATTAAATAAAATAATTGATTTTTCAGACTTTGATCGGCCGTAGCGGCTAAACGAAAACTCCAAATTGAACGCGGTTTGCAAATCTGAGCTCCTCGTACGTCAATTAGTCGGATTAGAGATTTTAATTTTTTGATGAAAACTTGGAAAAAAAACATGAGTAAACCCCTTGAAATTTTGTGAAAAAATGCAACTTTCTTAATAATCATCGTAGACTATTGAATTTTACATATTTTTCATCAGAAAAACGAG